>CM052194.1:11942610-11995142 GCA_028455805.1 Lasioglossum figueresi | reverse complement strand
TCTTTAATGCAATTCTTTATTACAATTCTTTAATACAATTCTTTAATGCAATTCTTTAATACAATTCTTTAATACAATTCTTTCATGCAATTCTTTATTACAATTCTTTAATATAATTCTTTAATACAATTCTTTAATACAATGAGTAAACGGTTTGAATTTAAAATATGATATTTACAGTTCATTTGTTCGTGGAATATCCAAAATTTACGCAGTCGTGAATAAAATGGGTCAGCCAAATAGATATTTTTTTCTTGAATTTTGTCTTTCGTTTAATCAAAATTCTGAAGAATCTAACAATTAATTTTGTTACTTCAATAACCTCTCCTTGGGGTGGAATTATTTATTATTTTATTTGAACAAAATGTAATTGAAATAGAAAATTGTTTAAAAATAGTTTAAATGCGAAACGAAAATAAACTCTTTATGTTCTATGTAGAGTATGAATAATAAAGTATTTGATCTGCTGCTCTGCTCTTACAAATAATGATTAAGTCTTTAATACAATGGGTAAACGCTTTGAATTTCAAACAGGATTGCAATTAATTCATTGCAAGAGCCACGAGTTCGTACATCTGATAAATGCTGGTTACGAGCGTGTAAATGAATAACTGAATAAAATCAGAGGTTCTGAGCGAATAAGAATTTTGTCGACAGATCTATGTAGTAATAAACGACTACAAGGGGTGTCGAAAACTCTCCTCGTGCACCAGATATGGTCTGAATCGGAGCCCTTCTCGAATCTGAAGAATCGAGTGGTAATCGCGTCGGCCTTAACGCGTGGGGAACGATAAAGGAAGTAAGAGGTCACGAGATAAAGGAGAAGAATGATATCCGGGGCGACGGAGACAAATTTTTTTAGGATAATCAAAACTGGGTTACTCGATGAAAATTGCGTTTACAACGTCTCACGACTCGTTGTTCAATCGCGGGAAATATTTTCAAAAAAATCCACAAATAGTTACATAAACATTGTCATAGGGTCACATCGGCCTCGATAGTTCATTTAAGGTTTGAGTAGAATTTCCACAAAATTTCAAAAGTAAATAAGAATCTCTGTCCTTGCTATTTCAGACATTATTACCAAATAATTTAGCAAATACAATTTACTGACAGAAATTCAAATCTGACGTATTCCATTTTCTTCATCCTCTGATAATATAAAGAAATCTCAAAATTTCAACAAAATTTCGAAATAGATAATTTCTGTCCTAAGTATTTCAGACATTTTTATCAAATAATTTGGTAAATACAATTTACTGACAGAAATTCAAATCCAACGTATTCCATTTTTTTCATCCTCTGATAATGTAAAGCGATCTCAAAATTTCAATAAAATTTCCAAAATAGATAAGAATCTCGGTCCTTACTATTCCAGACATTTTTGCTAAATTATTTGGCAAACGCTATTTACTGGCTTGTAAATACAATTTACTGACAGAAATTCAAATCTGACGTATTCCATTTTCTTCATCCTCTGATAATGTAAAGCAATCTCAAAATTTCAACAAAATTTCAACAAAATTTCAACAAAATTTTAACAAAATTTTAACACAATTTCAAAAATATATAAGAATTTCTGTGTTAGCCATTTCAGACATGTTTGCCAAATAATTTGGCAAATACAATTTACTCACGAAAATTCAAATCCAACGTATTCCATTTTCTTCATCCTCTGATAATGTAAAGCGATCTAAGAATTTCAATAAAATTTCCAAAATAGATAAGAATCTCTGTCCTAGCTGTTACAGACATTTTTGCCAAATAATTTGGGAAATCCAAATCACTGGCTTGTAAATACAATATTTCTTTCCGTTTCTATATTTTTATAGTGCGTAAAAATACAAATTCAACGATATATAAACATACATACTGATAATATACTGCAGTGGAGAAAAACGAGTTACAAAATAAAAAAGATTTCAAAGTCGATGCGACAGTATTTCCCGTTATTCGATCAATTTCAAATTCCGCACAGATTTTTTTTTCGTCTAGTAGCACAATTTTAGGGGGTGTCGCGAAAAAAATTCGTTAGTCGAAAAATAAGGTCCACCTTACTGTGCAGCGTCGCCAACAAAAATTCCCTGTTTATTTCATCGAGCGGCATGAATTCTGGTTCTCGTCTATCACAGAACCGCGATAATTGTTTTGTCGGGAGGTTCACGGCTCGGTTCGAGCGTTTCGATCGCGGCTGTTAAGATAAAGTATCGGACACGACGATTTTACGCGCACGAGGGAAGGAAGAAACGAGAGCCGTTATCCGCGAGCACGACGGCCGTAAACATGTCATGGGAGTTTTAACTGTATCAAAGGGGTCCGACGGGCCGGTAATACATTGCCGTGCATCAAACTGGCGCGGCGCGACGGCGTTCGAGTAAAGCCACTTGGATTTCCGCCAACATATTTCAACAGATGCGCGAGAGGAACCCTCATGCATCTTTCATACGTTCGCTAGACGCTCGACCGATGTCCGCAGCAACTATGGATCTCGACCTGTTCGCCGGCGATTCTTCAATATTTTCCGAAAGCAACCGTTTACACGCATTACTGGCTATCGGCCAACGGTCCACCGGCTTATCAGTCTTTCCTACCCGTGCTCGAGCTGATATCGTAGAAGCGACGGCTGCGTCTACGACGGATTTATGGCGGCACGATCGCCTCTCGCGATAATTAAAAACTCGCGCTGGATCGAAAGTGGAAACAAAAGAATCGAGTCGTAATGTGTCATTGTATTCAACTTTGTTTCACACCGTTTTGAAATAACACTGTCCAAAAGAAGGATAGGCACGTAACCTGTATGCAGGATACCCGATTTGAGAAGTTCGTATGCAATTATTTCCCAAACTACAGTCGTAAAAAATATTTCTAATTATAGGGTTTGGTGTTACTTGTAGCAACTTCGTACACACGATATATTTGTGTAAAGATTATACAAGAATATACAAGAATATACAAGAATATACAAAAATATACAAGAATATACAAGAATATACAAAAATATACAAGAATATACAAAAATATACAAGAATATACAAGATTATACGAGATTATACAAGATTATACGAGATTATACACGATTATACAAGATTATACAAGATTATACAAGATTATACAAGATTATACAAGATTATACAAGATTATACAAGATTATACAAGATTTTACAAGATTTTACAAGATTTTACAAGATTATAAAAGATTATAAAAGATTATACAAGATTATACAAGATTATACAAGATTATACTCGATTATAACAATTCTGTTACTCATAGATTTGCTATCATTTCGTTGATCGTGTTTTTCATTGATCGATTGTGTTTTTCATTGATCGATTGTGTTTTTCATTGATCGATTGTGTTTTTCATTGATCGATTATGTTCTTCATTGATCAATTGTGTTTTTCATTGACCGATTGTGTTTTTCATTGATCGATTGTGTTCTTCATTGATCGATTGTGTTTTTCATTGATCGATTGTGTTTTTCATTGATCGATTGTGTTTGTCATTGATCGTTTGTGTTTTTCATTGATCGATTGTGTTTTTCATTGATCGATTGTGTTTTTCATTGGTTGTCATTAATAGACTGTGGATCTCTATACAAAATAAAAATGTTTTGCATTGATTGTGGGAAGCAGGAATAAAATAATAATTGATTTCATCCCTTAACGACTTTGCTACGTTCAGAGCAACATTCTTGAATGTTTATATATCTTTTACTGTTTTATATTTCATCCAATTAATTTCTTCACGAATGCATAAAGATCTACGGTCTGATTATGACGTTCCATTTTAATGCGTGAATGATCCACATACGCGAGTACAAGAGCGAGATTATAATTACGAGATCACAAGTATAATATCTACTATAATCGGAAAATTGATTCAAGGGGGAAAAATGAACGACAATCGGAAAGTAGAATTCAATGGGAGTTCTTCTTTTTCTTGTACACGTTGACACATTCTCCGCGTTCTTTCACTCGCGGCTTGTCTTCGACAGACTTCCGAGGAAAACAAAGAGGAGTCCCGAGAAGAGGGTGTGAAAGCGCAATAGGGAGTTTAGGAACAGGCGTGGGAGTGTATGGTGAATGAGAAATGGCGGCGACACGCGGAGATATAAACAAGGATGCTGGATCGGAAAGTTGCAGGAAGGTGGAACTTGAAGGAGAAGAATACGTGTGGACGTTACTGCCGTATAAAATATGTTCACGGACGAAAAATTGTTTCTCTAAGCACTCTTTAAAAAAAATTAACACAATATCTATGTCATTTCAATCTGAAATAATTAAATATTCAGAGCTTTTTAGCTTTCTACAGTTAGACAGCGGATCTTTATGGAAAATAAGAATTTTCTACCTGAATCGCAATGTAATAATTGCAATGAAAATTTATTTTCTCTCTTAATATGTTTCATAGGTCGAAAATGATATAACAATATTTTTACATTCTTCCACTGTTTAAATTTTTGTTATGATTGCATGAAATCCGATGTCTAATAATCAGATGCAATTTACTAATAGATTTTATCCATTTATTATAAAAATGGCAAGGTGAGATTTAAAACAGTAGACGCATTAAAAGAATTTTACAATATTTACAATAATATGTCTAAAGCTTAAGTATTTTAAATTATTTTTGCCATAAATGCATACAATCCGCTGTCTATTTATAATTGTTGAAAGCTTCTTTGTTCGAGCACGTATTATAACGGTGAGAGATCTGAATTGTGTCTATGATTACTCTTTTGTAATTCTCGATATTAGAATCTTGCTGAATCTATAATGTACGTTCGAGAATTTTTCATTAGACCGCGGATTTGCACTTATGACGAAAATTGGTGAGACACAAATAAATTCTCAGAACGGATAAATAAAACTCCAGATTTGCAATAAAATTTCATCTTCACAGCTTGGTCGTCGCATGTAAAACAACTTTGTCGATCGCAACGTATGGAGCAGTCTATTAAAAGAACCATTACACTGTCATTCAAAGCGAGCCAGCGAATGCATGTAATTTTAACAAAAAGGCAAGCTGCATGTGACATATGGAGGCTCCACGATAAATCTCTTCAGATTGAAAAATCCGATAGGTATATTGCTGAGAAAAATTTGCTTTATAATGGCTCGATAGAGAGAACAATTTTCCTTACAACGTGACGCTATAAAATCTACAACTCCTTACATTACGACACGGCTGCCTCATATTTTACGCATAGGGAAAACGTTCCAGATGCGACGTCTAGTATCTTACAGCCTGTTCGTCCTTTTGTCCATTTCTGTCTCGGAGGTTTTTATTTTAGTCACAAATTATTTTGCAGTTACCAAACGTCTTTGAGCATTACGATTTCTAGAATCTACTACTCGTTACATTACGATACTGCTGCCTCATATTTTACGCACAAGGAAAAGACGTTCTAGATGCAATGCCCGTTCGTCCTTTTGTCCATTTCTGTCTCGGAGGTTTTTATTTTCGCCACAAATTATTTTGCAGTTGCCAAACGTCTTTGAGCATTACGATTCCTAAAATCTACTACTCTTTACATTACGGTACGGCTGCCTCATATTTTACGCACAAGGAAAAGACGTTCTAGATGCAATACCTGTTCGTCCTTTTGTCCATTTCTGTCTCGGAGGTTTTTATTTTAGTCACAAATTATTTTGCAGTTACCAAACGTCTTTGAGCATTACGATTTCTAGAATCTACTACTCGTTACGTTACGATACGGCCTCTCGTGTCTTACAGTCTGTTCGTCCTTTTGTCCATTTCTGTCTCGATGATTTTTATTTTAGTCAGAAATTATTTTGCAGTTGTCAAACGATTTTGAGCATTAAGGTTTCTAAAATCTACTACTCGTTACATTACGGTATGGCTGCCTCATATTTTACGCACAAGGAAAAGACGTTCTAGATGCAATATCTGTTCGTCCTTTTGTCCATTTCTGTTTCGATGATTTTCATTTTAGTCAGAAATTATTTTGCAGTTGTCAAACGATTTTGAGCATTACGATTTCTAGAATCTACTACTCGTTACGTTACGATACGGCCTCTCGTGTCTCACAGCCTGTTCGTCGTTTTGTCCATTTCTGTCCCGGAGGTTTTTATTTTATTCACAAATTATTTTGCAGTTGTCAAACGATTTTGAGCATTAAGGTTTCTAAAATCTACTACTCGTTACATTACGGTATGGCTGCCTCATATTTTACGCACAAGAAAAAGACCTTTTGTCCATTTCTGTTTCGATGATTTTCATTTTAGTCAGAAATTATTTTGCAGTCGTCAAACGATTTTGAGCATTACGATTTCTAAAATCTACAACCCGTTACATTACGTTACGGGTGCCTTATATTTTAGGCACAAAGAAAAGATGTTCTAGATGCAATGCCTTTTCGTCCTTTTGTCCATTTCTATCTCTAAGATTTTTATTTTAGCCACAAATTATTTTGCAGTTGCCAAACATCTTTGAGCATTTCGATTTATAAAATCTACTCCTCGTTAAATTACGATACGGATTCCTTATATTTTACGCACAAGGAAATGACCTTCTAGATGTAATGTCTGTTCGTCCTATTACCCATTTCTGTTTCGGAGGTTTTTATTTTAGTCACAAATTATTTTGCAGTTGCCAAACATCTTTGAGCATTTCGATTTATAAAATCTACTCCTCGTTAAATTACGATACGGATTCCTTATATTTTACGCACAAGGAAATGACGTTCTAGATGTAACGTCTGTTCGTCCTTTTACCCATTTCTGTTTCGGAGGTTTTTATTTTAGTCACAAATTATTTTGCAATTGCCAAACATCTTTGACCATTACGCTTTCTAATTTTCGATGATACTTTTAATTATCTTTTTGATACTCGATGATGAAATGGTAAGTCGGAGAACTCGGGAGTTGCCAGATTAGAGGAATTGGCTTGAATTGAGGGAACAAGTTACCCTGTCCCTCTCTCTCTCTGCCAGTGCCGGATTAGTCACGTGACATTGTGACGCTGCTAGCTGATAGTCGAAAGAATTAAACAGTTATCAATAAAAAATAATCGATACCTCTGGCCTCTCTTATTGGGTCAATCAAAATCTGCATCCGTCGAATTTCTCCGCTCTGCAAGCCAATTAATTTGACTCCCAGATGAATTTGCGAATATTTACCAGGATGGTGCACTTCAGGAAGGAAGGAAGTAAAATCAGAAATGATAATTCTAACCAATATTGCAACGAAGGTTCAACAAAATGCGAACCATAAATGCTACTAGGGACTTTCCGCGGCGAGTGTGTGCTGTGTATGTTGGAGATGGCCGGGTCGCAAGGCTCGAAAAACACGTTGAAATGTCTCGCGAGCATCGTGCGCGGCCATACTCCATTAAATCAGGCGGATGACAGCGGTCTGGACGTTTGTTCGGCGGTATATCGGCACAGACCACCGTAAATATCAAACCTCTGCGCTGTGCCGATACGTAACGTCGATGGTGGTGGCACGTTAGCTGGCTGTCGATGGAATTCGCGGGGACGCCGGTACTTCCGGCGAGTGCCACGCTGCGCCGCGGGGGTCTCGAATTACGCCAGCTACCTGCACGGAAAACGGTCGCGTCGCTGTCAATTCACCCGGCTAATTGATGTTACGATAATTGCAGCGGCGTTATTGTCTGTCGCGTCGCCAGCTCTTTGGGAAACCGGTGAAATTGCGCGGCACTGACACCCATTCGGCCATTTCGTCTCATCTTACGCGATGGGTTTACCGGTTTACTTCTGCTCGCTAATGGTCACCCATCGCAGATCTCGTTTGCCGCCACGAAATCACTTCGAACGTTTTAAATCGTGTTTTCAATGTGTTCCAATAAGAATTTTTCCAGAGAGGGAGTAAATTACACCTGCAAGAGTGCACTTAGTAAAGTACTATAGTAATAGTGCAGTTGAAAATTTACATAATCCTGAAATCACCTTGAAATTATGAAAAAACGATTCGCAAAAATCGGCGAAAAATTGAAAATCTTCAAATTTTGTTTTAAATGTCTTCCGGAGAAATTTTTTCAAAATTAAGCATAAGTTACAGCTGAAAGAGTGCACTAGTAAAGTACAATTGGTATAACCCCGAAATCACCTTGAAATTCTGAAAAAACGATTCGCAAAAATCGGCGAAAAATTGAAAATCTTCAAATTTTGTTTTAAATGTCTTCCGGAGAAATTTTTTCAAAATTAAACATAAGTTACAGCTGAAAGAGTGCACTAGTAAAGTTCAATTGGTATAACCCCGAAATCACCTTGAAATTCTGAAAAAACGATTCGCAAAAATCGGCGAAAAATTGAAAATCTTCAAATTTTGTTTTCAATGTATTCCGGAGAAATTTTTTCAGAATTAAGCTTAAGTTACAGCTGAAAGAGTGCACTAGTAAAGTACAATTGGTATAACCCAGAAATCACCTTGAAATTATGAAGAAACGATTCGCAAAAATCGGCGAAAAATTGAAAATCTTCAAATCGCGTTTTCAATGTCTTCCGGTAGAAATTTTTCAAAATTAAGCTTAAGTTACAGCTGGAAGAGTGCACTTAGTAAAGTACTAAAGTAATAGTGCAGTTAAAAATTGACATGAACCCGAAATCACCTTGAAATTCTGAAAAAACAATTCGCAAAAATTTAAAATCTTCAAATCGCGTTTTTAGGATTGAGCTTAAGTTACAGCTTGAAGAGTGCATTTTACTATAGTGCAGTCAGAATTTCGTTTTACCCCGAAATAACCTTGAAATTCTGAAAAAACAATTCGCAAACATTTAAAATCTTCAAATCGCGTTTTCAGGATAGAGCTTAAGTTACGGCTTGAAGAGTGCATTTTACTATAGTGCAGTGAAAACTTGGTTTTACCCCGAAAGCACCTTGAAATTCCGAAAAAAGGATTTGCAGAAATCGACGAAAAATCTTCAAATCTTCAAATCGCGTTTTCAACGAGTTCCCGATGAAATTTCGAAGAGTTTCGTCGACGACTTAGAACTAGAATCGTATCTTCCAGGATGTCTGAACTTATTTGCGTGACAATCCAGCATATCTCAAATATCATTAAAGGCGAACATTTATCGCGAGTATCTCGGAAGCCAAGATCAAATTGCGCCAATGCGAAATGATGAAGCAATTTGGGATACGGGAAGATCAGAAATTTCGCCTCTGGAAGAATGAACCATGCCGATATGAACTTCGCGGCCATTCCTTCTAATTCCAGCTTAGTTATCAGCGAAATGTTCCATCGTTCATGCGTCGAGCACTGACGAGCAAGTTCCTGCAGAGCATAGAGTGGCCGCTGATGTTTCTGATGATACGAGAAACCTAGTTTGCTGTTATTGTTCCATTCGGGCGTTCGTCATTCGGCCGTCGATTCGTTTTCAGCGAACGCGAGCTACTCCTGGTACGGTGGCACCCAACACAGGCTTTCAAATCATTTTTTTTATTGGAATACTATAATAACCCACTAACTGCGGGTCAATATTTTTGCAATGTTCACATAAGTCGCGAACCCCCTTCTTCGCGATTAGGAACGATAATTGTAGATTCAAGCGAGATTTAGTTTATGCGAGATTTAGTTTATGCGAGATTTAGTTTATGCGAGATTTCCTTCAGATCTATTTTAGCTTTTATTGTTCTCCCATCATATTCTGCTTTCCCGTAAAAATTGCACTTTATATCATTCAACTTTGTTCCAGCCAACAATTCAATAAATCTAATCTACAAATAAAATTTTAAATCAATAAAAATGACCAATAAAATTCATTTAATACATGAATTTAGTATATAATTAAAATTTAATTCAATTTAAATAAAATTCCTGATATCGCTCATCAAGAATATTAAATTTTTCTATTATTGAATTGCTGGCCTGGAACAAATAAAGCAAAGTAAAAGTTTTACAAGAGAGCAGGATTTGATGGGACAATAATAATTAAATTGTTGGCTGGGACAACGTTGGATGATACAATGTGCAAATTTTACAGAAGAGCAAGATTTCATGGGAGAACAATAATTAAATTCTATAAATATATTGTTGGCTAGACCAACGTTGGATGATACAGAGTACAAATTTTACAGGAGAGCAGGATTTCATGAGAGAACAATAGTTAAATTCAATAATTATATAGTTGATAGGAACAACGTTGAATGATACAAAGTGAAAATTTTACAGGAGAGTAGGATTTGTTGGGAGAACAATAATTAAATTGAATATTTATATTGTTGGGTGGGACAACGTTGGATGATACAAAGTGCAAATTTTACAGAAGAGTAGGATTTGATGGGAGAACAGTAATTATATTGTTGGCTGGAACAACGTTGGATGATACAAAGTAAATATTTTATAGGAGAGCAGGATTTGATGGGAAAAGAACAATAAAAGCTAAAATAATTCTTAAGGAAATCTCACATCCGACGTTGCTCCAGCCACCAATTCAAATGGTTATTAGACAATGATTAAATGATTAGGTTATTAAATGATTAGGTTATTTAATGATTAGATTATTAAATGATCACATTAGTACAAAGACTCGACGAATTTCCAATTCCTTAGAACTTTCAGTGCGTATTGTTTGGCGGAGCACGGAGATTGGAACCTTTCTCAGTTGATTGTTGTGAAGGCAAAAGAGATTCTTACGGTGATATCTGAAGATGGATACGCTGAAGCAAAGGTAATAACGTTTTGCAGACGACATAGAAACAGAATGAAGCAGGAGATGTATTGCGAGGGTATTGCATTACCCTTTGAAGTTTTGCGTTCTGCCCGTCGAGCTTTTAGCGACGTTAAACAAGTGACATCATAATAAAGGAATGTGGCTGGAGATATAGAATGACTCTTTAGATTCTCCCAAATGGGACAGTATATTTTTTGTCTTCGTTATAAACATTTTTAAGACGTTTTTAACATGCCGATTCTTTTTGACGAGGAGAATCTGACTATATGGAAGTGAATTGCAATTTCTGATTGCTCTTCCTTCTCTCGAAGTGAAGTGCACCATTCAGGTAAATATTCGCAAATTCATCTGGGAGTCAAATTAATTTTCTCGCAGAGCGGAGAAATTCGTCGAATGCAAATTTCAACTGATCCAATAAGACAGGCCAGAAGTATCGATTTTTCTTTATCGAGTCACTTCATTGGAAGCTGTTTACGTCTGTAGACTATCAACTATCTTTAGACTTTTCGCAGCTATCGATTTATCTTATTGAATTTTTGAGATCACTGCTAAATTTTGCAGTGGAAATATTAATGGGGAGCTTTTAAAATCTATTTCGATATTCTAACGAGAGCTTCGCTATATGCATTATCACTGCATTATATTAAGATGTGATCCCTGAAATCATTGATTTACATTTGTATAATCGTTATTAGTGTTTTCAATAAATGTGTTGGAGGAAAAGCTTGAAAAATGCATTTTTCAGCATATTTCAAGCTGCTTGGAATCTTTCTTTGACTTGATTTCTCTTTAAACTTTTTCCTTAACACTTTACCTACCGGAAGCCTATTAATAGGATTTTCAATAATTGTGCTGTACCAAAAGAGAGCATAGAAATTTTCTTTTACATTGCAATCTTAAATGAAACTATCGGATGACGTTATCGAGGGTGACTTGTTAGTTCGCAATGAAAATTGCTGTTGCTATTGAAGATTCCATTAAAAAGTGTTTAGCAATGTACCGTAGATTCTTCAAAATTATGCAATAATCACTGGTCGGTATGTGTTAAACAATATATCTAATGAACAGACTGAATTTTTGTGGAAAATAAAATTGTTCTAAGTGGATTGTAAGAAATGGTATCTCTCTAGATAACAATCTATTTCATCTTTCAATAATCTTAGCAACTTGAAAATAATGTAACATTGTTAAATTCATCGAATGTATTTCCAGTTTTGTTTTCCTCTTCTTTATTTTTACTATAAATGCATAAAATCCGCAGTCTAGTAATGACTGATCGTAGAAAGGCATTTTATATCATTTGCATATATAATCTCTTGTCCGATCATAAAAAATTGTAGAATATCTTATTAGCCTCCACCGCGAAATTTGTTTGTTTTATCGATACTTTCGTTTTTGTCGATTTCGGTATTGAACACTGTGCATCGCTGCAATTGACAAATAGTATGCGAACATTGTCCACGCGGCTTCACGAACAAACTTCGTTCATTTTCGTGAACCTTTCCATCCTCTGACGAGTTTCACTCGAATTTTCAGTCGAAATGCGACACAAATTTTGGAATGTATCAAGTTCAATACAAGTGGGAAGTTCGAACCCATTGTAACAATTGACAAAGAATTTGACGACATTGACCACGTAGTTTCATGAACTAGTTTTCTTCATTCTCGAAAATATTCTGAACAATTTCTCTCCAATTTTCAATTGGATACAATTTTTTAAAAATATTTTTAAGTATTTTAATTTTAAATATTTTATATTTATAGATCATCGATAACCTTCGAAAGACCTTGAAAACATTGGAACATTTTCTTATATTTTCAAGTATAACGTAGCTATTTGGTGTTTCTGTTTCTCGTAAATCACCCGGTATATTCATATAAATACAGTGTAGACTATATTCATTCTTACAGATTTTTTATCATAATAGATGTCCAAAGAAATATTTTACACAAATATTAATACCAGTTGAATACCGTGTATTTCAAGCTGCTTGGAATCTTTCTTTGACTTGATTTCTCTTTAAACTTTTTCCTTAACACTTTACCTACCGGAAGCCTATCAATAGGATTTTCAATAATTGTGCTGTACCAAAAGAGAGCATAGAAATTTTCTTTTACATTGCAATTTTAAATGAAACTATTGGATGACGTTATCGAGGGTGACTTGTTAGTTCGCAATGAAAATTGCTGTTGCTATTGAAGATTCCATTAAAAAGTGTTTAGCAATGTACCGTAGATTCTTCAAAATTATGCAATAATCACCGGTCGGTAATGTGTTAACATAAGAAAAGCAAGAATACAAAAATTGAAATGGAGGTTAGTGCCATGTTACTGTCAATGCAATGGAACAGCTAGAAAATCAAATAATAACGAATTTCCTGTCGTATATATTCCTGTGAAAGATTGACGAGGATTTTTGAATATTCATGGTGTCCGCGAAGTTCGAACTTGAGGTCTGACCTTCTCCGAAAACCCCTGCTAATTGGTCAAATTCAAACTGTCTATCCCCGAAGCGTCTTTATCGGAGAAACGCCAAAATTCTCATATATCTGGTTGCCCGTTTGCTCAGAGCAATTCAATACCGCCAATAAATCACGGATGGAAATCGAAACCAAATCTGATGCCAACGAGCATTACGAGCCTAACAGTCTCATCATTAACGCGATCATCGGTTATCACTTCTCGATCAAAGGTAATCGAAATACGAGTACTCATTTCGACAGGTTTGTTAAGAAATAATGTAGGGCGGTGTTGGCTAACAAGAATCGACTAATTAATTTCCGCTATTGATACGTTGATACGTGCATTGCCGGATTATACTCGGAAATATCAATCCTTATCTTCCAATACCATTCATAATATTCTCTTAATAGAATGTAATATGTTGCAAAATATTCCAAGCTTCTAAAAATACTGTTCCATTATAACCGATTTATTGAAATGATTAAGAAAAGAAATTAATTTTTATTTTGCATACGAAACCGCAGTATTTTAATATCATAATCAATTTTTGTTTAATAAAATTCCGTTTTTGAAAGACCAAAAGTCACAACATTTGTGGTTTTGAATGGATCCAGTTAACGTGTCTGACTATATAGCGGTAATTCTACTTATATTCGACAGGAATTGTATAGGAATGCGTAGTACATTGATCTTTGATTTTTCCTAATTTCCCAACCTTCTAATCATTAATTTTACACAAATTGATTGAAAAATAAGAAGTTTTGCCACTGCTCGGTCAATGTTTACTAACAGTACTGGTGCAACTAATTGTGAATAAACCGATTTACAATCAAACGCATACGGATCCGCAGTACTTGAATATTATAATCAAATTTTATTATATAAAATTCCGTTTTTAAAATACCAAAAGTCACAACTTTTGTGCTTTTAAATGGAACCAGTTAATGTGTCTGACTATATAGCGGTCATTCTACTTATACCCAATAGGAAGTGTGTATCTATCCACATTTTTACAATTTCAATAGTCGTATATTGAAAATATTAGAATAGAATATAAAGTAGAAATATAAAATAGAATGATAATTCTATTTTAGAATAGAATATATTTTAACTCTTTGGGGTTAGGTGGGTTAAAAACTGTCCCACCTTTCGTTTAACTTTTCATGCATAGTGAGATATATTTTAACCCATCTCGAAAAGTTGAATTTATATTGATATTAAAAAGAATTCCGTGCAACTCGGGTTTTTATTTTCTTTAAAATCGTTTGGCTCAAAGAGTCAAATGAACTATAGAAGATCGAGAAGAACTCTTTCACAAACGAAAGGTAATCGTTCGTTTCGGCGCGCGTGTTTAATAATGACGCGAATGGCGGAATTTGCAGAAGGACTTTCCGACTCGATCGTGCGTCACGATCGAGCGTCACGATCGAGCGTCACGATCGAGCGTCACGATCGAGCGTCACGATCGAATCCCAGATCGCCACACCCGGTGTACAAATGGATTTTACACGCTTGTTTGTCTGACGGAATTCGGCCCGCGGCTTTGCCATAATGAGGGTGGTTGGCTCGTAAAGCGGATTGTGCAAATGGTCTATTTAAAGCATGAACGGGGCGACGCACTGAGTATAAGTGCATTGTGCAAGGGATGAATCCGCTGGATATGAAAATCCTTATATTTTTAGACGATTTGGAATAAATCGTCGGACGATACGTATAATATTTTTCTCATTACTTTTGTCGCATTTTTATCCAACACTTTTGTTGACCCTTCCAGGACGACTATTGCTATTAATATTAGATGATGAATCTAATGATACATTAGAGGATGAATCCGCTGGATATGAAAATCCTTATATTTCTAAACGATTTGGAATAAATCGTCGGACGATACGTATATGTTTCTCATTACTTTTGTCGCATTTTTATTCAACACTTTCGTTGACCCTTTCAGAGCGAATGTCACTATTTGTATTAGATGATGAATCTAATGATATATTAGGGAATGAATCCGCTGGATATGAAAATCCTTATATTTCTAAACGATTTGGAATAAATCGTCGGACGATACGTATATGTTTCTCATTACTTTTGTCGCATTTTTATTCAACACTTTCGTTGACCCTTTCAGGGCGACTATTGCTATTAATATTAGATGATGAATCTAATGATACATTAGAGGATGAATCCGCTGGATATGAAAATCCTTATATTTTTAGACGATTTGGAATAAATCGTCGGACGATAAATATATGATTCTCATTACTTTTGTCGCATTTTTATTCAACACTTTCGTTGAACCTTTCAGAGCGAATGTCACTATTTATATTAGATGATGAATCTAATGATATATTAGGGGAAGTATCCGCTGGATATGAAAATCCTTATATTTTTAGACGATTTGGAATAAATCGTCGGACGATACGTATAATATTTTTCTCATTACTTTTGTCGCATTTTTATCCAACACTTTTGTTGACCCTTTCAGGGCGACTATTGCTATTAATATTAGATGATGAATCTAATGGTACATTAGAGGATGAATCCGCTGGATAAGAAAATTCTTATATTTCTAAACGATTTGGAATAAATAGTCGGACGATACGTATAATATTTCTCCCATTACTTTTGTCGCATTTTTATTCCACACTTTCGTTGACCCTTTAATTTATTATATTTGTCTGAACAATAAAAATTTTTTTAAACACTATAACAAGAACACTTGCACGTCAAGACTATCTGTTTACATCTAGAAAAGGCCTAGTTCCATGTAATCAATAGTTGTTTTGAAAAAAATTTTTTTAAATCCCTTTTTCGCATACTTGAACTATTTACTATTTCAAATTCTATTTTATCCAACTCTGCGAACAATAAATATCGTCTAATAACAATCAAGTAGTACACAAATTTCAACGACAAGTGTCCACATACTATTGAGCGGTAGTGTACATAGTTACACAGTTCGTAATTCTTTTTAGAAAAGTAGTAAGCCATTTGCATTGAAAAACAATTAATTGGCTTAGTGCCTTTTCAAGCATCGCATTAAAAAATACATGATTTCATTTAAAAACAAAAGTTTATCTTCTTCGTACGTCCTTGACGCGTCCCCAAAAACACTAACAGCAACAAGTATGCACCTCTTAAAGCCAATCAAGTTAACACTAAACCTACCGAGCAATAAGAACGATGAAAATGTTTAACTTGCAAAAATGACGAGACTCTATTTATTTAGATTTCGCGCTATTTTTATTACAATATTTGCTTGGATAAAGAAATTTATCGAATGAATTTCGATGCAGGTAACTTCATCATTTCATTCATTATAATATAATAATATAAAGCCGGTCATTTGACCGGCAGTGGTAGGTTTAGTGTTAATATTGTTGGAAAAAATGAAGATGATAAATTGGCAACATGGTTCGCTATAAATTCACCGAACTTTCAACTCTAGTAGATCAAAAGACAACAATATTATGAATCTAAACATGGCGAACCATGTTACCAATTCGCCATCTTGATTTTTTCCAACAATATTAAAACTAAACCAACCACTGCCGGTCAAATGACCGGTTCGATATTTTTCATGTTACAATTTTTGATTCATAATATTGTTGTCTTTTGATCGATTAGAGTTGAAAGTTCGGTGGACGGTTGTTCGAATAACAGGAACTCGAGCCGCGAGTTCGGATATTAGTATTCGAGCATTAATTCGATCGCACAAACACGAGCGGAATTTCCGTGTGCTGTTATCTCACGGTTTCCGCTTCCGGTTTCCGAGGAATTGGCTGCCGGAGGAATTTCGAATTTCCAACTGAAATAAGATTGGAAAATATGACGGTTTCCACTCGCGGCGGTTATGGTCGGAGATCTAAACGACAATTATTCCGAGCGAGTATTCAATAAAAAGGAGCATGCACGCTGGAAACGTTAATAGCATGGTCGGTCCTGTGTATCCCGTTTCAGGTCACGATTTTCACGCGATATAATAAGTTGAGTTAGGATTATGCCGCCAGCAGGAACATGACCCGCAGGCCAACTCGTGGTCGGTCATCTTATTTGCAAGATCACGACCCGAACCCCAATTTAGGGTAACGTTCTGAGCCAGGGACCAACACTCAAATCACGTGACAGCCCAGATTGCCCTAACTCGCACCGATTTCCATAATACAACCAACCTCTGCCAAGCATTAGAGTGCTTGTACCAAAATCACCTCGCGAGACGATTCGCCGCGACCCCTGCGACCATAATATTGGGATACATGACTATGTTATTCGATCGGATTGTATTTCGAGTTTTTCTCCTACACTAATATAATTAGATTTCGGACTTTTGTGTACATACAATAAAAGTTGTCTGCATTGATTGCAAGATGCAGAAATTATGTAGTCATCTATTTCTATTCTTAATCATTTTATTTATTTATTCTTAATAATATTCTAATATAGAAACTGATAATTTCTATTCTTAATAATTTATCATTATATTGCTTCCAACAGAACGCAATGTTTTCATAATTTTTAAGTGTTTTTACTGTGTTTTATTAAATCTATTCATTTGTGTCATAAATGCATAAAATCTGCAGTCTAGTAATAATTGATAAATTCACATCAGCAAGTTTTCCTCCTACACTAACAATTATATTGCGAATTTTTATTATAGAATCAAAATTGTCTGTATTAATTGCAAGATACAGGAATTATGTAGACATCTATTTCTATTCTTAATAATTTTATTAACTTCAACAGAACGCAATGCATCCATATTTTTAAGTGTTTTTACTGTGTTCCGTTAGATCTATTCATTTGTGTGATAAATGCATAAAATCTGCAGTCTAGTAATAATTGATAAATTCACATCAGCAAGTTTTCCTCCTACACTAACAATTATATTGCGGATTTTTATTGTAGAATCAAAATTGTCTGTATTAATTGCAAGATACAGGAATTATGTAGACATCTATTTCTATTCTTAATAATTTTATTGACTTCAACAGAACGCAATGCATCCAAATTTTTAAGTGTTTTTACTGTGTTCCGTTAGATCTATTCATTTGTGTGATAAATGCATAAAATCTGCAGTCCAGTAATAATTAATAAATTAACATCAGCAAGTTTTTCTCCTGCAATAACAATTAGATTTCGGACTTTTGTGTACGATAAAAGTTGTCTGCATTGATTGCAAGATACAGGAATTATATAGACATCTATTTCTATTCTTAACGCTAAACCTACCGAATCTTAAGAGTAACTGGACCATGTTCCTTATAAAAATAACAAGATTGATTTAATTTAGACTTTGTGCAGCTCCTATTATAATACATGCTCTACTAAAGATATTTATACGATCAATTCTTATAAAATCATTCTTATTATTTCAATAATTGTGAAATAATAAATCTGGAACTGGTTATTTCGACCGGTGATGATAGGTTAGTTTTAATCATTTTATTAAGTTGCTTTGGACACAATGTTTTCAAAATTTTTATTTGTTTTTACCGTATTCTATTTGATCTATTCATTTCTGTCATAAATGCAAAATTATTATAGCTTTCTATCGATCGTATTTGTTGTTAATAAAATTGTTAATGCTTTCGGCGCAAGGGTTCTATCATTTGTTTCAAACAAATAGTTTGTTTAAATAGGTTGTTTGAAACAAATGATCGAACCCTTGCGCCGAAAGCATTAACAATTTTATTAATAATTGCATAATATCTGCAGTCTAGTAATAACTGATAAATTAACATCGTAATAAAAATATTGTTTACCGAGTTATAGCAAAAGCTATAATACATTTAGCGACATTGATGGTACAGATTAATGCACTATTCCTCAGAACGTCGTATAATTGTGTGTGACGACTTCCAAACTTTTGAACGGTATGTCCAAACTTTTGTACATGCAAATATTGTTATGTATTCTAGAATTTCCGTGGTATTTCGGTGGCTTCAGCTGGATAGATGATGATTAAAAAAACCTCAACAAGTTATGGAATTCGGATCGTAGGCTTTTTCAATATTTCTTTATTGTTATTCGTCCCGCTTCGAACGGCGGATATTAACGCAGGATTAATGTTGGGAGACAATAATAGAATATTAATCTCCGTTGCAGCTGGCTTTTTCCTTTATTCCAGAGCCCGGATATAAACTACCGACATTAAGCAGGATATCGCAACGACCGAGGCTTTAAGATCGTAATTTCAATGTTTTGTTCCTGAGCAATAAATAACCAGAAGCCGAGCGGGACGGTTAACAGTAACGACACGCGCAGTTCTTGCGGCCATCTTGCGGCTTCCGTTTCGCACTGAATTCGTCGTGGAAAAAACCGACGGGTAATTATTAATTAAGCGAATCGATTTTGCAGCTCCAGAAATGGTTCATGGCTGTTGGTAATCTCGAAAATCTGCTTCGAAGATTATTTAACAAATCTTGGAATACAACTTTCGAATCTTATAACATCACTGTAAATCGAGTACAATCGTTCAGTAATTATTTATAAAAATAACGTTCGCGTTGATGTTCCTTTTATGAATGGATCGACATAGAACTGCTCAGTCTGCTGCCATCGATTTATTAACGAGAAGTTTCTACAAAAATTAATAATCCACTGTATACAAAAATTTCTTCTTTAATAGAACAGTTTTGATCAGTTGCATATAATATGTGCATCTTGGAATGCAACTTTCATATATTATAACATCATCACTGTATGTCGAATACAATCATTCAGTAATTATTTATAATATACGAAAATTTCTTCTTTAATAGAACAGTTTTGATCAGTTGCATATAATATGTGCTTCTTGGAGTGCAACTTTCATATATTATAACATCATCACTGTAAATCGAGTACAATTATTCAGTAATTATTTATAATATACGAAAATTTCTTCTTTAATAGAACAGTTTTGATCAGTTGCATATAATATGTGCATCTTGGAGTGCAACTTTCATATATTATAACATCATCACTGTAAATCGAGTACAATCATTCGGTAATTATTTATAAAAATAACGTTCGCGTTGATGTTCCTTCCATGAATTGATCGACGTCGAAGTGCTCTGTCTGCTGCCATCGATTTATTAACGAGAAGTTTCTACAAAATTTAATAATCTTCACTGTATACAAAAATTTCTTCTTTAATAGAACAGTTTTGATCAGTTGCATATAATATATGCATCTTGGAATGCAACTTTCATATATTATAACATCATCACTGTATGTCGAGTACAATCATTCAGTAATTATTTATAATATACGAAAATTTCTTCTTTAATAGAACAGTTTTGATCAGTTGCATATAATATGTGCATCTTGGAATGCAACTTTCATATATTATAACAACATCACTGTAAATCGAGTACAATCATTCGGTAATTATTTATACAAATAACGTTCGCGTTGATGTTCCTTCCATGAATTGATCGACGTCGAACTGCTCTGTCTGCTGCCATCGATTTATTAACGAGAAGTTTCTACAAAAATTAATATTCTTCACTCTATCCGAAATTTCTTCTTTAATAATTTTGATCAGTTCCAAATAACATGTGCACATTCGTCTTATTATTATTTTTAGTGATTTAAATTTCACCTCCTCATTTTTCTCGGTATATAACAGTTCTTAGTTCGAAATTGCTAAAATTGAAATTATTTAATAGGATATAACAAAACATTTCTTTGAGATTTGAGAATACTTGGCTGAATCTATTTTTATTGAAAAGATATTTCAGTGACAGAAAATATAATTGAATGAACGAAATGGAATAAACTGTTTCGAATGTGCGAATATTTATCAAAATTTTATTAGAAATCCTACTGTAAATCGCGTCTCTGTCGGTGATCAAAATGGATTACTAAAAATTCCGACGTAGTTAAAATTATTCGTCTTTCTGGAAATTTTGGTGCGCAGGAAGATCAATCGAATGCAACGACGGATAATAATTGATTATCTGATTTCCTAATTACCGATCACCGTAGTGCAATAGACTTGGCGGTTCGACATCGATCCATTCAGGAAAGGCAATTTAATGCAGACAGCCGTGCAGTTGTTCGAGAAGATGGTAAATCTCGTTACGGACGTCACTGGACCGGCTAAATTACGACAGCTTCATTAGAACGAGATAAGTTTGATTAACACGCCGCTTCCACTGAAATATGGCTGCTGTGTCTCGATGCGAAACGGCGGAAAAGATGGAAAATTACCAGCCAGAAGAATTTTTACCGAGTACATTAGCCTTTTCCCTTTTTTACCACGTTTTTATTAATTTGCTTTCTTGTCTGTTTGTCTGTTTGTTTCTCTGTTCGGTACAAATTTTGCAATTGATTTTAAACTAACTTCCCGATGAACTAGATCTCTTGAAACTTTAAACATAGCTCAGAACTGGATCACAATGCAATATTTTATCGGTTCCTCGATCGAACGTTCACTGAGTACATTAGCCTTTCCCCTTTTTACCACGTTTTTATTAACTCGCTTTCTTGTCTGTCTGTTTGTTTGTTTGTCTGTTCGGTACAAATTTTTCAATTGATTTTAAACTAACTTCCTGACGAGCTAATACTCTTGAAACTTAAAATTATTGCACAACTTTGAAAAATCTATGGTAGATGGCTAAACAGTTTCTGATGGAACCTTCAATAGCAACAGCAATTTTCATTGTGAACTAAAAAGTCACCCTCAATAACGTCATCTAATAGTTTCATTTAAGATTGCAATGAAAAAGAAAATTTCTATGGTTTCTTTTGGTACAGCACAATTATTGAAAATCCTATTAATAGGCTACCGGTAGGTAAAGTGTTGAAATAAGATCAAACACGATATAATTTTAACTGTATTTAGTGGTTTAATTGACGATGAACGTTTCGGGCGCAAGGAAGGACAGCGTTAGAGAAACAAAGAGACGCGGAGAGTCGCAGTTGCTTCGGCCTCGCGCGATCTCGCTTTACACGCGCCGTCCTTCTCTAGGTTCGGCTCGGCCTTTGAAGATCAAAAAATAGTTACCCGTTTACAATAAATGCAACCAAATCTCCCCGAGGCTGTTGCGTTTATAGAGGATTTACTGTAATTGTAAAAATGAGTTTCTGAATCTCCCTTAAAAACCGTGCCACTCGCGCATGATTTCAACAGTGTTAGAAGCGCCGTGTTAGAAGCGCAGTGTTAGAAGCGCAGTGTTAGAAGCGCAGTGTTAGAAGCGCAGTGTTAGAAGCGAATTGTTCATTCCTCTAAATTCGCCGGGACAGAAAAACAAAAACGAAAGCAAATTTCATCAACGGAGCGTGGCAATCGCGCGGGGGAAAAAAGGGTCGTCCGCAACACGCTCGAACAACATTTCGCCATTTAAAAAGTAACCTTTTAAACTTCGGGCGAAACAATGCGAAGTCGAGAATTGTGTCGGTGAAAGTTTCAAGCGGAATTCCGCCAACGATCATGCATAGCGTTTTCCCTCGTCCGACGTGTCCCGTGTCCCGCGTCCCTCGGATCGAGAGAACTCTTACTATGTATACCGGTCCCGAACTAAATAGTTGCATAACTAGATTGCTCGCTCTGATACACGTTACACATTAATTAATGGAATCCTCGAAAACAGACGTTTGATCGGGGAACTGCGCGAATGAAAAGCAGTTATCAACACGTCCGTGACTTGCTGCAACTTTGTTCCTCTCGCTTCGTCTTCCTGTCTCGTCCGTTGGTCGATTCGATCAAGAATGACAACGGAATCTGCACGTTGTACAGGGTGACATATTTCATTTATTTATTAATAGACAACGGATCTTTACAGCATTTTACGAAGATTAAATATTAAAGTATAATATAAACGTCGTTTTAATATGTTCTTTCAGGAAAATATCTGAAAGCTTCTTTGGACAATTTTATTTGAAATCGAAATATTGTCTGAAATAATTATTCCTAATAATTGTAAAATAAAATAACATGCTATTTCATTATTATTATTATTTTCAAAAAATTTCCGAGGTCTGCAAGGCGGTTCGTTCTCAATATTAAATAAATAGGCTGCTCTTTACTTTACCGGACACAACATTTTTGCCATTCCGCTATATATTGTTATGTATTTGGTATGTAATCCCAATCAACCTGCAGATCGAAGTTTCGATTCTGTAGGATCAAGGGTTCAGAAGTTATGGTCGCTTAAAGTTGAGCAATTTGCAGTGTTTTTTGACAGGTGAACGCGCCGCCATATTGGTTTGTAGTGACGATCGCGCGCCCCTTACCGAGCAGAACCGCTGGATGGCAGCACGGGCACGAGTTTGTGGGAGCTTTCTTAAGAAATAAACGTGTATCTGGTTCGAAGGTTTATTCCAGAATAATATTTTCAAAGGAAATTCGTTGATAGGGAACCAAAAACGAATGACTGTTAACAAATGAAATGAACGTTAATAAATAAATCGATACTTCAAAAGATATTTACATTATCGACGATTGTCTAAATTATCGACATTTGTCTAAATTATCGACATTTGTCTAAATTATCGACATTTGTCTAAATTATCGACATCCGCCACAAGTTAATGATGATGATATAGAGTGGGTATATTAACTGGTTTGGGTAAGGTTTGGGTTATGTCTGAGTTCGGTTTTTGTAAGTATTTTTCACAATATTTCTTCTCAAACATTTTCTGAGATATTTTGTCTATGCTAGCAATATTACTGTGTGCCCGTGCTGCCATCTAGCGGTTCTGCTCGGTAAGCGGCGCGCGATCGTTACTACAAACCAATATGGCGGCGCCCTTACCTGCCAAAATACTGCAAATTGCTCAACTTTAAGCAACCATAACTCCTGAACCATTGCTCCTACAGGTTCAAAACTTCGATCTGTAGGTTCTCCGAATACAAATCTACCGTATACATACCAAATACGTAATAATTTATAGAAGAAAGGCAAAAATACAGTGAGCCCGGTAAAGTAAAGTTTACCCAATAATTATATTATAGAAATACAGTTCTATTTAAAGCAGTGTTAAAAACTACAGATTTCACGATTCTGAAAGGCCGTAATAACTCTTAGCACTCAAGTGGAGGCTTAGAATCGCCACTAAAAACTGCTGTACAATTATTTAAAATATTGTTTGCATTATTAAATATCTTGGTATCGAACCAATTACTAAACATTTAAGTATTGCATCAGAATTTCATATCCATAAAAAGAAACAAAATCATGCAGGATAGAAATATTCTAGGTCGGAAGAAATGTTCGAATTAAAATAGCTCCTACTGCAAAGGTTTAATACGTTTAACAGATTGAAAATAATATAACGATGTGTTTACATTCTTCTCAAATTTTTACTGTTTTAAATGATTAATTTTTCTCATAAATGCATAAAATCCGATGTCTATTTATTAAACGACGTTATGCGGAAATGAATGAAAGCGTTAAACGCTAAAATGTGTAAAAGACTTAAAGGATTAAATGCTGAGATGAATGAAAAAATTGAAGAGATAAATACTAAAGTAAATAGAAGAATTAGGGGATCAAATGGTAAAATGTATAGAATACATGAAGGATTAAATGCTGAGATGAATGAAAAAATTGAAGAGTTGAATACTAAAGTAAATGGAGGAATTAAGGGATCAAACGGTAAAATGTATAGAATACATGAAGGGTTAAATGCTGAGACGAATAAAATAATGGAAGAATTAAATACGAAAGTAAATATGTGAAGGAATTAGAGGATCAAATGGTAAAATGTATAAAAGATTTGAAGGATTAAATTTTGAGATGAATGAAAAAATTGAAGTACTAAATACTAAAGTAAATAGAGGAATTATGGGATGAAATGATAAAATGTATAAAATACATGAATGGTTAAATGCCGAGACGAATAAAACAAATTGAAAAATCGACTGCTAAAATGGATAATAGAATTAAAGAGTTAAATGTTAACATATATAAGAGAAAGTTAAAGCATCAAAATGCTGAAACTAGAAAAGTTTGTAGTATTAATACCAATGTGAATGAAGAAATTAAGGGATCAAATAGTAAAATTCATAATAGAATTAAAGGGTTAAATGCTGAATGTATAAAAATATTGAAGAATTAACGTCTCGAATGTTGAACCGGAGAAGAGAATTAAAGGACCAAACGCCGAAACGAGTAAAATAATACAAGAGCTGACCGCTAGAACCAACAAAAGAGTGACCGAGTTTAAACACCAAAATGGACAACAGAACGAACGGATTAATTACTAAAATGGACAAAAGAGCGTAACAGCGTCGCGCCAGAAACCTGGCCGCATTATCCGCATAATTCTCGGCCGGAAAAATCCGACGGACGCCTTCCTGGTAATGAAGAGCAAGTCGCCGCGGGGGTAAAAGAAAAAAAAGAATCCTCCGGAGCCTATCAGAACGGGCGTATTCATTCTCCGCGCCTCTTCCGGGACAATGTAAACCGTGCAATTTGTGTTTTCGCACGTGACGTTAATGTTTAATGTTCACCGGAGCGCGGCAGTAAATTCGCGGCGGAATTGGCTGTAAATGTTACAAAGGACGACGAGAGGGTAGGCGGTGTGTAAGGGGTGCGCGAGGTTGTTCAATTTTTCGACGGGAACCGCAATCGAAGGCCGGAACGCTTGTGCACACGTCGATGAATGTCGGGCGCGAGCAATGTTTTTGAAATTTATCCGCGGACGGGAGAACAGAATGAAAATCAAGGCTGACAGGGACACGGGGAACGTATAAAGCCGAGGGAATGCTTGTTTTATGATTTTCGCCGCGACGCGACGCCGACGCCGACGCCGAGAAATGGAAGCGACTTCCGGCGACGGGAAATGAGCGCCGTTGCGGCTCCCGGCGAATTTACGTTGCTCTGCAACTCATTACGCGCACGTGTACAAGCATCGTAACACCCCGTTTCGCAAAAAACATGCCAGCCGATTTCCCAGTCGATGAATGGACCGTCGCCGGCAATGATTAAGGCCAGTAGCCAGATTTTTTGGGTCAAAAGTCGCATTTTTCTGTATTCTTTTACTTGATTACAAAGGGTGAATCACCTAACACAAGCCATCTGAATAATTACTCCATTTTTTTATTGGGAAGAAATGTTTGCGCGTGGCGTTGATGAGGGTGAATAGCAGGTAATTTTTCAATCGGTGTCCAACAGTCGTGTTCTGCACGGACGGCGATGGTGTAGAGATACTATTTTTTAATGAATGTTCGTTTCCTCTCGGTTTCGTAATTATTCGGCGGGTCTTCGCGATAGTCAGCGTGTTGCGGAATTAGAAATACAGTAAACGTTAATTTACTGTCCGACAGCCGTATTCTGCAGGGACAGCGTTTGCATAAAAAAACTATTTTTGTTTTTACCGCGCCGAGTTAAAAATAGTTAAAAAATTCTTGTATTGGATGAAATGTGAAACTCTAGAACGATTGCAGGAATTGGTAATCCTGACGTCGCTACGTCGATATTCATTCTGAATTGTCAAATGCTCAAATTTTAATTGCAGAAAAATTTTGTTTAATTAAATTTTATTTTGCAGAAAATATCTATTTCGCGTAATGACCCGCAGTTCACTCGTTCACTAGCTAAGTTTCCATAGAAGGGGTTAAAACTTCAGATACGAACAAGACAAGAATGTTCGATCACATATTGCGAGAGCGTTCGCTTCGAGCCGTTGAACAGATCTAAGGCACACTCGCGTGATTCGGTTTCGAATGATTATTATCTGCACCCCGGTTCGCGGGAGCAGTTGCACCGGAGGGAAACTCAACGAAAATCCTCAGACGATATCAGATGCTGAATTCGCTGGGATAAGAAACGAACTGCTCTCGGACGTGGATTGAAAGAATAAACGTAGGCAATGCGATCCGGAGCAAATCGAAATTTTGCCGAAGATATTTCCGAGCACTGAGAGTTTTTGGATCATCTACAAACACGTTTCCGCTTCAATGTTTTTCGGTAGTATCTTCACTGATTGCGATAAAAGTTTATTTTATTTTTGGTATTTTTGCGGGAAATGAGAAGAATGTTCCAAGCCAATTGTGAAAAATGAAAATTTATTTCTGCGTTCAATCATTTCAACCATCGTCCTTCCCTCATTTCACGAACTGAAATAACAAGGCACAGTTATTCTTCGGTATATATCTTACTTCCCTATTACCATTGCATTGTTGTTAATTTTTTTTTATTATTCTGTACTACAGGGTGATCCAACTGAAATTACCATTTTTGTCAATAATATTAATTGTGGCGGAAAAATTTGAATGGCTTTAAGAGGTGGACGCGTATTTTTTACATGAATTCATATATTAGTTAATGCACTGTTCAATGCAGTTCGTCATTCTTTTCAGAAAAGTAGTAAGCCATTTTCGTCGAATAATAATTAATTGGCTTAATGTCTTTTCAGGCATCGTATTAAAAAATACATCATTTCATTTAATAGGTCTAAAACGATGCAATAATTTTCTCAAATGCTTCTAATATCCTCACAGTATATTCACTTGTCAAATATTTACCTGTTTACTCGACTCGGCTCGACTGTGTTTCCTCCACATTTTAAACATGCGCAGTCTGGTTATTAGAAACTACTAGTTGCGTTGTTTATTGTCATCTTTGAGGAATATTTGCCATAACTAGACTCCGGATCTTTATGCATTTATGGATTTTAAAAATTTTCCAAAGATTCTAGGATATAAAATATATGACAGAATTTAGTACGATTTTCATTTATTTCAGATCTAGAAAGGCTACTTCATTCCACCTTCTCAAAATTCGTCTACAAAAATTGAAAATTGCATAGACATCCGCGGTCTAGTCATAATATATTCGGTGAAATCGCATTTTGAGACGGATGAGGGTTAATAGTTTTAAAACAATGGAATAATTTTCTCAAATACACGAAGTCCAGTATGCACATGTTTGTATGAATGCATAAAAATCAAATTTGACTCGACTGTGTTTCCTCTACATTTTAAACATGCGCATTCTGGTTATTAGAAACTACTTGTTGCAGTAGATAACTGTTTATTGTCATCTTCGAGAGATATTTATCGTAACAAATTCGGTGGAATCGCATTTTGATAATATTTGTACGAAGTAAAAGTATGAAACGTTTCAGTCTCGTCGAATAAATGACTTCCGATTGATTTCTTGGAGCGATGCTTGAATTTATGGTGCCACTTCCTCATGGTTTACTCTATGAAGCTTGTTAGTCCGGCTCGCGAGAATTTATCTCCCGTTTCGTGCTCTCCACGAGAGGATTTCTCGATCGTGTATTTCACGTGCAATTGATGTCGGACTTTTCCAACAACAAGCGTTTGGAAGACGATTATTTTCACCGGTTCCAAGTGTCCTAGCCGAGCCAGTAATTGCCGTCATTTCCTCGCATGGAGGAAAAGAATCGGTCATTCATGCGGATTACTGAACCGGAACACGGGGCGAGGAAACTTCGGTTTCTCCGGCAATTCTTTTTTCCTAATCCTAATATCTTAATAGCTATCCTTTTACCTAAAATTTCTAGCAAGACCTCCACTTTTCGCTCGATTTCCGCATTAAAAGCAGACCTCCGTTCAGACCAATTATCCTCGCATTTATTCTGGGAGGGACAACTGTTCCTGACTAAATTATAAGTAAATAGCAATCGAATAGTTATGGATATTTAACACTAGGGATGGGATCAAGTACCTCGCAAACAGGTTCGAACTTTGATTGATTGAATTCGAACTCTCTATAAGCAATTCGAAAAACAGAAATAGTACTCCTAAGTATACTCGAACCTATGCCAGACAGTTTCGAACATTTTACAAGTACTTTGATAAACGGAAATAGTACTTGCAAGTATATTCGAATCTTGCTCGAACAGATTCGAAACTTATATGAATACCAACTATGCAATTCTGATTTTCAAGATGCGAGTACTACTTGTGAAAGATTCGATTCCTTTCAACATCGAAGTACTTATAAGTACTCATTCCGAGGTTCGATATCAGTTTGTATGAAATGATTACTTTTCAAATATAATCATTGAAACATTATTGCTTTTATGGTATTTTGGTTATTGAAATTGACTCGAATTCGTGAGTACATATTGAACTTGATCCCATCCCTACGTATTGAACTTGATCCCATCCCTACATATTGAACTTGATCCCATCCCTACATATTGACATCCCTACATATTGACTTACCTACATATTGAACTTGATCCCATCCCTACATATTGAACTTGATCCCAACCCTACATATTGAACTTGATCCTCTCCCTACATATTGAACTTGATCCCATCCCTACATATTGAACTTGATTCCATCCCTACATATTTATCTTGATCCCATCCGTACATATTTATCTTGATCCCATCCCTACATATTGAACTTGATTCCATCCCCACATATTGAACTTGATCCCATCCCAACATATTGAACTCGATCCCATCCCTACATATTGAACTCGATCCCATCTCTACATATTGAACTTGATCCCATCCCTACATATTGAACTTGATCCCATCCCTACATATTGTACTTGATTCCATCCCGACATATTGAACTTGATCCCATCCCTACATATTGACATCCCTACATATTGACATCCCTACATATTGACATCCCTACATATTGACTTCCCTACATATTGAACTTGATCCCATCCCTTCATATTGAACTTGATCCCATCCCTACTTGCAAGTATATTAGAATCTTGGTCGAACAGATTCGAAACTTTGATGTATACCTTCAATGCAATTCTGATTTCCAAGATGCGAGTACTACTCGTGAAAGATTCGACTCCTTTCAACATCGAAGTACTTATAAGCATCTTTTCGAAACTTGCAAGTACTCATTCCGAGGTTTGATACCGGTTTGTATGAAATGAATACTTTTCAAATATAATCATTGAAACATTATTGCTTTTAAGCTAAGATTAATCGAAACCCATGAAATGAAACTTGGTTATTGAAAATTGACTCGGATTCGTGAGTTCATATTGAACTTGATCCCATCCCTACTTAACACTGACGAGTACCGAACATGACATGTGACTGGTAAATAATAGACATCGGATTTTATGAATTTATAATAATAATGAATAATGAATAGGTGTAATTCAAAATAGCAAAGACATTAGAAGAATTTAAAAATACTGTTGTATATTAGTTTAAACATATTAAGAAAGAAAATAAATTTCTATCTTACTCCAGTTTGTTGTACTTCGGTTAGAAAATTTTTATTTTGCATAAAGATCCGCTGTCTGGTGAGTAAAAATTTATAAGCCTACATTTATTTAGATTTTTATCTAGATTTATATAGATACTTATATAGACATTTAGGTAGATTATTTTCTTACCAGGAGACTAAGTCTCTTCCAAAATTCATTAATTACAGAGATCTGAGAAGACTGACTGTCGCGTCGGATCAAGACTGATTAGTACTGTGGATCTTTATCCAAAATCAAAACTTTTTTCGTCGATTGTTACTAAATTGAATGTCATTTCTTCCCTTAATGGTTTTAATTGAGGAGAAATAGATTTGACATCTATTCTTGAAATTTTCCAACAATTCTAAATTTCATCTACTCAATTTTGCTATAAATGCATCAAGATCTGCAGTCTACTAATTAGCAACTTTTTCTATTATATTAAGTTGGGACATCCCTTAACATCAAGCTGAGGATAAGATGCTGCTACGCGTTTAAAAAGAGATTATTGGTCAAGAAGAGACTTAATCTCCTGATAAGAATCATCAATTATGGTTGTAAGAAATTCTGCACTATTAATATATAGTTACGTTAATATACAGTTAATATACAGTTAATATACAGTTAATATACAGTTAATATACAGGGTGAATCACGAATCGTGATCAATAGAGATTACTCCGTTATTAGCTGTCCGATCGAAAATGTTTTCATCACATATACATGATTTCAAAAGAACTTTCACGTGATTATAGCAAATTTTTTTGTAAAAATATAATTAAAAAAACAATCTTTTTCGCAATTTTTTTATTGTTATGATACGTTTTCGAATTCGCTTTGAAATCCTCTAACAAATAGGCGTGACAAAATTATAGGTGTATTTGCAAAAAATTGAAGGTGATCTTGAAAAATCATGAAATAAAAGAGTTGACGAAAAATTTGCTATAATCACGTGAAAGTTCTCTTGAAACCATGCTATAACTGTTAAACCAATTTCGATCTGACTGCTAATAATAGAGTAATCTCTACTGATCACGATTCGTGATTCACCCTGATATACGATAATATATAGTTAACAAATAGATAGGACTCATGATTAATGATTAATGATATTATAATGGCCTCATGGCCAATGGTCATTTGTTTTTCAATTATTTAACTATGTTACACCAATCCGAACGTCTTGAAACTTTCAGATACATTACATGGATAACAGAACATTGTTCTTGAATTTTTCGGTAGGTGTCGCCCAAAGGATTGCTTGCAAAAAAATAAATTTTTTTTACCCTTTATAATTTCGTCACAATTAGCGAAAAAATTATATAAAATGCTAGAGGTTAGTTCAAGTATTTTCGTTCTTTTTCATCTTAATATCTTAATTATCAACCGAGAAAGAAAATGATAAAGTTAAGGGTGTTTGGGCTCATATTACCCTTAAACGATGGGTTAGCTACTTTAAATGAATATAAACACATTGTTTTGCACACGATATCAATAAAAATTATCGTGGAGGCGCAGGACCATGCTTGTCCTGCTAGACCCTTTATTTAATAATTTTGAATGGAAGCGTCGTTGTTCAGTCATCATCGATTTGATCAGTCGTTATTGTTAGAAATTGTGTTCAATAATACTCACCGTAATTTCGAAAATTACTATAAATACGATACGTTAATATGATCCTAGCAAATAACGGTTGCAAGCAGAATGAAACAAGGAATAGGTAAATGCAGTGCTCGTTTAGATACATCGAAAGTTCTCGAGCTTTCAAGAGCATAGAAAGTTTCAAGTCAAAAGACACGAGCAGTGAAACGCGAGAATGAAACTTCTTCGAGCCATCTTCAGTGTCGTTTCACGTTGTTATAGAAATTCTCGTAAGCGTGCGACGCTGTTTAATTAATTCAAAACATAGGAGTTTATACGTTCGAGATTTTAACTCGAAAATAGAACACGATCCAGCGAGAAATTACGAGCGAAGAAGAACGTTGAAATTTCTGTTACATATATTTTTGTGATAGTATCGGTCAGATAGTATCAGATAGTATCTGTGATAGTACCTGTGATAGTATCTATGATAGTACCTTAACTACCATTTTATAGCTGCGGTGAAGGCTAGACCGACGAATTTAATGAAGAAAGATGAATTGATTAACCTCAACCGCTGCGGAAAGAAGAATCTGCAGTGGCCAAGGTCGTTCGATCCATCACTCATCATTAAGCTTAATTTTCAACGAATGCCTTCTTCATCTTTAGTTTTGCATAGTTCTTGGTATTCGATCCAGCTCCAAATGAACATTGCATTTTTAACCCAGAAAGACCACCGGATATTACTCAGTAGTACAACCCGTGGCAATAAGTTTCCGATCAGAGACATTGATACGGATTTTAAAGGAAACATTCATATGTTATAAGTATAAAATATTATTTTATGGAGTTAAAACTGAAGGGAAAATTAAAAGGGGGTTATTGAAGAATGAAAAACAACAAAATAACATAAGCATCCATTTTTATAACAAAGAAACGAGAAAACAAACAAAATTTTACACGGAAAAAAGTTTCCGATTAATAGAACTGCACAAAGAAAAGTTTCCGATTCGATGTGCACTGTCCAATACCAAATTTAGTTAACAATTATGGTTGGGCGAGTCTTATAGAGTTTTTTGCGCTGATTCCGAATCTGCCCTTAATTTTTCTCCTGGACGCACAGTTTTTGAGAAACATGATTTTGAATAAAAACATATTCATCAACTTTAAACAAATATTGTGATGTTATTATAAAAGATATTGAATTGTTCTTCGCAGCAAAAGATTCTGTAGACTTTCCCGAATACAGTGATATCCGATATTAATGCATTATGAATGTTTAAACATGTTTAAATCGTTAAAGATGGAGAGACACCACTGTTGCACCAATTTGTGAGGATATTTTTCAGTTTATCTTAAAAAATAAGGGCCCAGAGTAAAATCGATCTATATCACGCGATAGAGCAGACTTTTATCTTGAGATACCACCCTTTGAAGTTAGCAACGTCGACGTTTTTTTCGAACCAGAAAGCAAAATATCTTTGCCCGACATGAGTTGCCGCCAGATAAGACGAGATACGGCGCAGCACTGGCTTCAACTCATGTCGAACGAGTTGTACAACTAAATCGTCAATGAAGTTTCATACTCGTAAAGAAACTTATAAAATGATTTATCGTGTTCAAATATTGACCCTTTGCACTCGGAGCTGTTTTAACTCGGAAATTAAACATTTCTTTCGACCTAAAATATTTCCATTCTATATGATATTTTTCATTTTATAAACATATGAAATTGATGTAATATCTCATACAATATTTAAATGTTTAGTAATTGGTTAGATTCCAACATATTTAACGCTAAACCTGCCTCAAGGAGTCAAATGACTCATTTTAGATGTTTTATTTGACAATTATTGAAATTGTAAAGGTGTTTTCATGGAAATTTATTGAATATATTTTTTGACTCCAGTATATACATATTATAGTAAAAATCGCACAAAATATAAATAAATGTAATCTTGTTATTTTTATAATACTATACACATCAGTCACTTTTGATGGTCGGTAGGGTTAGAGTTAATAATGTCAACAATATTTTGAATAATAGTGCAGCAATTTTTATAGGTGACTCTGAATCCACCACTCGAGCGCTAAGATCATTCTTAATTTTAAGTATTGTAAAAATTCACTGAAAGTATTAGTCAAAAGTGACTGATGTGTATAGTATTATAAAAATAACGAGATTAAAATGCAATGACTCAATTAAATTATATGTATATTATTACATATACATATAATTTTATGTGTTATTCCATTTTAATCTCGTTATTGTATATTATTAAATATACATATAATTTAATTGAGTCATTGCATTATTAAAGTACATTTTAAAGGTCCACTTGAGGGTTACATTTTTATATTCATACTTCCTTTAGATATGATAAGCTTTATCATATTTTCCACTTTGAAAATTTGTATAATTACGATGATAGGCACTTGATTTGTTTGATCGAATATGTTTTGTCAGAGGTAGTATAATAAACATTTCAGCAGTGACTGAATTTAGTTTCGAGTGCAAAGAGTTAAGACCTGAGAGAGAAACAACCAGCGACGCGAGTATTGTTTCCTGGAAGGGCAGTATTGAAACGTAGTAACCGCAGGGGAACGGTCTCGGTGATTTTAAGAACATCGTTTTCCATGTAGATCGTCTCGTAAATTATAAAAACGTTCACCGTGGGATGACACTCGGCGTCGGTGGACCCCACAGGAGCTCGATAAATCCCGGCCCCGCCATGGGAAAGCAGTTTTATTTACGAGCGGGCTAATCAAAACGATATTCGTTTCCGGTTAATCCGAATCCTTAGAGGCAGTTAAACCGGGCCCGCGCCGCGTGTCGTCCATCATGGGTCGGTTTAATAGTAAGCTCGGTGGCTCGTGAAAGCTCGTGTCCGACACGGTCATGATTGTCATTCGTGTGCTGAAAGCTCGATGGTGAAAAGAGACGAAGACCCCCGGGGAACAATGAACCACCGGAACAACGGGGCAGCTTTCAGTTTTTCTTTCGCTGAATGGAGATGCGAGGGCGAGCGCACAAACACCGCGAAAAAATTCCGCGCGCTCAAACATGGCCGATAAAAGATTGACGTTGTCGAGCCGGAAATGATTGATGCTCGTTAAATAATAATAGGAAAGACCGTTCGTCTGTGTTTAACTACGCGCCGCGAGAATTTGTTATTAGAGCCTGCTCGAGCAGACTTTGGTATCGCACAGAGAACGTAAGTTGTCGCCCATCTACAATAGTGCATACTGACACTGTGTGACGTGTATCACATAATGCATTTTTAAAAACTTTGTTGTAAACATTGGTAAAACTACTACTTTCACAGCTCAAGCGAGGTGTAACCAGTATAGCAGCATACCAGTGGGATGATCGTCATAATTGTCTGCACCTCGCCTGTGACTGCAGTATTGCAGTAGAAGTCTGACAAGATGTGCCAAGTCCCTCTGAGCCAGTCAACATTCTTCTTATACAATATAATATATAGTATAATATAATGTTGTATTTTTATATTTAATATATAGTACATGGTAAATGAAATTCTTGTACGATAGAAACATTTTATGTATGAATCTACAATGAATAAATAAAGACAATGTAATACAAAAGGATATCTGCGTTTATATTTATTGAATCACCAACTTTTCCTGAACGTCCGGCTTGTTTTTCCTGAACGTCCGGCTTGTACTAATTGGTTATACTACTGATTTCCGTAAAAATGCTGGCCCGGACAACTTCTCAACGAGTCTCTGTACTAATTTGGAACTGCAGAAATAGCGAAGTTTTGAGAAATAACAATTCTCGACCGTCTGACTTGTCGCTGAGTTTTACTACTGTAATTTCGGATAACTCCTTCGATATCATGTGTTCCTAATACAAAGTTCAATTTTCGAGATTTACGACCGTCTGACTCGTCGTCGAGCTGTACTACTTAACTTAGTTCTTTTACGGGCGTCTCACTCGACGTTGACTTGTACTAATGAAAATCCGAATACCTCCTTCGATATCATGTTCTCCTGATACTCCTGTTATTTTTCGGGATTTCCAAAAATTTTCGAGAATTTTCGTCTGTCTGTCATGACTTTGAGTTGTACTGCTTAATTTTCGAAATTTTTCGAGCGTCTGACTCGTCGTTGACTTGCACTACTGAAAATCCGAATACCTCCTTCGATATCATGTTCTCCTGATACTCCTGTTATTTTTCAAGATTTTCGAAAATTTTCGGCTTTCTGGCTCGACTTTGAGTTGTACTACTTCATTTTCAAAATTTTCGGACGGCTGACTCGACGTTGACTTGTACTACTGAAAATCCGGATACCTCCTTCGAAATTATGTTCTCCTGATACAAACCCAAAAATCTATGATAATTTTCGAAAATCCCGAAAATAACAGGAGTATCAGGAGAACATGATATCGAAGGAGGTATTCTGATTTTCAGTAGTACAAGGCAACGTCGAGTCAGCCGTTCGAAAAAAAATTCGAAAATTAAGTAGTACAACTCAAAGTCGAGCCAGACAGCCGAAATTCTCGAAAATTTTCGAAAATCCCGAAAAATAACAGGAGTATCAGGAGAACATGATATCGAAGGAGGTATTCGGATTTTCAGTAGTACAAGTCAACGTCGAGTCAGCCGTCCGAAAAATTTCGAAAATTAAGTAGTACAACTCAAAGTCGAGCCAGACAGCCGAAAATTCTCGAAAATCTTCGAAATCCCGAAAAATAACAGGAGTATCAGGAGATCATGGTATCGAAGGAGGTATTCGGATTTTCAGTAGTACAAGTCAACGTCGAGTCAGACTCTCGAAAAATTTCGAAAATTAAGTAGTACATCACAATGATAAGTCAGATTGCCGAAAATTTTCGAAAATCCGAAAAAGTATCAGGAGCATCAGGAGATCATGATATTGGAGAAGGTATCCGGATTTTCAGTAGTACAAGTCAACGGCAAGTCAGAAGCTCGAAAAATTTCTAAAATGAAGTAGTGAAAGTATCAGGAATATCAGGAGAACATGAAATCGAAGGAGGTATCTGAAATTTCAGTAGTACAACTCAACGGAAAGCCAGTCGTTCGAGAAATGTCGAAAATTCAGTAGTGCAGCTCAACAACGAGTCAGAAGGTGGAATATTTTTCTTCCAAAACTTAATTTTCGTGTAATTTGAAAAATTCTTCTCTATCCAAAATTTTTGAAGATATTTTTCCAGTTCTATTATCGTATCTCATGTACAGGGTGGGATAAAAAGCACACATCAACTGTTGTAAATAATATTCTTTATTTTTCTCCAAACAATTACAATGTTATCTAATATTTACTTGTATCGTGGCGAAATAAGAAGTCCCTGGCGTGTCCCTGGCGTGTCCCCGGCAGTGACGTAGGTACGAACTCGACGCTGATTGGGTCAGAGTGGAATTATGTGTTCGCAGAACCTGGAACATTATTGTTAAAATGTAACAAGTCTTGCAAATGAGAAAGAGTGTCTTGCGAAGAATTGCCCCCAGTGCAACAACAGTTACCATTCATAGATGCTTCTCAAATATTTACAAAATTGCATACAGTTTGCAAAAATTTTCCTTTATCGTCCCACTCTCATTACGTATTGATCGTTCGAAAAAGGTAGAAAAGAAGCCAAATGAGATCAATTCTTGCACAAAAGATCGTTTTGGAACACCTGGGAGCTATTCCGGCCGCTCGAGATCTCCATATCAAAGGGTCGAAGGAAATTTTCTTGCGAAAGGGTCTGACCTACCTCAAATAACTTCGTAAGCATTTTCAGTCCGCCGTTGTAAATTCTCGGCACGATTCGTAATGCATGCGCGCTGGAATTTAACGCGGCTGACAACAGCGTCTGCAATAATAGATGTAATCATGAATTTTTAAAGCTGTAAAGAAAAGTTTTGAAGTGTATGCATTTTCTGTGGTTTGTGACCCTCGAAACGCAGTGCGGTATTTTCGGGAAATATTTTAGGTTGCCCCAAAAGTTTCTTTCGCAACGCGTACATTTGATATTGTTAGATCACACAAGCATATATACGAACAACGTGATCATCTGTTTATTAACTTTTCATTACTTGTTAATAAAACGGACTAATACTTGTGGATGTAACAATATCAAATATTCGCGAAAGAAACTTTTAGGACAACCTAATATCTTTGTTCTAATTCAATGTTTTAAACGCGACACTGAACTTATTTCGATTTTAAATAATCAAGATGATCAATATTAAATACTCCATGTTTTACACAAATAGTGTATAAATCGTTGAATAATACTGGACATATACTTTTATAAATTGATTCATATGTTTTCTCTTCAAAATACGAAAGAGCTTTCCTTCCAATCTAATATACGGTGACTCTCAAAACTGTCGCAATGATTAGGATTATTGATTAAAAATTACAAAAAATATCACAGTCCTCCGAAACGATTAAATGGTATCATTAAAGCCAAAGACGGCTACGTTAAGTACTAAAAATATGATCTACTTAGTGAGGTGCAAAAGTTGAGGTGCAAAAGTGTTGAAATGCATTATTAAAAGAAAAATGATTATATATACTATTAAGGACCAAGATAAATTATTATTTTAAGTATTTTTCAAAGTTTAATAATATTTCTTTAATTTCCAAAAAAAAACATATTTTCGAAAGCGTTTATGTGATATTTTTTGTAATTTTTAATGAATAATTCTAATCAGTGCGTCAGTTTTGAGAATCCTTGTATATTTAATTTTGCATTTACATACGTTATCGTATAATAGCTACATCTGATCAAAATAAAATCAAGCTTGTATTCTTTAATTACCGTTTTGTTGTTTAACCCTCCGTATACTGTGCCGAAGTCTATTTTGACCGGGATTTTCTTTTTACAGGATTGCAAGGATGCGGAATTCGCGTTCTCATTTCTCGAAAATACAAAAATGGGGGTTTTTAGAAGTTAGAAAAGCTAGATAAGAGATCGATGTAGGACGCTATCGTCCTCAAAATCCCTATTTTTCCTTTTACGAGACGTAATTTGTATTATTCGGCAGAATAATTTGCATTATTCGGGAGAATACAACTGCGCGTGTAGCTATTTCATAGCTACATGCTGTCGAATAATGCAAATTACGCCTTGTAAACGAAAAAATAGGACTTTTGAAGGCGATAGCGGCCTAGATCGATCTTTTATCAAGCGCTTGTGACTACTGAAAACCCCCATTTTTGTATCATCGAGAAATGAGAACGCGAATCCCGCACCCTTGCAATCCTGAAAACGAGTTTACCGCCTTAAACTAACTGAATAGCTAAATACTTATGTGTCTACACGAGCTATCATCAAAAGTAAAGTTTTAAAAATTATTAATTAGAGCTGTGAACGGTCCTAAGCATTTCCAATTATATAGCTATAAAAATCGTCCGCTGTCCGAGGATTAATTACCATTTTTTGTTTAATTATCACTGTGTCAACGAGATATCTCGTCCATTGTAGTGAAAAGATTAAGGGTCACCCCCTGCGGTAGTGTGATGATATCTTAATATATTTACGACATAGCATAAAATTTTAGTGTCCGGTATTAAGTGCTGTTCGGCGTAAGATAACTGTCCCCTATTAAACTATAACAGCGTTTATCAAACTATAAACTGTAGGTTTGAACTCGGTTTGAACTCTGCTGGTTGCGGGGCTAAGAATATAACATAGTAGATCGTCGATATCGTTGATAGTGATCGACACCTCTGAGAAAAATAGAAACAGAAACAGAAAGATCCTCGTGGCAATGAGCTTCTTTGATGATGAAACGGTTCTCCTGTTCGAAGTAATCTTGAACACTGTTCGCCTTGCGAAGAGGGTGCTTCAAAGGGATTCGCCTGGACTATTGTGGCGTCCTGGGATGAAGGGCCTTTTCGCGACCGTAGTAATTAGACCAGCCACGAGGACAGATCAATCAATGCAACGCAGCAGTCAGGTCTTGCAGCAAGTCGATGGTGGATGGTGATATTGGTTTTCTCGGGGATTCGGATTCTCGTGTGGAAGATGGGACATCAAACTTCGAAACTTCGCCGCGACTGTGGACGCCATTGTCGCCGTAAATAGAGGAACGTATATCCGGCACATCGAATTTTCATTCCGTGCCCGGGCGAGGAAAGGAAATGTTTTCACCGGGAACAGCGAAATCCTTTTGACCTTACTTTGATTCCAGTTCCACCCAGACATTTATCAAAACAATATCCTACACGGCTGCGCCACATTAACCGAAATTTCTGCGCCTTCGTAACGCATTGTGAACATTAATCTACCACGCCACAAAGTGGTTCGGATTGGAAAATCGTGACCCATTTGGCCAAAAATAGACTTTTAGATATCGGCTTCTACCGAACGGATTCTTGTTTTTAAATGTCCATAAATCTCGAAAATAAAATATTAATCAAATTGAATAAAAAGTTTTCGAGAAAACGAGTCTCAAAGTCGATCATTTTAAAAATCATGTATTTTCTCCAATGTAATTGCCTTTCTTCGTCTAAGAACCTTGGCGATTCCATTTAATATTTTGATTCGACGGTGAGAAATCATACCTTAAATTAATAATTACTGTATAGAATAGATTAATAAAGTAGAGCCGAAAAAATTATGAAAAATTCTTATGATTGTCTTTAATTGATACTGAATATCTTTCAAGTTCAGCAGAGTTCAAACTTCTATCATATCGGAAAATTTTCGGCATTCCTTCCTCTGCAACATCCCACAAAAATTTTTTCCACGTTTTTCCCCCTTGTTAAATTATTATTCTTTGAATCCATCGACGCTACATCGATCCCGCTCGCGGGGTGGATGAAACTCCGCCGGGAATTAAACGAACGAACCACGAACGAGTGTCTTCGGCTCGTTAGGAGAAATTGTTTAGGTTATCAGCACTTCATATGTTCATACTACTGTACAGATAAGCAGTTTTCGACTCTCTGTTCGCATTTAGACGTCTCAGAATCATTCGAGCCTTCGTAGCGAGATATTCACTGATTTTTTACGTTCTGGACGTTCAAAAAAGTTCTTGTTAAGTTTTTGACGTCAACAATAACGCTAATGATACAATTTTTCTTTAACCTATCCATAGCCAGACATTTTCACATTATCCAATTCAAGTTTCATGTCAATATCTTTTACAATTTAAAAGTTACACGAACATGGTTCACGATTTTCCAATAAAAAAATTATAATTACTATAAATTATTATAAAAAATATCTTTGACACGCTTGTGATGCGTTTTTTATCTCTTCGATAATATTTGTATGTGTTGATTACGACAAGATTTCTCGAATTTATATATTACGTATTCCGTAAAACGTTACATGTGTGAAACATAAATATAAAAAATACATATTGAGAAAGCAAAAAATAGTTTGTAAGATAATATTTAAAAAAAGTTTTTTTTAAATCAAAAATATCAATGAAAATTAATAAAAAATTATTGTTTAACAAATGCAAAAAACATTTAATTACCCATAGTTAAAAATGACTATTTTTAAAATATTTTTAGTGAAAATTTCATTGGAATATCTCCGCTGGTTCAAAAGCTATAACCAAATCTACCACGATTTTCCAATCCGGGCCACTGTGCGCCAGTCAAAATGACTGGTTTTACAATTTCATTCTGAAATTCCTACTTCATGTCAAATTTTTTTCGCAATGATACGATGACTTTTCCAGCGATAACTAAAGGTGTAATATAATGAATTTTATCTTTGTTTTACAGAATCAATCAAACACGATCTGCAAAACGTATATCTTAAATTTTCAATACAGGGTCACGCATAAAAAAAGTTGTGAAATACAACTTTTAGTATTTTTGACCTTGACCTTGACATATGTTGTCAAGGACAACATTCTGAACAACTTTTTTCTCTCCCATCTCCACAGTGTGTTCACAAAAAGAAGTAAACAGACACGGAGCGTGCAAGAATACGGAAAATTCGATACAGTATTAGCAATAGTTTTTCGCGAATATCTCGAAAACTAAATGCCACTCCTCTATATGTGAAAAGGAAAAAGTTGTTCAAAATGTCGAAATCTGTAACATATTTAAGTTTCATCGAAATCGGAGAGGAGTGCCTCTTTCTAAATAATTACCAGAACTTCTTTTGTTTATAACTTTTTAATAAAAAACGAGCGACGGCTAAAACCTCTTGGAGGTCACTTAGAAAGGTGACCTTGATAACATATGTCAATACAGTACATCGTTGTAGCCTTCATTACTTAAAGTAACTGCTATATTTAGAAAACTTCTTTTGTTTATAACTTTTTAATAAAAAACGAGCGACGGCTAAAACCTCTTGAAGGTCACTCAGAATGTTGTCCTTGACAACATATGTCAAGATCAAGGTCATCCAACGGAGCTGCCTCTCCTAAACGTAATATTTACCAAAAATACTAAAAGTTGCATTTCCCAACTTTTTTATGTGTGGCCCGGTATTGAAAATTTAAAAAATACGTTTTTCAGATCGTGTGTGATTGATTCTGTAAAACAAAGATAAAATTCATTATACATATTACACCTTCAGTAATCGCTGCAAAAGTCATCGCATCATTGCGAAAAAAATGCGACATGAAGTAGGAATTTTCATTATTATTATTTTTTCTACGATTCCGATCAATTGCAATTTTTGAAAAAATTTCTTTTCACATCCTGTAGTAAACTAATTACTCTAGCTTCGCGAAAAAGTTCGAAACGTATAGTACAATATTAAAAAACTTATCGACGTTTTTAGAGCGTCCGAATATTAATTCGAGTCACTGTACATATTTATTTATAAGACTTTCACCAACCTCTTTGTGACACTTTTCTTATTAAAATGATACTTACTCGTTTAATTCGCGATACAGTAGAACCTTGATTATCCGAACCGACGGTGTTGGGTCAATCGGTGAAGAAAAAAGTTCAAATTACGTGTAATTTTGAAAAAAGCATTTTTAAGAAAATTGAAGGTTATTGTCTTTAAGTAATCTCTGAATTGTGTAAAATATTGTTCATAAACCCCCTATAATTTCATAACAGACGCTGCAAAAACGTGGTAAAATGGCGACTGCTACGGCCAGTCTTATTTCCGGTTTTAATTACCAGCTCGGAGACGCGTGACGGTTTTTCTCAATTTAGAAAAGTTTTAGTAATGAAATTCAACTGTAATTTCATGGAAGCATAAACTTGAACATTTTGTGAAATTAAACCGGCGCGATGACTGCGGTAATAGTTTTAATTCCATAATTTTCTGGGGATTAGCGCCCCTCCTACGTGAGAATTTTTCGTAACGATATTACGCGAGTCATAGCATCTAAACGTCGCTCGCAAGGTTGGCTGGGATTTTATAAATTCTGAGAACATACGGAATGTTAACTAGACTCTTTAACATATCTGCAGCTTGAAAAAAAAACAAATACAAGAAGTTTTGTCGAGTTTATAGAAATTCTGCGAACAACTTTGATATATCTGCAAGTTTTACAAAAAGCAAACCCATAGAAATGGTACAATATTGTCGAGACTGAGATTTCATAACTTTCTAAATGAGCCTGAATTTCAATACACCTGCAAAGTTTGCAACAAAAGTAAAAGGAGGAATCCATCTTGAATGCTAAGCAAAGTTCATTTTAAAACAGCAAATATGACAAGGTTAACTAAAAGCTACAAAATTCATTTGAAACGTTAATTTTAAAAAGCAAATAGTAAATAAAGTATGTATAATCTCGCTTCGTCACCTTGTTAAATAAAGAAAGTTAAATTTGCCATAATGGTTCTTCGGCTTTCTTAATAGACCTGCAAATTCTGTATCGAAAAGTAAACGCAAATGTTATAATAGCATGAAGAATGAACCCATCTTTAATGCTAAGTAAAGTTCATTTAAAAAAGCAAATACAAAGCAGGATAACTATAATGGATCCTCGGCTTTCTTAACAGATCTGCAAATTCTTTAACGAAAAATAAACGCAAATATTATAATAACATGAAGGAAGAACCCATCTTCAATGCTAAGTAAAGATCATTTTGAAAAGCAAGTATGAAACAGGATAACTGTAGTAGTTCCTCGGCTTTTTTAATAGACCTGCAAATTCTGCAACGAAAGATAAACGCAAATGTTACAATAACATGAAGAAAGAATCCATGTTTAATGCTAAGTAAAGATCATTTTAAAAAGTAAATATGAAACAGGATAACAAGAAGCTACAAAATTTATTTGAAACGTTCATTTTAAAAATCAAATATAAAACATGATAACTAATAAAAGCTGTAAAATTGTTTAAGTAATATCTAGACAGCTGATCTTTGTGCAAAATCAAGATTTTCTATCTGAATTGCAACACAAACTTAAGTGGAATATAAACTTATATTTTTTACTATTAAAAATTGTTCTAACATTTTTACTGTGTTAAATTACACCTGCTCAATTTTGTCATAAATGCATAAAATCCACTGTCTAGTAATACTACAAGTAAATAATGTACGATCTCGCTTCGTCATTCTTCTTAAATATAATAAATTTGCCATAGTGGTTCCTCGACATCTTAAAGTTGAGAAAACATGACAGACAATTAAATTGGCTGTTTCCACTGTTTTACCAATTCTTTCCAGTGTTTATCCGAGACTTGCCACCCTGTTTGATTTAATTTCACTCCGAATTGATGTCCGCAATTTAAATCAGTGGACATGTTAAACATATTCAAGGACATCGATGCGTTGGTTTCAGCTTAGCAGGATAATTAAAAGAAGATTACAATTTTTATTTGGTTCCTGTGTCCTGCAATCAATGCAAACATTTGAAGCATTTATGACAAAAATGGGTAGGTACAATTTAAAGTACAATTTAAAGGAGTGGACATGTTAAAAATATTCAAGGACATCAATGACATAGTTTCAGCTTAGTAGGATGATTAAAAGAAGAATACAACTGTCTCCTAGACAGACGACACTCGCGCGTGACTGCACACAGTCACCACAGTACACTCGCGCACCGCTAGACCACGTATACGTACGCGAGAATAGCAAGGGTCCGAGATTCCACTTCTGATTTCTTAACACTAGGTTTACGGAGCTGTAGAAATAACTATTTCACATTACCTTATAAACATAACAAGGATGTGTTTATCCAAATTTTTGGCTATTTTTCCAATAATATATACCCAAAGAAATAAATTTGGTAAATAATTCCTCAGGAAAGCACCTTTACAATCTTAATAATCGCAAATTAAGAATATTAGAACCCGTCATTTTGACGGGTCCCGTAAATCTGGTGTTAATAATGCAAAGACGGGGTTTCCGAGTAGTCAAAATCGCTAGATGAAAGATCAATCTAGGGGGCTATTTGCCTCAAAAGTCTTACTTTTACGTTTACGGCGCGTAATTCACATTATTCGATAGCATGTCGCGGAGCCGCGAGAAGCAATGGGCAGACGACGGTGCTATTGTAACCATGCGATAGTTAAAAACATCCGAAACATAATCGATATTCTCAACCGATACCTGAACCGATACCTCCACGACACGCCGATAATAAAACCATTCAATTCATCTGAGACCCAATCCATACCTCCCACGATGCGCCGATAACACCCAGTATATATGCCCGATGAGCCACTGTAACATCGCCAATAAAAGAATTGTCTTTAAGCCACGAGTACATCTCACTTCGTTTCACCTCGCCTCATCAGTAACATAGTCATAGTTCGCGAGCTATCGTTTCCTCGATTGTGCCGCGTGACACTATCGCCTATCGTGGCTGTCGATATGCTGCCGAATAATGAGAATTACGCGTCGTGAACGCAAAAGTAGGACTTTTGAGGCAAATAGCCCCCTAGATTGATCTTTCATCCAGCGATTTTGACTACTGAGAAACCCTGTCTTTGCATTATTGAGAAATCGGGAGTGGAATCCCGGACCCTTACAATCCTCGCGTACGTATACGTGGTCTAACGGTCTGTGAGTGTACTGTGGTGACTGTGTGCGGTCACGTGCGAGTGTGGTCTGTCTAGGAGACGCAGTCCTTAACGCCTACGATCCACTCTGACGCATCAACAGCGGGTCTGTCCTCCGCTGAGAGTATATCCTATTCCATAAAGCCGAATAGGTACCCTCATTCGCAATACGTCGAAAGCAGTCCCGAGCCATCATCTTACATCGAAAGAAAACTGTAAAATATTATAGACGAAATAATTGACTGATATATTCTAACGTCCTCCGTTTTACCTTCATTATCCTCGACATCGGAGGAACGTTCTTCAGGTTCATCCATCTTCTTCAGGTTCGTCCATCTTCTTCAGGATCCGTGCGTCGTTGCATGATCGCTGTGTTCGAGAAATTATTCTCGGACAACGGTAGTGGTTTACAGAGACGTTCCATTCGATGGCTAATTGAATATTTGAGTTATCAATCGGAGAAGCCGCAACGAAGGAAGAAACGTTTCCATAACGCGTGACGACAATTTATCTTTCCCGTGGGAGGCGACGGGGTTGTCTTCTTCGCTACCCTCGGGAGGAATCGGGTCAGAATGAAATCCATCCCCGGGCGTTCTCAAGAGACGGCGAATCGAATAACGTAAAACCAACGAAATAAAAAGCGTAAAAATAACGGGTAGGCTTTTATCCTTCGCGAGCCCTGTTATCTAATTTCTGGTATTCCGCCGAGCACTCGGACACACCGAGGATCCTCGAGACTCTCCTCCGAGGGAAATGCGATACGTCGATGGGATAAGGGACGATAATCGCCCGATAGAAATAGCAGAGCAGACTCGGGAATTTGATATCTTCATAGGCGGATTTGAGTCTCCCAGCTTCACAGGATACACGAAACTTTGTCCGCCTTGTTCCTCAACTTTAATGGCAATTTTTCATGACCTCATCCCCGCGGTGCACGCTGGTCCAAGTTTCGAACATGTGGAACAAAAATCGTAGAATTATCCCCTTGATATTTCTTCCATTTCGCAGCATCCTGTGGACACTTGGAATTATAATTAATTCAAGACACTTTAAAAAATTTTAAGAGTACTTGAGACCTATAGTTCCTGTCAGACTTTCATTCGTCGCGATTAGTACTAAGCAATGCAATGAAAACATGTTTGACCATGGAAAGAAGAATCAATTTCAATTTTACAGTCCATTTGTTGTGGCCTGTATCATTTGAATAAGGTAATTAAAAACCCTACTTCAATGTTTCAAACACGACACTCAATTGATTTCGATTTTGCGCTATTTTAATTACAAGTGCCTGAATAGAGAAATCGATTATTTGTTAAGGAAGTCCTGTGCTAGGACTAGCATTAACCACCGAGTACATCAATGTCAAATAATGTTCACATAATGTTCACATAATGGACAGTTCACATAATGTACACATAATGGACAGTTCACATAATGTACACATAATGGACAGTTCACATAATGTACACATAATGAATATTTCACATAATGTACACATAATGAATAGTTCACATAATGTGCACATAATGTACAGTTCACATAATGTTTACGGAAACCAACAATGGGTTATTTTGACATAAAGATTCATCTGAATTCTAAAATAAAGAAATGAGAGTATAGTTGCTTAATGGGGGTGAAAGGAGAGCCAGCAGTGTCTTTCAAATAAAATAAATAGCACGCAATTACTCGAATGATTGAGCAAAAATAACTAGACTATTACGTCACTTGTCTCGTGTCGATGACAGAAATAAAACGACAGAAAAATGGTACACAAAGTAACTTCGACAAGAGTTGCAAGTTGAAAGTTTCTTAACTTTATCATTTAGAAAAAACTTGCCAACAACGTTGCCGACATTGTTACTATACATATAGAATGTTCATTACAATGGGAACGTTCTAGACTATTATTTTATTATATGGTAAAATTTAGTAGCAAACAAGAAAAACATTCATAAAATTCTTCCATATCATTTTAATATTTTTAACTGATTAAAACTCTAAAAAAAGAAAGAAATAAGAAACAAAGAGAACAAATTAGAACAAATAAAGACAATTTTTATTTTGTATAGAAATTCGTTTCATATTCTGTACAATAATTCATATAATATTCAAACTTTTTTTTAAGTACTCACCAGAAAATTTGACTTTAATTTAATAGTTATTGAACAACGTATTGCAAATAAGGAAACTACGTCACCAAAGAATAAACGAAACAAGACGGTTGAAAGGATTTGACTAAAAACAGGACGACTATTGGTAAAGAGTAGAGGACATGACAGTTACCATGAAAAAAGGACAGAAACGAAGAAAGGGTTCGAGGTAAAAATTGGAGGGTGAGTCGGGTCGTAACCGCCCTTATGCTGCTACGTTGACTCAACCTAGCGAAACCTCTGCCTTCTCTTGCTTGACTTAACACAAGATCTTTATCGCTGGTCATAGAAACACAAAGCTGCCGACTGGTGGGATTTTTCTAAACGAAATTTCCCTCCAACTCTAACCAATGTTCAGTTTGTTTCTTTTGTCGGGAAAGTATTATTCCGTTGCATCCTCCTAAAGAAAAATTACATCGCTGTGGCCGCAGGAACTTCCAAGAAAAAAATTTGGTAAAAACTGAAAGTAATCTTAAATTATACCTCGTACCTTTAAAAACAAAGTATGAGAAGTGTGAACATAAGATTTTTTCTGTGGGTTGTATTTTTGTATACTAGATATTCTACATCGATTGCAATTATCCCTCTGCATTCCATACAAAATAAACAATGAAAACTCTAATTGTGTAAAATATGGAGAATTTTATATTTAGCAGTAGACTCCGAATTTTATGCATTTATAACCAAGAAGAGTAGATGCAATTTAAAACAGTGAACATATTAAAAAACTTTAAGAGTTCTAACATGTTATTTTCACTACGTTAAAATTATTAATGAAAAATATAAATTGATATGTGCCTTGAAATTGATACACAATTTTTTTATTTTGCATACAAATCCGGAGTCTACTTATAATCTTTCAGCACCTTCCACCAACGATGACATGTCTTAAAAATTTTATATCAATAATAAAGATACACGAGATATCTCGTCCATAACACCGTTTTCTCGACATTGTGGAAACGAGATATCTCGTCGAATTTTTCAAGAGAAAGAAAACTATTTCCATTGTGAATCAATAAATGTTTGCTGGCACCACTTTCTTGTATTTCGGCGTTGTTAATTAAACCTGACGGTGATTAAATGACCGAAAGTAATGGATTTACTTAAAACTTTTCTCGACTCGATAGATTGATGTTTCCGATCTATCAGCAATCAATTGCCCGGAACGGTGAACTGCTTTGAAATATCCCTTACGTTCGACGTGACAAAAAAAGGGCAAACCTTTCGGAAAGATATTCGACAGGTTTTACGACCCCATTGACCGTACGACGATATTTGAAACAGTCAAAAACTCAATTCCCTTCCTCTCGCCCCTTGAAATTTCTTCCAGGCCTTTCTTATAACAACCCCGTTGGTATATTTCGTTTTACTACCCCATCGAACCTGCGAAAAATTGACTGATAATTTCCTGGAACGATAGAAAATCCATCCGGAAATGCTTTCTTAAATTTTTTATACACCGTACACTTTTAATACCGTAAAAATTGCAGCCTTTTCAAAGATTAGTAGAAGAATAAATTCAATCTTACTTGTATAATTTGCTGCTGGTTAAATATCGCTACATGCGGTTATATTTTAAATTGTTTTAGAACGTTTAATAGAAAAGTTTTCATAGGAGAAAGACGAACAAGCTGTAAACTATAAATCATCTACGTAAATATTACAAAGTAACAGTAACAATTGTCCAACAGTATTCTAACAGTACTTATTGAATGATATTTAGTATTTGTGACTTTCCTAAATGCTTCTGTAATTTTTGATACACTGTACAATTTTTATACCGTAAAAGTTGCAGCCTTGTTAATGAATTGTAGAAGAATAAATTCAATCTTACTTGCATAATTTGCTGCTGGTTAAATATCGCTACATGCGGTTATATTTTAAATTGTTTTAGAACGTTTAATAGAAAAGTTTTCATAGGAGAAAGACGAACAAGGTGTAAACTATAAATCATCTACGTAAACATTACAAACTAACAGTAACAATTGTCCAATAGTATTCTAACAGTATTTATTGAATGATATTTAGTATTTGTGACACTGATTGAGGAGTTTCTTAATATTATTGAATAAAATATCTGTTCCTCTTACAATAAAATTTTTACTCTCATTATATCACAAGCTCTATTCAAACGAAAACTTTTCTTTATCTGTTCTCAATGGACCTGACGCCATAAAAACGTTCTAAATATACTATTAAAATGTTCTCAATCTATGGGTCATGTCAATATGGATGCTACAACACAATGAAGTTATTCGTTGAATTCAGAAGAAAATGAGGAGTTTCTGAATGATAACAACAAGCACGAATGACGTGTCAACTCTCGACCCTCGGTTAAAACTTCTTGCAATAAAACTTGGCTGCGTTCTTGCGTTACATTTATATTTCGAATCAAACTTAGTCGAGGAGCTATCGAACTTAGTCGAGGAGCTATCGACCATATGTACAAGGGCCGTCGATATAAACACGGAATTTTTTGGTTTGTCTCAAAAGTCCTACTTTTACGTTTACGACGCGTAATTCTTGTTATTCGGCAGCATATCGACAGCCACGATAGGCGGCAGCACCGTCGCCTGTCCATTGCTTCTCGCGGCTCCGCGACATGCTGCCGAATAATGAGAATTACGTGTCGTAAACGTAAAAGTAGGACTTTTAAGGCAAATAGCCTCCTAAATTGATCTTTCATCTAGCGATTTTGACTACGAAAAAAACCCGTCTTTGCATTATTAAGAAGTTAGGAGTGGAATCCCGGATCCTTGCAATCCTCGCGCATGTATATGTCGTCTAGCGGTGTGCGAGTGTACTGTGATGACTGTGTGCAGTCACGCGCGAATGTCGTCTGTCTAGGAGGCGCAGTCCTTAACAAAGCGCGCGGATGCCATTTTTGCAAAGGAAAATGATGCTTCCAATCGTCTCAGGAACTTCCCATTTCCGGATGTTGAAGGAATTTCAATATCCTGCAAAAAAACATACGTTTTTATAGCTTTAAATATGTCGAATTTTGTACCAGAAAAAGATGTTTTGCGGGGAAGTTTAATAACATTCTTTCATTTGAAGAAAACGGCTGCTGAAAGTTATCGAATGTTGGTTGAAGCTTATGATGAACATGCTCCAACCCAAAAAAAACTTATGAACGATGGTTTAAACGCTTTAGGAGTGGTGATTTTGATGGAAAAGACAAGGAACGTTCAGGCAGTCGAAAAAGATTGGAGATGCAGATTTGCAAGCATTATTGGCTGAAGACTCAACTCAAACGTTGAAACAATTGACGGAAGAATTACTGGCGATCGATACCGACAACAATTGATAATATTGAACCGAGCATAAGAAAAACTATTTGGAAGACGTTAAATGGGTCGTCCTACCCCTCCCGCCGTACTCGCTAGACTTAGCCCCTTCGGACTACCAGTTATTTCGTTCGATACAGCACGGACTTTCAGAACAACACTTACATTCTTACGAAGAAATGAAAATTTGGCTGGGGATGAATGGTTGGCCTCCAAAAACGAAAAGTTCTTTTGGCGCGGTATCCATTCTTTGACAGAAAGATGGGAAAAAGTCGTAGCTAACGATGGCCAATACTTTGATTATTAAGGTAATTTATTTTGTTATGCAAATAAACGCCCAAACGTTGAAGAAACACCTATTAGTTTGAAATTTTTTTAAAATTTGAACTTGATCCAATGATTTTCTCGGATTTACCTTGATGACCCTGTGTTTTAGCAACGATTCGCTACAGACTTGTTCTGCCTAGTCTGCAGATGATCGCGCGTGCCGCGTCGGAACAGAAAAGTTAATGGTTTTCGAAGTGGTCGACGCGTCGGATTGATATTGGCAATGCGCGCACTCGTTTTTGAAAAGCGAGAGAGGCGGGAGAGAGGACAAGTAATAGAGTGCTTGGCGAGATACCGGGCTGTGCCTCGAAGATACTCGATATCGACGGCACGCATGGCGAAACGAGAACAAAGGGAAAAGTGTCCCCGTCCGCGCCCGGCCCGGAAACGGCTCGAAAGCTTTGTAGAATCACGCGGCAAAGGAAAGCCCGTTAACGCGAGCAGTTCCTATTACACCGCTGCCTCTCCGACCAAGACGTATTATTATTACAAAATATATCCGGCGACGCATCGGTGCCTCGCGAATCAGCCGATTTCCAACGGATTTCACCCTCACAAACGCGAACAACCTCGACCATTCAACGATCTGCCAACCCAGCAGCCTTTACGTTCCACGAAGTCAAAGTACACGGTTATCAAAGTACAAAGAAATCTTTGACAATTCACCACAGCCACAGATTTTTCCCTATCCAGATTTTTCAAGTTGAGCGTACACACATTTGTACATACATGTGTGATTTTGTTCGAACAAAATTATTGAACATTTTGTTTAAATGAGAATTATGAAAAATGCGTTGGCTGATGTTCCTCCTGCTGATCGAAAATAAAACAATAAGGAAGTACTATATTACTCTGTATGAATGTGGTTATGGTCTGAACCAAAATAAAGGAAAAATTATTCAATACAACCACATTTTTTCTATTTTCTCTCCAGATTTTTCAATAGCGAGTTGAGTGCATTGGTTGTCATTTTATCTTGAAAAAATAGACACACATTTCTTG
>CM052194.1:11927060-11942510 GCA_028455805.1 Lasioglossum figueresi | reverse complement strand
TGCATTGGTTGTCATTTTATCTTGAAAAAATAGACACACATTTCTTGATGTTTGAAGGAAATGTGTGATTTTATTCCAACAAAAATAATGAAAATTTTGTTCGAATAAAGTTGCTAATAGTTGCCATGATTGCTGTCCTGCTAATCGAAAACAAAACAATAAGGAAGTACTAAATCACTATTGATGATTTACAAATTGGCAGAATTTTAAACTCAAGTTTCTGATTTATCGAGAAATGTGATTTATTAAGAATTCATGATAATTTTTGAACTTTAGAGGTTGAATCTTGTCTATAATCATATTCTGAAGGAATCCGTGTGTTGCGGATCATGCGATTTCCAAGGAGTTGTATCCTTTCGAACGTGCACGTGTATTTAACTGAACGAAACTGTGCCAAGAAATTGTTTTCTCTGTCTCAGGATAATTCGAACGGAATTTCGTCTGTTTGCTTTTGGTACACATTTTAGGAAATTCGATATCGGTGGGAAGGGAAAATACGTTTTTGTATGTTTGCTTGGCTCAGTTTTTGGTGAAATAATTTGGAGCAGTTTTGCGAAAGTTGAGAAACACAAAAGAATGAACAGTTTTATATAAAATACTCCGATAGTGGAAGTAAAAGTAAAAGTAAATAAGATTTTCAATCGAGATGAAATTGACGACTTCTTTTCTTTCCACATATTACTCATATTTCTTCGTTATTACTGCACGAAGACAATTGTTCTCGGTAATAATAAACTTAATTCGTGGCTAAACGCAAAATTATGAAATTGTGATTTTTGAAAATTCTACAAAATAATATTTTTGTTTCTTTACTTTCAACTTATTGTTCGTATTGCGCCGTTATTGCTGCACGAAAATAAATGTTCTCGGTAATAATAAGCTTGTCAAATCGTGAAATTGTGGAATACCACTGGAGATAATTAAAAGTAGAGACTTAATGACCTTTACATTGCGATGAAGTGGCTCGATTTCTTCGATTGGACGGTGATCGTCTTCCTAAGAGGATGTCGCAATGAAGAATCACACAAGCCAATGAGCGATCAGAAAGAAACCAGCTGGGATTCATTATCCCCTTCGCAAGCTTACATTCTGAAGATTGTTATTTCTCGGGACGAGTCGCCGAGTGAGAATCAATTAAGGAAACACGACGGGTTTCTAGAAATAGATTCGAAAAGTTCAAGCTCGTTCACTGAAATGCGAATTATTTGCATGAGGAAGTAATAAAGAAACCTGAATATATTTTCAAAATATCATTTTCGTCAAATGCGAAAATTTCAACAAACTCGCTCTCGAAAATTCTTATTAGAAATTTAAAATAAATTCGATTGTAAAAAAAAAAAATACCCCTTCTAACTAGACTTCTATTTAAACATTCTCTGTTTAAGGTTATCTCAAGGTCATAACATGCTGAACCGTTAAATTCGCCTTGTTCGAATACAAATAATGATAATTTTGTTTAAGTGAAAATAATGAAATATGCGTTGACTATTGTTATGATTGCGGTCCTCCTGCTGATATCAAACAAAACAATGAGGAAGTACCATATTGCCCAGTATGAATGTGGCTGTAGTATGAAAAAGAATGTGAAACTGCACCCCTGAAAATTATTATTAGAAATTGAAAAGAACTTCGACTGATTATCAAGAGTGATCCACCTAGAACATTTTGTATGTTATAAAAATAATAATAAATATTTCTCCTGTTTAAAAATTTCTGTGTTCAATGTTATTTCAGAGTCATAACATGTTGAATCATTAAATTCGTTTTGAGGTTGCCTGCGAACCTTAACTTTTCGTGGAAGTAACCAATTTTAAAAATTCTTAACACTAAACCTCTACCACTGCCATTCAAATGATCGGTTTTACATTTTTCGTCTTACAATTATTGAAATTACGAAGTTGCTTACACGAAAATTGATTGGATAAATTTCTTTATCCAAGCACACATTGTAATTAAAGTTGCACGAAATCTAAATACATAAATAGAGCCTTGCCAAGTTTTGTTAAGCTGAAACATTTTAATCGCTTTTAGTACTCGGTACGTTTAGCGTTAATGTTGCGATTTGCAGTCGGCTGAATAATTTCCGTTCGATAAATTTCTATGAAATATTACGAGGACCAATTTCGAACAACCCTGCATTGTGAGAATTTGCTCTGACAAACAGGAAACTGCGAATAACGAGATTCCGAGAGGGACGAAAGTGGAAGAAAATAAAAAACACTCGGCAAGGTAGAATTTCTTAAAATGTGGGATCCGGTGTAAATTGAGCAAGACACTTACGAAAATAGGACTAAATTCAGATGTCAGACGGCTAGCATATCTCAAGGCGGAGTGCTGTTAGTATAAGAGACAACGGGGCGGGGCTAGAAGGGAATCGGCAAGGGGAGCGCGAGTTTTCAAGGAATAAAAATGACTACGAGACTAGACAAGCGATATAACAGCCGGGCAACAACGAGGCGAGTCTGAAGAAGCGAAGAAGAACGCAATTTGGTGAAACGAGAACGAGATGTACTCAGTCCGTGGAGCCAGCTGACAGGGAATATTTCAAGGGAGCACGTATTCCAGCCACCGATTCTATAGAAATTCTTTCAACAACGTTTCAATCCTTCCGCGGCGTCCGAATTGCATTATCTAGCACGCTTTTCTCAAACATTCTCGCTTTAACGTACCATCTCATGCTATTCTAATAGCCATTCCGATGATGGAACACTTTAAGGCTTGAACGTGACATAATTATATGGTATACAAAATTTAAATTTAAATTAACCTTAAGGACTGCGGTCTCCTAGACAGACCACACTCGCACGAGACTGCACACAATCACCACAGTACACTCGCACACCGTTAGACGACGTATACGTACGCGAGAATTGCAAGGGTCCGGAATTCCACTCCTTATTTCTTAATAATGCAAAGACGGGGTTTTTTCGTAGTCAAAATCGCTAGATGAAAGATCAATTTAGGAGGCAATTTGCCTCAGATGTCCTACTTTTATGTTTACGACGTGTAATTCGTATTATTCGGCAGCATGTCGCGGAGCCGTGAGAAGCAATGGACAGGCGGCGGTGCTGCCACCTATCGTGACTGTCGATATGCTGCCGAATAATGAGAATTACGCGTCGTAAACGCAAAAGTAGGACTTTTGAGACAAATAGCCCCCTAGATTGATCTTTCATCTAGCGATTTTGACTACTAAGAAACCCCGTCTTTCCCGTACACTCACACACCGCTAGACCTCGTATACGTACACGAGGATTGCAAGGGTCCGGGATTCTACTCCTGATTTCTCAATAATGCAAAGACGTGGTTTCTTAGTAGTCAAAATCGCCAGATGAAAGATCAATCTAGAAGGATATTTGCCTCAAAAGTCCTACTTTTACGCTTACGACGCGTAGTTCTCATTATTCGGCAGCATGTCGGCAGCATGTCGACAGCCACGATAGGCGGCAGCACCGTTGCCTGCCCATTGCTTCTCGCGGGTCCACGACATGCTGCCAAATAATGAGAATTACGTATATTTCGAAATTTTCTTTTTTCAACCCTTATGTCATTAACCAGGTACACACTTTAAATATCTTTTTAAAGCTTCTCTAATGCTTTTGCGATAAATAAAAAAATTACTATTATGTCTACGACATATACACTTCTATATATACACGATATTCACGATCTAGTTAATATCTCACCAATAATTATTATTATTGTCTTAAGAAGACAGCAAACCACGCTAACGGATCATCGCAAATTGAAACAGTATTAGCCCTGTCGAAGAAACTTTTATTTATTCAAAAGATTTTAATAATTAAATTGTACAATTTGGTACTATTAGAATAAATTATACTTGCAACAAAGTGTCTACATACTTTTGAGCGGGAGTGTACGTACGCGAGGATTGCAAGGGTCCGGGATTCCACTCCTGATTTCTTAATAATGCAAAGACGGGGTTTCTTAGTAGTCAAAATCGCTAGATGAATGATCAATCTAGAAGAATATTTGCCGCAAAAGTCGTACTTTTACGTTTACGACGCGTAGTTCTCATATTAACGAGATTATGTTTATATCTAATAATATGAGTGTTCAAAGTAGGAAAAAAAATTGAGAAAACACCCGTAGATTCCTATGTATTTTTCTGTTTCTAAAAGACTTTCCACGTTAAATCGTGAGATGAGCTCACACAGTGCATTTAACCTTCCTCTATCAAATAAACCTTTGTGCAGCTCAAAACATGCTCGTATAAGGATAAATAACCGAAGCCCGTGATTGCATTCACATAGCAGAGATTTCCCCATATTACGTTCTTGAAGACAGAGGTCCTTTCTGATGCAGAGCAAATCTAGAGCCAATTTTAGTTCAGCTAGTTAGACGAGATGGCGTCTACTCAGGACTGTCAACATGGAATCATAGCAACAAACATATGAAAAGCTTGAATCCACTCGGATCCATTAATAGCAATAAAGATATTTATAAAGAAAAAAGAAGAAAACGTGGAATCATAGCAAAACTGAAACGTTAGGCTGATACATATGTATGTTTATCAGTGTTACTACAAAAAAAAACTTTTTTTTAGTAACAATGACCCTTAAACAATGATCAGCTTTACCGTAAATGAATACCATATCAATTTTCTTTTGCGTTAAGTAATTCATTATAAACAGTACGTCGATACACTAATAGAAAAATTGAAACTGAACGGGATTTCAAACCGTTAGGTATCATCGGTAGACTGCGGATTTTATGCATTTGTGTCAAAAATGGGCACGCACAACTTAAAGCAGTGGACATGTAAAAAATATTTAAGAACATCGATGTAATAGTTTCAGCTTAATATAAGTCCTGCAATCAATGCGAACATTTTTTATTTTGCATTAAGATCCGCAGTCTAATCATCAGTATCGCAACAGTAAACAAGTTTATTTACATTCAAGTACTTGATTGTACAGTCTTCGTCAAAGCCTACGATCTCGATAGACACCAGTTTTAGATAGTAATAATACAATAATAAAATTACTGAATTACATACAAGACAAAAAATGGGTGAATAAATGGTATTGTCCCATGTACTGGGACATGTAATACGTGTCAAATATTTAGAAAAATCCATACTTCTGCGAACCAGAAAACAATATAACGGATGATCGATGAAAAATAAATTTAAATAAATTGAAAATAGAATTGTTACGAGTATTACTGTTGCGAAAATAAATACTGGCAATCATGTCAAAATTCCTAAAATTATACTTTTTCATTCAGTTTCGTAAACAGCGTTTTCCATTCGCGGACACGAACAGCGGCCATTAGTACACATACATACTAAATCTGCCACGGTTAAATCACCGGTTTGTTATTTTAAAATTATTCCAATTCTAAACACGAGAAATGAGCGAATAAATTATATTGTTCCAGCACATGTTACGATGAAAGCAGCACAACATTCAAATACTAAATATGTTAAATATTTAGAAAACAGTATAAAGGTGAATGATTGAGATAAATTGAAGGTACAAATGTTACTTGGTTTGTTATTATAAAATTACTGCAACTCTAAAGACAAGAAATGAGTGAATAAATTATATTGATCCAACACACGCTATGATAAAAGCAGCAACATTTAAATACTAAATATGTTAAATATTTAGAAAAATCCATACTTTCAGAAAACAGTATAAATGTTAATTGATGAGAAATAAATTGAGATGAATTGAAACTACAAACGTTACTTGGTTTGATATTTTAAAATTACTACAATTCTAAAGACAAGAAATGAGTGAATAAATTATATTGTTCCATCACATGTTATGATGAAAGCAGCAACAGTTAAATACTAAATATGTTAAATATTTAGAAAAATCCATAATTTCGTAAAGGAAAAAACAATATAAAGGGTGAACGATTGAAAATAAATTGAGATAAATTGAGATAAATTGAGATAAATTGAAAATACAAATGTTACCAGTATGTTGTGAAAATAAATACTGGCAATCGTGTTAAAATAGCAAGAATTATACTTTTTCATTAGCTCGGACGAGGAGAGGTTTTCGTAAACTGCGTTTCGCATTGGCGGACAGCAACACAACGGCAGATCGTTCTTGATGAATATCCCAACTGCTCCTTAATTCGAAAATTAAATTGTTCCAGATAAAATCGTTCCAACAATTTTCCCGTGCGCATCTGTGCGATGCGTTCGCGATGTGAAAAGTATAAATATTGTTGATACTTTCAGAGCGACGTTGGTTTTTCCAACGTAAATTGACGCGGCGCGATACATCGGAAATTGGATTTGCTTTCGCCTCGATAATTTAATATCGCCGGGTATACTTAGACACGTCAAAACAATAAACTGAATAATTCCCGAGGTTGAAATGTAAAATTTAATCATCGAATTTTTCGTTTGATTGCTTTCGATCTGTCACGTAGCGTCCGCCGCGCGGAAGAATGGCTAAATGTCAATCGAAAACGTACTATGGTTGGCAACGATATTCGTGTATGTGTGGAACCAAATACGGCTGGGACAACGGGATCATCTGTTACTGCAATGTTGTTGTTAACTTGCGGATGTTTATGTAAATTCACGGCGTTACGCGTTGTTTTACAATGGTTGGAAATGAAGTGGAATTCATGGACTTCTACAAAAGTTCTGATGGACTCCCGGCGAAACAAAAGCTCTATTCATTGTCGAAGCTTTCACTATCCCCTGGCATTGCGTACTCATTAGAAAACCGCGCACCTTCGTCTACTTGTAGCAATCGCTGCTGTAAGAGGCTCAGCTACAAAATATAGTTCTACGTCTTATAAACAAGCGAGCTCCAATAAAATTCACTTTCTTGTTCATTCAACAGCGTTTTAATAATAGCTTTGATCTTCGATACCGTTTATGAAATACTCATGTACAGTTCTTAAACAGTCCTAAACTTCTTAAACAGTTCCTCGATCGGGGGTCAATTCTCGTGCCCATCACTGGCGGTAGCGATCGCTCTGAACCACGCTCGAACATCGAACTAATTTTTATGATTTCAAACATTTGCTTCATCTGATAATAGCTACAGCTTCTTAAGGGGGTTGTCTCGTTTCCAGGATTGCAAAAGCGCTAGATAAAAGACAAATCTAGGCCGCAGTCATCCTCAAAAGTCCTATTTTTACGTTTAATAGGCGTAATTTGCATTATTCGAAAGGATAAAGCTGCGTATGTAGCTGTTTTCACAAAGTTGCGACAACTATGTACATGTCGCCGAATAATGCAAATTACGCCTCGTAAACGTAAAATTAGGACTTTTGAAGGAGACAGTGGTTCAGATTGATCTTTTATCTAGCACTTTCGACTACCGATAAACCCTCATCTTTGCATTATCGAGAAATGAAACGAGTCTATCTAGTCTTGTTAGTTTTTTTTGGGGACGCGTCAATGACTTACGTATGTTAATTTTTATTTTAAAATGAAATCGTGAATCTTTTAATGCGATGCTTGAAAAGGCACTAAGCCAATTAATTATTTTTCGACGTAAATGGCTTACTACTTTTCTGAAAAGAATGACGAACTGCATCGACAGTGCATGAAAGAATATATCACTTCGTTTAAAAGATAGCGAGACTACCCCCTTACTATCGAGAATAGATAATATAATAGAACACCATTACCACAGACGAAACAATTAATAAAAGTCGTGCAATATTTGCCTTGAATTCAATCGAGGTAAATTTCCTATGATCAATTTACCTTGAATTTTCACCGAATTATAAGATCGACCGAATGCCAATGACAGCCACGAGCAAACTGCCAGCGAATCCGGTGAAAGCGAACGGCAATTTCTCCGTGACGGTAAATGGAGCAACGGCAACTAGCGACGACATCCACTTTTCTAGGAGCGGGAGATGATGTGGTAATATATTCATGAAGTGTCACCGTATCAAATTGAAACCGTAATAAAGGAAACCGATATTGGTTTTCCACACTGTCAAATACGATCAATTTCCTGGTCTATTTAGGAATCAAGGTGAACGTATTAACTCGCTGATTGCCGCACAAGATTATGCGTACTCGTTGGCGTGTCGTCTGCAATTTGAATTGGAAAGTTCGCGGATTTATTGATCATTTCGTTATCAACAGATACTCTTCCGGGTAATCGAGAAGTATGACGATTACTGTCTGTCACCTTGAATGACCTTGAGTAACTATAGCCAAAGGACTATCGTCGTCGATATTTAAACGGGGGTGACTGAGATCTTTTTAAAACAAGCTGTAAATCAATACAAATATTCTTATGGCATCGTGTGAGCCCCATTGAACTGTATATGCATAAATAATAGACATGACTAAACTGACTAGACTGCGGATTTTACAGATTTATGCCAAAAATCAGGGGGTGCAATTGAAAACTGTAGAAAGAATAAAAGAATTCGAGAGTGCCAATATATTATAAAATTACTGAAGAAAGTATTATAAAATTATTGAAATTCAAGTAGAAAGTGAATGATAAAAGTCACAGTAACTATTTTTATAGTAACTAGTAGCAGCTAACATTTTTTATCCAGTAATGCTGAAGGTTTGCCCTTTACAATGGTATCAAAAAGAATACCGTACTCTGTTGAACGAGTTCCAACTTTTTTTTCTCCTCGTACTCGAGTTTGACATGTTCCATTGGAGGTAAATTTAATTATTCGATGATTGCAAAAGTTCTTATCTGATTTCTAGAGAACGCAAGAAATTATTTCATGAAAACCCACGCAGTTTCTATGGAAAAGGAGTTTACCAGCTTGTAAAGCCCCTAACCCAGAGCTTAACCTAACCCATGTTGAACCTAACCCTGATCAACCGTCTCGCGGCTCCGCTCATTGGATGATGTTTGAGTACATACCTATATGAAGGCGCCCTTATCCGTCAAAAACGCTGAAAATCACTCAAGTTTAAAAGCTCATCACTTTTTAACCACTGATCTCCTAGGGTCGAAACTTGGATTTTTGACACTTCCTCGCGAAAATCTGCAGGATCAGATAAGAAAGCGGCAAAAATTTCTGGTTACCGAAGATACAGTCCAGCAAAAATTGTGTACGCGATGCACCTTACGAAATTTTCACTTCAAAAGTTTTCACTTCAAAAGTTTTCACTTCAAAAGTTTTCACTTCAAAAGTTTTCACTTCAAAAGTGATCGCTTCGACAAGTCGCTTGAATGCAGAATTAATTCTAATAACAATTAGCACTAAACCATCAAAAGTGACTGATGTGTATATCATTATAAAAATAGCAAGATGTGTCATAAAATATTTGGGTGTTTGTTTAAAACGACCGACTTCGATCTTTTAGCTGTGGTGGCGTATTTTATTTCAAAATGTAGGAGTGTCCAATCACTTTTTACAATCACTGTAATTTTATCAAATATAACATAACAGCGAAATTTCAAAGTTCAAAGCTACGAAACTCTGTTTCTTTTAATCTTCTAATAATCTACTACGGAGGCTCTAAATTCGAAGCTTCGAAAGTTCGATTTTCATCACCTTCGAAGTTTCAGAAATGGAACATCGAGTTTCGAATATCGAAACTTTGAAACTTGGATTTTCATCACCTTCGAAGTTTCTGAAATCGTAGCTTCGAAGCTACAAAATCTTCGACTTTCGAAAGTAACAGCCCTAGTTTGTACCCACGAGGCAGAATCAGAATAAAAGAAGACAGAATCAGAACAAAAGAAGACAGAATCAGAACAAAAGAAGGCAGAATCAGATCAAGGGAATTGCTTTCTGTCTTTGTCAGTACCGGATTAGTCGCGTGACATTACGACACGGAACGCGTTATTTGATCGGACCGTGGCAGAAAACGTGTGGTAATAACGTCGTAGAAGAGGAAAAAAGTAGAGTGGGGAACCAAGTCTTAATCTTTCGACTCTGAAAGAAGGAATGAAAACAAAAGATCGCACATCAAGAACATCACTCAACCAATCTCACTACAAAATCCCCTACTCAATCATCAATCACAATACAGATCACTCAGTCAGCCAATCGTAAGAGACACAGAGAAATCGCATGTACTCATCAGTCAGATATAAAATCAAATTGTAACAAAACTTGCAGACTCTGTAGCGCCTACAATGTAGGCAGTGCTCTACATAATTGAGCTCCCACGTTACAAATTGGATCGTAACAAGTAGACTACGGAGTTTAATGCAGAAATTTTCTACCGTAAGAGACGGCAGCTAGCTGGGAATGTGTTTCCTCTTTCATTAATTTTAATTGAGTCGAAAATAATGTAACAACATTCTACAATTCTCCTAATATTATGAAAGCTTAATTGAGAACCACCGGATGCTGGTTTAATTCACCTCATATTTCTGTGATTGTCAGGAAAAACGCCGCATGTCACAATTTCAAAACAATTTGAGTTTATGTGATGAAGATTCTGAACAGATTCTGAACAGATTCTAATAAAAATGTATGTCAATAATTTCCTATAACCGAAATCAAATTCTACTTCGGATTTCTTAATGTACAGCTATTGGAGAACATATAGACAGACAATCGATACAAATTTTCTCCTTTTTTAGAAAATTACGACCTACAAATAAGTTCTAATCATTGAAACCGTAAAATGAATCGTAGGGCAAGGGGTTCATTGAACTATATACTGTTGGATTTACGTATTTACCAGAAAAGAAGTCATGAAAATAAACTTGAAAGGCTGAAAAAAATAATGCAATTTAACCGATGTCCTATGACAAAGAGCATTAGTGATCGAAACTTTAACCGACAATATCTGCAAAGTGAAATTATATGACGTGCGGCGTTCTTCCTGAAAACCACAGATTTCAACGTTGTCTCGTCGGGAATGTTTTCTGATAGCAACATTGAATTTCCAAGTACAGCCGGTGCAGTTTTAATCAAGGAAACGCGGATCCGCTCGGAGAAGAAGCTCTCGGTGACGTCTCGTCGCGAGGACGTAGCCGTACTTAAAATTATGAAAAATGTCGCAGAGTGGTTTCCGGAATCCGCAAACAATGTCGCGTTTCTCAACTATGTCGACGCCGGGAAGCAGATAGGCTATTCTGTCGACGAGATCCGACTTCTTTCATGAGATCCTGCAGCGTCTATTTCGCCGTTCTCTCCGCGTATTCATAGCCGAGGACACGTGACACATTATAAATCACATAACGGGGACGCATAACGTACACTCCATTTCCATTCTAATGGATTTCGGGGTCGGTTTCGTATCGTTCCTTGACTCCGAAGACGGTCTCTCGAGGACTCGATTCGTCGAGAGAGGATTCCGCGAATCCGTTCGCTCGTTCGCCTTGGAATCCTCTCCCATACCTTGGGACACCGTCGCGATTCCACGGATTTACGGCGGAGAGCAATTTCCATCGATTTTCCGGCAGAGGCGCCGCTGATAAATGAAATTCAGTTGACAGTGTTCAGCCCTGACATAAGCGGTAGACACGTTTTTGATATCGGCCTCGCTCCGATGAGAGCGGCGGTCTGCGTCCTGCAACGTTTCCACGCGCTGTGTTCGCCGCAGCAAGATTTACCGTTCCCGGCATCCCCCGAACACCGTGATAAATATTTATCGTACTCGCACTAATTTAACGGACTCCCGCGAACGACCCGAATGCTGCCCTCTTTTCACCCTCCGGTGAAATCGCGCATTTGCGGCATTACAACATTCGCGCTGTTGTATTGCGTGCTGTGTTTCCGTCAGACGATGGCTAGGCGAAGTGCTAGGAGTCTATCGCTATGTCCGCCTACACTGCCCGAAATTTCCATAGAGCCACCTGATTTTTTGGTGAAATCTTATAATTACATACGTCACAGTAACAAGCTGATAACATTTTAGGATTAATAAAAGAAACCATTTACATGATTACATTCAAAGATATATTACTTATTTGCAGAAGAACGTAAAGTTGTATAGTTTAACAAGAAAAGAACTGCGAAATTTACGTAAAGCCACCTGATTTTTTGGTGAAATAAATAATTATGATTTATTAGTTATAAGTAGTACGATTTAAAGAAAGAAAGTAACGTTGCAATCAGTCGTAACTTCGGTGGTGGCTAATTAATGATTTGGGCTGCATGCAGAGTTAATAAAAAACCATCAATCTGTTGAATTAATCGTAAAATGAATTCGACACAATATACGGAGCTATTGGAGATGGTCTTGATACCATTTACAGACGAAATTGAGACCGACAACTTCATTTTTCAGCATGATAACGCCTCAATTCATGCATCAAGACAAACAAAGGAGTGGTTAAACGACAAAAATATGAGGATTTTGACATGGTCAGCTTGTTCGTCAGATTTAAACCCACTTGAGAACCTTTGAGGAATACTTGCAAGAAAAGCATACGGCAATTGTAAACAGTACAACACTGATTCTGAGTTATGGATTGCGGTGAACGAAGCGTGTCTTTGATTTCATCGATGCCTAATCGAACTGTTTGACGCTATTCGAAGAAATGGCAATTATACTAAGCATTAATTTATAAATATAGAAGAAATTTTCGTTAATCTTGATGTTATCTACTTAAAAAACGTGTGGCATCATTTTAAAACATCTATAGTACTTTGCTAAATACTGTTTAATGGAACCTTCAATAGCAACAGCAATTTTCATTTTGAACTAACAAGACATCCTCCATAACGTCATGTAATGGTATCATTTAAGATTGCAATGAAAAAGAAAATTTCTATGCTTTCTTTTGGTACAGCAGAATTATTGAAAATCCTATTAACCCTTTATTGCATTCCGTTCCCAATCGGGGACTTAGACTAGGGGATGGCGAATAGCAAGCTTACAAAGTTTTGATGTTTTAAAGTTGTTTTGAAGTTGTTTTGAAGTTTTCGAAAATTTTCGAATACAGATCAGAATGATTAAATGTTTTCTGAAGATTTCATTGGTCTCGTGTTCTTTTTTCCGGAGCATCGGCCCCAGAAACAAGTGGAAACCGCAAGCGTCTTGAATAGTAATAAGAAGTCATTTTTATTATTAAACTTCCATCCAAGCTTACAAAGCCTATGTTTCGAAGTTTTCGAACATTTTCGAATACAGATCAGACTGATTAAATATTTTCTGAAGATTTCATGGGTCTCGTGTCCTTTTTTCCGGAGCTTCGGGCGCAGAAACAAGTGGAAACCGCAAGCGTCTTGAATAGTAATAAGAAGTCATTTTTATTGATAAAACTTTCATCCTACCTAACGGAGCCTTTGTTTTGAAGCTTTCGAAAATTTTCGTATACCGATCAGACTGATTAAATGTTTTCTGAAGATTTCATTGGTCTCGTATCCTTTTTTTCGGAGCTTCGGGCGCTGAAACAAGTGGAAACCACGAAATGGCATCGCCCCGTAGCACGTTCACTCAATCCCGTTACATTTGCTAAAACTGTCTCATGTCAGCTTTAAATCGCATATGCAAGACCTGTCCCCGGTTCTCACGGGAATTCTAGTTCAGCGGTGTAAAAAAAATAAAGAAAAAGAGAAGAAACGAGAAGGACTTTTACAAGGAGATTCCCTAAGCGTCTCTAAATTCGTGACAGGATTTGCGGTGAAATAGAAGTTCGGTAGAAGGGGCGCCCTCAAGACCCGGAGATTTTCGTGTGCATATTGGTAACGCGTATCAATTCGAACAGGGACACGAATAAGCCCGGAACAAATATTTATTTCTTGTCCCCTTCCCAGAATCGTTTACGTACCCGCGATCCCTAAAGTCTTCGACTTTCGTAAGTTTATTTCTATCGTGATCAGAAGGACAGTCTCCTTTGCATTTTTCTGGGAATTTTATGCAGATGGAAATAACGTGGAACTGTAAAATATGGATAGCAGAATGTTTTTAGTTCGTGATAGTATCGGATAGCATACCGAATTTAGTCGCAATTTGCATACGAACTTCGTTATTTTATTCTACAGCTTGCGTTTGGACTCTGCGATTCTTTAATCAAATGGAAATTGTCTAAAATTATTTTTACCGATTTTGTTCGGTGAACAATTTCGTGCAAACTGTCGTCGTACTTCCCATTAATGTATTCGAGGATTGAAAAGCACTTAGCAAGGTTGTTCTATAGGAAGATGTTTAGAATAAGCCAGTTCCACTTTTGAGGTAATTCAAGTGATCTAACAGAAAGCAATTGAAAAGCAAATGCAAATGACTGTTGCACCATATGAGGACTTTTCAGGATCCTCTTCGGGAAGATTTTCTAGCTTCCTTTTTCTTGCCACGTTTTAAATCTTACAAGTATTTTCAGAGCTATTAACAATTCACAATCACAAACTTTCAGGACTATCTGTATGGGGCTAGGAAAAATTATTTTATACTTTCCGTCCATCTTTAATTATACTTTTTAGTCCATGTTAAAATCGCGTTATATTAAAAATTTCATTTTACTTAAATAATTTACCCATTACAAAGAATGTTTTTCCAAATCCTGAGATTATAAAAATATGAGATTATACAAATTTATTCGCGACAAAATATCTATTTTTACGTATTTTAATCAGAGTTGTGCAGTGTTACAATTGAATTATTCCAGGAATTATAATTACAATTCAACTACTCCAGGAATTATAATTACAATTCAACTACGCCAGGAATTATAATTACAATTCAACTACTCCAGGAATTATAATTACAAAGTAATTGAATTACATTGTAATTCAGTCATAGTGCAATTTATAATTCAAATCTCCATTCAATTAAATTACAACGTAATTCGTAATTGCAATTTGAGTACAATTATAAAATACTTTGTAACTATATTACATTAATTACGAATCACGAGGACGAGGAATAGAAAATACGCCGCATAGACAGCAAACAAGTATATGAAAGAAAAACATAAAAATATATCGCACTTCTTCAAAGTTCTGGACTCTAATTTGGAGAGCTGTAATTTAATTAAATTGTATTTCGATTACACATCTGATTGAAATAATTAGTAATTGAATTAATTGAACGGTGTTCGTTCGCAGCCGTGAAATTTCGTAGCTTATTACCATTTGCGTCCCTTGTAAAAATAAACCCGAAGACCCCTTGTAAAAATAAACATCTCCATTAGGCCATCTGGTTCGGACCAACGCTTTTTCGCATAAAACATTTAGAAAGCGACAATTTCCAAAAGGTCGTACATGAGGGACCCAGGGTCTCCGAACCAAGGTCCGTACCTAATGACAATCCGTCCATTCGGGACGACAAGGAGTCATCAAAAACACGTGCGGGCCACTTGGGCCCTTTCGTCGCGTTGCGTCAGGGTCCCGTTATTTTCCCGGTTGGCTTGGGGTAGGGATTTCCACCTCCGCCGTGGAGGGTTGTCCGGAACATCCGCCTACCTCAAGTCAACCAACGAATGGGATTGATGATACCAAAAAGTCGAGTTCACCTCCTCGAAGATGGCACCACAGCGAGGTGACCAGCGAACGGACCCTGGTGCAGAGTTAGTTACCTCGAAAATCTCGACAAGACAAGTTCGCATACTCGCAATA
>CM052194.1:11897286-11926960 GCA_028455805.1 Lasioglossum figueresi | reverse complement strand
TCCCGTTATTTTCCCGGTTGGCTTGGGGTAGGGATTTCCACCTCCGCCATGGAGGGTTGTCCGGAACATCCGTGTTGAGGACTATTAATTGGATTTCTCATATCCCTCATATTTTCTCATACTCCTATTTTATATTGTCCGTTATGTTGGTATGAGTGTGTTCGTATGTTGGTGTGATTGCGTTTGTATGTTGGTATGACTGCGTGCGTAGCGGGTTTGTGCGATTCGCGTGATCTCCCGCTCTCTATCGTTGTCTGTCTGCCCGCATGGTCGTGCCTTTTTTTTTGTCTGCGCCAGCACGCGTCTGTTTAAGTGCAATAATTGCAAGTCTTTTTCATTTTATATTTTATATCCAACCATAACATTTTTTGTTTGAGTGCAATAAATTGAAGTTACCGATATATTTACTATTTAGTCTAATATATTCCTTTTGTGTAACTCGCAACAATCCGCCTACCTCAAGTCAACCAACGAATGGGATTGATGATCCCAAAAAGTCGAGTTCACCCCCTCGAAGATGGCACCCCAGCGAGGTGACCAGCGAACGGACCCTGGTGCAGAAATAGTTGCCTCGAAAATCTCGACAAGACAAGTTCGCATACTCGCAATATCGTTGCTCGCAATATCGTTGCTCGCAATATCGTTGCTCTCTCGTACACCAGCAATAACGTTGCTCTCGATTCTTTTAACGAAAGGATCGAACCAGACAAGTCGCGCAATAATATCGTCAATTCACTGTCAAACCGCTACAACCACTGGTTCTGCGAAACACGTTGTCCAACGTTAACTCTTGCCGACAACGGATTTGTAATATAAATAAACGTTGATTGTTAGAAAAAAAGACACAACATATTTTTTACGATCACGACAAAACAAACGGTTTGAATGATGTAATTCAGTTACCACGTAGTTGAATTACTATAAAATTGAAATATAATGTAATTCGATTGCGTAATTCAATTACAATGTATTTGAATTAGCACAACTCTGATTTTAATATCATTGGGAAAAATTGCCGCAGCAAAAGGTCCGTCCGCAGTAATAAGTACATGTACCCTACTTACGAAAAAGATGGTGAATACTTCCCGGGCGAAAATGGCGACGACATTTGACTGCGGGCCGTCTATTCGGAGAATTCCCTTCAGCTCTCGAACTTCGACGTTCGATCCAAAGAACCTATTGCTTTCAGCCGTGTATCTCTTTCCCGCGGAGTTGCGCGTGACACTGTCTCTTCTCCTCTCGTGAAAAGACCTTTCGGCGCTATACTCATTTCGAGAACAGCATTCACCGAGAAGTAGCGGCGTCGGACAGCCAGGAAATATTTCGGGTGAAATGTAGCAAGAAAATCCCACGAAATCCAGTATGGGAGGTTGCACTCTGCAGGGAACGGCAGCGGCGCAGGCCAGGCTCGGCTCGGCTCCGAGCAAACCGAAAATCGATATCCGATTCACGGGTGACAAGAAAAGCAAACAAGGTACGAATCCATCAAAATAGACACCCGCGGGGATGGATGATCTATGGATTCCGGGCAACGTTTCCATATCGTTACCCTTTTTGTATCGACGCGTTTCGACAAACGCCGAGGGTCGCCCGAGGGTTACGGGTCAAAGATAAAGGATCCATGGGATTGGGTTTCAAGCAATTCTCCGGACTTGCTCGGACAATGTTCACACGGAATGCGCGGATATTAGCTCGTCCCGTAACTAACATGATTTATTCGGCACGTGGACGATCGGACGTGATTTTAGAAATTATAACAGCCGTTTTTCTTGCCGCTTTAAATGGCCCCCATACTTTTCTCGCGAAGCGTCTCATCCTTATCACTAGATAGCAGAGCTTTATGCAAAATTAACATTTTTTACGGGAAATACGACAAATCGAAGTGAAATAGAAATTTGTTAACCTCTCTTAATATGTTTAATAGATTGATAATAATATAACGGTATCTTCAAATTTTTCTTATATTTTTACTGTTTTAAATTGCACCTACTAATTTTTGCCATAAATGCATCAAATCCGCTGTCTACTAATCATGATTGCAACGAATTACAACAAATCGAAGTGAAATAGAAATTTGTTTCCTTTCTTACCATGTTTAATAGGTTGAAAATATTATAATAATATCTTCAAATTTTTCTAATATCTTTACTGTTTTAAGCTATACCTAATTTTTGCTATAAATGCGTCGAAACCGCTGTTTACTAATCACGATTGCAACGAATTACAACAAGTGAAATAGAAATTTGTTTCTTTTCTTAATATGTTTAATAGCTTGAGAATAGGATAACGGTATCTTCAAATTTTTCTAATATTTTTACTGTTTTAAATTGCACCAACTAATTTTTGCCATAAATGCATACAATCTGCTGTCTAAAAATCACGGTTGCAACTAATTGCACCAAATTACAAGTCGAGGTGAAATAGAAATTTGTTTCCTTTCTTAATATGTTTAATAGGTTAAAAATAATGTAACAGTATCTTCAAATTTTTCTAATATTTTTACTGTTTTAAATTACTCCTACTTATTTTTGTCATAAATGCTTACTATCCACTGTCTGCTAATCACGATTGCAACGAATTATAACGAATTATAACGAATTATAACGAATTATAACGAATTATAACGAATTACAACAGGTCGAGGTGAAATAGAAAGTTTCCTTTAATATATCTAATAGATTGAAAATAATATAACGGCATCTGAAAAATGTTTCTAATATCTTTACTGTTTTAAATTATACCTACTAATTTTTGCCATAAATGCATACCATCTGCTGTCTCTACTAATCACGATTGCTATATTCCAATCGTTTGATCAGTCGTTGACATGATCCACTTGTTCGATCAAGTTCGTAATATTCTACTTGCTTGGCAAAATTTTCAATGACTTACTCGTCTGATTTTGTGTGTACAATTGTCCAACCTATGTCCATCCTACTGTACTCGTTTCATAAATCTTCGACTTGATCTACTCGTTCGTCCAGGTTCGTAATATTCTATTTACATGGTTTTTGTTTCCAACAATTAACTCGACTGACCAACGACTGTGTCCTTCCCTTATCTAGCTAAGGGATTCCCAATTTTGTCTGACTAATGTCTATCCTGTTCCATTTGTTTGAACAAGTTTGTTCCGTTCCATTTGTCTGGTTAATGGCTACACTATTCGTACAGACTACTCGTCCGATCAATGACACCGCACTTCACTTGTTTAGCTGCAAGTTGCTTCAGTTTCGCTTGTTGAATGATCATCTTATTCCATTCATTTGAACACAGCCAACTCAGCTCATTTGTCTGGTCAATGGTTATACTATTTCACTTGGCTAATAACATGTGCCCGGTTTCTTTGACCAGTGATCACCTGAGTATATTTAACTAATCAGTATAATTCAATCTACTTGTTTCACCAAGATTGGTTTCTTCCATTATGCACGTGACTACACGTTGCTCCACTTATTAGTCCGGTTAATTACATCCTGCTTTACTTGGCTGGCCAGGAATTGTCCCGGATTCTACATCCTCCGCTACTTGTCTATACAGGATCTCCCCACTCGATTTGGCTGATCAATAATGATCTTACTTCACTTGATTTACCAGATTTGCTCCGTTTCTATTACCAATAATAATTACCCAAATCTATTTCTCTAATCGGTATAGTTCCAATCTACCTGTTTCACTAATTGTAAGATTGGTTTCTTCCATTATACACGTAACTACAGGTTGCTCCAATTACTCGTCCAGTTAATTACATCCTGCTTTAATTGGCTGGCCAGGATGTTCTCGCTCCATTTGTCTGACTAATAACAATCTTACTTCACTTGATTAACCAGATTTGCTCCATTTGTATCACCAGTGACTAGCTACATCTATTTCTCTAATCAGTATACTCCCAAACTACCTGTTTCACTAATTGTAAGATTGGTTTCTTCCATTATACACGTGACTACAGGTTGCTTCAATTACTAGTCCAGTTAATTACATCCTGCTTTACTTGGCTGGCCAGGAATTGTCCCCGATTCTACATCCCACTCTACTTATGTGTGCTGGATGTTCCCACTCGATTTGGCTGACTAATGACAGTCTTACTTCACTCGATTTACTTGATTTTCTCCGTGTCTATCGCCAGTAACTATCCAAATCGATTTACCCGATCAGTACACCGCGACTCTTTATGCAATTATGGCGTTTGAAAATTTTCAATAAATGCTAGGATATCAAATATGACAGAATTTGGTACGATTTTAATTTATTTCAGATTTAAAATGGCCACTATCACGGAAAATAAGATATTAGATTATTCCGCTTCTTTAAAATTCGTCTACAAAAATGGATAATTGCATAAACATGCGCAATCTACTAAACAAAATATAGTTCCAATCTACCTGTTTCATCATAATTGGTTTCTTCCATTATACACGTGACTACAGGTTGCTCCAATTACTGATGCGTTTAATTACATCCTGCTTTACTTGGCTGGTCTGGAATTGTCCCAGATTCTACATCCCACTCTACTTGTGTGTACAGGATGTTCCCACTCGATTTGGCTGATTAATAACGATCTTACTTCGCTTGATTAACCAGATTTGCTCCGTGTCTATCACCAGCGACTACCTAAATCTATTTGCCAAATCAGTATAGGCCTAATCTACTTTTTTCACCAGTGATCGCCCTATTCCATTTCGTCGACAACGTTTGACAACAGACCTTGGAAATTATTTACATCGCCCGTTTCAATGACTTTAAATGTGACTGTCAAGTTCATTATTCTGAACAACTTTTCCATATAAATTTCCGTTTGTCTGACTAATTCTGTTCCGCTTGGTTGAACAGATCTTCGTACTCTGTTCGTCTTGTCAGTAGCTATCCTACTCTACTTGCATAATCAATATTGTTCTATTGTACTCGTTTGAACAAAGATCGACCTGTTTCATTTGCTCAATGACAGACCGGCTTGTTCAATGTTGTCTGACTAGATAATGTTTCACTCTACTTGTTTTGATTCGTTGTTTCATATTAGTTATAATTGTATAGCTTTTTCAAGGTGCTCACAAGATTATTACCAAAATGTGCAATATTTCAAAAATTGTTAGAAACCTCGTAGACAATTAACGCAAAGTTTCCTAAAATTAATGTACGAACGTTGCAACAAATTTATTCATAGTGGTTGTAAGCCCTACTTAACTTGTCTACCATTTATGCGATGTTCTCTTGTGATTCGCGTTTCACAAGATAATGTCTCATTCTACTTACTTTGATTCGTTATTTAATAGTTGCAATTGTTTAGCTTTTTCAAGGTGCTCACAAGATTATTACCAAAATGTGCAATATTTTAAAAATTATTAGTAACCTCGTTGTCAATTAATCCAAGGTTTCCTAAAATTAATGAACGAACGTTACAACAAAATCATTCATAGTGATTGTAAGATCTTACTTAAATTTTCTACCATTTTTGCGATGTCCTCTTGTGATTCGCGTTTCACAAGATAATGTCTCATTCTACTTACTTTGATTCGTTGTTTAATAGTGGTAATTGTTTAGCTTTTTCAAGATGCTCACAAGATTATTACCAAAATGTGCAATATTTTAAAAATTATTAGAAACCTCGTAGTCAATTAACCCAAGGTTTCCTAAAATTAATGAATGAACGTTACAACAGAATCATTCATAGTGGTTGTAAGACCTTACTTAAATTTTCTACCATTTTTTCGATGTTCTCTTGTGATTCGTGTCTGACCAGGAAATGCCTCATTCTACTTACTTTGATTCGTTGTTTAATAGTGGTAATTGTTTAGCTTTTTCAAGGTGCTCACAGGATTATTACGAAAATGTGTAATATTTAAAAAATCATTAGCAACCTCGTAGTCAATTAACGCAAGGTTTCCTAAAATTAATGAATGAACGTTACAACAAAATCATTCATAGTGGTTGTAAGATCTTACTTAAATGGCTCGATATTCGAATGAATCAAGTAAATTGTAATTTTCTATCATTTTTACAATGTTCTCTTGTGATTCGCGTCTGACCAGGTAATGCCTCATTCTACTTATTTTCATTTGTTACTTCGTAGTGATATAACTATAGTCCGGATTTTATGCATTTATGACAAAAATGAGTACGTGCAATTTGAAACAGTGAAAAGATTAAAAAAGACTTTAAAAGTATTAATATATTATTTTTACTACATATATTAAAATTATTAGCAACAAATATAAATTTATATTTAGCTCCTCTGTCTTGCAGTTGATGCTCAAACTTTTTATTTTGCATAGAGATCCGGAGTCTAGTTATAAGTTTAGCTGTTCCAAGGTGCCAACAGAATTGTTACCAAAATGGGCAATATTTAAAAAATTATTAGTAACCCCGTAGTCAATTAATGTAAAGTTTCCTAAAATTAATGAACGAACGTTACAACAAAATCATTCATAGTGGTTGGACCTTACTTAAATGGGTCGATATTCGAATGAATCGAGTGAATTGTAATTTTCTACCATTTTCGCGATGTTCTCTCGTGATTCGCGTCGATAACGAGGCAATTTCCTGGGGGATCAAGGTCGCATTACAGTTGCAGCACCGCCAGAATTACACTTCCTAAGTTATTTCAACAGGAATCGGATACGAGACTTCAATTCGGAATCTCGCGAAAGGAACAGGTCGTGGAATTTATGCGCAATGTGTATACGAGCACACACGTCCAAAAGGTACGAACGGATTCTCGCAAAAGATTGAAAATCGATATCCAATTTGTGGACAGCGAGATGACAGGGCTGAATACGGACACGTTGTGATACGTGCAACACTGTTAAACGTACAACGAAATTATGTGAATTAAGATTTCTCCGGGTTCACTAAACTGTGACAATTACCTAATAAAATTAGAGGAAGGTTAATAAGCAAAGTATTTTTTTTAAATACTAAAATAATCCTGCGTACTCTGAGTAAACAAATTCTAAACTTCAAGTGAGAATTACTGAGCAAATTATATTCAAAATTGCCAATAATGCGAAACATAAATTTACTGTATTTATTAGCTGATCAAAGTCTAAATTAATTTTCATTAGAAAACTTGGTCAGCGAAAGGAAGTGGTAGCAAGAAATAATAACTTATTTTTCATAGATTGTGTTAAAAAGATATTGAATGACAACAACCATAAAAAAAATTATACAAATTATTCTGCGAGTTATATCGTAACTTAAAATCTGAAAAGTTAAATTGCCTCTGTCGTTCAGCATCAATGTTATTTTAGTTGAAGTGTCGCGTGCAACAAAAGAAATCAGCAACTTAATCAACTCATGAATACGAGATGTGTCTCTTCTTTGACAATTTTTATTATTGTGGCTAATAATGTCTTTTGTATTCGCATATTCACGAGACTTATTTCGCTCTATATACTATTCAATCCGTTTCCTATCTCGTCTTTTCACTTCACTTTCTCATATCAAATGGGATGTGAAGTCAGGGGTAAAGTAAGGGATAAGTCTGCGAGGAGCTTAGATCCAGAGGGTTCGTTTCCGAATAGGAATAACGGTGTATATGTGTGACTCTTTGAGAAAACTCCACTGCGCTACGCTTAGCAGTTTTAATCTAATACACGAGTGCATGTAACCGTACAAATGAAAATACACGAGATTACATCTGTAAACTAAATTAAACGCCACCTCTCGCACCTTGCATCTATTCACGGAAAACGTTTCATGTAATAATCACTAGACTGCGGATTTTATGCATTTATGATTAAACTTAGTATGTGTAATTTAAAATAGCAAAAACATTACAAGCTACTGTTATATTATTTTCAATCGATTAAATACATTAAGAGAAAAATTAAATTTTTTATTTCAGCCCAATTTGTTGCAATTTCGATAGAGAGTTTTCATTTTGCATGAAAGTTCGCAGTCTAAGAACGAAAAGGAAGTTAATACGTATGAATTATACTATTATTATTATTATATGAATTATACTATTATACATATTATTATTATTATTATTAGTATTCAAATTCTGAAAATTATAAATTGAAGGAATTGAAAATGAGTGACTTTAACTTACTTTTAATTATTTGCGAGATGGAGTAAATGTATGAAATTGTTTTCGAGAGTGGACTGCATTTCGCGATTAATTTCTGCATTAATAAATTCGCGAAGTAAGGACTATGAAATAATCAGTACTCGTAATGACAATTGGTACAGGCTAAAGAAAAGGTGAAGTTGGATTGAAAAATTCTGTTTGATTTTTACGATGGCTTTTCGCGAGCACTTTCGAACGTGGTTTGAACTTTTTCTTCTAGACAGCTTCCTGGAGTGAGGGATGAAGGAATCTCGAGCATCCTGAATGCAGAGGCGAGAGATAAACTGCCGAAAAATGCATTTGCATGCCGGCGGGAGTTACGACATAATACATATCGTGAACTACGGTGTTACGTGGTAAATTGAAATCCTTTTGCTGTTCGAGGAAAACGTGTCTCGAGCTGCCGTGAATTTTTGATCCTGGAAATTTCGGGGATGGCCGCGACTCGTTCCAGAGAAATATCGGCACGGATCCTACGGCCGGGTGGAATATTATTTTATCCGACAGCTCTCCTCTTCTTTCAACAGTATTCGCCGGATTAATTAATCTTTATGACTGACTCGCGGAATATTTGCTACGTAAGACGTTCGTAAATTCTTGCCATAGAGATAGCATCAATATCAATTTGTGAATGCAAATGCAATATCTAGAATGCGGATCTTTATGCAAAATTCCTTCTTTATAGTCGGCAATCATAAAACTGAGGTAAAGTGAAATATTATTTTCTGTATGAACAATTTTCCATTACCCCGGGTTATACCGAAAGAATGAAATCCTCGGGAGGGTTTTATCGCGACACAAATAACTATCGACGGACTATTCGTGGATACGGAAATTATGTGGAAAAAGCTGCGGAAAGTTGTAAAATGTTTTATGGAAATTGCTAGAGTTTCCTTTTATTCTTGGCTCGCCGACATCAATGTTACAGGGAACACGATTTCGTTTTAAAAATGTGTTTCTGACACTGTCTAATATGTATTACCGTTTAACCGAATTTTCAATCGCACGAATTATTTAAATTTCTTCTTCTGTCGGTCCTAAATTGTTCATTGAAAAATCACGATTTTTTATAAATTCTACTTCTGCTGAGTAATTACAAATTCAATTCGTATTAAAAATAAATGTACTTTCAATTAACACTGACTACCACGACCGGTTTCAGATTTTCCATTTGATAATTATCGAATTTACAAATATGTGCTTCCAATGAAAATTATTAAATACATTTCCTCGTTCAAGCACACGCTGATATAAAAAAAATTCGAGAAATTTAAATGAATTTGCAATTTTTATAAAACAATATGTACCAGTAACATTTTGTACTCGATACGGTGTTAATGAAATGATTTTAAGATAGAAACTATGACGTCCAGTATAAAATTCGTTGTAGAAAATGTACGGTACCGACTGGGGTTAAAATGCTTTGAGTTTTCCTCATTTTTGTGACTGACAAGTTCGTGCGTTTGCGAGTGAAGCAATGAAAATTATTTCAAAATATAACTATGGCGTCCAGTATAAAATTCGTTGTAGAAATTTTTCGATATTCACATAAGTGTTGAAATGCTTTGAGTTTACCTAATTTTTATAACTGCCAAGTTCGTGCGTTTACGAGTGAAGTAATTAAAATTATTTCAAAATAGAACTATGGCGTCCAGTATAAAATTTGTTGCAGAAAATTTTTGGTATTAACGTAAGGGTTAAAATACTTTGATTTTAACCAATTTTGTGATTGTCAAGTTCCTGGATTTACGAGTGAAGTAAATAAAATTATTTGAAAATTGAAACTATGGCGTCCAGTAGAAAATTCGTTGTAGAAAATCTTCGATATTCACATAAGTGTTGAAATGCTTTGAGTTTGCCTAATTTTTATGACTGTCAAGTTCGTGGGTTTACGAGTGGAGTAATTGAAATTATTTCAAAATAGAACTATGGCGTCCAGTATAAAATACGTTGTAGAAAACTTTTAGTATTGACGTAAGGGTTGAAATGCATTAATTTTAACTAATTTTTGTAATTGTCAAGTTCCTGGGTTGACGAGTGAAGTAATTAAAATTATTTGAAAATAGAACTATGGCGTCCAGTATAAAAATTGAAACTATGGCGTCCAGTATAAAAGTTGAAACTATGGCGTCCAGTATAAAATTTGTTGCAGAAAATTTTTGGTATTAACGTAAGGGTTAAAATACTTTGATTTTAACTAATTTTGTGATTGTCAAGTTTCTGGGTTTACGAGTGAAGTAAATAATATTATTTGAAAATTGAAACTATAGCGTCCAGTATAAAATTCGTTGTAAAAATTTTCGATATTGACAGAAAGGTTGAAATGCTTTGAGTTTACCTAATTTTTATGACTGTCAAGTAAGGATGGAATCCGAGTCAATTTCAATAACCAAGTTTCATTTCATGGGTTTCGATTACTACTTAAAAGCAATAATGTTTCAATGATTATATTTGAAAAGTATTCATTTTATACAAACTGATATGGAACCTCAGGATGAGTACTTACAAGTTTCGAAATGATACTTATAAGTACTTCGATGTTGAAAGGAATCGAATCTTTCACAAGCTGTACTCGAATCTTGGAAATCAGAACAGCATAGTAGGTATTCATAAAAGTTTCGAATCTGTTCGACCAAGATTCGAATATACTTGCAAGGATTATTTCCCTTTACCAAGGTACGTGTAAAAAGTTCAAAACTGTCGGGCATAGGTTCGAATATACTTAGGTGTACTTTTTCTGTTTTTCGAAGTACATATAGAGAGTTTGAATTCAATCGAACAAAGTTCGAACCTGTTTGCGAGGTACTTGATCGCATCCCTACTGTCAAGTCCGTGGGTTTGCAAGTGAAGCAATGAAAAAGGTCGAAAAAACTTCTGAAAGCATGCAGATGAACGTTAGTTCTAGGAGGTCGTGTGTCACTGGGAAAACACGGCGATTTACATACGTACTTATTCAAGAAACAACTTCAAAGAAGTATTCGCGGGGGATCTCTTTCTCGAGCGGATCTCCGCAGATTTTATTCGGATGATGCGTCGACTTACCGGGTCTCTGTAACGCAAAGTACAAAGAAGGAGGGAGATAGAGAGAGCTTGAACTGCGGGCAATTTGTATGTACAGAGCGACAGAGTCATAGTATAGTAACGTCGTCGCGGGGAAGACGACACCGCAGTCGAGGAACTCTGATCCCGTGTCAAAATGGCGTCAGGGAACGGAAGTTCGCCGAAGTCATTCGAACCAGAGAAACTTTCTATTCGAGTCATTGTAGCCGTGGACTTCAACTGCGCTCGGTCGCCTTGAAAATGTCAAAATGGATATGTCCCTTGACGATGCTTGATCCTCTGCTGCTAGTTGTCAATGGCGTATCGGAAAAAAAGAAAATGGCGATCGCGGGAATGAAGATCCGGAAATGTCTTCGGGGAAGTGCTTTCGCGGTCAAGAAACCATGAAAATGTGATTCGAAATCATGACGAATGCATCCAGAAAATTGGAAATTTCTAAAATAGAGTCGAGTGTGCCTCTCGGTAAAAGAAATGGTACCGTATCATCGGGAATTTTCAACATAAAATAAAAAGATAGAGTGAACATGAATAAAATAAAAAGGATGAGTGAACATGAATAAAATAAAAGGAATGAGTGAACATGAATAAAATAAAACGAATGAGTGAACATGAATAAAATAAAAAGAATTAGTGAACATGAATAAAATAAAAAGAATTAGTGAACATGAATAAAATAAAGTGAGTAAATAATAGTCTACGGATTTTATGCATTTATGATAAAAGTGGGCAGATCTGATTGAAGAAGAATTTAAATATACTATTATTGTATAATTTTCAACCTTTCGAACATACTCAGCACGAAATTAAATATTTATTTCAGCCCAGTTTGTTGCTATTCAAGTAGAAAATTTTTATTTTGCATAAAGATAAGCAGTCTAGTGATTAATATTATTGCTTTCTAATGCATCCTAAACATTGAAAATTTAAGAAAGAAACATCAATTACCACCTAGAACTCTAAATAATTGCACCATTGAATACAAAACTTGTATTACAGCATAAATTGAACGAGATAATTTAAGTGATTGCATTATTGCAATTATTACATGTATTTTAATTTCGTCAAAAATTTGAACATCGACTCGCGAGAATGAACGAAACTTGTAAAGTATCAAAATGACTGTTGTTTGCGAAAATAACAACATGCTTTGACAAGCTCGACGCCGTGTGGCAGTTAGCACAGAAAGCATAAACCGGAAGTAGCACTGATCCAATTTCTGCGAAGCGACATTGTTACACTGTCCTGTTTGCTCGGATTTCTTGCGAACGCGCAAAACGCTGACGCGCGCCGTTTTTCAGTGTCAGGAGCAGCAAGAAATTGCAGAAGACAGGACCCGCCGAATAGGATAACTGTCTAATGATCGCAAAAAGCTCCGCTGCCAAAATGTGTCGCATCGTAAAATCTGGAGCTTCGGGGTGCTGTTAGCTTTGCTACTCTAAATAACGTTTCATCATTCGCGTTCTACTCGAGATTATTCGGTGAAGAACATTTTATAAATAAATCTACCGCAATAGAAATCGTTTGAACGTTCTAAACAAATCTACGAATTTAATTGAATTGCTAGATTACCAGAAGCCAAATGGAGAAATATTAATCATGTTTAATGACACAGTAACTGTTTAGGTAACAAATTATTAGAAATAAGCATGCTTCTGCTAAAAAGTTTGCACAAGATGTCTTTCAAAGAATTGCAAAAATACTTCATGAATTTCTTCATCCTTTTAATTGGATTGCAAAATTACCAGAAGCCAAATGGAGAAATATTAATCATGTTTAATGGCATAGTAATTGTTCAGGTAATAAATTATTAGAAATAAGTATGCTTCTGCTAGAAAGTTTGCGCAAGATGTTTTTCAAAGAATTGCAAAGATACTTCACGAATTTCTTCATCCTTTTAATTGAATTGCAAAATTACCTGAAGCCAAATGGAGAAATATTAATCATGTTTAGTGGTACAGTAACTCTTTAGGTAATAAATTATTACAGATAAACATGATTCAACTAACAGGCTTAAATGAACAAATATTGATCATGTTCTTCAGGTGATATAACATTATTATGAATAAAAAGTGTAAAGCAAGAAAATTGCAAGCATCTTACGACAGACTGAACCATTAAAAGTACCATTGTTTTCGCAATAACATGAACAACGAAGATATTGCCCGATACGTCATGTAGTAACAATATTTCATAATTAGGTGCAGAGACACCGTAGTTGGTCCGATGAACACATAAAGCTCCAATATTCATTTCCATCGTAAAGTTGAGCGAAACCGAAGCACGGTATAAAATCAATGAACATACTCTGCGCGAACTGGAATAGAGAACATGAGAATGCATCTATCGATTGAGCATTATGGAGGTATTAATTGTAGCACGGTTGGAAAACGTGAAGCTAAACTAAATTTTACCAATATAATCGCGTGTGCAGCGTATTGCGGATGATCGTGCTCCGTCGGTGATCAAACAAAATCTATTACGCGTTTGCTGCAGAATAGAAAATCTACAGAGAAGAACAGTTGCTGTTGATTCTAACGCAATACACTGACCGAGCTTTAGCATTTTCTAATTGCACACGAAATGTATAAATGCAGCATTATAAATGGAGCATTATAAATGGAGCATTATAAATGGAGCATTATAAATGGAGCATCATAAATGGAGCATTATAAATGGAGCATTGTAAATGTATAAATGAAACACGAAATTAACAATTCCAACATAATATATTGGAGAAACAAAAACTAAAACTTCTTACGCAATTTACCGCATTTATTGAAATGTATAAATGAAGCATTATAAATGAAGCATTATAAATGTATAAATGAAACACAAAATTAACAATGCAAAAATAATATGTTGGAGAAACAAAAACTAAAACTTCTAACACGATTTACCCCATTTGTCATTCTTGTTTATGGGTCATTTTTAGCAATACTTTGGAATTTTCTAATTGCGCACAAAATGTATGAATGGAACACGAAATTAACCATTCAAAAATAATATATTGGAGATACAAAAACTAAAACTTCTAACGCGATTTACCACATTTGTCAGGGGGTTTTTTATGGGCCCTTTTCAGCAATACTCTAGAATTTTCTAATTTCAAACGAAATTTATAAATGAAGCATTATAAATGTATAAAAATGTAGCATTATAAATGTATAAATGAAAAACGAAATTAATAATTCTAACATAATATATTGAAGATATTTTTCTAATTTCAAACGAAATGTATAAATGAACCACGAAATTAACAATTCAAACCTAATATATTGGAGAAACAAAAACTAAAACTTCTAACGCGATTCACTCCATTTGTCATTCTTGCCTATTGGTTCTTTTTAGCAATACCTCACAGATTATGAATATTGTTGAGACGCAACATAGTGGAATACACACGGAAGTGTCTCTAGAATTTGAGAGAAGTGTCTCTAGAATTTGAGAGAAGTGTCTCTAGAATTTGAGAGAAGTGTCTCTGCACACGTAGAAATATTTATAAACGAATAACATCGATCGTACCCTTCAATGATAAATTCTATTATACTAAACATAAAATGAGACACGTAGATTAATTTAGATTGAAATTCAAAGGTACTTAATCTTGATCCCACGCTTAGCCATTGAGAATTTCAAGGTACTTGCAGAGTGCCAAAGATCCTTGCGGTTTGATTAGCGCATAAAGAGTTATAGCATCCCCATAAATACCGTCAACTGTTTCCTATAAGTGACCCCATGCGGTGCAAACTGGGTGTCACCGTTCGATAAAGATTTAATTCGCCCGCCGCTAGCACCATTCACTTCCTGAGATATTGAGTCTGACGGTCAGCTCTGCTGCTGCAGTACCGTGCATATGCAGTGTCCGACTAAAGGAAGTTTCAAGTATTTCTGTATACTAGTATTAATCATTTTTGCACAGGTTTTTTAAATAATGATCACTAGACTGCGGATCTTTATGCAAATTAAAAATATTCTACATCGATTGTGGGAAGCAGTAGTTGAATAGAAATTTATTTCATTTTTAATAGTATTTTTGTATTAGCATATATATTATATACTATATATATTGAATTTGATTGATTTTTTACATTGTTGACTGTTTTAAATTTCACCCAGTTAATTTCTCCACAAACACATTAAAATCCGCAATCTAATGATCACAGTCACCTAATCTGGAACACCGCATTATGCACCATGAAACGATTATTTGTCCGTCTTTGTACAAGCAAAGAATTTTGGGAAATTATTGAAACAATGAAGCAATATACTAGAAAACATATATGCACGTATACTAAAAAGGCTACAAGCTGTAATAAGCAGCAACGGGGTCATAAAAATTATGAAAACGAATATAATGTTTGCATATTAATTATAAGAATTAAATAATGAATTAAAAATATCGTTGCTGCATTAAAATAAAATTTTTTTTTGTAAAAATAGATTTGATTTACCTCCCTAAAAATTTATCTTCTGAGGCGACTGAATAACTGTCCCACGGCCGACAACAATCCTGTTCTGGTAATTTGTTTATTCGATTTCGTTGAAATTCCGGACTTTCTGTTTGGTGGCTGGCGCGACGCCAATGTTCATTCCACGCCACTCACAATTGAGGGATGTTTCTTCGTCACCGAGAGGCAGGAACAGAAACACAGACCTGAAATCGAGGTCCTGATTAGAACGAGGAAGCGACGGTCCAAAGCGCACGTTTTTGAATGCATGTACAAATATAGTGAAATAGCAAACAAATATTTGTACCCATTTCTTAATTTTCTGACATTTATGAAAATGCAAAAATATAAATAAAATGTGCTCTATAGGAAAAATATAAATACATCAGTTTAAAAAATGATTTATAAATATCGGTTTCATTTATAATTTCCCTTCGGCAGATATGGTTACAAAACTATCTTTTTACAAAATATAAAAAAGCATATTGTTGCAGAGAAGTTAGAAATTTTACGCGAGTATCGTGCTGTACACTATAATTTCTAATAACTAGATTGCGAATCTTTAGGAAAAATATAAATACATCAGTTTAAAAAATGATTCATAAATATCGGTTTCATTTATAATTTCCCTTCGGCAGCTATGGTTACAAAAGTATCTTTTCATAAAGTATTAAAAAGCATATTGCTGCAGAGAAGTTAGAAATTTTACGCGAGTATCGTGCTGTACACTATAATTTCTAATAACTAGATTGCGGATCTTTATGCGAAATAAAAATTTTCTGCGTCAATTTTAAGAAACAGGAGGCAAGGGAAAAATTCTTTTCTTCTTTAATAATGTTAGTGGATTGAAAATAATGCATTGCAGCGTTTCCAATTTCTCTTAACCTGTACACTCTTTTACATTGAACTTACCAATTTTTGTTATAAATGCATAAAATTCGCAGTCTACAAATAACAATGTCCACAATATCAATTTAATTTTTCTTATGATGTGAAAGTCATGATCGTCATATCTGTTTGACATCAGCAGCGACCGCGTTGAAGATTGTTTAATAACTTTTTACTTAAAAATCCAGGATGTTCCTCAGATTGTGTTGCCTCAGTGAAATATATGTTAGGGGTGCTATCCGCAGCTGATCGATAGAAACGCTTATGCCCGACCGATGCCATAAATTTCGAGAACTATCTTCGACGTCTGAGCCGAAACCCATTTCTTCCAGGTAACGCGAGAAACGTGCGGAATGTGTTGAGTGAATTTTAGTCGCTGCACAATATTTCCTTCGATGAACGAACGTTTCCGTTTCCGCCATCTCGATTCGCGGTTTACGATTTGCAAGGATCAGTTTGCGACGAGTCTTGATCGATATGGCTGACTGTTTGCGTTCAGAGCGTTTCAGAATTTTCGAGGCTCTGTGATTATTTCTTGTTGGCAAATACTGTTGCTGCAGGGAATAAGATTTTCCTAAAAATTGTTTCCTTGAAATTTATATTGTCTATTTTATTTTATTTCTACTCTAGATTCATCAGAACCACAACTACGACCTCTCATTGCTGGATCTAACAAAAAATTGGTGTACAATTTGCATTAGCATTAAAGCTTGTCACTTGTCCCAATGATTTACAGTTGCAATAAATAAATTGTGAAGTTTAAATCTTGCAATTAATATATCTTCGATGCATACAATTATGTAAATGTAGCTTACGTAGAATATACTGCACCAGCGTAACGGATATATTTTTTGGTACAATCAGCAGAATTTCGCCGGGCAATTAATAATGACACGAATTAATATTCCAAACAGTACTGCTAATCCTGTACACTCAAAACACAGCGGTAAAGCGGGTTTATCTTGGCTTTTACTCTCGTAATCACCAGCTGCATTTGCATCTTTCTCTAGAGATGTATAAACAAGCCACTGTTTAGGTTGATTATTCAGATTTCGGTCGCTTCCATTCGAATCTCTTTCTGCAGCATTTCACAATAAAGTGTGACAAACTTATTTGTTAATTACGGTAAAATACGCGTGGAATACTCTTCAAATAATGCGCAATTGGTTAAGAGACGAAAATATTTCAGAATGACAAACAAACACGAATTCGGTACGTTGGCTAATTTTAATCTGCTAATTCTTTTCCAACTGTCCACGATCACCCTACACGTGGTGGGTAACATTAATTACAACTGGGCAGTGGATTTTATGCATTTATGAGAAAAATGTCTAGATGTAATTTAAAACAGTAAAAATATTAGAAGCATTTAAAGATACTGTTATGTTATTTTTAACCTATTTTTTAAGATTTTTATTTTGCATAAAAATCCACACTGTCTAATTTTAACACTTTATAAAATGTCTGTAGTGACATTTCGACGCCCCCACTTTGTAGTGCCTGAAATGAAATTATTATTTCCAAATTTTTAAAAATCTTCATTATAATATATTTCTAAAAACTTCTTCATTATAATATATGTTTAAAGATCTTCATTATAATATATGTTTAAAGATCTTCATTATAATATATGTGTAAAGATCTTCATTATAATATATGTTTAAAGATCTTCATTATAATATATGTTTAAAGATGTTCATTATAATACATTTTTTAAATTCTTCATTATATTAATATATGTTTAAAGATGTTCATTATAATACATTTCTAAAGATCTTCATTATAATACATTTCTAAAGATCTTCATAATTATATATGTTTAAAGATCTTCATAATAATATATGTTTAAAGATCTTCATTATAATATATGTTTAAAGATCTTCATTATAATATATGTTTAAAGATCTTCATTATGATACATTTCTAAAGTTCTTCATTATAATATATGTTTAAAGATTTTCGTTATAAAATATGTTTAAAAAGATCAATTAATTAGGTGGATCTTTACAATCTCAATAATCGTAAATTAAAAAATGTGAACGAATCATTTTAGTTGATGACCGTGAATAAAATTGTAACAAATGAAGAAGACCTTTCTGCGATAACGCGAGTTAAAAAATAGCATGTTGAAACGTGTGTTCCATGACCGACGATCAAGAAGTGGAATCCGCGAACGATCAATTTTCGTAGACACCTGTTCACTCTATCAAGATCGGAGCGCCATCGATCATGAACACGAGTAGATAAATAGAGGTGCACAGCCAAAAATTGTCAGTTCCTCTCGAACTTTCGGGCTCGACACAGACTCTCTGGCAGATAAGAAGAGTCCCTGGAGAGTCCACAAGATTTCTGCGGGGTCTCCGAAAGTCTCTCGTCACCCTCTGTATTTGCTCTCGTTCATCCTGTTACCATCGCTGTGTCGAAACATCAAATATGCTCCGTAACGAAAGTAATAGATTGGATAAAGTGAAACAATCTTCGAAGCTGTGAGTTTTACGATAAATGTACCTTCGTATTTTTGCACTCAGAATTTCCAGTTGCACTGTTTATCTTCTTCGTCCAAATATTTTATTATCGAACTAAAATTTGTTTACCACGTTACAAAAATTTGAATATAAAAATAATAATTTAGAACCACATAATTTCAAAATTTTCTCTCAAAAATAAGCAGTTGATTTTTCACTGAACACTAATGAAAGGTTATTAAAGTGTTCGTAGATACATCGAATATGCTTCGTAACGAAAGTAATAGATTGCATAAAGTCGAACAATCTCTGAAGCAGTAATTTTTACGATAAATGCACTTTAGTATTTGTACACTTAGAATTTCTAATTGTACTGTTTATCTTCTTTGTCCAAATGTTTTATTATTGAACTAAAATTTGTTTCCCACATTACAAAAATTATTATTATTTATATTTATTATTAACTGTCTAAACTAGACCGCATAAAAAATTAAATGTGTCGTCCACATAATTTCGAGCGGGAGTGCGTATATTATAGACATAAAAATAATTTTTTTATTTATCGACAAAAACATTAGAGAAGTTTTAAAAAGATATTTAAAGTTGGAACCCAGTTATCGACATAAGGGTTGAGAATAGAAAATTTCGAAATACGAAACTCACATAATTATTATTAAAATATATATCCTCTGGCACTGTGTAAACTAGACTGCATAAAAAATTAATCGTATTGTCCACATACTTTTGAGCGGAGGTGTATACAGCTCGCTATGTTTGTGTAGTAGTGTCGGGGCAGATCTATTACCGGGATTTCGGTTCCCAATGACGTTAGCTACCGGTTCAACAACGCGTCGCGACGCCTCGGCGGCGTCGAAAATTGTTCGGCAATTACCGGGTTCGTCGAGAGCGACGACGAAGGCGAAAGCGACGTCGATAACCCGGCAAATATACTGCGAAAGGGCAAGAATGTAACAAGCAATCATTTCCATAATACCGTCACGAAATCATTTGCATTAAGCAGATTACGTTCGCGTCGCATGCTCGACGCGGATCTCTCGCGAGACATCGCGCGGTCGGAACTATTCCGACGCACGTCAACTGTGCTCAAACCGAACGAATAAGAGCATAATCGTCAGGAAAGGTAGAGAGTCGAAAAGAGAGCTGTGTCGACAAGGAACAAGACATCTTTTGCACGCGCAAATTGTGAACAGTCTCAGCGAAGATCGAAGCTATTTTGTGCACTTCTTACCTCAGGAAAATTACGAATTATGTGTTCTCTCTTTCATGAAGCAGCTCATCGAATTATCACAGTCTGGCACAATTGTCAACTGTATATTTAAACACTGCTTTAAATAGAAATTTATTTCTACAATGTAATTATTTAATATTGAAAACGAACCGTCTTGCAGATTTCGGCAATTTTTAAAAAATAACATTACTTGAAATATTATTTTATTTTATAATTATTTGGAAGAACGATTTCACACAATTTCACTTAATAAATAATATTTTTTGGAGAAGATTTTCTAAACAATTTTTTTGGAGAAGATTTTCTAAAACATATTTTTTTGGAAAAGATTCTCTAAAGAATATTTTTTTGGAGAAGATTTTCTAAAGAAGTTACATATTTTTCAGAAGTTTTTCTGGAGAAGTTTATCTAAAGAAGTTATGTATTTTTCTGGAAGATCTTAAAACGTCATTTATATTATATTTTAATATTAAATCTTTATAAGGTGTTTTTACATTGAAATGCTTGCACAACAATAATTTTTTTGACTGAATTATTTAATTCTCCGAGTTTCAGTGTGTCTCTCTTCGTTGGACCATGCAATTCTGGGTAACTTCTACGAAATTAATATAGTTAAGAATAAATCAAAACCGTGGAACAAAATCTTTCCAGTTAAGACCTCGTTTTCGAGGAAATTAAGTTCAGAAATTTATTGCCGACACATGCATTTTAATGTCGCAGTGAATGCAGGTGGCACCGTCCGCAGAGAGTTAATTTACATGCGAAAATATCTAAAAAAAAATGGAGAACCACATTTTTTTGTCCCACAGATTTTTTCCAAATAATCGAGTTTCAACGTTATTGCGAAACGGTTCTCGTACTTGTATGTGTATGCAACAAATTTTTTTAATTGATTATCTCACAAATTAGATGCAAGAATTTTCCAATTTGGAGGGCCTAAATTGAAGCTGGAGAATTGCACTTGATGACAAATTAAATCGGGAAAACGTAACTTGTCAATTTTCCATAAATCGAAATTTTTGAACATACATAGTTTTGTGATCGGGCGTACATCGTGAAATAAGATTTTCTTTAATTGATCAGTTTTCCATGTTTCGAACCGTACAACTTTGTTCCGAATTATAAAGGAACGTAATCTGAAAAGTCAAGCTGCACGAAGCTAATTCCTCAGAGCAGAAAGAAAGCACGTCGCGTCGCCGCCGTTGATTGCTAATTCAAGTTAAAGTTTCGCCCATTAATATTCATCGTGACAAATCCGAAAATAATTCGTATCGGGTTTGCAAAAATTCTGGTCGCTGCATTAAAGAAGCGAGAGGCAATAAATCATTTACCTGGAACGAAACTTTTTAACCGGGCCAGACTCTTTGCGTTCCTTTTCTCCCGCACGTTATCGTTCTCCCCGAATCTGATCGACATCGCATGCCATTAAAGTCAAACATTTATCAGCAATTATCAGTGGGCAGGTCAAACAGGATTTTAGAAGCACGGTGATCAATTTTCCCGAAAACGTGGACACGATTGAAAAAAGAAGATGCTTCCAGTTCGTGGAATCTGATTATTGCGATAAATAGATTGCGAATTTTATGCAATTATGAGAAAAATAATTTAATTGAAAGTATAATTTAATATAATTTGATTAAAATAAATTAAATAAAAGAATTTAGAAACATGAGTTTACTATTTTCAACGTATTAAAATTATTAACCCTTAACACTCGGGTGACCCAGAGTAGCCACTAAAAATTGCTGTAAATATAGTTTGCATTATTAAATACGTTGGTATCTAATCAATTACTGAACATTTAATTATTGTACAAGGTATTGTATCAATTCTATATTCATACAAAGAAAAAAATTAATATAGAATAGAATTATTCTAGGCCGAAAGAAATGTTTAATTTTCGAGTTTGCTATTGATGCAAGCAATTTTTATTTTGCATAAAGATCAGCAGTCTAGTTATGAAGTTATCAAGACGTACTCGCGCAAATGGCAGTACTGTAAAGTCGCGTTTACTGTTTGCGATCGAGTACGCGATCACTGTCCAGTACCTACCCCCTCCATTAGAACTATAATATTTACTAAATCTCTTCATTTCCGAGGTCCATGGACATTTAGGAATTATTGATTAAGTATCGATTAGAAAAAGTTCATTTTTTACATTTTTACTGTACGTCGTCTAAGAGAAAAAAAGTGCGAGTTTAAAATTGAAAATCGACTGTCTAACACGATGAATTCGTATGGTTCGAGTACCAGTGAACGAATAAAGAGGCATCGAACGCGTTAAATAGATTCTGTCAGACCGTTTCGAACCGACACCGTCCGTGCAGCGTATTTTGCGTCACTCAATCAATTAAAGATTGAGTAAACGAAATCTCGGCGGCACAGTCGATTGCTTGTTTTTCACGATGCAAATAAACTAACATAAAAAAGCCCCACGGAAGAAGAAAAACAAACGATCCATTAACGTAATTAAACCCTTCCACCGGCGATCCGGAAATAAATCCATTCGGATTGGTTCGCGTTTGCGCCCCACTTCTCCGAACGAAATGTTCATATCCAGAGTGGATAATTCGGGCCACCGCAAAACTAAATCGATTCAGAAGATTCATTCCCGCTTGAACTCGCCTTTTCTTCTATATCATGTTCACGGGCAATATTTCATTGTCGCGACGAAGTGTTTGTGCATACAGAAACTTCAAATTAGTGAGTCCATTTATTTTTTCTATACTACAGTGATCCTTCATCGGTTAGTAAATAGAAATGAAACGCAATAAATAGATATATACGTGTTAACCATTTACTGCATTTCTTTCACCGACTTGTTAATGTTCCTGTAGAAGTATTACAAAATTTATCTGAATATGTTCATTCTTTAATATATTATTTATATAATATATATAATATATTTAATATATTTATTTAATATATTATTTAATATATCATTAAATATATGTAATATATAATATGATTTAATATATTTATTATATAATTTAATATATTATCTAATATATGTAACATATTATTTAATTCTTAATATATTATTTAATTCTTAATATATTATTTAATTCTTAATATATTATTTAATTCGTAATATATTATTTAATTCTTAATATATTATTAATTCTTAATATATTATTTAATTCTTAATATATTATCTAATATATTATGTAATATATTTCATATATAATATGATTTAATATTATATATTTAATATATTATTTAATTCTTAATATATTATCTAATATATTATGTAATATATGCAATATATAATATGATTTAATATATCAGGTCGCTAATATGTATATCAGATGATTACATAAGTTCGTGCCTTATTTGGAAATAAAATTCTTTAATATATCAGATATAATATATTATTTTGTATATTTAATATAATATGAGTCAGAATCAATCCGCTGTAGCCGCGCTCCGATTGGTCCGTGTTTTTCGTTAGTAACTCCTAAACAAAGCCGCGAACGCCGTTTTTCAAAGGAAAATGTGGCTTCTAATGATCTCAGGAACCTTCCATTTTCGGATGTTGAAGGAATTTTGAGACACCTGTAGATTATATAGATTAGGTATATAAAAACACTCGCGTATTCGAATGCAACGTTGTGTCAAAATTTCAAAGCAATCGGTGAAGCACTTTCGGAGATTTAAGATTTTAAACAAACGAACATTTACATATTTATTTATATAGAAGATAAAGATGCGCCATCTAGTAATCGTTATAATTGCCTTACTGCAGTAATCCACGGTTAAATGTCCACGGTTAAACGTCCGCGATTAAATGTCCGCGATTAAATGTCCACGGTTAAATGTCCACGGTTAAATGTCCACGACCCATGCCCCCTCCCACTTAGGGCTCGAGGTCAACGAACGATGAGGACATTGAGGACATTCAGAACGCGGTTTTATAAACACCGAGGTAAACATCGCATGCGACGGTACCTAGAAGCCAACAAGTCAATCACTGTGCCAACGTATGAAAATGTTTATATCTCGGTAACGGTCGACTTTTCGTCGTATGTTTGCCAAGGCTTGTATACTCAGCAATCTGTTCCATGTACCACATCAATATTGAATGATTTCTTTAACATCCTGTATACCCTGCCACGCAAGCGAGTAAAACAGAAGCTGGAGTTTGTCGAAATGGCGGGCGAAACGAGCTGAGAGGAAAAAGTCGGCCTGGAACGCGGCGATTCGACGATCGCGTTGGAAATCAAAACGATATACAGCCTGGTCCCTGGTGAACGATTCTGGTTTTGTGAACGATTCTGGTTTTGTGAACGATTCTGGTTTTGCGAACGATCGACCGACCCAATTCATTCGCATCATCCTACTCCTGACCGGAAACAGAATAGACGTCCTGCGATTCGCCGGAAATGCGCGTGCATACCGGCCGAATTAATCTTGGCAAAGCGAGCGTAAACATTTTCGACAATGAACCCGTCAGAGAAGAATTTTTCCATCGCAGAGCAGGCGAACGGGAACTTTGATCGATCCATGGGCGCTCCAATGTTGGCCCTGCAAGTATTTACTCAATTTTCGCCGCGTAATCGATCGACGATTTCAAGCAAACGCACAGCTCGACGAGAGGAACGTAAAAGAACGAGACTCGAGTCGAATTAAACTTTATTAAACGAAGTTGAGGAAATTCTTTTATCAACTTGCACAAAGAAAAAGTCATTTTCAAGAAAGAATGCTCTCTGAAATGTATTCAAGCGTGAATTTAACGTTGTGTACAAATTTTTGCCGCATACTGAATTCAATTGTGCTTATGGTTGATTCGAATCGGCATGATTTAAGTTTTTCTTGAGGACCTCCTCCTATCAACTTGCACAAAGAAAAAGTTATTTATAAGAAAGTATGCCCTCTGCAATGTATTCAAGCATTTTTCCTAAAATCATTTAAAATTCAAAAATTCAAAAGATTCTTTTCCAATTGCTTGTTAACTACTAACCGTACCGAGTAAAAAATGTGTCGGATATAATATTGTTTTATAAAAATTACGAGACTGAATTTATTTTGATTTCTCACAATTTTTATAATAAAACGTGCTCGAATAAAGAAATTTATTGAATTTCTAATGGAAGCATCTTTAGAATTTCAATAATTAAAAAGTAAACAATGTGAAAGCTTTCGTTTGACCGGTTGTGGTACGGTTAGTGTTAACAATCTCATGTAGTTTAAGAATTTTTGTGTTTCTTAATTTTAGACAATTTTGTTTACCTATTGTATTAATATAATATTTTTAAATGTATTTTTGCAAAATACTTTTAGTTCTGTACTGTATGATTTTCTTGTAATAAATTCTGAAAAATGTCTGCTTTCATACATTCTCGCAGATTAATAACGTACGGCATAATCATAGAGACTAGCGGATATGGTTTTAGGGTTGATTTACCAACGAGTGATTCAATCCGTTTTTAATAAGATGGTAATACGGTAGTTTGTATTCAATATATTTTCCCGCTTCCGAGATTCATAAAATGGCGCAGGATGTACATAGATAATGGAGAATGTTATTAAAGCACTATGTATTTTTCATTTTCGTGGAAGCAAACATTGACACTCGAAAAACATAAAATTTAATCACATCTAATCAAACCCAGAATTGACAGAATATGATTATCGCGTTCAAATAACCTTTGTTTCTTACTGTTGAACTGTTCATTCGACTGATAAAATATTTGATAAAATATTTGATAAAATATTTGATAAAATATTTGATAAAATATCAACGTCAATCATTGTACGACCATTTTGAACCGGTATATCAAAATCGTTATTCGTTTAGTTTCTGGCGAATTAATTAGGTAGCCGTTGCATTCGACACAATAACAAGAGGTACTTTAAAAAATGTATTTTAAAAAACGAATTAATAAAGCATTGAAACATCATCAATTACATGGTTGTAAGAATATTCCAATGTCCGAGGGTTGAAAACTTTGAAGTCCGCCATTTGTACGCATTCGCACGCACGTATGAAATGGAAAATCATTTTAGCTTTGGCCGGGTTCGCCGGATATAAGCGCAAGCTTGTTACGTCAATCAATAATTCAACGTCGCCGAGCTATCAAACTGTCAGTTTTTCGTTTCGCGCGGTCTCTCCGCGGCCTTTTCGAGCTTTTTCATTAAAGTTTTTACAAGGTGTCTATGTACAGCGTGTATAAAAACTAACGAGCGTTCATCCTAGGAGTGAATTTACGCCTCTGAATTGGTGAACATTTCTAAAAGAAACGAGAAGAGGAAAAGTTTGAAAGGAATCTTATGTCGCGAACAAATGGTTAAGATATACGTTGTTAAAGTTTTTGCAAAATCTGATAAAATGCCTACTACTACAGTCTACCGGACCGAGTAGATAAGACAGCACATAATAGTGTGCGTGCCTCCAGCAAACTAAATTTAAAGGGACATTCGTCTACCTGCCATTCGGATGATAAATTTAAAATTACAAAATATGAAAGAAAATCTTCTATGCATTGTTGATCATAAGAATATCAATCCTGCATTATAAAATACTGATGTAAATTATAGGTACTTACAAATTTTACAGAATCTTCTGTTCCTCCGTCGGATCCACAGGGTACAATAAAGTCGCGTTTATTGTCCAACAGTCTGTGTTCTGCACGGACAGTGATCGCATACCGACATTATTTTTTCATGACTGCGTCTACCGCGCCGAGAGTTCAAAAGAAAGCCGAACGTAGAAAAGGACAGCATGAGAGTGGAGGGGGTAGGTACTGGACAGTGATCGCGTACCCGATCGCGTACCCGATCGCGTACCCGATCGCGAACAGTAAACGCGACTTTACTGTACTGCCATTTACGCGAGTACGTCTTGATAACTTCATAACTAGACTGCGGATCTTTATGCAAAATAAAAATTGCTTGCACCAATTGCAAGTGAGTGGAGACACGTAAACAGTTTATTCTTACTTTAATAATTTTAACGAGTTGAGAAAAATACATTTGCACTCGTAAAACGTTGTAACCTTCCTACTGTTTTAAATTGCAGCCACTCATTTTTGCCATAAATGTCTATTCATAACAATCACTGAGCACTATATCAGAGTAGGGCACAAATCAACAAATAAATAAAAATGACTAAAATAGTCATTAGTTATAATTTTTTTATTAGTTAGTCATAACCACATGGCACTTAATCACACAATAGTGACTGATAACTACAGATTGATGTCTGATCATTTAAACTACCTAATGATTAATCATAACTAATACGCAATAACTAACGATTACTTAGAGCTGTGACTAACTAGTGCCATGTAGTTATGACTAACTATTCAAAAAGTTTTAACTAATGGCTATTTTGCTCTGACTATGAAGTCAGACTATTAGCCATTTTTAATTATTAGTTGATTTGTGCTGTACTCTGCACTACACAACACACGTTCCGAAATCATGACAGCGAACAAGAAGAAGTTACTCCGACCACGATCAAAATAGTACTGTGATTGTCTAACTCCACATAATCAAATTTTGCCAAAACTTTAACAGCTTCTATCTCAATAAACATTTGTTGAGTAGGTGTTGATATAAAAAAAAACTTTATCAAGAATTTTGCGGCAAGTTTCTTTTACAAATGTCCACCGATTCAGAGATGTAGATTCATCTCTGGGACGAATATTACTTTTTACGCACCCTGTACACGCAAAATACGATCTTCAATCATTTTCGCAAAGATTAAAGACCATCGCCGGAAATACAGACGACAAACCGCGCAAGCGATAACAAAAGCTTCGAAACATTTCGTGGCCCGCGAGAATGTTTTAGATTTCGCAAAAACCGCCGGGTTTCGGAGAGGAAAAATTGCGTAAAATGTAACTGCGGAACGAATCGGTTACCGGCAGTTGTTTTTTTTTTCTCGCTTTGGTTTTTCGGTGAAACTGTTCGACAACTCTCGGTACCTCGACCGCGATAAAACGTTTTCGTTTTTAAGTACAATAGAATAGTCATGCTCATCGGTCGCGAGTCGACCCGGACCACGAGAAATCTATTATCGGCCACGGCTTCGACTCCTAACACAACGATTTTAATGGATTCGAAGAACAATGGGAGAGCCGGTAGATTCAATTGGTCTCGCGATTTTATCGGGACACCCCGACGGTGCTTATAAATCCGATTACTATTTCATTGACCGAACCAATTACTTGCCAACGTAAATCTCGGACGGGCATTACAAAAACCTCGTAAATCCTTGCTTAATACGCTCAATAGCGTGTAACACCTATTCGAGCCGCGCAATCATTTGCCTGTGTTTGAAAATTAATTTTTACAACTGCACAGAATGGGTCAAAAGTCAATCTTCGTTTTTATTAATGATTGTGTCTCTTTACGGTGACTATTTAATTGTTTCACTGTTTACTACAATGAGAAAATACCTATTCTTTATTATTTACGTTGTATTATATTCTTTTCGTATTGCAAATAATCTCCATACGATATCATCTGTACTTAGATGAGTGTGAAAATTAATTTTTACAATTGCACAGGGTGGATCAAAAGTTAATCTTCGTTTTCATTAATAATTGTGACTCTTTAAGGTGATTCTTGAATTGTTTCACTGTTTACTAAAATGAGAAAATACCTATTTTTTATTATTTATTCTTCATACTAAATCACCTGTACTTATATTGTAGACTCATTGAAAATAATATAAAAAATTGAGTATGTATTACATATTTATTAAATATCACAGATTAAATTAATTAGCAAATGATTTGTTAACCCTCGTATGCTCTTAAGGGTGAAAGTTCAACCAGTTTCTTTTTCCAGATGCAGTAAAATTTGTTCTGTTTGTAAAATCCATTTCTTTATATTTTATATAACAGTATAAATGAAGTACAATTTGTTAATTTAACCTTCCATGAAACAGGCGCATAAAAGCTGAATCATGTGAAATTAATTTTACTGTGAACAAAATATAGGTTCGTAAACAAGAACAGATTCGAATAAAATAAAGATTTGCTTTCAAAAATAACGTTTTATGCATACAGTCCACCATTTGTTTACTTTAGAATTTTTCAACAACGTTATCACACAATAAAAAGATATATCTGCACGATAAAAGTAAATCAATATTATTATTGTCGTGTATCTTTTTTTATTCTCTAATAATTTGTGAATATTATAAGCGGTTAACAAACAGCGAATGTGCATGTAAATTTACATTTTTACACACAGATTTTAATTGTTAATAGCTGCAGACAAATCATTTCTACCGACAAGCATTTGAATGAAAGTGATATAACAATATACAAGTGCACAAAATCCATAACCTAGATTTTGGTAAAATATTGTTGAATGTACATACACATATACCTACATTTTTAATAATCAATCTGACCACATATTTTCCGTTTATACTCGCAATATTTATTGAATATTAAACACTTCATTAAATATACCAGTAGGTGCCATTCACATGTACTTATTGTTAACGATACATATTTCATTTTCAATCACATGTTAACGATACATA
>CM052194.1:11853824-11897186 GCA_028455805.1 Lasioglossum figueresi | reverse complement strand
TCATTTTCAATCACATGTTAACGATACATATTTCATTTTCAATCACAAATTAATTTGGCCCATGAAATATTCCCTTATAACTTTTCTAACATGGAGCACAAAAATATCTATAAAAAGATTTTTATGAACAGAAATTAAAATCACCATTGAGGAAGATCAACAATACTTTTCAAAAATACAAACATTAATCAAACACCATACGTGAAACGAATAATTCACGACTGAAATAAAACCATAATTATCAAATTTATAAAAAGGCATTGTAAATTTGTGGGCAGATACACAAGCAGAAAACGGCGCGACAACAAAGACATTTCACGCTAAATTAAGGCACATTAAGAATTAACAATTAGAAACATTTGTAAACAGAAATTAAAGTCACCATTGAGGAAGATCAACAATATTTTTCAAAAATACAAACCTTAATCAAACTCCATACGTGAAACGAATAATTCACGACTAAAATCAAACTATAATTATCAAATTTATTTAAAAGACATTTTGTTCTATTTACTATAAATTAACAGCGTGACAAAGAAAACATTTCATTCACGGAAACCGTGAAAACAATGACATTTTTACGTGCGCCTGAAGCATAGCGTGAGAGGTAACATTAAGCCGTATCAGTTTAATCTATTATTTTATCCTCGTTTGAATTAACGCACTGCGTCACATAATTAATCAGCTATCAGATTCGGAACGATGGATGACGATACCTACAAAATGCGAAACATTCTCGATAAAAGGAGGGGGGAAGGTGCTACGCATTTATTGCCGAACGCGTGAAAAGTACGACGTCATTAATTTCTTTAACCCTCATCCCTCGCGTGCACGCCACTTGCTCGGCCAGGTAACCTTCATTATGGCCTCCGACCTCGATTAATTATCTCGCCCCGTCCTTTACGAATCGCGTTGGACGATCGTTCCCAAAGTGACAGCGTCTCCAGGAACGCATTTCCGCCTTTTGCCATTCGCGACGTGGAAATTGTAAAAGCGACCGAGGCACGAATCAACTTTTTCACTTGCTGTGACGCGATTCGCGAAGAAAAACGAACGGTTCGAACGGAAGAATTCTGTCGGTGACTTGAATAGAGACTTTCACTCCCTTGAATTGGAAAACGGGTACTCGGTTGATTTTAATAGAAAGCACGATCGTTACGATTTGTAGTTTATTCATGGCTTACCATCACTGAGGATAACTTTATAATTCAATCTATGATTTAGGTTTAACTTTCCTCAAGGTGTCCAAAAAGTGTTCTACTTCCTTGAGAGTGATTCCTAACGTCGTTTAGAACAACTTTTTCCTTCGCGGAAATTTTCTCAGAGGCTTTTTTACGGAGTTATTAACGAAAAACACGAACCAATCGTAGCGCGGCTACGACAGGCCCCGCTGAACGTTGCGTTGGCATTGGTCGAGCCGGAGTCCGCCCACTGCACTGTAATCGTTCACTCAGCGGGGCCTGTTGTATTCGCGCTGTGATTGGTGTGTGTTTTTCGTTAATAACTCGGTAACAAAACCGCGGCGAACAATTTCGCAAACGAAAAAGTTTCTTCAAATGATCTCAGAAATCGCCTCTTGTATAATTTTCTTACCGATCACTACTATTCTAATTGGTCTCTCTTATACAAATTACTAGACAAGTAACAAATCAAATTTCTTTCTGTAATAAATCTTGTTATATTGAATGACGGATTCTTTCGGATGATACACTTCTCTCCATGCATCGTTTTAATTTGATTAAGAAATCTCCTATGAGATTTGCTACAATATAATGTATTGGGTTGGAACGAATGTTCGTAGCGTTTGTAAACTTAAATTGAAAGTTAAAATTCAGATCTATATTTATAGATTTAATCGATAACATATTTTCCATTCTGTTGTATTACTTTTTGCCATTTTCGAGGTAACTTCTCGTGTTATTGAATAAACATATGAATAAAAACCTTCATTTTATCTTCGATTCTTAATTTGAAAACGCTACGAACTTTCTTTCCAACCCAATATTTATTATAGAGGTTTTAATAAATTCTTAGGAACGTTTCCTTCCCAGAAAAATTCACAACACACATTCGAAACACACGAGCTGGACCAAAATAATTTGAAAAACCGAGAAACACTTGTCTATTCCAATCCCTGTTTTAATTGGATCTCGAGAATGAAAGTGCGAACGGAATAATTTACGTTCTACACGAGCGAGCCTTTTCCGCGAGTAATCTCCTTACACCGCGGAACTGGCAAATGGAGAATTATTCCAATTTCCGGGACGCGGCGGGCGAAATGATCAAGCGCGTTAAAAACCCGGTCGAAAAAACGAGGGAGGGACCGGGATATATCAATAACCGAATGATACATTTTTCGTCGCGTCTCTTCCCTGCGAGCGTAATTTCGCGTGGGCCGTGGCCGGGAGGGAAAAAAAATTGGCCGCCGGAGGCTTACAAAACGTTAAAATCGCTGGAAAATTGGATCAGCGCGCGATTTGCGACTGGCACGGCGAAAGCTTCGAATCGATCCGTTCTACGTCGAAATTGTAACATGTCAGCCTCTTTAGCCGCATGCGATTCTCCGCGATCGTAAGCTCTCGTTATCGTCTCGCAGCTTTCGCGACTCCTACTTGAGACGCAGTCGGGCATTCTATTTTCAGAAGTGAGAACATTAGCAAAGTTTTTAAAAGCGTGAATAACGACTAAAATGGCTTCGAATACCTCGAAACGTGTTGAAATTGTAATTTTTATTGTATACTAGCTTTTTCCCGTGGCTTCGCTCGCACAGGAAACCGTTTAATGTCCTCGGAAAATAAAACCTTTCAACCCCCCATTCTCCCCTATATAATTTTAATTTTATGTCACGTCGCCATCTTAGATTTAAAAATTGATGCCATTTTTGTAATTAACGTCCCAAGAAACCTCAATAACGACACCCATACCGATTTTTAGGCTTATTTGCACCATTTTACTGCGTTTGTCAAATATAAGTTTGAATTGAATTTATAAAGAGTTGATTCTTGAAAAACTACGACGTACCTAAGGGTTATGACTATTTGGTTTATACTTAAAGTATCTCTTTCGTCGTCGTGGCCCTCTCGCGGTGGTCGCGGTGTGGGTAGTTTCGCGCCTCGAGACGTAAACGTTACGAAATTGTCCGGAAACATATTTGGGGCTATTGGTTTCTACCGATCGATGATAATCTATGCCGTTCAATTCCATTTCGCTTTTCGCGTTGCTCTGTAGATCTCTCTGACGGTTAACTTTGAAGCAACGGTTTAGCGATAAGATAATAATTACGTACTTATATATTAGTTTCCAGATACATTTACGGAAATAAGACAACTTTAAAGAGAAATAATTGTATGGATGAACATTAAGGCCAAGTTTCAAGTAAATCCGACAACGAACGAAATTTTCCTCGTACAAACGTTGCAACCCCTTTTCACCCCCTTAGCGGTTGAATTTCGAAATATCCTTTCTTATCCCTTGTATAGATCATAAAGGAAACCTCTGTGCAAAATTTCAGCTTTCTATGTCCAAGGGTTTAGCCTGGGCGTTGATGAGTGAGTGAGTCAGGACAGCGTTTTTATAGATATAGAATAAAAGTATGGCTGTAAATATTTATACTGATTTTTTTTATATAAGCTACGCCCTAAAATTAGAAAAGAATGATAAATGATTATCAGACTGCGGATCTTTATACAAAATAAGAACTGTTCGCATTGATTGCAGGACACAGAAGCCAAATGAAAATTGTATTCTCTTAATTTTCCTATTAATCTGAAAATAATACATTGTGATGTCCTGAAATAATTTTAACATGTCCAATGCTTTTAATTGTACGTGCCCATTTTTGTCATAAATGCATAAAATCCGCAGTCTAATGATTATGCACTAAATAATTTAAATAAATTAATAAATACGAAATTTAAGTAGAAATGTTTAATTCCACTAGTGTATATGTACAGGCAGTGGATCCGGAAGGAGTTGGGTTAACTTTGTTTTTATCAGTCTTCATCGGAATTTATAAAGTGAGAACATTATTTTGAATAAAGTTCCACGGTTCATGTTTGAAATAAATCCTGTTTGAAAATTTCTAGCACTTTTTCGATCCCCGATTTTTGGAAAGTGATTTTCTACGCTGTCGTTTGAAATTAAATGAACGCTCAATTTACGCTAAAAAATTTGCCGATATTTCGTCAACCGAATCACGTTTCATTTAAATTTTCATGATATTTCATGATAAAAATTTTGGTGGTCTTAATAACGGGGACTTCTGAAAGTAAAGGTTTTATGCTTCAAAATAAGCCTACATTTCCATTAATTTTGCACGTCGGGGTGGTTTTAATATTTTTTAAAAAAATGGATGCAATTATTTATTGCAACTCAAGTTTGTTTTATTCGCATAACATGTTTCTATCATTCTTAGAACGACGACGAACTCTCAAACTATACCTTCGGAATGTCATTAAGTTATTTACAATTTTTCAAAATCGTAGAAAAATGAAAAAATCAATGCAACTCATATTTCTCGCAATTAATGCAGAAAATGTTCGTTTCGCATCTTAGTCCGTACTCTATCAATCAAACATTGATCGTTAATGTAAAATTAAGTGATGAACAATGCAGTATTGAGTTTTGTTAGAAAAAGAAGCTTTGAAACCGGTGAAAAAGATTAAAAAGGAAGAATTTTCAGATCGAAAATCCAAAAAGAACGTGAAAAATAAATTTAGCAGAAAATATCACTTATTCATTGGCGCGGTTCATATATCACTTATTCATTGGTGCGGTTCATATTTCCCTTATTTTTCTGCAACGTGAAATATGAAATAGAGATTATTATTACGATAACCAGAGACGTTGCTCAGCTACGGCCGTGATTGTTCTCGCAACAATTTTGCGACGTGTTCTCGCGCTCTCAATGGAACTAACATTTAAGCCCGGAGGGCAGATCGCTCACACAAAGCCGAGCGGACGCAGGGCTCGATGGGTAAAATTGATCCAACAACGATTCGGCCACTCCATCACCGAAATTTTTTCTCTGGAACCGTGGGTCAAAGTGAATATTATTTTTCCAGCTCACTGATCCATCATTGACAGTCAACAGTCACCTTGTTGCTCATGAAATGTCGATAACAGACTGCCGAACGACGTTTTTCGCTTTGAACGATCGAGAACAGTCTGATGTAAGGATCGATCCGCCCGTAATTACTCGCTGTGTCCATCAAAAGTCGACATAGTCGTTCCATCAAACTGCAATTAGCGGATTCACTGCCACAGGGGCCACCTGCGACCCGCAAGAAACTGTTTTGCATTTTCATAAAAGCGAAACCCTTTTTCCCCGTAAAGAACGCCAAGTCTCTTCCAACCATTTCCCACGATTTATTGCAACTTAATTATTAACTATTCAATAAAACAGCTTTGCGTTACGTAATTCTCTAGAAATAGCAAAATAATTAAAATTTCACAAAGAACATAATATAAGTTTATTTTAAGTAATTCTATATTCGAGTAATTTTTCGTTACAATTATTATGTTTTGTTCAAACGAAATAAATAATTTCACATGAAGAAGACATTTCTTTTCTTCAGTTCAATGATTAAATTTGCCCAAATTGAAATAATGAACAACTTTTATTTGGCTGTTCAAGTATATGAATGTTTTAAATGACTTTTCACATGACGAAGAGATTTCTGAAGTCACTGAATTAATTTTGGTATAGTCGTTTTTTTAGTTCAATGATTAAGTTTGCCCAAATTGAAATAATGAAACTACTTTTATTTGGCTGTTCAAATACATGACTGTTTTAAAATGACTTTTCACATGAAGAAGAGATTTCGGAAATCATTGAAATATTAATTTTGGCATAGTCGTTTGTTACTTCAATGATTAAGTTAAATAATTGAAATAATGAAACAATTTTTAATACATTATGTGGCTGTTCCAATACATGAATGTTTTAAACAGACTTTTCACATGACGAAGAGATTTCTGAAGTCACTAAATTAATTTTGGTATAGTCGTTTTTTTACTTCATTTATTAAATTTGCCCAAATTAAAATAATGAAACAACTTTTATTTGTCTGTTCAAATACATGAATGTTTTAAATGACTTTCCGCACGACGAAGAGATTTCTGAAGTCGCTACATTAGTTTAGATGTCGTTGTTTTTTAGTTCAACGATTAAGTTCATCTAAATTCAAATAAGAAAACAATTTTACTGTTCAAATACATGAATGTTTTAAAATGACTTAGTCAAAAATGAGCCTCGTCAAAATTCGAAAGATAAAAGCAAATAAATTTGTATCGAAATGTTCACTAATTTAAAATTGTGCTTTGTTCACGCTAACAAAAGAATTTCGAATAGCAGATGTGGCTACGCAATCAAAATGTCGAATTAAGGAAATTCGAAATTTTCAATTATCTTGTACCGCAGTAGTGGAGATCAATGAACAAAAAATTTTTGAGGGATTGCATGGGACCCCCGGGCAGCTTTTAAATGAATTAATAGTGCCGGCCACCGGTGAGACCGCGGTGACAACCAACGAGCGAACTGCATGGCAATCAACGTGCAAAATTAAGGACGTAAAATTTGACCGTTGTTAAATCGATCGTGAAACAATAATGCATAGTTTATGCGGTGTGATAGTCTGTTAGGAAGCTTGGCGAACAGTTGGCAAAATTCACGCAATATCCATTAATAAATTGCGGTCAGCGATTACAGGCTGGCCATGCTCGTTAGTTTACGAAGGTATATTTCCGTAATTGCAACAAGACTATTATTATTACTATTATTATTATTATTATTATCATTACTGTACGGCTCGTGTACACGTAATAACCGCAATTTCTGTAATTTATTGCTCAATTTGGAATCTCCGATTGCACGCTCCGGCCCAAGCAGAATTTGAATGCAACGGCCTTACGGGTTTCAATCGTGCACTCCGCGGATGCAATTGAATGTGCTCGATATCGTATCAACTTCTAAACGAATTTTTGGTTGCTATGACACGTCTCGTAACGACCCAAATGAAAATATAAATCATTTTTACCGCGTTCCGTTCTTCAAATTGGTTAAAAGTTACGGAAATTGAAAAATTTCTATTACTGACGAATCTATCGGACAATATTTAATTTATTGAAATTTATTCAATCGTTTTTAGTCCAATTGTTAATCAAACAGGAATTCATTAATGGCGAAATTCTTGTCGAATCGTGACGTCACTAACCCTTTGAGGATGAATCGCACGGACAATACATACAAAGACTGCTTACGCAATTTCAAAAAAGCTAGAAACAGATAATTATTTACATAACAATATACCCTTATATACTTTTCTTTTTTCTACTATTATATTTAAGGCTTTCATACATGATCTAGTTTGTCAAAGAGAATATTTTTAGTATTTTATAGCATCCTCGTCTACAAAGTATTATCCCTTGTGCATTGTTCAAGAAATTATTTATATGAGCTTTACTGAATTAAATTAGGCCGAGGATATTACCCACAAGAGAAGTTATCGAACCCGTAAATTAAACAAATTATGAAACTTTGCACACAAGTAGAGTGCATCTAGTGCAACCCTATTTTCTTCGAACCACTTTTCACATTAAAAGGGTTAAATCAGCTACTGAAAAAGTTTCAATATTTTCTTCTTCGTGAAATATCCGAAGAACAACAAATAGTATTAAAAAAAAATGAAACGAAAGTTGCAGGGTATTATTGCGTCTAATACAAGCCTAATGCGCCCCTACTTTCGTCGTGCTACTTGTTAAAGGGGTGGAATCAGCACTTGAAAAAATTTAAATATACTCTTCTCCGTGAAATATCTCAAGGACAACAAATAGAATTAAAAAATGGTAAAACGAAAGTTGCACGGTTTTATTGTATGGAACACAATCCTACTTTCGTCGCGATACTTCTCGCATTAAAGGGATGGAATCAGCCATTGAAAAAGTTTCAATATTTTCCTCTTCGTGAAATATCCAAAGAACAACAAATGGTATTAAAGAAAAGTTGAAACGAAAGTTGCAGGATATTATTGCGTCTAATAGAACCCAAATGCAACCCTATTTTCTTCGTGCTACTTCTTAACGGAGTGAATTCAGAACTTGAAAAAATTTAAATATACTCTTTCCCGTGAAATATCTTTAGAATAACAAACAGTATTAAAAAATGGTAAAACGAAAGTTGCATGGTTTTATTGTATGGAACACAATCCTACTTTCGTCGCGCTACTTCTCGCATTAAAGGGATGAAATCAGCCATTGAAAAAGTTTCAATATTTTCCTCTTCGTGAAATATCCAAAGAACAACAAATGGTATTAAAGAAAAGTTGAAACGAAAGTTGCAGGATATTATTGCGTTTAATAGAACCCTAATGCACCCCTATTTTCTTCGTGCTACTTCTTAACGGGGTGAATTCAGCACTTGAAAAAATTTAAATATACTCTTTTCCGTGAAATATCTCAAGGACAACAAATAGAATTAAAAAAAGTTAAAACGAAAGTTGCATGGTATTATTGTATGGAACACAATCCAACTTTTTCGCGCTACTTCTCGCATTAAAGGGATGGAATCAACCCTTGGAAAATGTTTCAATATTTCCTTTTTCGTGAAATATCTCAAGATCAACAAATAGTATTAAAAAAAAAGGTTGAAACGAACATTGCATGGTATTATTGTGTCTTTTAAACTGTGTAAAAAAAATGTTTAACTTTTACAGTAATATTGTAGTCTGTGCAACTGGAATAAGAAAAAGATCACAGAGTCGGACATGAATGAAAGAAAGTAATTATGCCACTGTGATGTGTACAGCATACGTTCCGCAGTAATATCGTTTACTGTTGTATATCTGTAAGGGAGCCCAGTTGTGCCAGGACACCGTGTGCATTCACAGCTGCTTGCATTTCGCTGATATGATCGTGGGATGCCTGTGGCTGACAAAGAGCGTTCCTGCAGTGAAACGTGTGCAACGTCTTAATGCGAGCTCATTACGGATACATAGAATCGCCATGTTAACGGTGGATTAGGATGAAAATGCTCTTACGATGCTCAACGCTCGCGTACTTACGCCAGGGTACTTTTTACTAGACACTCTAAGCTCAATCAACATAAAAAATTATAGAGTGTCTTGCGCTTAAAATAGAACCACTGAACTCGAACATACCAATCGCTTAAAACATTTTCCGGTCCGGCACAAATTGAAAATGTAAATATTAAATCAACGAATAATGAATACATTCAAGACTTGAAAGCGGATCTTTATGCAAAGTTGATGTTTCGTGCATCAATTGTAAGGAGCTCGATGAAAATTCAATATTTCCATTAATAATCTTACTATACTAAAAATAATTCTTTCGAAAAATCTTCTTTCAGTCTCTTCCCACTGTTTTAAATTTCATGTGCTCATTCCTGTCGAAGTAGTTTAAAAGTGTCAGTGTCAAAAGATTGAAGAACCTTAATGGAAATTTGACTATTCTTTTGAACTGACACAGACTGCACATTATTATAGTTACTAGAGTGAGTAAGTTTCTGTTATACTTTAGTGGATCGCACAATGAAATTACTGAACTACAAATTATTAACTGGTACATGTTCCATTATGAAAATTACAAGATTGATTTTATTTAAACTTTATGCGGCTCCTATTGTAGTACGTGCGTTGCTAAAGATATCTATACAATCATTTGTTATGAAACCATTTTTATTACTTCAATAATTGTAAGACAAAGAATCTGGAACAGCAATGCTCTTTGAATAGTTGAGTAGATAATATACGAGTTATTTTCCTATTGTCACGTGAATCAGTGAACACGTTACACCCATAATATTTTTAGAGGTGATTCGGATAGCACGAGCGATTTGCTCGCTAGAACCTTGGAGTGAACGGCATTTATGAGAACATTTTGGACCGAAGTGTTCGATATGGCGTTTACAACTTCCTGTCGTAGGCTTTGAATGTTTATCGGACTTATGCATTCCTCTCGGAACGGTTGGCTGAGCGTTTACGAGTGCATAAAACACTGGAATATTTCGCGTACCATGGAGATTTCCTTAATGGAACGTCGTTAAAACTTCCGAAGTTCGCGTCGAATTTTACGCGGCATGATCAAAGCGTGCACTTTCAAAGAACTTGAACGCTTAAGGTGGAAACCGATCGGTCGAAGTCGACCAACAAAGACGCTGGCAGAGATGGAAACACGAACGCAAACAAAGACCAAAGTGCTTCACATAATTACCGACAAGACTTTTTCTCATTTACAGTAGCCAGTGAAATCAAAAATAGAACACGACATATTGGATGAAGTCAATTATTATATTGGATGAAGTCAATTACTATATAGGATGAAGTCAATTACTATATTGGATGAAGTCAATTACTATATAGGATGAAGTCAATTACTATATTGGATGAAGTCAATTACTATATTGGTTGAAGTCAATTATTATATTGGATGAAGTAACTCATTATATTGGATGAAGTAACTTATTATATTGGACGAAGTAAATTATTATATTGGATGAAGTAAATTATTATATTCAACCAAGCCAATTGTTATATAGGATGAATCAATTATTATATTCAACCAAGCCAATTGTTATATAGGATGAATCAATTATTATATTCATACAAGCCAATTGTTATATAGGATGAATCAATTATTATATTCATACAAGTCAATTGTTATATTGGATGAATTCCATTATCATCGTTGATTAACGTAAAATTGTAAAATAGTTCAAAGTCATTTTCGGAACATCCAGTTAAAATATGAAAAGTGCGCGAAAATTAAAAAGAATAAAGAAAATAAGGTATAAATTGGATTATTTGTTAACATGTATTTGGATTCTTACCTTCGAGTAAACGTTCTTAATAGATTTATGTTAACTGGATACGAATCTGTTGTATCTAATTTTGGTGTAGTTGTTGAGCAAATCAAATTGGAAGACATCTTGTGCATTAGCAGTAATAATAATGTAGTTCTAACTTGCCTTGCAGAACTCTGTAGACTCTCTGGAATGAGACGACATAGTTCAGTATTGCATTATTACCACGGAAATATGTTTGTATTCAGCTTAAATGCCATCCGAAATGGTTACGGAATTTGTTCGGCAATGTTATAAACAGCTCAACTTTGGTTTACCATACGAGAAAAAGATTGTCGTTGCCTCGAGGAAGAGGAAACATAAAACTGTAATAAAAACGTAGAACTTTAAGATTGGTTAAGACTATAGTTTCCATGAGATTACGCGAGAGAATGAGCCGGTGGAAACTAGGTTCGAAATTTTTTGAAGAAATTTTAAGATCCTCTGTGCAGTTTTCTAGAGACAAAATTTAGAATTCTATTAAATAGAAGAAACATGTCGCAGTTTATGTCTCTTGCAACGTTAAGAGAAAGATGGTTGGAACGTCATTTTGTATAAAGAAAAGAACTTTGACAAGAAGCTTCTTCTTAAACAATAAGTTTAACGCCACTGAAACGACACACCCACAAGAGTGTGAGTTAAAAAGCGAAGTAACGTTAACACAATTATAAAATCGATCATTGTCATATAAACATTTTAGTATAAACATTTTAGTATAAACATTTTAGTATAAACATTTTCGTATAAACATTTTAGTATAAACATTTTAGTATAAACATTTTCGTATAAACATTTTAGTATAAACATTTTCGTATAAACATTTTAGTACAAACGTTTTAGTATAAACATTTTAGTATAAACATTTTAGTATAAACATTTTAGTATAAACGTTTTAGTATAAACATTTATTAGCATTTTCAAAATAAAATTTAAGAGAACCTTTGAATTTTTATAAAATGGTTTAAATATTTTTCGAAAAACCAGACATGCATACTCCCGTTCAAAAGTATGTGGACTCTTTGTTGCAAGTATAATTTATTTTTAAGTACCAAATTGTACAATTTAATTATTCAAATCTCTTGAATAAATAAAAGTTTCTTCGGCAGGGCTAATACTGTTTCAACCAACGATTATCCATTAGCGTGGTTTGCTGTCTTCTCAAGACAATAATAATAATTATTGGTGAGATATCTAACGAATTTATTATTAACTGTATAAACTAGACCGCATAAAAAATTAAACGTGTCGTCCACATAATTTTGAGCGGAAGTGTATATATCATAGACAGAAAAATATTTTTTTTATTTATCGACGAAAGCATTAGAGAAATTTTAAAAAGATATTTAAAGTGGGTACCCGATTAACGACATAAGGGTTGAAAAAAGAAAATTTCTAAATACGAAACTCACATAATAATTATTAAAATATATATTCTCTAGTACTGTGTAAACTAGGCCGCATAAAAAATTAAACGTGTTGTCCACATACTTTTGAGCGGGGATGTATATTCACATTAATTGTCTAACTTACTCTGATTACTCCTGGTTGATAATATTGCCAAGTTTAAAAGGAGAATTTAAATTACGATAAAATAACATCAAGGAATAACAAAGCTCCATTGATTTAATCTAGGAGTCAATAAAATGTAATGAAACTTTCTGTAAACAATTACCTGCACTTCAGCTGTAACTGTTGGACCGTTCGAGTTAATGTAAAAAAGAAATTGCCAAGAACTTATTGACCCCGAGGTAAACTCGATGAAATACAGCTACTGTTCGAAAATTCTTTAATGAAAACGTATCACGCGAGTGTATTCGACAATAGAGCAAAAGTTTCGAGTAGACCGGCAATTCCCTAACCCGCGGGACTTCATTCTCTGTAGGTGTAGTTTAAAAAAGCTTCGATCGAGTTTTCGAGAAACAGTAATCAATGAACCGCATACCTGTTCCGGAGATCCGGCGGAGAGTTTACTTTGAGAACTTTCGTTTCGCCGTTTCGAAGCGCGCGCGCGGATCCGACGGAGTTGCGAAAACGGACGAATGTTGTTACAGCCCCTTTGATTCAATTAGACGGAATGCCGGAGTTATTTCGAAAGCGAAAGTTTTGATGCACTTGGTCGCGAATCCGCTCCGAAGCTGCGACTGCGAGTTGCATTAATCAATTCGTAATTGTTCTCTGATGGGCATTCTCGTCTCCTCGCGGCCTTCCTTCCTCTCCCTCCAACCCCTCTCACTGTCTCTCTCTCTCTCTTTCTCGGGTCATGAATTATTAAAATGATTTCTCTCGCTCCGTCCCGATTGTTGTATACTTAATCGTCAGCTGTTAACTCGATTTAAAAACTTAAAACCGCGCAAAATATTTACCCAATTACAGAACTTCGAGCAAATCTTCCGAAATTAAGCCATTTCTGTAATCAATTTTTCTAAACAATTTTTGTAATCAATTTATGTAATCAATTTTTGTAATCAAGTTTTATAATCAATTTTTGTAATCAATTTTTGCAATCAATTTTTGTAATCAATTTTTTTAATCAATTTTTGTAATCAATTTTTTTAATCAATTTTTGTGTTCTGCTAATTGTCGTTTGTTGTAGTCTAAACTCTGGCAGATATTTATGCAAAATTATTATTGAAAAATTTTAATATAATATAATTAAATTGAATGGAATTGAATTGCATATTCTATACATACATACATTATTCTCTGTCATTCTACAGGGTGGACAGATTGGTTAACACAAAGTTACACTACTTTAAGGAGCAAATGTAATGGTAACCAAAAAAACTTTTTAGGTAATTTTTTTAATAAGATTTCAAGATCTCGGTATCTTTTTAAATGGAACAGTATATTTTTCTACGATAGCACGATAGATAATAAAAATAATAAATTCGGTGGAAAGACGTAGAAGTTTAAAATTTACGTATTTGGGCCTGAATTATGTATTTTTTTACGTCGTGGTTGACACCTATTGCTCTCCAAATTATAATAAATGTTCGAATCGGTGGCCATTCAAATTGATGCAATGCCTGATTGCAATATCATTCCAATGATGCTGCTTATTCTTGTAGACAACACATTTTATTTAACACTTGTCTCTGAAAATTTAAATGAAAATTTAGAACATGCCTCTTGTAAATCTGAGTAATTTATATACAAAAGATCATTTCTTTAAAAAAGATTTAAATCGCAGTTTCTTACAATTTTTTCTATTTTCACAATCAATCATATTTCACCTTAATCGACGTCGATGAAACTTTGTACATAATATATAACTTACTTAGCACCCTCTAAATTTTCGATACAGACACAGATAATAAAACTTAAAAATCGAAGCTTTTACTTTTTCCTTCGCAATTGCAAGCAATAACAATTTTTTTTTAATTATTTACATATAGGCTAGTAAACTAATACTTTTTAGGTTTCGAAAAAATTCAAACCATTTGGTCCATATAGAAAAAAATTATTCTTTTTTAAAGAACATACAAATACGTTTTACACTAACTGTATATTATTCAGGAAACAAAAATCTTCCGTTGTCTAGAATTCCACCTACTTTCGCTATGAATGCATCGAGCCCGCAGCCTAGTTATCGCAGACGATAAAACATGTTTAGATATCATTTGCATGCGGGTCGTCAAAACAAGCTGATGTTTCTAAAACCGACAAAGTCCAAAGTCTAAACTTCGTCCGACATTTCACAGAGTGCACTTCACCTGCAACGTTCGAATGTGAACGGAAGAGAGAAATGGATAACGAATGCTCGAGTAATAGAGGCGTCTGCCAGTAAACGTATTAAATTGGTCGATCGTATTAATAACGAATGTTTAATTTCGTTTTCACCGGGATCGCGAAGCGAAGGTCTGTAACTGGCGCTGAAGCATCGATTACACCCCGAACCGCGTAGCCATTGTCGATATGACTACAGCTATCCCGTTGATTTATGGACACCCCATTGACAGCTAATGGAGGCTTTCACGCGTGCAAAAACGAGAGAAACGGTCAAGTGAAAAGGAAAATTGCTCGGTGCTGGTATACCGGTGCAAGAAGCGTCGAGAACCAGAAAACAACGTCGGCTTTCCCTTTTTCTGTTCGCTGCCGTGCGATCTTCTATCTTAACACTTTACCTGCTGCAACCCTATTAACCCCTTGCGCTGGAGTGACGTGCCACGCACGTTGAAAGATTTTTCTCCCAGTGTTGGAAATGACGTGCCGCACACGTCGAACATTAACAGTGACTCTCAAAACTGTTGCAATGATTAGAATTATCGATTAGAAATTACAAAAAACATCACATAAACGCACAAAATTAAAGAAATATTATTAAACTTTGAAAAATACCTAAAATAATAATTTATCTTGGTCCTTAATAGTATATATAATCTGTTTTTTTTTTAATAATGCATTTCAACACTTTTGAATCTCGCTAAGTAGATCATATTTTTAGTACTTAATGTAGCCGTCTTTGGCTTTAATGATAGCATTTAATCGTTTCGGAACACTGTTCACCAAAGTGTTCAAAAATCCTTCAGGAATACCGTTCGAATTTTTTTAAAACCTAACTGAACGTTCGTTCACTATGGAGTGTCTATTTCGCACTATAATTCTATTTTAAATTATTTATTCAATTAATCCGCTTTATTCGCGTTTGAAATCTATATTTTAAATTAATCAGTGTTTTTCGCACTAATATTTTATCGTATGCTAAATCGCACCGAATCAGATTAAATTCAGCTTTTATAATCCCGTTTGCGTTTCGCGGAACCGTGAATGATGTTAACTCCAAAATATTCTAAAAATTCCGGATCTAGTATATTTTGTATACAAAAATATTGTATACCCACAAGCTTTGTGAAATTAAACATATTAGAAACGTGCCCTTTCTCTTTTCTTTCTTTCCGATTTAACCAGACTGAGCCACAGCAACGCGTGGCCGGATACAGCTAGTTGATTAATGAAGCTGTATTCTTGAAAAAACCATTGAATTTTATTTTCAAATCTAGCTTGAACTTATGCAATCATCTGCTATGTGTATAAATATATCTATACATCCAATAAATCTTCTTGAAAGAATCGAGGTGAAAAATTAGCATGGCAAATTGTTCCCTGGGTAGACATTTCACATCTGGAAGTCGGAACATCTGTAAAATATCATAGCGGATAATAGCGACTCCATAAACTCGCAAAGGAAAGCTTACCACCAGGGATCTGTGAAAAGTACCATAACCCCAGAGAATTGACACCTAACAGTGCAGCGCGAAGCGTTCTCATAGTAAAGTAGCTGGTCTTTTAGACCAGTGCTGAAAATTTATGAAACGTTGGAGATGATCCTGGTATCCTTTTGATATCCTGGATCCCCGACATTCACTGTAACATCGGCCAGAACGTTTGTAAATGTACGTATACACGTGCAAGGATAGGCTTCATTCGTCCGAAGAGAAAAAGCGTTACAAAACTGTTGGACAGTAGTGTAGTTAATCATAAATGTCGCAAACACTACCTAGCACGTGGACAGTGGAGGAGCGATATATCAAAGCATGGAGCAGAAAATATCATTCTGGCCAGACATCGGGAATGAAAAATGAATTTTAATCAAAGGTATTAGGTTCACTCGTAAATAACCACCCCTATCCTATTTTTAAACGCGTATCAGTTAAAAATGCTAGTCGGACGTAAATTTGCGAATGAACCGTCTTATTATGTTGTGTATTCATTCATTTGTATATTCATCCTATATTTTATACGTTCATTTTACGTTTTATACGTTCATTTTACGTTTTATACATTCATTTTACGTTTTATACATTCATTTTACGTTTTATACATTCATTTTACGTTTTATACATTCTTTTTATATTTTATATATTGATTTTACATATTAAATATTATTTCTATATTTTATATGTAGATTATTTATACATTCTGACCAATTGCAATTTTGTCATCTCTTTTCTTTCACACCAGGATGAAACGGCATTTTCCTGTCGTCAATATTTAGCTAATAGCGTAAACTTCTTTCAAATTATTCAGAATAACAAGCATTTCTTGCAGAACTTGCAAAAGAAACAATGATAATAGGGTAAAGATGAATCCAAGTTCTACATTTTCTGGTAGCCAGTGCAAATTATTAGCTACTCGTATTAAGTTGAATAAAAAGATGAACATTGTTCAAGAAAATTATAAATTATTTTCAGGCCTTCTACATAAAGTTTCTTATTTTGTTGAGTCATATTACAGAATGTTCATTAATTCAAAATAGATGCACCTCTTGATTTGGACAAGAAATAAAAGTTACATGAACGCCTGAAAACAAATGGCGGCTGTCCTTGCTACTCTAAGCCTCTAAACAGTATAATGCAATATGCGATCGATTGGTTACGAACGAAGATTTTAAGGTTAGGACTTTCATTCCTACCTCTACATATTCGAAAAGTCTTCCACTCAATTTCCTGTGCAATTGACTTGCGATCGGCTGGACTCATTTCGGATTCCTCGGTGATCAACGTTTACTACCTCGTCCCGAGTTCATGCGATGCTGGATTCCTTTCGTACGTGATGCACTCTCTTGGGGAAAAAACGAGAGAACCCCGATGGGGTTATCCGACGGAAGATAGCGTCCGTTCGTTGACTGGCGGAAGTTAATCGAGAACCGGCCGGTGTAAGTGGCACGAAAGATCATTAAAGGGCTTTCCCCTTATTGCTTCCCATGCGGAAGATCATCCTCCGCAAGCGGTCGCAGTCTTAGCGACACCGTTCCACTGTGCTCTTAATGGAACCACTCTGCTTGTTTAAATACGTTTCACAGAGGTTCGATGTCTCTGCCTTTCTGAGCTCCATCGGATTGTGCCTGGGAGATGATCATGCTTCTACGAGATAAAACTTCATCTATTTGCTAATTCTCGCGTGGCCCTCGGAAATAGTTGCATGAAAGATCCCGAGATAGGAATTCTATCATTCATGGTGTACGAGGTGTGAAAAAGTAAGGTGACTTTTTATTTTTATCAAAAAATATTTATTTATTCATCAATATTTATGTTGTCCCCTTCAAATTAATCCCCCTCGGATATAATACACTTGTGCCAGCACTTTTTCCAATCCTCCAAGCACTTCTGATAAGCACTTTTTGGAATAGCTTTGAGCTCTTTCAGCGATGCAGTCTTTATCTCTTGAATCGTTGCAAATCTCCGTCCTTTCATGAGTCACTTCAGTTTTGGGAACAGGAAAAAGTCGCAGGGGCCAAATCTTGATTCAGATTAATATGTGTAAAAATATCAATAAAAATCTTCACATAAGTGTATATTAATAATAAATATCATATTTATATTTTAAACTTTCTTTTAATATCACTGTATCTCCTTTCATATTTCAGTATAAAAGTACCTGTTCGTTTAAAATGAATAAATATAAAACTAAACAATATAATTCAATGCAATAAAAAGCATTTTACAACAGGGTTGTTAATCATTCTTTTCTTGCCCCGTAGCACTTGAAACAAGGTTTGAAAGCATTTTTAACTCTCAGAGACTCCGTTGCCCCATTTTCGGGGCAAGTGAATAGTAGTTAACACTTTGTACAATACCCTTTCAAAATTACAATTTTCTAGCTAAATTTGAGAATCCTACATAATACTAATTCATCGGTAATAATTGTGGCAAGAGTTTTATACCAAGAGCGTTAAGTTTTTACATGCCAGACTCAAAATACATCGGTTTAAAGTCCAACTTTACAAAAACTAGTGCACACTTACCTTACTTCACCTTAATACAAAGAATTCGAGAGAAGATAACGGGAAAACGTGTCCCAAAACGACTAAACATTAAAATAATTAGTTTAATAACCAAAAATAAACAAAACTTATAGATCTAGGCAGATTGCGTCTTTGGAGATTTCGACGATTTCGTGGCAGCCACGGCTGAATCTTTTTGAACTAAATAAAAGAAGTATATTATCTCTAGCTTCGACACTTAACGTAATCTCGGAATGGGACTTTTGTGTACAGTCTACTTATATTTGTGTACAGCGTCAATGAGAAATATTTATAATTAGAAATATTCAAATTTAAATATGCTTTACACAGTTTGAACAGCCTCGTGACCCGACAGATTCGCCGTATTTCTGTTCAGATGCGAAAAGAGGGCAGAAAAATCGCGTTGTCCGCCACAAGCGTAACGTCGGTGTCGAAAATAAGAATATTCATTATTACGAAAGGGATCCTGGCCGTCGTCCAGTTGGTTCTTCCGAAGGACATCGTACGATGCATAATCAAATTGAATATAATATGCACTCCATTCCTGCGAATGTACTAGAGCGCAACATATGTGCCCTACGCTCATAAAACCTTATTTATCGCTGCTTCCGAATCGTAAATAAGACTGTTACGACTGGACTGCGGAACTTCGTGCATTTTGTAGATTGTGAAGTACGCAAACTTTCGAAACTTAAATAAAACAACTGTGTTCTATAACCCCGTTTATTTTGTATTTTTAGATTACTTTTAATATATTTAATATATTAATATATTTTGTTCCCTTGTTTTTTATATTCAAATTTCACAAACAGCAATTTGATGGACAAGTTTCGACTCTAAACTAATCGTTTAAAACCGTGGACTATATCCGCCGTAACAATTCGAATAATTTTTTAAACATCGCTTGGTAATTAATTGTAATACGCTTTTAGAATCGTTATATTTCTCGAATAAGTAGAAAATAAAATAGAATACAAGTGCAAAAGGTTTAAATCCCTCTTATGGATATATTTAACGCTATCACGATGCAAATGAATCATGTATGCGTCATATGATGTTTGAATACCGCGAGCATACAACATGTAGCATTTAATCGCGATAGATGGTGGAAGGTATCTGAGCTTCGTGGCTTATGCTCGGCAGCACCTATCTGCGTATAGTGATCTAATAATAACAGCTAGAGCTTCATCTCCATTAAATTTATTCAATGCATTCAAAATGATGCTGTCGGGGGCACCGCACAGTTGCAGCATTTAGATCGCAATTTCATTTGAAGATTATTTAATGCACCGTTCTCTGATCAAGTTTCAATTACAAGTACAGTATCCCACGCACGACGATAGCTTTACACGTTTACAACGAATACGTCACCTGCGATTAACGCCTCTGGCCAAAATCATAGGACACGTCCAAAAATAACAGGAATTACCGGCATCGGATTGTGCTAACATATATTCATCAGAATTACGCGTGAAACCAGTTATTTGTAATCATTACGCGATGATAAACTTTCCTTGTTTCAAATCATTTCTTTAACAAACTTTTACCATTGTATTCGTGACGTTTTTCTGATTGAAATGACTAGATTGCGGATATTTATGTGAAATAAAAAATGATTGCATTGATTGCAAGACATGGGAGCGAAATAGAAATTTCTTTCTTCTTTTGATTGTCTTATTGAGCTGAAATTAATACGCTGATGATGTATACGTGATGAAATGACTCAAAATTTAATATTAAATAGAGTACCCTTAAATTTTAATATTAAATAGAGTACCCTTAAATTTTAATATTAAATAGAGTACCGTTGAATTTTAATATTAAATAGAGTACCCTTTTTTAATATTAAATATAGCGTACCTGAGTGTATCACATGTAGCGTGACCATCAATATTCAGCATACAATAGTTTAATGTGCTAGGATTTCTTTGGAGCGATCCAGATTCCCTATTAAAAATGCCTCGTAAACTGTAAACTATAAATAAATAAATAAATAAAACAATCAAACCAATACTGTATGCATAAGACGTTTATGTGAGAGCGTTTCACCTCGGAGCGTGACGGATCAAACTCATTCACTGCTCAGGAAAAATTGTGCACGTGGTACGTCTAAAACAGTTTTCACTTTAATAACTAACTTGAACACAGAATTCATTCAAATAACAATTAAGGTAGATATTCTTGATTTTACACGAAGAAAATATATATATCAAACAGTATTAAATTAAAACTAGAATTTATTAGAACTCTAGAATTAGAATTTCTTCTAAACTAATGACTGATTAAAAGAGTGGAGATACACAAAATCTTGAATAATGAAATTAAGTTAAGACATTGTTCAATGTTGTGAATCGAACCGAGCTTCTTAGACATTGTTAAATATGAATAAATGAAAAAGTAAAAAAAAAAGAGAGTGTAGACGTCTAGCGATGAAAATTGGCAACAGAAAAATTTTATTGATATAACGACTGCAAGTAGTATAGGTCTGGACATTATTAAAATGAAACATTTCTTCCAACCTAGAATAATTCGATTCTACATGATTTTTTTCATTTTATGGATATGAAATTTATACAATACCCTCATACAATACTTAAATGTGTAGTAATTGATTAGCAGACTGCGGATATTTATGCATTTATAGCAAACTTGAGTATATGAAATTCAAAACTGTTGAAAAATTTTAAAAATTGAAGATGTTAATAGATAATTTCAATTTAGTTTCTATTTCTTGCAGTCGATGCAGACAATTTTTATCTTGCATAAAGATCCGAAGTCTATTGATTAGATACCAACATATTTAATCGTGTAAACAAGGTTACGAATAATAAGGCCCTTATTTTGATACTATTCGGAATATCTTATAAAATCGTCGATGTAGCGTATGAACAGCTTTCGTAGACTTTTAGAGGTTCGTTCGAGTCGAGCTACGTCAATTTTATCTTTTGACCGGCTGGAAATTCGAAATTCACGGTGAACCGAGGAAGTTGATTCGACGGGAACACATCACCCTTCCGACTACATGAATTTACGCAGAACGATTGCACTTTCGTCTCACGTTCGCATCATTTTTCGACTCATCGGGCGCTATTCATCGGTTACTATCCTGGAAAGTACACCATCAAACATCGGTTTACCGGATGCAAATCGTGAAACAGAGTTTCATGCAAGGACGGAAACATGAACGAAAGGTCGCGCTCCTCGGAACACGACGCGAAAACAAAATGGAAGAAGTCTAGTTTTAATCGGAAATGTTTTCTATGATTTGATCGTCTCTCGAAAGTCTTCTTAATCGAGTAATTTATTTTGAATTATTCTTATCGCGGTGTTCCGCGATGGTAAGTTTGATACTTATGGTCATTGCTGATAGTCACGCATCAATGAAGTCAGGTCTAAACAACTCTGTTGAACGTGCTGTTACATACATGTATATATAGAGTGCATAATGTTTCGAAATTTTATAATTTTCGAAATTGTACACCCGGAAGTAATGTTTAACTAATTTTAATTGTAATATGAACTAATTTTGATTTATTTGTTGAGCTGTTTTTTTAGAACTGTCTACATACTGTAAATGGTAAATGGTACGCATGAAAGTATATGGTTCTGGTGCAATTTATATTTTTTACAATATTTTCAACGCTTGATCTACGTTTACTTTAGTTAATTGCAATTTTATGAGATATAATTTTGTGGATAAATAACAAATGTTTGTGAAATAGAAAACGGTAAAAACGTTAGAAGAAGTTAAGAATATCGTGTCATTTTCGATTTATTAAAATTATTAAATGATTCAAAAAGAAAATCAATTTTTATTCGTTTACTTTAATAAATAACAAATAGTATGTGATATATAAAACGGTAAAAAAGTTAAAAGAAGTTAAGAATATCATATCATTCTCGATTTATTAAAATTATTAAGTGATTGAAGAAGAAATGAATTGGTCTCTGTTTCTCGAAGTTGCAGAAATTCATATTTTTCATCAAGATCCACAGTTCAGCAATTAAAAATCACATGATAGATGTGAAATTGAATTGGATTGTAAATTGAACCTATTCTCTCTTAGGTATACTTGATTAAATGGCGCTTAAGATTTTTATAACTAAAATCGTGAAAATTTCTGTGACCCTCGGTTGTTTTTTGTCGTACGGGTAATTCCATAGACGCTATTATATTTCATTGTACCAGATGCATGAAGTCGTACGAATGAAAATTTCATTCGCGCGGCCCATTCTTTGTCACACATGCTTCACAGGTCCTTTTGTAAGAACGTACCGCGGGAATAATCAACGAGTAACTGCTATTAAACGGAAAAAAGCTTTCCCTTTCTGCTTTTACTCCTTCCCCGTCGCCGTTCATAATCCTCCCCTTCTTTTTACGGCTTCTTTTACCCTTGCGCAACATTCTTTAATCGCATTAAGTTAATTTATTAATGATTCACACTCTTCGATATACCTACAAAGCAGAGTAGGACACAAATCAATTAATAATTAAAAATGACTAATAGTCTGATTGATTGTTGTCATAGCAAATATTCATTAGTTAAAACTTTTTGATTAGTTAATCATAACTACATGGCAATAGTTAGTCACAGCTCTAAGTAATCGTTAGTTATTGCTTATTAGTTATGATTAATCATTAGTTAGTTTAAATGATCAGTCATCAATCGTTAGTTATCAGTCACTATTGTGCGATTAAGTGTCATGTAGTTATGTCTAACTAATCCAAATATTTTAACTAATGGCTATTTTGCTATGATTAATCCAAATATTTTAACTAATGGCTATTTTTCTATGACTAACAAGCAATCAGACTATTAGTCATTTTTAATTTTTAGTTGATTTGAGCCCTACTCTGCTACAAAGTTTCCATTTTTAATTATTAGTTGATTTGTACCCTACCGTGCTACAAAGTTTCCATTTTTAATTATTAGTTGATTTGTGCCCTACTCTGCTACAAAGTTTCCATTTCTAACTATTAGTATATTGTAAATAGAAAATAAAGATTTTCCATGTCAATGTACTAGAACCAAATGAAAATTTATTTTTCCATTATTAATTTTAATAAATTGATGATAATATATCAACGCTCTTTTTACTGTATTATATTGCACCCAAATATTTATTTTTGCAACTTCCTAATCATTTCAAATTATCAGACATTATTCCTTAATCTGCACTATTCATTATTTACCTTTCAAGTTTTTTACGGTAATCCCAACGTTAAAATGAAAATATGAAAATTAGGACAACACCCACTCGAATTGACTGCGCGTGTTGCGTCCAGGAATAAATCAAGTTGGCTACAAAATGTGGAGCAACTAAGTCGAACTCGATGCAGCTCGGTCAATTTAATATTTCAGTTTCTACCAGCGCACGAGATCAAGGAATTGAGTGATAAACAATTTTGTCAAAAAGTCAACGTTTTCGAATTGATATCTATTCGATACAGTCTTTATAATCATCTGTGCACTTTAAAACGGAGAAGTCTATTAATAGGATTTTTATTAATTGTGCTTTATCAAAAGGAACCTTAAAAATCTTCTTTTACATAACAATTCCCGTCATCGAATGTGACTTGTGCTTCGCGATTGAAAATAGCTATCACTATCGAAAGATTGATTTTAAAATCCTTAGCCTCAAGAATTATGACGTAATCGCTACTACAAAATATCGTTCATTCATCAGAAAAGTGCCATAAATAAAAAATAAGGAAATTTTACAGAAAAGACATTTGAAAATTATCTAAAATTGTTCATTTTTTATTGTATACCACCAACTTAGAAATGTAAAATATTTTGTTGTTATTTAGGTATTGGGTTAATTGTCATGTACATTAATTATAAAGTACACAACAATTTATATATTTATTATTATACTTTCTTTAAAAATGTATTTCGAGTTGTGTCACTTTTCTTATGAATGAACGATATGTTATTTAACAAATGAATTGCTTTGATTTCATCAAAATCAACGTGTTAATATAAAATCGCGAATTTCTACAGGTGGTTCTAATAATAATTGGTGAAACGGTTCTAACAAGCGAGAAACTTTTACAGATCAAATTTTGCAGAAATGTTTAATTCAGAAAATCGTATTTTTTCTCTACAATTGTCCGATTCTTGAGAGAAATCGACCACCGTGCGACGCGTTCCGAGCTTTCTCTTTTTTCGTATTATTATCCCCTCGATGCGAGCCGTGTTCCGTTTTCTATTAATAATTCAGGGTAGGCTTTCGTGCACTCCGGTTAGACCTCTCGCAGCCGTTTCGCTCGCCGTACACCAAAGATCGCGAACTTTAGCGTTGCATTTGCCACCTTCAAGGCCGTCAAGTTATTCTTATGGCGCTTCTTTATCCTCGCGTGACGGGTCAAGGGTTAGACACGGGGATGGGGGATCAAGAAACAGACTGGATCGTCGAACGATTATTTTTAGGAAGCACCGATGAGTTTCTTAGCGAGCTTTCAGGTAATTAGGCGCATCAGATTAGCCGCCGCATTTGGCTGCGCTTCGATCCGTTGTTTTTTTTCACACGAAATACAGGGACTTCCATTAAGAAAAGTATTATTTTAAATTGCTTTCAGAAAGCGTTGATTTTTTGTACAATTAACAATTTTTTTCACAATTTTACCACGTGTCGATGAGTAACAACTCTTGTCTTCGCAAATAAAATATTATAATTTAGCAGTCGAGGAGTGACTCAGAATCACCACTAAAAATTGCTGTACCATTATATACAGTATTGTTTAGATTATTAAACATGTTGGTACATATCTAATCAATTACAAGGTGGAATTTAAAACAGCAAAAATATTAGAAGAATTTAAAAATTCTGTTTTGTTAGAATACTGTATTGTTTTCAACCTATTAAGCATATTAACGCTTAGCATTGGAGTGGTAATACAAAAATCCTGTACTTTTTAATCCTGATAGGACGAATACGGGGGTCACTTTGACTCCAAAGGGGTTCTCAGTTCTTTTCAGGGTCTTTATACCGGTATTATGCCAAGATGCCGTACCGAAACCGAAATAAATGCCGGTATTTTACGGTTTTTCCAATGCAAAGGATGCCCCAAATGAAACGAACTGCGTGCCACTTACCCCAGAACCCTCGAGAAGCACAGTTATCTAAATTAGTTAAGTATACCCAATATACAATTTCTATTATATTATATTTATAATAATATTTATATTTATATAAAATTTATATAGTGTACAGATTCGGTTCAGATTCTAAACTGAACGAATAATTTCATTGTGTCGTAGAATCCATATTGATATGAACAACCCCTGTACAATGAATGGAACGAAACTTCCGACGGCTGGGTGAAATATCATCCCGGCCGTAGTCGAACGCGCAAATTCATTAGCGGCAACGAATTTCGAAACCCTAATTAGAAGTTGCGCGAGTGCTCCGCTCGCATCTTTAATACGGCAGAATCACGTAATCACATACGGCATTTGCGTCCTCTTACACGCGCGCAGCGACCGGTGCATCCGAAGGTGCAACTGTTCCGCGACTTTGACCGGAGCAAATCGAAGTCCAAAGGTTGATCAAATTTCGTTTTAACTGGTCCCATTGAAACGTAATTTGCGAACGGCGACACCGACGCGCCGCGTCGGATGTTTCAAATGGAAACGTTGAATGAACTCCGCCACGATTGAGAGAAGATTGGACATTCCGCTGAACCAGTGAACGCAAGAAACTCGATAAATGTGACGCCCGCGACGTGAAACGGAAACGAGAAAAGAAATGGCAAACCGGCGTCGTGTTTGTCTCCGACAGTCCACAAGCGAAAACGTTTACCATGGACGCGTCGAAGAGAAAATGGCTAACGGGTCCCCGAATATAATTGTTTTACGAATACGTTTTTGTACAGATTTATTCTGTGGGGTCTTTTGTGCAATTGTTCTTGGACAAGAATAAAAACAGTAAATGCATACTAAAAAGATTGAATACAAAAAAAACAAGTTTACTCGGAGAGCGTTTCATCTCGGAGCGTGACGGGTCAGACTCATTCACTACCCAGCAATTGTGTACGCGACGTACCTAAAGAAGTTTTCACTTGAAAAATAAAGATTGCAAATTTGTTTGTAGCGACAGAATCGTTTCCTCCAGTAAAACAATATAACAAACTTGAAAATTTATAAATACAATCATCATTACGTAAATATTTCTTTTCCGTTTCGAAACTGACTATGTCCAACCGAAACACTTTCAAGATATTCATTAATTTTGGTTTTCGATATTTAAAGTGGAACTTTAAACCAGAATTGCGCTAATTCAATTACATTTTAATTGAATTACATTATATTTCAATTATATAGTAATTCAACTACGTCGTAACTGAATTACATAATTCAAATCTTTCAATTAATTCAATTACTAATTATTTTAATCAGATGGGTAATTAAAATACAATATAGTCAACATACAGCTCTCCAAATTATAGCCCAGAACTTTGAAGAAGTGCGATAGTTTTTTTATGTTTTTCTTTCATATACTTGTTTGCTGTCTATGCGGCGTATTTTTTATTCCTCGTCCTCGTAATTCGTAATTAATGTAATTTAATTATAAAGTATTTTATAATTGTACTCCAATTGCAATTATGAATTACATTGAAATTTACTTGAATGAAGATCTGAATTATAAATTACAATATGACTGAATTACAATGTAAAACAATTACTTTGTAATTATAATTCCTGGTGTAATTCAATTGTAATTCTGCACAACTCTGCTTTAAACATATTAACTGATAATAATTAGACTACAGATGTTTACGCAGTTTTCAATTTTTGTAGACACCCTTATTTTCAGTAGTAGTTGCCTTTGTAAATCAGAAAAAAATAAAAATGGTGCTAAATTCTAGCATTTTTTGAAAATTTTAGATGCCATATATGCATAAATATTACTACTAATAAGAGATTACAAGAGATTGCAAATTCTGATTTTACACTACCTGTATGTGTCTTCTTTTAAAAAAAAAAACTCGTCGACCAGTTCAACCGAGTTTTTTGTCAGATGCATCAGCACCGTACTAATTTTTCGCTAAAAGAACCCCTCGTGAGATTATGCGCTTGGCGAATGTATTTTCTTAAAAATTCTGAAACGAAAGTATCATAAGAGACGATGGTGTTTCTAAAAGTTTTTTTTAGGGATTACATGTTTCAACGTTCCACACATTTAACAGTTGTACTAAAAATAAGTACTTTTCTAAGTGCAAGGTTTAATACGAGGAACCTTGAAGGAGACGGGAAGGGAGACGTGGTAGAAGAACGATTAGTAGATATCCTAGGAAATAACAGCTGGTTCTGGAAACGGTTGGAAGCGCAAAAGCAAAAGCACAGAGGCTTGGCGTGATCTGTTCACCTAAACTGATCTCACTGGGCGGCTTCAGGAAAATATCTGATTTAGACGCTACCACCTATACCAGATAAACCACATTAATGCGGTACTCTTTTGTAAAGCCAACACGCTATTTCCCTATCTGATCAACACCCGCGGAAATAAATTTGCTTCCCACGCGTGTGTACGCTGTATCAATTAGCGTAATCGGTCATCGTTAATAAACAACCGCTTATCGTTCAATCTTAATACGCCGGGACTTTGATCACCGGTGAACGACGTTTGAAGTCCGGCACAACGACAAAGATAAATCATCGATCTCGAAATTGTTTATTTTACTGGACACTGGTGTAAACTCGTTTGCTCGCAAACATAATTACGTTGCGTTAGGTACAACTCATTGCAAATGTATGTAACTCTGATTTTAAAGGAACCTCTTGCAATTAGAAATTGCATGATCGATTGAATATAATTCTGTGCTTTATTGATAAATAAAAATATATACCGAACGTATTTGATAGTGATCACGTCAAATATACTACGATCTAACCATACAGTGGGTGTGCAAAGTATTCGTACACCTTTTAAAACAGAATAACTGTTTTGTAATTGTACGAAACGACCTGATTTTTTAGAATCAATTAGAAGCATCGGTTTACGAAATGATATACATAGAAGAATTTCCAAAAATTATAATTTACAAGGTTACGTGCAAAAATAGAAAAGGCACTTTTTAAACTTTTTTATTTGGGACCTTAAACAAAATTTAAAATATTGTATATGTTTTGTAGTTACACACATGTTGGAAATTTCATCGAAATCGATTAACATACACGCGAGCTACAAACGGTTAAAAATAGTGAAAATCGTAGTTTTACACGACTTTTGATCAGTTTCTGCTGAAAATCCACAGAATCGTACATCTTTCGGTGCGTGTCGTTTTTTCCTGCGTCAACCGATTTCGATGAAATTTTTTGTATGTGTATAACTAACATAAATCTACAAAACATATATTTTAAATTTTCTGTATGTGTATAACTAACATAAATCTACAAAACATATGGTTTAAATTTTCATTGGGGACCCAAATAAAAAAGTTAAAAAAAAATGCCTTTTTTATTTTTGCATGTAAAATTGTAAATTGTAATTTTTGGAAAATCTTTTTTGGATATCATTTCGTAAACCGATGCTTCTAATTGATTATAACAAACCAGGTCGTTTGGTACAATTAGAAAAAAGTTATTCTATTTTAAAAGGTGTACGAATACTTTCTACACCCACTGTATGTACAACAAAAACTCTGTATACATTGTTCATTTTTACATTATTTAAAACTTTGATACCTACAGCGAATCAATGAAACCATTTTTTCAGAAAATCATCGTTTACGTATTAAGACAGAATAATATAACTTTTTTAAATTATGTGCTCGAGTTTTTAGTTATTTCAGAGTCTTTGAAATATTCGACGATTGAGCGAATTGTTAATGTTACACTTATAATAATGCTAATTGCTTTTGAAATGTTCAAAGAAAAATGTAAGAAAGCGTAGATTTTATGAGAGCTTCGTGATTATTTTGTATCACCGGTCACGAATATCCGCTGTTTCTCATTTTAAGATACTTGGGAACATCTGGACATGAAATCTCTGCTTTGAAGCGCGAGGAAACGTAATTACGGTTGATAAATTGAATTCCTTATCGTGGAACAAAAACCTGATGACGGATTATGACCGGTGAAACGAATAATTATAACAATCTGGACCTTTATTGGATACTATTACTGTCTACTTTTATTTTTACCTACTTTTCTTTCGTTCCATGTAAATTCTACAAGGTTAGTGATTAATGGACTCTATACATTTGAATGGATTTTACGCATTTACGACGGAAATGAATGAAAATACACGACGCAGTATAAAGAATTTGAGGACACTGGCACATTGCAATATATTAACGTTATTAAGAAAAAAAATGGGTTTTTACCTAACGTTTTAGTTGAATTAAAATTCGTATTTTAAATCAAAACTTACATTCTAATTAGTAGACTGCGGATCTTTATGCATTTATAGCAAAATCTAGAAGATGAAATTCAAAATTGTTGAAAAATTTTAACAATTGAAGGTGTCAATATATAATTTCTCCTGTATTAAAATCATTACGGGAAGAAACAACATTCAATTTAGTTTCTATTTCTTATAATCGATGCAGACAATTTTTATTTTGCATAAAGATCCGCAGTCTACTAATTGTATAAGGTTCAACATGACAATTTTCAATTTATGGAAACTCTTGAAGGAAGATACTTAAATGGTTGACTTATACTACTTGTGGCACCTATGTACGAAGATATAAAAAGAATAAAATATTTCTAAATCCATGAATTTAAAGAATTTGAATTTTGAATTTTTAAAAAAGTTATATAGAACAAATTCGTAAATCTTTCCAAAAAAATACGCTGTCCAAACATTTTCAAGCTTTATACTAACAACATCGTGTTTAATGCGGCGTATCCATCGATTGGAATACGAACATGCAGTTCCATTTTCATGGAACAGTGTTTCATAGAATAATGGTTGTGACGACAAGTTTCGATGAAGAGGTTCATTCACTGGTTCAGATAATTGACGCCAATTGACGATAATGTGGTGTCCCAACTTATACGGCAATTTTTTTGTCCGAAAACATTGTCTTCAGAAAAAATTGGCTATAATATCTTTTTATCCCGTAATTCTAATCCTATGAAATTTTATAGCTAAAAACAGAACGTGTCCTAATCTTTACGACAATCCCTTACATCCTCAATGTGTCCACACATTAGTTCGCATAAATCTGTGGTTGCAAGGAGAAACGCCGCATGTCACAATTTCAAAAAATTTCAATTTTCTGCATTAATTGAGCACTATAGTACAGGATTTACATATTTATCAGAAAAAAATCATAAAAACAAATTCGAAAAGGTTAAAAAATGGCTAAAAAACTTTAAAAGGCAATATCTCGACAGTGAAAGTACGGTAAATATTCGATGGTCGCAAGAGCCTCGGAGAGGTTCGTTTGTATTGTTCGTAGAGAGACTGTTTTTTTGTGCTTCAAAGACTGAGCCGAACGTAGAAAGGACAGCGCGCAAAAACAAAGACCGCGCGCGGCCGAAGCGCAGCAAAAAATAGCGTACCGATGAGACCGCTCCATGCAATAAATGAAACTTGTTTGGTTTTACTTACTTCTAATGAATATTTACCAACATATTTGTGAGATTTTTCTGATTAAAATGATACCAAACAAGACATTATTTGGCCCATATTTACTGCACCCAAATGTAAAGCATAATGTATGTTCACACCGTCAATTAAACCACTAAATAGTTTGTTTTTTACTTATTTTTAACGAAATTTGACCAACATATTTGTGACATTTTTCTGATTAAAATGATACCAAACAAGATATTATTTGGCCCATATTTACTGCACCCAAATGTGAAGCATAATGTATGTTCACACCGTCAATTAAACCACTGAATACAGTTGAAATTATATCGTGTTCAGCGTCATTTTAATCAGAAAAATGCCACGAATAAGTTGATGAAAGTCCCATAAAAAAGTAATGAACAATAAAGAAGTTTTGCAATTGGATTAGTAGTGGTTCATACCGATATACCCGACCCGAGATCATTTTACGCGGCATGTTTACACTGCTCGGAGACCGAGGCAGCTCCAGTTTGGTGGCCCCTGGCGGTGCTGCCCCGCAGTGGAGGGGATATTTTTTTGCATCCAACGTGTAACACCTTCTTGCGTCCATAGAATATTTACTGTATGTAACATACGGTGTTTTCCCTGACAACCATAGATTGTGCAAGGTCCTGACTTGGACGAATGAATGTTCTATTAGCATAACAGTTAGCAAGATACCGAAAAGTGGTGGGCCATTGGTGGAAACCGTACCGCGGAACAAAACTCCGCGGCGAATAATGGTCGTTCCGCGTCAAAATACACGGAAATGTGGAGCGCCATTTGGTTTGAAACGGCCCCGGTATCTTCCTCACAATGTGTTTCCCCTGTGGAAGTCACGGGGGCGGGAACACGTTGTACGTACCGCAAGCCACCAAGGCGATGCTCGCAGCCGGCAAGTGGGTGGACGACAACCTTAACCTAGCCGCATAATATATATAGAAAGAACCATCGACATCCGGGGGAAGGTTGAGGCTGCCGTCAGCGTATACATTCCTCGGGATCCAACGATTTATCACAATCTCGAGGAGGACGCCAATAACGGAGGTTTTCCCTTTGCAACTTCACGTTTTTCGCCGCCCACCGACCTCCTGCTTTTGGTCGATCCGGCTGACCCGAGCGAGTGCCAGGGCCACGATATTTCCCGATTTTTGCGAAAGACAGAACGATATTTTCTATCATCCCGAGCAACGACGCGGGTTTCGGTCTGGCTCGTCCCCGACGGAAGATTTGTGGCGCGACCAACTATGTCAGAAGGATTCGGTAAGCTGTCCAGTTAGTCCGGGAGGCAGCAGTCAGAAAAGGGATATTTTACGGGCAATTTCCGAGAATCCGGCGCTAAGCAGCAAATTCGTTTGCGAAGATTTAGAACCACCACCCTCTGCGAATACCGGAATAAAACACACCAATAAATTCTGCGATGTTACCTTGTCCGCCGGCATTTTTGATCGATGGACGATATGCCAACTTCCGGTGCATTTCTCGCGGTAACCAGCCGGCCGATCCAGTTGAAGTTTTCCGTGCTGAGGGTGCTGCGTATTTTACACCAAGACATTCCTTAAATTCGGCCAGTAGTCGTAAGAAGAGAACTGTAAGGAGAGACTTTTCTGTGAGAAATATTTAAACATTCAAGTAAATATATACATACAAGGCATATCAATTTATTTCTATATTAGAAAATTACTGAACGGCAAAAAGTTTCGATCATTGTAATACAAAATTAATAAGGGAGTTAAATGGTTGCACATCTTTGAACGGTTGAAAAATAAGAGAAATTCAGCAATATCAGAAACAGGTACATCTTATTATGGGGTATTTAAGGAAACTACTGAACGGCAAAAAGTTTCGATCATTGTAATACAAAATTAATAAGGCAGTTAAATGGTTACACATTTCAACTCATCCATCTCATACATCTTATTTATTTTATTAGCTAAATATTTTAAACTAGAAGGAGATGATTGCCAATTTCCCGGTGCCATTTTTGCAAAACACGGTTTGCGATATTAACATTGTAAATGCTTGTATTGACACTTAGAGCTAAATTAAATTAAAACTTGTACTTACCTAGCACTTGAGTACTGAAACTGTACTGTGCTTTGGACCAGAAATGGTACTTTACACCTTCGATAGTGTGCTAGAGCGAAAAGCATAAAAGGGAAGCTAACGAACGAACGCATCGTACATTGTGTAAACATTATCGACTACAAACAGCGAGCTAATATTGTACGATGTAATCATTCATCGTGTAACACTTGGTTGTTTCGAGGACGCAAAAAGTGCGGCAAATAAGAGGATCCCCTTAACTAGATTTTCCGGTCCTTGGGCACGCTAAATCACCGGCAGCCATAAATCTTACGCGAAAGTCAAGTCGCCCCGGACGATCCTGATTACCACGCCGGCTGCCTTTCGTTTTATCGTTACGAGCAGATAAGACCCTTGCAAACTGATCTGCGCGGTGTAAAGATCTATCTTCGATCCACTTCTCCACGATGTGCAAAAGAGGCGAACGCTTCGATTGATTCTTCAAAACGTTCAAGACGCCCCACTCACAATTATCTTCAATATATATTTATCATTGAATTTATATGATTTCTTCATTCTCCCGATTTGAACTGACGAAAGAATTAAACTGCTACCAGTTCTCCTATGATTTACTTTATACGTTTCAATATCCCTTTGATTAAAATGCTTGATTAAAATGCTTGATCACAATATTTATCAACATAAATTAGAAGCACTTACGTAACTTTGTATGAAAACAACCAACTGTTAAAGGAAAGTCTAGCTACACTGAATTAAAGTTTACCTACCACTAGTTTTACTTGTGATTTGATTTATACGTTTCAATATCTGTTTTATTAAAATGCTTCATCAAAATATTGATCAACATAAATTAGAACTCACTTACGTAACTTTGTATGAAAACAACCAACTGTTAAATGAAAGTCTAGCTGCACTGAATTAAAGTTTACCTACTACTAGTTTTACTTGTGATTTGATTTATACGTTTCAATATCCCTTTGATTAAAATGCTTGATCAAAATATTGATCAACATAAATTAGAACCACTTACGTAACTTTGTATGAAAACAACCAACTGTTAAATGAAAGTCTAGCTGCACTGAATTAAAGTTTACCTACTACTAGTTTTACTTGTGATTTGATTTATACGTTTCAATATCTGTTTTATTAAAATGCTTGATCAAAATATTGATCAACATAAATTAGAACCACTTACGTAACTTTGCATGAAAACGACCAATTTGTAAATGAACCGCCTACTACCAGTTTTCCTTGTTATTTAATTGTTTCAATATTTGTATTATAAAAGTGATTGGTCGAAATATTGATCAACATAAATTAGAACCACTTATATAACTTTCCATGAAACCAACCAATTTTTAAATAAAAGTCTAGATACCCTGAACTCCTATCACTTTTGTGTGATGTATTGAATTATTTCCATTCATTACTGCGATATGACAGAATTGAAAATTTATTAATAACAATAGCGCGCAATGGTTGCAGCACTCCGTCTTGGTTCTCGACAGACGTCAACTCGTTAACGTGATTGACGTACGAAATTGGATGTGCCGCAAACGCGCCACACGCACAAACAGTTACGCGTATCGAAAGATGGTTTCAGAAATATTTACCAGCACAGTATAACCGATATTGTTTCGATTTAAGCATACAATAACAGCCGAATAATAATGTTGATAAATTACGAAATTTCGGACATCAAATACAAATATCTAAATTATTTCCTCGAGCGGTGGAACGCAGTATAGTATACTGTTAAATGAAAATTAATTCTGTCTATCTGATAATCCTCTACTTTACACTTTTTTCCCGTGCCTCGGTGAAGCGCATTTATAAAAAGATATTTCATTTGTTTGCGTTGGCGACGTCGTCTATTTTTCGAGCACGTTAATGAAAAGGAAATGTGAACAGTAGAAGAAACTGAGGAAAACGTTCGTGAAGGATCGGCCAATTTACTGAAGGATTTACGCTTGGAAAAATCGCGAAGTTTTACGAACTTCCTCCAAATACCATCTTTGAACTTGTAATTATTCGCGTCATTGACCACGTCTACTCCAATATTCTCTCGTACACGGAGGCCACTTTCATTTAAGCTTCCGATTTGTTCACGGATTCCAAAACTAATCATTTATTTTCCAATCAATTCCGCAAACTTCACAACATTCGGCTCGCTCGTCTAATTTCCGCCAAAAAGTTGTTCAAGTTGCAGCTAATTTGGTATCAGAAATATACAGGGTGTCCAAAAGATGTTCGAGTTATTATTAACACTAAACCCACCGAGCACTAAAATCGATTAAAATGTTTTAGCTTGCAAAAATGACAAGGCTCTATTTATTTAGATTTTGTGCAATTTTGATTACAATATGTACTTGAACAAAGAAATTTATCGCATCAATTTCCATGTAAACAACTTCATAATTCCAATAGTTGTAAGATCAAAAATATAAAACCGGTCATTTCACCGGCAGTGGTAGGTTTAATGTCAACGAAAAACACGGATCGATCGGAGCGAAGTGTTGTTGTCGCACCGCGGTGAAGCAATGAACAAGAGAAAGCGCAGAAATTCATTTAATCAGAACTCACTTATTCCGCCATAAATGCAGTTGCTGCTTCGAAATGTGTGTCACTGGGTTATTCGGAGGCGAACTCTGCACAGCTGACTTCAGGTATACGGCAGTAAAACACACACACATACGCGCATATTAACAACCGTGAGCTTCGATTGACACATCTTGAGATATGTTCTCTCTACCGCGGTTCGAACGACACTGATTTTACTGGTTTAGGAAGGGCATTATGCGTGTCGAACGACGGGCAGGTCAGATAAAAAACAGAACACGAGAGAGACCGCGATAAGACTAGAATTTATGGCAATCACATGATAAAACATCGTCTGTCCTTCTTTTATATATAGTACCTTTCTTGACCATTTCGGGCACGAATTATTTTTTTTCAATTAGAGGACAACGTTCACAAACAATAAAATTTACTGAATTTAGATACTCCAAGCATTTATTTCGTGTGTCCTTATATGAGGACGCCAAGCCGAAAGGGAGGTATATAGGACAATAGAGACTCATAAACAACAAAGTACACAGTAAAATGACAGTTTTTTTGGTATAGTTATCTATCGTCTCTACGTAGCAATCTGTAGGAAAACCGAAACATGTGGTTGCCATAAATTCCAGTCTTACAGCGGCCCCTCTCGTGTCCCTTTTTTTGTCCGACTACCCTGTCGTTCGAAATATGTAATGCCCTTCCTAAAGTTTTCAAAAAATCATTGCGTAAAATCAGATCTTTCGAACCGCGGTAGAGAGAACATCTCTCGAGACGCATCAATTCTACGACTATGTGAAATAAACAATAGTTTATCGATAAGAAAATGAAAGTGAAAGCGAATGTATCTACTATCTACCACCAGCTACGCAGTTCGTCTCGGGCCCAGTGACACATTTCGAAGCAGCAACTGCATTTACGGCCGAATAAGTGAGTTCTAATTAAATGAATTTCTGCGCTTTCTCTTGTTCACTGTTTCACCGCGGCGCGCCACCGACACTACGCTCAGTGAGACCTGCCACGTGAAAACGGGCTGGACTCTTCTCGTCATCGCGCGCCGTGACCACGCTCTGAGTGGTTCGTGTTTTCCGTTAATACAGTATTTTATCCATAAATGTCCCAAATGTCTGGCCGATAAATGTCCCACTTCTGCGGGGTGTACCCCCTGGAGGAGCCGAGAAGCTCGAGAGGCCTCGATCGCCGAGATACGGCGATCATACAGCTCGGGTATATCGGTGAGATCACACTAATCCGAATTTCAAACTTTATTTTTCATTATTTTTTTATGGGACCAACATATCTGTGGCATTCTTCTAATAAAAAGCATACCAAATATGATATAATTCCGATGATATTTACTTGTGTAATGAACGACTAAATTTTTTGACACAAGAAGGAACAGCGTACGGGAAGTTCTTTGAACTGTGCCGGCGCGCTGCGATTCCCCGCGTCTCTTTCTTTCCCACACGCTGTCCTTCTTTGCGTCGAAAACTTTCTTCGTTCATTACACAAGTAAATATCATCGGAATTATATCATATTTGGTATCATTTTCATGAGAAAAATGCCACGTATGTGGTAGTCAAAGTCCCATAAAAAAATAATGAAAAATAAAGAAGTTTGAAATACGGATTAGTTGTGTGTGTTTACACTTCTCGGCGACCGAGACCTCACGAGCTCGACTGTCCATCTCTACGTTCTGCAAAAGTCAAAAATAGTATCCCTGGCGTATAATTGTCCCTGGGCAGACCCGTGTTGTAGACAATTATCGATAAAATACTGTAACTAGACAGCGGATTTTATACGCTTATGGCAACAATGAATAGACGTAATTTAAAACAGTACAGAACATCGGAAGAATTTAAAAATATTGTTAAGGGGCACCTAGACGATCAATAATATTGTCAATACGCCAATCAATAATATTGACGAGGTGCATTGAAGGGGCATATTGGCCGTATAACAGGGGTTCACTGCATTGCCATTTTGTTAGCTTTAATATTATTGTCAACCTACATTGACAATTATAGTTTTCTGTCGATTGTATTTGTTGATAATAAAATTGTTAATGCTTTCGACGCAAGGGTTCGATCATTTGTTTTGTAAATTCAGCAATTTATTATTAAAATTGTTGAACTTTGTAACATTATTCTTGATAAAATTTGGAATTATGTTATTAGATCTACATTTTAATAAAAACAATTTTCTGTTACTTATCTTAGCAATTGATATTTTCGTGTTGGACCAGTCCTTGAGAACCTTTACAATTTCAAATCCAAACTGTCTTGACATTGACGCATAAAAACTTTCCTTTGTTGCAAGTGTTTCGCCATCCATGATAATTATAGCTTTCTATCGATCGTGTTTGTTGTTAATAAAATTGTTAATGCTTTCGGCGCAAGGGTTCGATCATTTGTTTCGATTTCAAACAAATGAAGTTTGTTTCAAATCTTGGAACAAAGACGATTTGTAACAAATGATCGAACCCTTGCGCCGAAAGCATTAACAATTTTGTTACATTGGCAATAGTATTGATCGTCTAGGGGCCCCTTTATATTATTATCGAACTATTAAACGTATTAACACGTTGACTGCAACACGAATTTATAAGGAAATCCCCCTCTTAATACAGCATTTCGCTATAACAGCGTTTTTTAATTATGGCACTTTTTCGATTAACGGCTCGCAATGTTTCCTTATACGGGCAAAAAGATGCTGTGCATATACATATGCGCATATGATTTCTTTTGTTTTTTAAATTATATGTAAATAATAATCGGCCGGTTCGAAGCTGACCCGTGCGCGTTTTTTGTCTGCTATAACAACCTGTTCTGGTATACCGCCAGTTGTTGGGCGTAACCCGATTTTTTTAGTTTCATATCGTATTTTACACTGTCAGTCACCGGTGACTGACACGGCCTGAACGGAAAGTTTAGTGTCAGTCACCGATGGCTGACATTGCACTTAACGTGTTAAGAAAGAAAAATTTCTGTTTCACTGCAGTTTGGTGCAATTTTGGTTGAAAATTTATATTTTACATAAAGACCGGTCAAATGACCGCTTCTACATTGCTTATTTTTTAATTATTGAAATTATAAAGGTACTTCCCCATTAGAAATTATTCCATAAATTTCTTTATTCGAGCACGTATATTATTATAAAAATTGTGAAGAATCCGAATAAATTCAGTCTTGTAATTTTTATAAATAATATATAGACTGCGGATTTTTTATGCATTTATAGTAAAAATGAATAAGTGAAAAACAAAATTGTAAATGCATTAGATCAATTTAAGAATGTCGTTACATTGTTTTCGACTTGCTAAGATTATTGAAAGATGAAATACATTGTTATCTAGCTTCCATTTCGTACAAGCGACTTAGAAAAATTTTATTTTGCATAAATATCTGGAGTCTAATAATACTCGTATATATCCGATACATTTTAATATTAACAACTACTACAACTGTTACAGGTTAATGTTAATAACTGCTTAACAAAGCCGAGTAGGATATCGGAGTCGGGAACCGTCCCTTTCAAGGAACTCGAATATATTTGGGGCACCCTGTATATTGGATAAGGCGTAGGCATACATTCCGCGACGAAACTATAAGACATCGCATAAAACCATGCAAGTCCGTATTAAAAGAAGGAATTCCTCCTTCTTACGTACAGCGTGTTATTGTTTACACCAGGAGACGTTCTCCAACTCAGAGTTTTTTCTAAAAATTTTACAAATTTCGAAGCTGCATCGAAATACCTCGTATTAACCGCGACAAAACTATAAGACAATTGTGTTTTGTGTAAAAAAAATAACGCGTAGAATTTATTTTTGTTATTAGTAATGTGTAGTGCCACCTTAATTCTTTACAACTTCCAACATTCTTCTTTGTAACGATTTATACAATTTGTTTATTGTCTTTTGACTTAAACGCGTGTCCACTTCTCTTCAACGCACATTTTTAACTCTTCCACGTTATTAAACCGTTTTCCTCTAGAGTATACTGCCCTAGCTAGTATTCCCCAACAATTTTTCTACAGTGGGTGTAGAAAATATTCGTACACCTTTTAAAATAGAATAACTTTTTTATAATTGTACCAAACGACCTAATTTTTTATAATCAATTAGAAACATTGGTTTACGAAATGACATGCAAAAAAGATTTTCCAAAAATTATAATTTACAAGGTTAGTTGCAAAAATAAAAAAGGAATTTTTTAAAACTTTTTTATTTGGGCCCTTAAAGAACATTTAAAATGTATGTTTTGTAGATCTATAGTAGTTACACAAATGCTGTTAATTTCATCGAAATTACACTCGGGAAAGTCTACAGAATCTTCTGCTGCAAAGGACAATTCAATATCTTTTATAATAACATCACAATATTTGTTTAAAGTTGAAAAATATGTTGTTTTTTCAAAATCGTGTTTCTCAAAAACTGCGAGTCTATCGGAAAAATAAGGGCAGATTCGGAATCAGCGTAGAAAACTCAATAAGAATCACCCAACAGTAATTGTTGAACAAATTTGGTGTTGGACAGTGTGAATCGAATCGGAAACTTTCTTGCAGCAGTTCTATTAATCGGAATCTTTTCTCCGTGTATCATTTTGTTTATATTCTCGTTTCTCTGTTATAATAAATGGACGCTTATGTTATTTTGTTGTTTTTCATTTATTAATAAGCCCCTTTTAATTTCGCATCAGTTTTAACTCCATAAAATAATATTTCATACTTCTAATACATGAATGTTTTCTGTAAAATCCGTATCAATGTCTCCGATCGGAAACTCTTTGCCACGGGTCGTATTGTCGCGGAGTGTAGGAATCTATTCTTTTCTGGCTATTCTTTAAAGATTGACATTGAGTTAGATTCTGAGAAGTCCCGGTACGAATAACTATTATATTCTGTGCATCCTCCTGTTATTGTACTTACTGGAAACCCCGTCGGATCTATTTCATCAGAGTTAACGAACATCCCACTGGGACAGCAGTGAATCAGCCGGTCATTATGCATTCTCGTGCAAGGACGGCTATAAGTCTGCTCAGTTAGCCGATCGTATAATAATTAACGCGACGGGAATACCGGGGGCCCGATTCCGATTGATTATTCATGACTTAATACGATCAACGGCCGGACATCAATGTTAATTACAGAATGATGAAAACTAAATCGGAGCGGGATAGTCTGCGCGGGAAACGGGCCTGCGCGAAGCCCGAGCAAATTACGGCAATTTTCTAAGGGAATTCCCGTATCGAGGTGAACCGTCAATCAAACGACACTCCGTCGTAGAGAGAAACGGTGAACGGGAGGCGAGGAAGGTTACTCATTCGGGGCCATCGCTCTTTATTGATCGATCCTTGCATTCATGGAGCGCAGGATATCCATTAGGAGGTCAGCCGTGTGTTACCTACACGCACACAGCGCATTTTTCATTGATCCGACTGATCTTTCCATGGAAAAAGCGTTTATGGCTGCCCGTTGTGCTCCAAACCGATTTGGCGAACCGAACTGCATCGTGTCACAAAGTGCACGTCTTGCATTTGTTTAAAGATTTGTAGCAAAAACTGGCAAAATACATTCTTCATGTTATTATTAAGGGTGGGCCGTTAAGCCCTCGATTCGGTTTTTAACACTAACCGTACCGGATGCAAAAGGTAACTGATATACACCCCCGCTTAAAAGTACACCCCCGCTTAAAAGGACAGCACGTTCAATTTTTTAGGCGGTCAAGTTTACACAGTACTAGAGAATGTATATTTTAATAACAATTATGTGAGTTTCGTATTTCGAAATTTTCTTTTTTCAACCCTTATGTCGTTAACCGGGTACTCACTTTAAATATCCTTTTAAAACTTCTCTAATGTTTTTGTCGATAAATCAGAAAATTATTTTTCTTTACACTGTAATTGAATTACGTAATAGAATTACATTGTATTGTATTTAAATTACGTAATTTAATGACATTGTGTTTCAATTATGTAGTAATTCAACTACGTCGTAACTGAATTACATTGTATTTCAATTATATAGTAATTCAACTACGTCGTAACTGGATTACATAGTATTTCAATTATATAGTAATTCAACTACGTCGTAACTGAATTACATTGTATTTCAATTATATAGTAATTCAACTACGTCGTAACTGAATTGCATAAATCAAATCTTCCAATTAATTCAATTGCTAATTACTTTAATCAGATGTGTAATTGAAATACAATAAAATTAAAATACAGCTCCCCAAATTTATAGCCCAGAACTTTGAAGAAGGGCGATATATTTTTAGGTTTTTCTTTCATATACTTGTTTGCTGTCCATGCGACGTATTTTTTATTCTTCGTCCTCGTAATTCGTTATTAATGTAATTTAATTACAAAGTATTTTATCCCCCAATTGCAATTACGAATTGCATTGTAATTTAATTGAATGAAGATGTGAATTATAAATTACAATATGACTTAATTACTCTGTAATTCAATTACTTTGTAATTATAATTCCTTGAGTAATTCAATTACTCTATAATTATAATTCCTTGAGTAATTCAATTACTCTGTAATTATAATTCCTTGAGTAATTAAATTACTCTGTATTTATAATTCCTTGAGTAATTCAATTACTCTGTAATTATAATTCCTGGAGTAATTCAATTGTAATTCTATACAACTCTGACCCGAAATTTTCGGCCCCTAATTATTACTAGCTTCAACATGATTGTATCTGTAACATAAACACAGTTGGATTAAGATCATGTATCATTTTGTCACACAGTGTAAACATAACTAGCGCACCCAATTAACTCAACTTTTTGTTCCGCTCTTTTACCGTTGAAGATGAAGGGGTATTTTACCCCTCACTATCACGACTCTTGTTCACTTAAAAATTAAGATACGTATAACTAACGGTGTAACCTCAAGCGCTCGTAGATTAATCTACGTATATATCAGTGTCCGACTTTCATGTTTCGTTCATGAGAAGACTTCAGATTTCATCAAAGGTCCCTGTGGTGCGCGGTCCTACACTGAAGATTACATTCACCTCCGCTTCCTCAACGAAAGCTCCCAGCTTTACCTTATGAAATGTCGAGATATACGCTGAAGGACCCTGGAATTCGGTTTATGAAACGATAAAAGACTGCACGTACACATAGTAGAAAGTTCCAATTGTAAACTAATCGATGGCCACGGCACCGCATTGTCAGTTTCACCACTTTATATTTCAAAATATATTTTCCTTGATATTTCAGGACGTTCGTCCTTTTATTTTAATAATTAATTTATAATAATAATGCAGTGTCCATAAATTGTTGTATATACAGGTTCTATACAGGGCGAGTCACCTAAAACAGGCCACCTGAATAGCGTCTACGTTTGCACCAATTCGGGAGACAATTTCAACGATATAGTCAGTCAATGTCATTCAAAATTATTCAAGATCAAAAACGTAAAAGAGGATGGAACATACGAGGTGTGATCAAAAAGTAAGGTGACTTTTTGAATTTCGCGGCATACCTATAGTCGATTTTCGTTTTGTTTTTTTTCTTATGCTGGTACACTCGTCCCGAACATATGTTCACAGTTTCAGCTATATAGCAT
>CM052194.1:11613511-11853724 GCA_028455805.1 Lasioglossum figueresi | reverse complement strand
GAGTGTACTCTGAGTAAAAAAATGTTTATAAGTGGTACAAGCTCTTCCAAGATGGCCGAGAAGATGTTAATGACGAAGCTCGCTCTGGACGCCCCAGCACGTCAACAACTGATGGAAACGTTGGAGGAGCGAAGAAAATAGTGTTGGGGAATCGTCGAATTACCATTAGAGAAGTTGCTGATGATGTCGGCATCTCGTTTGGTTCGTGCCAAGGATGTTTTAACGGATGTTTTGGGCATGAGACGTGTGTCAGCGAAGTTTGTTCCGAAACTGCTTAATTTTGACCAGAAGACGCATCGTTCCATGTGAGTAATTTTTTGGCCAGAAACAACACCACAATCATGCCTCAGCCATCATATTCCCCGGATTTGGTCCCCTGCGACTTTTTCCTGTTCCCAAAACTGAAGAGACCCATGAAAGGACGGAGATTTGCAACGATTCAAGAGATAAAGACTGCATCGCTGGAAGAGCTCAAAACTATACCAAAAAGTGCTTATCAGAAGTGCTTCGAGGATTGGAAAAAGCGCTGGCACAAGTATGTATTATATCTGAGGGGAATTACTTTGAACGGGACAACATAAATATCGATGAATAAATAAATATTTTTTGATAAAAATAAAAAGCCCCCTTACTTTTTGATCACACCTCGTATAAATTCACTGTGGATGTACCGTAATAAGATATTCTCAGCTTTATTAATGAAATTCTTTGAAAGGGTTGCAATCTCCAAAAAAATTAATTTTTTTCTACCCTTAATAATTAACTCACAATTGTGAAAAAATATGTGAAATGTAGGAGGAAGGTTCGAATATTTTCGTTTTCTCTTTCATCTTAACACTTAGCAGTCGAGTGGTGACTCAGAGTCGCCATTAAAAATTGCTGTACCATTATTCACAATATTGTTTAGATGATTAAATATGTTGGTATCTAATCGGTAGACTGCGGATCTTTATGCAGAATAAAAAATGTATTCTTCTTTTAATTATCCTACTAAGCTGAAACTAATACATTGATGTCCTTTTAAATATTTTCAACACATCCACTCCTTCGAATTGAACGTGCCCATTTTTGTCATAAATGCATAAAATCCGCATTCTACTAATCAATTACTAGGTGGAATTTGAGACATCAAAAATATTAGAAGAATTTTGAAATACTGTTGTATTGTTTTCAACCCATTAAACATATTAACCCTCAGCACTCGAGTGGTGACTTGGAATCACCATTAAAAATTGCTGTACCATTGTTGAAAATATTGTTTAAATTATTAAATATATTGTTATCTAATAAATTAATAAACATTTAAGTATTGTATGAGGTATTATATCAATTTCATATCCATGAAATGAAAACAATCATATAGAATGGAATTATTTTAGGTTGGTAAAAAAATGTTTAATTTTTGAGTTAATATCTTAAATGTCCTTGAATAATCTTGAATGACTATACCGTTGAAATTGTCTCGCAAAGGGCTACAAACGTAGAAGTTATTCCAGCGACATGTCTCAGGTAACTCATCTTGTATAAGTTGAAAATATGGAATAAGGTTAAAGTGGAGAAAAACAACTTTAAAAATCTTTAAAGGTCTCTCGTGGTAATTGCTACCCACGACAACAATAATTAATATTTTACGATGAAATGTTTACGAGATGACCTTTTCGGAGGTTCCAAAATCGGAACTGTGTTTTCCAGTCCTCTATGTCTACCAGCTTGGCCGTTAAACAATGAGCAAACGAACCAATGACAGAGTTTCCACCCGCATTTCATGGGACAGCGCCTTCCGTGTTTCTCTTCGCTAACGTTTCGCCGTGCAAATTACATTTATTTGCCAGAGGGCAATCACGCTTATCAACAAGCTACTGTTAATTACACACTTAATGATTGCGAATCAGGATTAAGCGGTATGTGTCCTACGTCTAGGTAATTGCTTGTTCCGCGTCCAATTTCACTTGTTCAATGATTCTTCCAATATTCGCGATGACACTTCTACCAAAAGACGTTCAGATTGAACATTCGTTTCAATTTTGATTAATTGGAAACAATTATTTGCATTCAGAATTGTTATTTACGTTCATTTCAATAATACTGCAAGAATATGAAATAGAACTTTATTTCCAATAGCAAGAATTTTGAAATGGCAGAAAACGTTTCGATTGATTATCTGTTTTAATGCAATCTTGTTCGAACAATTATTTATTTTCATTCCGATTGAGTCAGATTGCTTCTATTAATTTCCATAAAATTTTAATAAACCACAGCAAGTCTTACATCAATTAAATCTATCGAACATTGTACTTTTCTGTTTTCAATCGTTATTCATTTATTAACCATCGAATCGTAAATGTATAGACAAACTAAATTCGATGTATAAACTGAATAAATGTACGGATTTTAGTTTTCTTTTAATTACTCGTTTCATATAGAGTTTACTTTGTTGCCTTTTCGTGGCACCATATTAAAAGTAAATATAATAGATTGAAAAATTTTAAAATAACTAGAAATATTTCCTGCACAAAAATACGATAACTGGATCAATCAGTTGCTTGAAAATATTCGAGCTTAAAAGCCGGCTACTGTGCGCATTCTATTTTTTCAACAGCTTAGTACAGCTGCGTTCTAGCTTCGAAAAGAAATGGCTGGGAAACAGTTGATAAATCTGGAAACACTGGAAATACGAGCGAAAGAGTTCACCCGACGACTAATGCTTTAAGAGATTAAATCCGTTCGGTGGTATAGTTACCGCAGCCCGGTAACCTCCGGTGACGCATTATTCCAATTTACTATCCGCGTTCGGTGATATTTTCCATTTTCCATCGGGAGCACGGGCCTTGGCAAGGCGTGGTAAAAATGGCGCAGATTTATTTACGGGCCGTATAGAAACGCGGCCAAGTGAAAAGTCCTTCTGCGGCTTGCAAATGAAGACGGAAGAGGGAATCTTTGTAAGCTCGATTCGATGTGTATCGAAACCTCGCGAACCCATCGATTCAAATCAATTTCCTCGACGAGCAACAACCACGTTAGTCACCTATCTAATTTCGAAGAAAGTACGGGGAAACCACTGTCCGTGACGACGATACTTTCTCGCTGTACAGTGCCCGAAATTACCATAAAGCCACCTGATTTTTTGTTGAAATGATTTACATTGAAAATTGATATGTGTCAGTTATGCATTCTGAACATTTCACTAGTTCGTAGTAGTTCTAGCGTTAATAAGGAAGAAGTGCAGTGTGGAAATAAATTAGATGAAAACGAGCAAGACGAGAAAGAAGATTGCACTATTTGAACAGCAGGATTTTCACCGTGCTTCACCATAACGTAACAGGAAGTAATACGAAGATATAAAATAATTAAAACTGGAATTCATTGTGATCAGACCATGCCGCTAATGTTAATGGAATTAGGGAACTAAATAACAGATGGTTAGTTGAAATTGCAGGATAGAGGAACTTCGTTCCGATGAAAAACTAGAATATAAAGAAGAAATTATTAGAACTCTTAGAAGAATTTATTAGAACTCTGGAATCAGAATTTATTACAAACAAATGATTAATTAAAGGAGTCAAGATACAAAAAATGTTCAGTAATGGAATTACGACATTTTTTTTAATGTTGTGAAATGAAACCCGCTTCTTAGACATTATTAAATATGATTAAATGAAAAAGTAAAAAAGAGTGTAGACGTCTAGTGGCGATGAAAATTGAAAACAAAAATTTTCTTGATATAACGACTGCAAGTAGTATAGATCGAGTATTGTGACTAACCCAGCCCGTCGGTGCTAAGGTTTGGCCTAGAAACCTGATGCGGGCGAGTCTCGTCGTTTCCACGCCGATGGTTAATGACGTTCCATCAAATTCCGACGAATTCGCTGGAAGATTCGAATGTTTGAAAAGCGCTCGTTGAAGGTCGTGCAGTATCCTCTGGCACGTGGCATTTGCATAGTTTCATAACGTGGGCGCTACCACCCACAGATGGACATCCGAGGGCGGGAGAATTCCAATTTCAAGCCATCCTATTGTATTCTAATTACCAAACTTCAATCTAACCTTTCAAGATTTGAAACTTACTTGTCTTCGAGGACGACGATGGATTGTATTTTACAAATTTTGGAATGCGAACGATAATCTGAGCTTCTTCAATTCATTTTAGTTTTGTACCAATTTAAAATTTGTTGTGCTATTCTAATACAAAAACAAAATGTATATCTTTTTCTTTAATTTATATGCGTCTGTATAATTAACCCCTTGCCGTACCATTGTTTTTTACAGTTACAGTGATTAAAACATCTTTATCCCGAAAAATGTCGAAGAAGGGAAAAGAAAATTTATATTTTTTGTACGACTATATTTATTTTAATGCTTAAATATTGGTTACGAACGAATCAAATTTTATTTCATCTAAAGAGAAACGTGTGACATTCATATTTGTTAGACTTTGTTCAAAATCTTCATGACGAATCTGACTCGTTAAAAAACGGCAAGGGGTTAAAAGCAGGGTGTGCCTTTCGTTCCTAAATAAAAATAGAGATGTGGGAGCGGCGAGCAAAGAAAGGTTGAAAATTTATATAGTTTACGTTCTCGCGTCGAAGCACAGTGTCAAGCAAACTGATATGTACGACGTTGTTGAATAAGCTCATGATTCTGATCTTCACCGTAGGCAAGCTCATGTAAACATTATGACATTTAGTCTGATTTGACCGAGAGAGCCGCACCTGGTACACCTAGGGATTTCTCGTCTATCTCCGTTTGGAACTAAGAAGGGCGCGGGCCACTGCCAGAAATGGCAGAGGGTAGATTGCACCGTCACCTTTCGATTAGGCCAGGAGCCTAATGTGACCCTCTAGTTGATTGACTTCGAAATCCATGACTAAGCTTGTTTTCTGAGTGGCTTCCGTCACGTTGCACCCTTGTTGCCGAAACGACGAAACTCGCGAAAAACCCAATCTCCGAGTAAGTATGAAAACACTGCCGAGGCACTCCTTCACCAATTACGAAAATCTCGTTCATCTTCGGGCGTTTTAATTGTGTCGCTCGTTGTGCATTATGTGGCACTGTACTGTGTCCTACAAACACATTTTATTATTAATCGTGTCCTAATTCGGACTGTTTTCTAGAATTAACAGAGTTAAAAAAAATACACGTGAATCCGTGTCGTGCAAAATTTGCTTAAAAAAATAATGAACAATTCACGGTTTTCCGGTTCTCCTGAAAATCACACTCTTTTCAGTTGTGTCATTTTTTGAATCATACATAGTTTGTCTTGACCCATACATATTTCATCTTGAATCATACATATTTTGTATTCAACCATATATATTTCATCTTTAATCATATAATATATTTATCTTGAACCATACATATTTTGTCTCGAACCATAAATATTTCATCTTGAATCATATAATATATTTGTCTTGAACCATACATATTTTGTCTTCCACCATAAATATTTCATCTTGAATCATATAGTATATTATCTTGAACCATATAATATATTTTGTCTTGAACCATAAATTTTGTTGTCTTCAACCATACATGTTTCATCTTGAATCATATAATATATTTGTCTTGAACCATACACATTTTGTCTTGAACCATACATATTTCAAAAACTGTAATTTAGCTTCAACGATTTTTCTAATATTCATAAGTACACTTCGTAGCGTCACACAGCTATCGACATACCAGCGAGTCGTTGGCAGACATTAATTAAACGTTCGAGATTCGCTTAATGAGTAGAACCGACTTCAATGTCATGACTCGTTAGCTGCTTTTCTGATAAACCCTTGCAAACATCGAGATTGTACACTACAGGATTCGCGATGGCGTTAGTCGTGATCGTTTATAAATACAACGATGCATAATTAGATATTCGGGTACTTGAATGGTTCAGATTCATGGAAAGTGTTAGCCAGCTGCTTATTGTCTATAATTATAAGTAGACGACGGATCTTTATGCAAAATAAAAATTTTTACCCGAATTGCAACAAGCTGGACTGAAATAGTAATTTATTCTGAAAATAATATAACAGTATTTTTAAATTCTTCCAATGTTTTTACTGTTTTAAATCACACCTACTAAGTTTTGTCATAAACGGATAAAATCCTATGTCTAATTATAAGCAATTTATGAAAACAGTTACTTAATTTACAATCTATTGTAAATAATACTAGACATAATGTTAAAAGAAACATCATTAAGAGTTAACATTTCAGACATAAATCGTAACAGGAAGAAATTATCTCTACATTTAAATCTACTTAATCTCGAATCTGCGCCTAGTAGATTCATCCCGCGATGGCGAGTCCTACTTTTAAGGAAATTGCAGAAGTTTCACCTCTGCATCTGCTTCACTCGGGTTCTTCGCTCCGCCCGAGCTTTATCAAGTTCATAGTCACCGAGGAGAATTTGCAGAAAAGAAAGTCATTCCTCGAAGTTCCTCGACTACCCAGTCACTTATACATATAATCTATTTGCAATCTCCATCGAAGACGAAATTAATTTGATTGAAGACTTTACAATGTTTATAGTTCGTACTAACAAAACCTAGCACGTTTTCAAACGATTGCACAATCAAAGATTTAAAAATATGCCTTCAGACGCGTTCAACGTGGCCGAGATATTCAACATCGAATTAAAAATGGTCCTTTTCACTCAAACTGTTTTTGAGATGTGTAGGAATCAGTATAAAGCATTTTTAAAAATTTTATTCAACAATTACGTTTAAACCAGTCGGAACCAACTATCTTCCTGTGTAAAATCAGAGTTCATCGTTTATTTTACTACTTCTTCTAACCGAGACATTGAACATCAAATTAAAAATGGTCCTTTTCACTTGAACTGTTTTCGAAATATGCAGGAATCACTACAATGCATTTTTAAAAATTTTGTTCAACAATTACGTTTATACCAGTCGAAACCAACCAGCTTCATGTATAAAATAAGGGTTCATCGATTATTTTATTACTTATTCTAACCAAGAGATTCAACATCAAATTAAGAATGATCCATTTCACTTGAACTTGCGTTTGAGACGCGGAGGAATCGCCGAAGACCATTTTTAAAAATTTTGTTCAACAATTACGTTTAAACCAGTCGGAACCAACTATCTTCCTGTATAAAATCAGAGTTCATCGATTATTTTATTACGTATTCTAACCAAGAGCTTCAACATCAAATTAAGAATGGTCCTCTTCACTTGAACTTGCTTGTGAGATGCGGAAGAATCACTGTAGAGTATTTATAAAAATATTGTTCAACAATTACGTTTATACCAGTCGAAACCAACTATCTTCCTGTATAAAATCAGATTTCATCGTTTATTGTACTACTTCTTGTAACCGAGAGATTGAACATCAAATTAAAAATGGTCCTTTTCACTTGAACTGTTTTCGAAATATGCAGGAATCACTACAATGCATTTTTAAAAATTTTGTTCAACAATTACGTTTATACCAGTCGAAGCCAACCAGCTTCATGTATACAATAAGGGTTCATCGATTATTTTATTACTTATTCTAACCAAGAGATTCAACACCAAATTAAGAATGATCCTCTTCACTTGAACTTGCGTTTGAGACGCGGAGGAATCGCCGAAGACCATTTTTAAAAATTTTGTTCAACAATTACGTTTAAACCAGTCGAAACCAACTATCTTCCTGTATAAAATCAGAGTTCATCGTTTATTTTACTACTTCTTCTAACCGAGAGATTGAACATCAAATTAAAAATGGTCCTTTTCACTTGAACTGTTTTCGAAATATGCAGGAATCACTACAATGCATTTTTAAAAATTTTGTTCAACAATTACGTTTATACCAGTCGAAACCAACTATCTTCCTGTATAAAATCAGAGTTCATCGATTATTTTATTACGTATTCTAACCAAGAGCTTCAACATCAAATTAAGAATGGTCCTCTTCACTTGAACTTGCTTGTGAGATGCGGAAGAATCACTGTAGAGCATTTATAAAAATATTGTTCAACAATTACGTTTATACCCGTCGAAATCAACAAGCTTCATGTATAAAATCAGAGTTCATCGATTATTTTACTATTTCCTTTAACCGAGCGATTCAATGTCAAATTGAAGATTGTTTTTCTGACTTTAACTGATTCTAGAAAGCAAAGGCAAAATTAAAGGAACATTATTTGCCGTTTCGAATTGATAAACAATGAGAAGGAATTTTCATTCAAATTTCAGTGGCTTTGAATTTCTCCGGGAAAGCGTGAATCGCGAGCAGCTCGCACGGTCGGTCATCGTACAAAAGCGGCGCGAACAAAAACAATTTGACACCCATACGTTCTTACTTCCGGGATGAACCCTTTATGCAGCGGTAGCGTAGTTTGACCAGAAATTTTACGGTCGGCACGATCGAAGACAGACTGTGCGCGTTTGGATAGCCCAGAACAATGAATTTTCATCGGGATTCAAGCCTGCCCCCGCACGCGCCATCCATCACGATTCAGGACGCCGACAACGCGTTGTCTCACGGGGATTTCCGGCTGAAATCTTCCGGGGAAACCTCGGCCGTTCTTGTACTACACACGACACACACGGACATATTGCGTTCGCGAGATTCAATTCGCCACAACGATTCCGAGAACAATGCCGGCGGCGTCCGGCTGGAATCGCTAACCGATATCTTCCCTTGTCGCTGACCCGTCAGTAGCCCCCAGGTCATCGGGTGCTTTTCATCAACCAAGAAGATTTTCGGCCAGGGCCGGACCGCTCCTTCGACTCGCGAAGTCTGGAATTTTTTTTACGAACAAACAGCAACTGTCTTATAAATCTTAATCCAATATCATTTAATTACGTGCACCAGATGAACACGTGTCTTTTCGTTGTGTCTCAGCGAGAAAACAAGTAAAGCTAACAATTTATTATAACCGTTCCTTCGACTCGCATAGTCTGGAATTTTTTTACGAACAAACAGCAACTGTCTCATAAATCTTAATCCAATATCATTTAATTACGTGCACCAGATGAACACATGTCTTTTCGTTGTGTCTCAGCGAGAAAACTAGTGAAGCTAACAATTTATTATAAACATAAAAGCTTATCAGCTTACTAACTGAAAGTGGAAACCCTGGGGGTTAATTTAGCTAAAGGAAGCACAAGGAGATTGCAATTTCTAAAAACTGTATTAACCGTATTAACTGTATTAAAAGAAAATTTAACATTTCGTCCGACCTAGAATATTTCCATTCCCCATGATTTCTTAGAATTAGATACCGACCTATTTAATAATGTAAATAATATTTTGAATAATGGTACGGATAAGGGTTAATTATACAGTGAATTTGAAGAAACTTGTGCTTTATATATTTATAGCTGCGTCTGATACGAAGTATACGGCTAACAAGGAACACAATAAATTAGTTATCTGATACACTAGCCGTAAAGTTTTACCTTCATCGCATAAAGTTTTTGTGGCCCGTTACTTTCGAGTAGGTACTGTTAGTATATCAAGAAACTTATGGTTCATAAACAATGGACCACGTAAGGATGCACGTGATCCCAAAAGTATCCCCGCAAGATTTGATCTGTCCACGATCACAAGAATAACATCCTGGATCATCATCTAGTACCGCACTTTTCTGCTACACTGTTTTTAGACAATGTAAATCAACAATATATGTACGACGGCAGTCTCCTTACGGCATATTTCATACGTATCCTCCACTATACTCTGTTAGGATCTTTATATGAGGAATTTCAAGTGACGTTACAGCGCTGCACATAAAGATTGCGTCGCTTATGCACTTTTTACGCGAAGTCTAACGGTGTAAGATATCGGGCTGATGCACGAGACGTGATCCTTATGTGGTTGAATAATTAACGAATCTTATGGACGCGGATACTGTTTATGCAATAGGTAAAATAACGTTTTAATACAGGGTATCCCAAAAATGTCATATTTCCTGGAAAGAGGTGATTCAAAGAAAAGACTTACTTCAAATGACCCTGGGAACTTCCCCTTTCGTGTTGAACAAAAAGTATATCGGAAGATCAAATATATCGCTTGACCCAAAAACGAGTTTCATTGTGAACCAAAAATGGTGGTAGGAGCGTGTCAAATAAGGTCAACACAAGTTATCCTATTCTCGAATTCCCTTCGAACCGAAAATCAGCGTGTTTGTTACGAAACAAACTCTGAGGCAGCAAGGTTACCTTCGCTTTACACCGTTACAGTCCCGGAACTCGATTCCGCAGAGACACGGTACCGAAAACGCGGACTGCATTCGTTTAATACTAAACCAACCTAACAGTAAAAGCAACTCTCGTGTGCTGCTTTATAAGAATAACGAGATTGAATTTATTTCGATTTTGCACGATTTGTATTATTGTACGAACTTGACTAACGTACTTGACTAACGTACTTGACTAACGAAGTGTATTTAATCATTTCCCATGGAAAGTTTTGCACAACTTCAAATATTGTAAAATAAACTACTCCACAAGATTGAATTATAAATGAATTATAACCGACAAATTGTCTACCCTTGAACTCCTGTGATTTCATATAAAAAAAGTCTTACTCATTTTATTACTCAAAAATATTCTACTCATTTTAAATGGTAAACTCTCTACTTTCACGTCCTTAAACTCAGATTTATTCAAAACCCTCTTTTATCAGAAAATGGAGCGAAAAATTATCAAAATTGTTTCCCTTTTGAAATTGAAAAAATTCAACATTTTACAGACAGTTTACATAATTTTTTTCCACATACATTTCAACGTGACCTTCTTAAGTGAAATCTCCCTTTGAGAATGACGTCTTAAAAGTTAATCTGCGGTTTTTGTTCGCGATGTTATTGTACATCCAACGACAAGTATACCAATTATTGAAATTGTTTCCCGTTTGAAATTGTACAAATTCGACATTTTATAGAAAGTTTACATGATTTTTTTCCACATACATTTCAACGTGACCTTCTTAAGTGAAATCTCCCTTTGAGAATGACGTCTTAAAAGTTAATCTGCGGTTTTTGTTCCCGATGATATTCTAGAAGAGTCTAGCGTACCGAGGTCATCATTTTATAGCCGTAGCCGCCCCTAACCGAATGCAACTCTACTCCTAATCTTCCCAATTATTCCACTACTTCCACTACCGTTTAAAACACTCCCTCCAGCCAATCATATCCATTTTCCCAAGACCACCTCTATCTTCTAGCCTCTCCTAAATTTCTACGCGACCAGAACAAACCAGAACTGTTTTCGACTATCGACCCACCAACAACCCCAAGTACAGCCGAGTTTGACTTGGAAACAGCAAGCCGAGTCTTGTGAAATATCAAATAAAGAAAATTTACTTTTATACGTTATAATATTTAAATATCCCGTCTATATTCTCTGAATATTCAGCTTATATTTTTTAAACATTCAATTTACATTTCCTGTACATGTATACAATATTTAGATCCAATATTTATCTCGTATGAAAAAGTGTGGCTTAAAAAATATTTTTCCAACATTTTTGTGCTACTAAGGAAGTTTTCTCCGGAGTTTGACTCTACATTCATTCGCCTACATCCATTCGTTTACCTAGTCGTGATGCGAAGCCCAAATCCGGGATGGACACGGCTCCACAATATGGAATAACGAATCCTGGCGGCACTTTCAGTGTTTCTCCTCCAGCCTGAAGATAAACCGAGATGACGTCAACCGTGATCGATCGATCGCTCGCTGCGTATCTGATCTGCCAGTTTCGAGAGCTAGATCACCATATGTGCTATCCCGTGACCCTGCGCCCTACGCAACGAGCTCCTCCCGATTCCGTTGCTGCGTTCCCACTTTAATTTGCCCAAGCTTCCGTGATTACACGCTGCAAGATTAGTGGCTTACGCATCGATCATCCGAGCCTAGCCGGTGCATGCCTGCCACCAGACGAAAGTAAACGAGCCGCGGCGTCTGTTCATCCAAATTCGTGACACCTTTTGTCTCCCCTTACCCAGAAAAATACAGTATTCTCTCGCAGTAATCAATTTTCCGCTGACGACTACGCCTGGAATTTAACCCGACGTAATTAAACGCGTCCCTTTATTCTCTAAAAAGATAGTGCAGTAATGTCTTGATGTATGGGAAAGAGATGTGCGCGATATTTGCGAAAAATTCAACTCTAATACCGTGAGAGGCTCGACTCGATTTTCTAGAAAAAGCTTATTTGTTATTAACTATTCTTTTTTTTATGAAACTTTTACTTTAACCCTTAGCACTCGGACGACGACTCTGAGGCGCCACTAAAAATTGCTGTACCGTTATTCGAAATATTGTTTGCATTATTGAATATGTCGGTATCTAATCAATTACTAAACATTTATCCATCGAATATCCATAAAATTCTAGATTGGAAAAAAATGTTCAATTTTCGAGTTAACACTAGGTTTGCGGAGCTCTAGAAATAATTACTTCACATTATTTTATAAATATGACAAGAATGCGCCTATCCTAATTTTTTGCCTTTTTTCCAATAATATATACCCAAAGAAATAAATTTGGTAAATAATTCCTCAGGGAAGCATCGTTACAATATCCATAAAATTCTAGATTGGAGAAAATGTTCAATTTTCGAGTTAACACTAGGTTTGCGGAGCTCTAGAAATAACTATTTCACATTATTTTATAAATATGACAAGAATGCGTCTGTCCTAATTTTTGCCATTTTTCCAATAATATATACCCAAAGAAATAAATAAGGTAAATAATTCCTCAGGGAAGCATCGTTACAATATCCATAAAATTCTAGATCGGAGAAAATGTTCAATTTTCGAGTTAACACTATAGGTTTGCGGAGCTCTAGAAATAACTATTTCACATTATTTTATAAACATAACAAGAATGTGTCTGTCCAAATTTTTGACCATTTTTCAATAATATACAGTTACAATCTTAATAATTAATCGCAAATTAAAAATATTAGAACTCGTCGTCTTGACGAATCCCGTTAACCTAGTGTTAAAATAGCTCCGACTGCAAAGGATTAACATAATTTTTAATAAGTTGGAAAAACGTGTTCTTGAATTCTTTTCTCCTACTCGTTTTTTACACGAATACATAAACTCCGACAGTGCGGCAGTGCTTTGTCCGTGTCTTTACAATCACGTTTCCTTTCTCACGTTTTTACAAATAAATCTGTTTGTAAGTAATAATCTGGATTCATTAAATCTCGCTTGTTACTCTCTACAAGCACGTTGTTAGTTACATGCGTCGCGGGCATCGAGAATACTGTATTCCTGTTCCTTTTCCGTTCGTTTATGTTTCTTTTCAGAGATTTTAAGGATTGTCACGAGTTTGGCAAAGACATGTAACATCATTACGCTATGAAATCACATACCTTGTAGTGCAACGTTTGAATCTGTAACATGATGACCTAGTCTGAAAGTATTTCATAAAACGTTTGTTGTAGATACGATCGAATCGTCATGGCGATACACAGGCAAATATCAGAGCGGTAAGGTACCCCTTAATATCAATCTACATTGTTTTGCTAGTCGAGCGTTACTTAGATCGCGTAGTTTTTCTTGATATGGCTGGCCCGTCGATGCAGAGGTGCCCTCTGGATCTCGATCTATCGATTTCAAAGTATTTCACACTATGCTTTTGATGTATTATAGAAAATTGGGAAAAAGCTGGCCGATAGGGTGAAAAAAGAATTTCATTTTTTAAACAAAATATATTCACGGTCGACTGATTCATTGTTGCTTTCTTTGCATCAAGTTACACTCTTAACTACGTCGTGGACTGCGTCCATTTTGTTGTGCACAAAGTTCAAAACGTAATAAAATAGAAAATTCTGCTGTAGCTATGAAATAGTTTAAATAAAAATGTATACAAATTGGTACGCTCGAAGTACTAAATTAAAAATTACTGAAAATATTGCTTGTAATTGTCGAACATTTAGCACATTTAGCTTCAAACATCGTTATCCATCACTTAAATTCGATATTCAACAATACTAATACATATACACATACAGGGTTGAGTCACCTAACGTTTGTACCTCAAATATCTTTGTTGTTTTCAAAGATATATTAAATGTCTTGAGGACGAAGTTATATTATTACAGGACATTGGTATGTTTACTACAAGTCCGTGACCTTGAATGACCTAGAATAATTATAATCACCGAATTCGTAATAAAAGAAACTAACATTGTGGGTGTCTAAAAAAGGATGGTTCCATTTAAAGAAATGTAGGTGACCTTGATTTGATGTCTCTAAAACGACGACATAAAAACAAACAATTTTTAGTATCGTGAAAATGTATCTTTGAAAACAACAAAGATATTCAAGGTGCAAACGTTAGGTGACTCACGCTGTATACAGAAAAAAAGTGCAGTTGCATTTTTCTGATGCACCGATGCACAAAAGTGTATAAAATTAGTTGCATTTCATGCACCGTCTGATACCATTCAACTTTTACTTAGAACATCTATACCCAACCGTTTAGGAGATACAGACTGTTCCAGTTGCGTGGAACACTCTGTATATACTAATAAATAGTACAAAACAGTACCAATAAGTAGTACAAAACAAAACCAATAAATAGTACAAAAATCAGGCGAATAGTGATATGTTTACCTAGTTTTCAGCCAGTAGAGTATCCGAGCTTCTTTCATCTCCTTCGCGATAAATTGCAAAATTACAATCGGGCACACGTGTAACCAATCTCTCCGCGCAATCAGAGTGTCAGATCCACGTGACGCTGTCACTGGCGAACGTGCTAAGATTCAGTTCAAGGTCTGCCTAACGACGTTCACTCCAACGGTCCTCGTTGTCGCACAAATCACACGAACGTCTCAGTTGCATCCGAGCGATATTATCAATTTGAATAGCCTCCGCGCGAAAGCTTTCCCCTGCGAAATAAATTCACCGAAAAGAAACGGAAAAAAATCCTGCGATGGAGGATCCACAATTTTCGCGTCGGTGATAAATCTCGTTCGCATAAAGGGACTGCGGTCTCCGAGGAGCTGGATGGCTCGGATTTAAACACCAGCCAGATTACAATCTCCCATAAAATTAGGGCGTAGAAAAGGCTCGGGACGGCGATAAAAATAATCAGGGGAACAGACGCTAATTCCCAACGAGAAAGAGAGAGAGAGAGAGAGGGAAGAGAAAAGGTTGGTCCAAGAGGTGCAGGGCTGGATGGAGTCGCCGAGATCGTAAAGCCAGTGGGTTTTCTCTGTCTTGCTAGTTTCCTGGGAAAGGGAGTCCGTGTCTTAAACCACCGCGGGCATTTTCACTCCTCTCAATTATCCCGAATGTCATCTGCATCCCCAAAGGCGCGGGCGGCCCGGGAAACTAATCTGCATTTCGGTTCGTTTGCTTGCCGACAATTTTCTCGGCCGCGCCTAGCTTCTTCTCGTTCTGCACCTGCTTGCTTTGCCGTGACGCGAGGCGTCGCGACGCTCATTTTCGCCGGTGTCCGTTTACACCTCCGCTTGCACGTTCTTACGAGGTGTGTCTAAACAGTGCCACAACACTGCTAGGTTAAATTTACATCGGGAGCCAGGCCTTTTTTCCCAAAACCTGACTCGAACATGGCTCGACGAAATGAGAAAATCGGTGTAACAGATATTAACGGTATTACCTTTATAATTGTAGCACCAATGGGCAGTCGAGATTCTTCCGATTAAAACTAGCCCAAACACGATGTAAATCGGATTATTTTTATCGATAATTATTGCCCGATAACCGACTACTCGGGTCGGGTCGGGCCGAAAATTGGATGGGCTCGAATTAGTTCGATTTACCTCGTGTTTGGACTCATTTTAATGGGAAGAATCTCGGCCATCCATTGATGCTACAAGTATAAAGGTAAGACGACAATGACGTCGTTAAAAGTATTGACAAATGTGTTCTGAACATTTCTATATTATTAAAGGAAGGAAGAACTTCTTTAGTTTTCATTGCTTAAGTACAAACTGGCAGTAGAACGGTCGTAATACAGAGCTGACGCCGCTGGGAATATTTCCGATCACAGTTATTATTCTCATTTCTTTTGAAGCTGTTGTATGCTTTTGTCACATTCAGATATGAAGTTATTACTGCAACAACATCGAGGAATAATCTCCTCAATATTTACATAACATCCTTCTGCATTATAAATGCAATGCCGCGTGGGTCACCATTAAGCGGGTTGTAAAAACAGCGAATAATCGATTCGAGAAGCTGCAGGGAAACTTAATGAAAAATTGCAGCAGCAAAAACCTATTTATCTTTACATCTACAGTAAATACATAAAATTGACCTATTTTCGTATGCTTTTGCTAAGTGCGATATTTGCCACTTTATTTTACAAAAATTATAGGTTTTTTATACTTACGAGTAACAACAGCGAATAATCGATTGGAGAAGCTGCATGGAAACTTAATGAAAAATTGCAGCAGCAAAATCTATTTAGCTTTACATCTACAGTAAATACTTAAAAATTGACCTATTTTGTATGCTTCTGCTGAGTGCGATATTTGCCACTTTATTTTACAAAAATTATAGGTTTTTTATACTTACAAGTAAAAACAGCGATTAATCGATTCGAGAAGCTGCAGGGAAACTTAATGAAAAATTGCAGCAGCAAAATCTATTTAGCTGTACATCTACAGTAAATACTTAAAAATTGACCTATTTTGTATGCTTCTGCTGAATGCGATATTTGCCACTTTATTTTACAAAAATTATAGGTGTTTTATACTTACAAGTAAAAACAACGAATAATCGATTCGAGAAGCTGCATGGAAACTTAATGAAAAATTGCAGCAGCAAAAACCTATTTAGCTTTACATCTACAGTAAATACAAAAAATTGATTTATTTTTGTATGCTTTTGCTGAGTGCGATATTTGCCACTTTATTTTACAAAAATTATAGGTTTTTTATACTTACAAGTAAAACAGCGAATAATCGATTCCAGAAGATGCTGGGAAACTTAATGTAACATTGCAGTAGCAAAAAGCGCTATTTAGCTTTACATCTACAGCAAATACTTAAAAATTGACCTAGTTTTGTATGCTTTTTGCGACTTTATTTTACAAAAATTATAGACTGTTTATATTTAGTGCTTTGCATACGTATTCTGTTATGCTTGATATAATACCAAGAATTTTGATAAGCATTTTTATTGAAAACTTGTAGAGTTATAGTTGTTATGAGCCGCCACGAACGAAATTGGTTTTGTCTGAAGCTCTTGCAGCGGCTGTTTCCTTCATGCAAACTTACTAACTCGAAAGTTATGTTCACCTTATGAGTGTGGTTACGATCCATGTAGACTCGTCCCCCAAAAATTACATACGTTAACAAAATTGTGCCACTTTAAACAAGAACGATTCATTTTTACAGACAAGCTTTGTCCATTCCATCGTGAATAAAATTATGTATTTTTGCGACGTGTAAGTGCAGTTCGAGGTTCGAAACATAGTCAGTCGGATGCGAAACACGTACATCAAATTGCAACCCGATTCGCTCAGTAGTTTCCGCGAAATCGCAGTGCTCGCCTAAAGAAATGTCGCCTTGAAAAACGCGATAAAAGTTTTTCGAGCCATCAAGCGACACCGGTGACACAAACTTTTAAACCTTCGCTCCACGTAAACTAAAATTTTGCAAATCTCGCTGGAATGTTTCGCAGGTCCATCAGAAAGTGTGTGGAGAAATGCAAAAACGAAAATAGAAAATGTGTACTAGACCAGCTCGTCTTAATTTATTATTTATTAAATAAATTGTTTGGTTTGCGCGAAACAATGAAGATCGCATAAAATGTCAAGAACATGTCGTTGTAATTTTTCCAAGAAATCCGAAGCGAAGAGAAGTGCGTTTTTCAAGTAAAAAGTAATTGGAACGAGAGAAAGAAGATTGCTTTGGTGAGTGGAGAATTGTGTATACAACCCGTGGCAAAATGTTTCCGATCGGAGACATTGATACGGATTTTACAGAAAACATTCGTGTTTTAGAAGTATAAAATATTATTTTATGGAGTTAAAACTGATGGGAAATTAAAACTAAAACATGAATATTTTCTGTTAAATCCCTATCAATGTCTCCGATCGGAAACTTTTTGCCACGGGTTGTAGCTATTTTCCCGAGGCCTTTTGAAAAATAGAGCATTGTAGAAACCTGATAGCTATTTTCAAAAGAAAATTACGAAAACATACTTCAATTAAAACTCTTTAGATACCACATTCGCTGTTTTTGTTTAATCTGTCTCCCCTTATCTATTCCAACCTGGCATTGACGCTTTGTCGAGCAGTGTCACTTATGCGTGACTTCCTCGAGTCAGTGTTTATCGAGCGAAGTCACGCGAACGTGATTTTGTCATTTTCGGTGGTATCACGACGAGTTAAACTATACGTTTACGACGGTCAGCGTTCGCTGGAAATAAACAATAAAACTGAACAAATCTTACGTTTTACGGTGGTTCTCCGAGCAACAAGTTAAGCGTATCTTCCAGAGAAATGCACGACCGTCGAAATGATAAGGTGATAGCGTGATCCTAGGAGCTCGGGTCACGTGTGTAAAACGGGCCATAGCCAGATCGTGGAACCGGTTGCACAACAGAATCCATTACGGGAATAACACAATATGTAAAGGGACAAATTCGTCAATTATCCAGGGATTCCCTCTCGCTATTTGACAACCAGTCAGGAAAGTGACCTTGCAATCAAGCTCGTCAGAGTTTCAATGAGCTAATCTGCTTATCCTCGCGAAAGCGCCATAGAGCCTGCGCCTGCCTGTTCGTGCAGATCGCGATTCGGCCAATTAGGTTTTCAGGGCAACGAACCGACCTCAAACTAGCCGAAAAGTCGACCCGGTCGAATCGTTCTCCTTTGAAACACACGAACCCACCGGCAAGTTCTGATTCAAGTGCAAGGAATTCGTTTGAATATTCATCGTTCGCACTCCCTGAATGCCGGGTTAACGAATGGCGCACGTGTCGCGTATCGATTAGATCGAATTGTTTATCGACCGGTGCACCTATTAGAAAATATTCCTCGCATATTTTTGCCGCTCATTTTAAATACTTTTGCTCGAAGTAATCCAGTTTAATGAAAAGTATACATCGTTATATTCTTCATTGTACGATTCGCGTACGTTAATAGTTAAGAATTTGTTTACTTAAACTACTAGTATTATCCTACATATTGCACCTCTATAAGAATACTGTCACTATTCAAGAAACCCAAGTTTCCAGGAGACAGGAACAACAAAATTCTAATCAAATTTCGTTGAATTGTAAAGCAGCTGTTCCAATTAAAATCGTGATATTTGAGCATATTGATGTTTAGAATGTTCCTCAAACAGATATTTAGTAACTGTCTTAGCACTCGTCACTTACATCATTCAGGACTGGTTAGAAATATAATTTTCTGATTTGTGACGATGTTCTTCTAGGGGTGCGTGATATCATGATATTTGAATATATTGAAGTTTATAATGCTCCTCAAACAAATATTCAGTAACTGTGTTAGCACTCGTCACTTAAATCATTCAGGACTGGTTAGAAGCATAATTTTTTGAGTTGTAACGATGTTCTTCTAGGGGTGCGTTAAAAGGGGTACATAAAATCAGGATATTTGGATATATTTAAATTGATAATGTTCCTCAAACAGATATTCAGTAACTGTGTTAGCACTCATCATTTAAGTAACCCAGGACTGGTTAGAATGATACATTTTTGATTTGTGACGATGTACTTCTAGGGGTGCATAAAATCATGATAGTTGAATATATTGAAGTTTATACTGTTCCTCCAACAAGTATTTAGTAACTGTGTTAGCACTCATCATTTAACTCATCCAGAACTGGTTAGAAAGATAATTTTCTGATTTGTGACGATGTTCTTCTAGGGGTGCGTGAACTCATGATATTTGAATATATTGAAGTTTATAATGCTCCTCAAGCAGATATTCAGTAACTGTGTTAGCACTCATCACTTAAATCATTCAGGACTGGTTTGAAGCATAATTTTTTTATTTATGACGATGCTCTTCTAGGGGTGCGTGAAAAGTGGTCCATAAAATCAGGATATTTGGATATATTGAAGTTTATAATGGTCCTCAAGCAGATATTCAGTAACTGTGTTAGCACTCATCATTTAACTCATCCAGAACTGGTTAGGAAGATAATTTTTTGATTTGTGCGGCTATCCTTCTAGAGGTACTATAAATTTTCAGACAATGTCATGCACATTTTGTTATGTATTTAACAGCTCGGTAAAAAAATGTACGTGAAGCAAAAAAATAAACTTTGCAGTTGTTACTCGAGCGGGTAATGCGCGAGCTTTGTTTATGTGCGTCATTGCAGTTATCATTATGCAAATACGCTGCACTCCGTTACACGCATCGAGACATTACCGTGGTCCTATCAACGCGTGTAGTTTCGTGTTTACTCCGATAACTGTTTATCAGTAGCTAGCCGCACCGGTAACCACCAGAGAGTTGTTTCTCCGGAAGGATTCAGGTACTCTACTAGCATTGTATCGCAGCCACAGACTACGAGGCGCAATCGTTACTTACCTCGCGGTCTGTAATCTTACTGTTACAGAAATTAGTATGTTTCTTACGTTCATAAATCCCGTTGGAAATACGAAGCTTCTCTGTAAATCACTTTCGAAAATGTTCTTTGCATATTTACAATTAAAAAAGATATTTTAATATTCGAAATCCCGTAATATTATTACGGGATCACATAATATTATTTCAATATTCGAGGATCACAAGGTGGACTGACTTTTAGATTTTTCAAACAAGTCAAAGTTTAATAAGAAAGTCAAAATGACTGGCACGATACGAAACGAAAACGAATGTTGTTTTCCATTTAGCATAAACTTGGCAACATCAGCCACCACAACCGAATCAATAAATCAATATTCCAAGCACTCCGGTAGCTCTTACGGTTCCATCTTCCAACAGTACCGCTGAACCCACACAAGAAAGCAATGTAGTTCCTCATTCAGTATAAAAGGTACATAAACCTTCCGGTAGTAGCGCTGCTGTACTGCTCGAGCGTCGGCAGCTCGTGAGCAGTCAGTTGGCCAGGCCTGCTATAGATCACAATAATTACCAAACCAATAATTTAAAGCTAAATCTGCCTGCACTTTTTCCAAAGACACAAAAGTTATAAGTACGATTATAAAAACCGGGTTACCCTGACCTGACCGACAACCATTCCATCTTTTTTCTTTCTGTTACAGTGCAGCAGCCACGCGGTGCGCTGTTTCGCAGGCAGGACTCGCAAGAGCAACGAGTCGCAGTGTCCGATGCTGCAGAAACCGATCCTGTCGTCGTCGACGACGATCACGCCACCTCTGACCAAGTCGACGATCGTGAGGAACCACTTGAACAGCGCCTGTAGCGCGACACATTCGCCTCACCATAAGAAGCTGAGGTTCCACCTGGCGAAGGAACGTAAAGCGAGCACCACGCTGGGCATCATAATGAGCGCGTTCATCGTCTGTTGGCTGCCGTTCTTCGTCCTGGCCCTGGTCAGACCGTTCCTAAGCGACCCGGACGCGATCCCGGCGTTTCTGTCGAGCCTGTTCCTCTGGCTCGGCTACTGCAACAGCTTGCTGAACCCCATCATCTACGCGACGCTGAACAGAGACTTCCGGAAGCCGTTCCGCGAGATCCTCTACTTCCGTTGCAGCAACCTGAACCACATGATGCGCGAGGAGTTCTACCAGAGCCAGTACGGCGACCCCGTCAACAACTACGAGATCAAGGCCGGCGAGATGGACGTCGCGGAATGTCTCGACCATCACGGCGTCGAGGCGATCGACGTCGCCGCGAACGTACCCAACGAGAGCTTCCTGTGATCCGGGATGGAGGACGTCCGTTTCGATCGTCAGGAACCCAGCCACCATTAGAGGACGTGAAAGTTCCGACCGCCGCGACACCTGCTGATCATCCGGACACACCTGTCGCCCTCGTCGGACAATTAATCATTCAAGAGCCACGGGATTAATCGCCCTGATCGAAGATGTGCGACACCTAGCTGTTTTCGATCTGTCGGATTGCTGCGTCCCGACGGTGTCCTCTTTCTCCTTCTCTTTTTCTGTGTTCGGTGACCAGTTTCTTGTCGAGGTCTGGGTTAGAGGATTCATGAACGTTCCCACCTTTATACGAGGTTGCCACGCGAACCCCGACAGCGATAAGCTGGCTCAGGACATCGGGAGGTCTTCCCTGCTCTGTGGTAAGGACAGAGCCTGGTGCTATCTCAGTGCAGCCAGATAAAGGCGGGAAGATTTCGAGTCTCCGACGAGCTGGACCACTTAATCTTGCCCGCCACTGTGCAAAAGCGTGGGACAAGATGCTAGACTACCAAAGAGATCCCCTCGGGTCTTTGACGTGGCTCGGTGATTCCCCGGTTAGGGGCAGCGAGATCACACATAGGAAACCTTTGATGCTTGATAACTAAGTACGTCTTTCGCTTAATGTATCCAACCCTAGAAACGACCGAGTCCCGCGCCCGTGAATACCTGCATTACGCGTTACAGTGATGGCCGAAAGGAAGCTCGAAAGAGCACAGTAACGTGATTATGATTTTAGAAGGAGGTACATATAAGGTAATTCGTGTGTTGAGAGGACGCAAGTCGTTGAACATTCGAACCACTCGCTGATCGTCGATTTCGATGAATTTCGTTTTCAGAGACACTTTATCTAGTGGAAACTTGGTAATAAGCTACCCCGTAACTGCGCTAGCTTGAAAGGGAGCTTAGTTTCTGTTCGAGTAATGAATTTGGAAAATTGTTACTGCCAGGGATCGAAAAAGTTATGCTTTTAATAGACTTAACTTTTTAGAGTTAACTTTTTACAGAGTTAACTTTTTAATAGACTCTATATTTAAAGTGGGGACCGTAGAACTTTTTTCAAAATCGTCCTCACGTTGTAAGTTCCGATCAGAACAAACAAAGAAAAGTTGTCGATCAACTGATTTTCATTACAAGCGCATGAAATCAATCGTCTATAACAATATCAAATAATCGTTACAATGAAATGGCTATTCGAATAATGTTTTTGAAGTGAAAACTTTTTTAGGCGCACCGCGTATACAATTGCTGGGCAGCGAATGTGTCTGATCCGTCACGTTCCGAGGTGAAACACTATTCAGGTATTTCTTTGATTTGCAATATTTAACTAGATAATTCACGGTTCGAAGCTTGCTTGTGTGTCCTCTTATGGACATTTCAATACACGATCTAAAAGAACTTGTTCTATTCTTACGCGATATAAAGAAACTGAAACGAGAGTGCAGCGAGTGGAAAAATTCAAAGGAAAACATAAACACATGAATAAAAATCAATAACATAATCATTAAGAGTAACGTTGCACGATGTAAATTGTTTCATTCCATATATTTGTTGTTTATACGTAATATTAATGTGTGCACGCGAACACATCGATTTCGAGCTTCGGTTTGGCCAACACTGTATATATTGTACAAAAGTTACAGAAGTAATGTGTGTAGTGTTGCGTCGATCATTTCGAACGGTATGTAATTAGTAAGCAGGAGATTTCTCGAATCTAGAAACTTACTTGATCTAAATGTATGTACGAAGCGTGTCTACCAGCGTACACGAATTTCAAAAAGTAAACATACGGAACGTGCGTGCGTCTCGTGCGATTGCTCCAGAATAAAACAAACAAATCGATGTAACTATTCAAAATCGCAAATTGGAAATAACCAAAAATACAAGAATTAGACCAATCAGAAAAGGCAGTTTCATTTGTTCCGTTGGGAACAATTGAATTCACAGTAATGAAAAATTCCAAAGATGGATTTTTAAGATTATGAATTAACGACATAATCCACTGGACACTGTTTAGAACTCAAATTTAATTTGTCACATTTATCAATTAACAATTTATGTATGTTGTTGAACAACATACCGATTGTAACACTAATTTTTGGTATGCCGCTATTATTATTAAACAATCTATCCTCGGACAACATTAATCGTGTGTGTATTTACTTGGAGTATTGGCAACGATATTATTACTATTGTTGATTTGAGGCATGAAATTTCCGTTGACGTGTTAGTAAATTACGACAATTGCTTCCTATTGTGACAAACAAATGTTGGCTGTAACCGTTCTAAATTGTTGTTTATAAACTAATAGGAATACTACTGATTAATCCTAATAAGCATTGTCTCTCCATCTAATTCCACGTGGCAGCAAAGAAACATTTGAAAAAGAGTATGTTAGAACTTTGAAGAAGTGTGCATGAATATGTTAAACAAATTAACGATCGGCGACGCTAAATGTTCGTGTAATTATTCAGTGTATCAGTTTCGATACCATTACAAATAAATGGATCAGTTCTACCGTGTATTTTGTTAAAGTAACAAAATGGTTTGCACGTGATTGACTGGATTTTTAGTACATTTGATGTCCTACGAAATAAATACTGAATTCTGTTACGCAATTCCAATCCGAGAACGGCATCCGATGGAAGAAAATCTATACCCTGGGAGAGGATGTCGGGCAAATAACAAATACCATTGGGAAACGTCGATTGAAGATCGAGTAGTCGGTTGGAAAATTACTCGTGACGCGCGAGGATAGTAAAACCGTCGAGATGGTTTCTTGCACCTCTGGAGTGCGATTACGGAAAATGTACTTCCCATTTGAATCGTTAACTGTCTTCACAATTAGTACCGTAGAAAAGCGAGCGCGAGAACCGAGCACTCCCCAGAACATTACTGTGTAGAACTGTACCCACAGATCTGTGCAAGTTCTACACGTAAAAGGCGCTGAGTATTTATGTTATGGAACATTAAAACTATTAACTGCCACTAGGAGATCAGTTTTCATTCTTCAATTATTTTGTTCGAGTGATCAATTTACTTAGTTTTTCAAATATTTGTTGAAGACAGACCGTAAAATAGTTAACAGTGTTTTCTTAAACACGAGTATCGATAGTCGATTTATTAGAATTATTGAAGAAAGAATTACATTTTTATTTTGCATAAAAATTTGTGGTATAATTATTCACAACTAAATCATTTAAAAATCGAAATTTGTTACCTGTGTAAATTTGTGTTTTACTTAGATTTTTATATATTTATTACAAAAAATTGGAAGGTAAAAGAGACAGTAAAAAAGTTAACAGAGTGTTTTCTTAAACACGGAGTTTCGATACTCGATTTATTAGATTGAAGAAAGAATTACATTCCTTTCGCATAAAAATCCGCAATCTAATTATCCACAACTAAATCATTTAAAAATCGAAATTTGTATTTTACTTAGATTTTGATATATTTATTACAAAAAATTGGAAGATAAAAGTGACAGTAAAAAAATTAACGATGTTTTCTTAAACACGAGTATCGATACTCGATTTATTAGAATTATTGAAGAAAGAATTACACTTTTTTTTGCATAAAAATTTGTGGTCTAATGATCCACAACCAAATTATTTAAAAATCGAAATTTGTTACTTGTGTAAATTTGTGTAAACTTAATTTTTTAAATATTTATTGCAAAAATTGGAAGGTAAAAGAGACAGTAAAAAAATTAACGATGTTTTCTTAAACACGTGTATCGATACTCGATTGATTAGAATTATTGAAGAAAGAATTACACTTTTTTTTTGCATAAAAATTTGTGGTCTAATGATCCACAACCAAATCATTTAAAAATCGAAATTTGGTACCAGTGTTGTTCCTTTTAACAAAAGATTCCCTAACAGAAATAATAAGCAAGTGTGTGGTACTGATACAAACGTTTTGGATAATTGTTATTTTTGGAGCCTGGGAAGTGCAAGGGGTAGGAGCCCGGAAAGAAAGAAGTGAAAAGGATCAGAAAATCGCGAAAGATATTTAGGATAGAAGGTAACAAGACGTCGAAGAATTTCAGGAAATGTGTCCTCAAACCGGAGAACACAATCGATCGGAACCTCAAGGAATTGAATTCTTGGCATTGCCGGCGAGACGACGAGAATGTATGGGCAAAGTTCGAATTTTTCGTGGCGTCGAAATGAGAAATTTATGTCGCACCATACGTTTCCACGGGATCCATCTTTCTAGACAAACAACCGAGCGTACAGAGAAAACATGTCAGATCTAACGAAAATTACGATTCAAAGCGACATGTGATAAATAAAAATGTATCAGAAAATTACGATAATTGTTGAAAGTCTTGTAAGGTTGAATTGCATCGCGAAACACGTCGAACTGTGTCATTGTCGTAATAACAATTTATTCTTTGAAATGTTGAAAAATGCGATATAATTTTTAAAGCACGAACAATAGGTGTATTTAGAAAGATAGATCATGTATTCGACTTCAGTAAAAAATTTGATGAAAATTACGATTCAAAACGACAACACGTGATAAATAAATATGTGTCGGAAGATTTCAAAAATTGTTGAAAGTCTTGCAAGGTTGACTTGCATCGCGAAACACGTCAAACTGTGATATTGTCCTAATAACAATTTATTCTTTGAAATGTTGAAGAATGCGATGTAATTTTTAAAGTGCAAACACAATAGTGTTTATACACACGCTGGTGTATCTGGAAAGATACACCTATTATGTCAAATCTAACGAAAATTACGATTCAAAGCGACAACATGTGATAATAAAAATGTATCGGAAGATTACAAAAATTGTTGAAAGTCTTGTAAGGTTGACTAGCATCGTGAAACACGTTAAACTGTGTCATTGTCGTAATAAAAATGCCGCACGGTTTACATTTCGACAACAATCACGATGACCTTGCGTAAAAGTTTTTCCAAGCACGTCATTTTATAGCATCGAGTTAAAGTCCACTTTAAATGTAATAATGATCGTTGCGCATTGATAAGGTAAAGCAGAAGTTTTCCGAAAATAAAAATGCATTCGAACGCAGCCACGTCGAATCTAGCATCTGGTACGAAACCATTATCGATAACAACGATCAGTTGGAATTTCGCTTTACGATCGGGATTGCACCGTTGAAATTCGTCGAGCGTCCAGCCGAAAGATAAAAAAAAGGTTATAAAAACGCTGTGTGTGTGTGTGTGTGTTTGAGATTTTTTTTTAACGTTCAACCTATTACTGATACTGACTCTTTATTGCGCGATCATAGTGCCTTTTTTTCTGGTTCGCGATCGCATGTTCAATATCATTTCTCCGACACGCAATCTTGCGATATTGTCTTTCAATTGAAATTCTTCCGTGAAAGGAAATGACTCCCCCTCTTGCGAACCTTCTATTAAAGAAGTAAAATAACCGGTTCGAGGATGAGGAAAATCAATTAACCTGATAATGATAGCAGTGGCCCGCCCTCGCCATCCAACTAACGAAAACAATTTTCTATCGGACTCTGATTATCAAGAATTGTGTAATTTGGAAAATCACTGTGGAAAAATAAGTTATTTCAATGTAATCACTCCATTTTCGATTTTTATTGCACGTACAGATCGTTTCTGCGATAAGCAATTTCCATTGAATCATTTCATTTCGGATTTTTATTGTTTATTGACATCGTTCCCGCGATCAAATGAATAGTAATTTTTAAATCGGTCTTAACAAAAGGAAACACATGAAAGCGTAATTACTTCTTTCAATCATTTCAATCAGTCAAGAAAGATGTTGTCAAATTCATCTCCTTCTAATCTTCTAGTCATTAAACCCGTGGATCCGGCTTAGATCAAGACTTTACTGTCTATGTAATATTAAGCGAATACAATGGAAGTGATCCTTTCTCTTTTTATCATTTAAATATTCAATAATTAATGTTTTGAACAATGATAACAACAACGAGGATCGCCAAGAATACATTCTTTCTGTAAAAGAACAAACACATTCATTTTGAAAGTAGAATTTGCATTTCCTTTCACCATTAACGAAAATATTTTCCGTGTCCAATATATGAATAATTATACAAAGGCCTGGTACGTTCGATCGATACCTTTTTGCCAAAGGTAGTGATTCCCAAAAGAAATAATAATTGTAAAGACGTGCATGGAAACAATCAATCTTTAAATGAAAGTCTGGTTATATTGAATTCTTATCACTTTTGTGTGATTACAAACGCACATTCAGCAGCGCTGTGAACAACATTGTTGATTACGCGATTGAAAGATTAATCTTCCGTGCTGTGATTTTAATAATTCAATGTACACTACAGAAGCGCTATACAAATGTTTCAAAAATGATACACTTTAATCTAATTTGATACACGATCGATTTACTTTTAATTTACCGGGATGGTTTGCGAAGCAACGTCGAATTCGTTTATTGTTAAGAAAATTCCGAAAAATAGGTTAAATTCAACCCGGAAGGGCTTGTCAAGATGAACGGACGATAAAAAAAATCGGCAAAAAATCGTCAAGGTGAAACGGATGCCGAGTATCGATACGAAATACGTCTGACCAATTGTAGAGCGCTGTCGGAGTTCGAAAAAGCAAATGGCGAATAGAGGAAAATGGTGAAACGCGAGTTCCGCGAAACGCATAGTATCCTGACCTGAATCTTTTTAAGGCAGCTTCTAAAGAAGGGAAGGTTCGCGGGTAGGTGGGTAATAAAGCCGTGCTAGTGAAGAGCCATAAACGTGTAGCTGCTGCCAAAAGCGGGGCAATATACTTTAATCGCATGCGAAACAAAACAACCGTGCTCGATCTATCAAACGGAGCATAAAACGGCACTTCTGCACAGTAATACACATTCGATAATTATTCACGCGATTCTCGAGCAACTCGACTTTCGTTTAAAAAAGAATCGGCTGCGTGAACGTGAAAAACACTAATCGGAGGCAATCGATGCTGGAAAATTCTCGTTAATTTTTGTAAAGAAATTCGAAATAGTATACGAACAAATAACCACACTATTGGAAGATTTATAATTAATAGACAGAGCGGATTCCACCGGAATTGCGACAAATTGGAGTGACATACAAATTTATGTTCTTTCTGTTGCTGTTTTAAATTACATTTTCCTCTTTTTCGTCATAAATGAATCCAATCCACTGTATAATAATTAAATATGAGCTCCCAAGTAGCAGAAATTGAAGTTAAACAAAAGTTAGATCGCTTATGATAAAAAATGAATAGACGACTCACAACGTGTGCAGACTTCAAAAATATTGTTACAGTATTCTTGACGTATTAAAATTATTAAAAGAACAAACTTCTTTTTACTTCATCTCTGTTTCTTGCAAATGACTTGAAAAATTCTTATTCTTTCAACTCGGAAGAAAAACAATCTCTTGTCAAGGATCAGTTTTATAAAACTTTAAAGCCGTCGGCCAATTTTCCCAGCTTTCAATTAAATAGATAAAAATACAATTGTTGCCCATTGCGACTAGAGAACGAAGAATGATTTGAATCCACCTGTCACGGATTTCCTGTTGAGAATCGCGATTCCATTAGAGTTCTAGCTTTGAAGTTTTCTAAATAAGCGTTTTCCTCGATAGGAGGTTACGCAGCAGTTTCCACTCGAGCAGTACATATTCTATTATAAAAGCATACGTTCGAAGCTTTTGAGGAGCTTCGTGTTCTGTGTCGAACGTGGCGTGCATTCTTCGCTAAAATTCGAAGGTGTTATATTGAAAATAGACATTACACGGAACGATTTCGATCTGGCTCGATACGATAGAAAATGCAGCGAGTGTCGAGAGCAGTTTCTTTGTACGGTTGAAAGTTAACTCGTTTACTGCTTGAAATCGTTGAATGCTTGAAATAGCCATTTCTCGAGGTATGTATCTTTGCACGGAGAGGTCGCCGCGCGCACGCTATAATAAACACACTGAACGACTGCTAGAAACGCAGCGTCGCTGGTAGACACGTGTTAACAAGCATATAAATATTATATTGATATGTAGATACGATTGTATATGGTGCTAACGAGAGAAAGAATATAATTCCAATTGGAGGCCGCCATTTCGAGAGGGTGATGATCACGCGATCGTATGTGTGCGATCCGGTCAGAACTTTACGAATGTTAATCGATGTAAATATCCTCGGGTGCGAGGCAAAATGATCAATCTCGATAAAAACTTTTAAAAGTTCATTGTGGATATTGGTTTGACATATTTTTTAATTAAAAGAGCGGATGTTTGTGCAAAATAAAAATGTTCTACCTGAATTTCACCAAACTGGAATGCAATACAAGTTTATTTTGTTTTCCGATATGTTTAATACGTTGAAAATAATATAACGGTACTTTTAAATTCTTCTAATGATTTTGCTGTTACAAATTACGCCTATTTATTTTTGTCATAAATGCACGAAATTCCCTGTCTAGTAGTTAATCAATTAATTCTGCAATTTGTTAACAACTTAAATTGATTAAAGATGTTATGTCATTTTGCCTAACAGCCACGGATATTTGTACATACTCTGTTACATTAGGATTGGATATTTTATAATATGTTTATCGCATTTGTGCAGTGTGCCGGAATGCTGGACGAAATTCGTATCTCTGTTAACCCTAGATTATTGAGTTATCTACGAGCGTAATATTGTTAGTAAACGTTCGTGGAGAGAATGGTGAAAATTCGTGAGAATGGCGAAATTTACTTTGTAGAGAAATCGGATGAACGAGATGAGAAAGTGATATTGGATGTTAATTGAATTTATTGAAATAAATCCGACGTAATGAATCATTCGGGATGATCATTCAGCATCGTAAAACTGACTACAGCAAGATTTATGCATACCATAATCTGGACTTTGAGGAATGTGCAAGCAAAATTTCACAGAGTATGAAGGATGTAGAAAAGATTTTCGTCCAGTTTTCTGCGATTTTGGCACGCCGTGCGACGGTGAGCACGTTTCGGGTGAAGGATTTTGAAAAGTGGTATTGTTTGAACAGAATTCTATTTTTCCTAAGAGTGATAAGCAGACCGTGGATTTTTATGCAAAATAGAAATTGCACTATTCCTTTGTTTAATCATTTTAACAGAACGAAAATAATACAATAGTATTCAAAAATATTCTGTTTCAAATGTTTTCACTGTCTTGTATTTTTAAACGCATAAAATCCGCAGTCTAGTGATAAATAGATCGAAAGATATGTACGTTTAAGACGTGTTGAGCGAAGCGAAATATCACTATCGGATCATTTATTCCGAACATTGAAATGTATATCGTTTCCGCGGCGTGGAATGTTAAAAGTAATTTTCACTTTGATACTTTGAGATCTATCGTACACGTTACGCGCTCGTAAATGAAATAACGTGGGAATGGCGAGAGGCAACATCTCTTTAAAGTGACGGCCCGATGTGAAATCGAATCGATATCAATTAACACGGTAATAGTCAGGCGCATCACGCAGGATTTTCGGCGTATTATCTAGTAAAGGCGTACACTATACAAAGAGTGCACAATAGAATTACGATCCTCCGAATTATCACGTGAAATAAATCCTAAAGAAATTCTCGGAGAATAGAAACGAATATTTTTCTGATACTATGGTCTTCGTATATTTTAGAAAATTGAACCTGAAATATTATGTGTAGACTGCGGATCTTTATGCAAAATAAAAATTGTCTGCATCGATTGCAAGAAATAGAAGCTAGATTGAATTTTATTTCTTCCCTTAATGATTTCAATAGAGGAGAAATCATATTATAGGCATCTTTAATTTTTAAATTTTTCAACAATTTTGAATTTCATCTACTTCATTTTCCTATAAATGCATAAAGATCCGCGGTCTAATTACGTGTATCAATGAGGAATGTACTTCTTGTGTTCGACAAGGCTGACAGTGAAATGTACCGATCGTCCATCGGGAGATGGCAGTGATTTCTCTTACGCTTAGGTCAGTGATGGACACGGTAAGGGCCCCTTAAACGCCTGCTTCCTCCACCAACGAACATAGTTTTATTTATAATATATTGTATTATTTCAATTGCACAGTCACACTCATACCTGTATGTAGTCGCTTCACATGAAAATTGTCTAAGTCAAAAAAAGTAAATTTTACAGGTGGCGAAAGAAACGATTTAAAGCGAAACTATTTTGCTTTGCAGCGCGGTTTTCAAATTCTGATATTGTGGCGTTACCTAACAACTTATCGCTGAACTATAACCCTGAAACTGTAGAAATTGAAGTACCTAAAATTTCATAAAAATTTCATTTAAAAAAATGGACTTGCAATTAGGCAGTTATCATATGAGGCCGACGATTTGCTGTCTTCGTCAAACGATTCGGCGACAACAAGTTTCTCACTGCCGTCTCCTGTGCATTTCTTCGCAAAACAGCGCGGAGCGATTCGACTTGAAATACAAAAGCCAAACTTAACACGATACAATAAATTACTCATTGACACGCTCGATATTAACAACAAAACTAATGAATAGTCAAATTAAACGCTACTTGCTCAAAGATTCGACGGTTCCAAACAGGTCTCAACACGAAAAACCGATACGTTTCGATCACCAACCAAAAAAACCCATTCGCAATTTTCTCTGATGATTAGCGTGTTGATCCATTTATCATTTAACCGTTCGTTCCCGCAAAGCACACGTAATACATAAGGAAAATATTACATCTGTTTCATCAGGGAAAAGTAACAAACGTGGCAGTACAAGTGTGCAAACGCGTTTGAAAATTACTAAAGCGTTATTTCCGTAACGTTTAATTTCATCCGGGTTAATCAGATTTCGTAATTGTTGTGTTTTCTCTTACCGCGCTGTTTAATAATGCATAGTAACGAGACCCTGGCACACTTTCCTATTCACATAATTAAGTCCTTTGCATTCAGCTCTATACTTAATTACTTAGGTGGAATATTGCATTTCTGAAGGCAGATTGCCGCGTCCGAACAATCGCTCGCTTTCGAATTAGCAAAGATTTCATTCCGCCTCGGAGATTTCTTCGCTCGGACGCCTTTTGTTCTGTCCCCTGATTATTCGGGATTAGCAAGGTTATCTGTATTCTTTCATTTAGACCGATCCCGCACCCGGCCGACTTCGTTCGCGCCAAATTAGCCCGGTTTCACTCGAAATTTCTTTAATTTACACCCGCGCGTTCGCTACAGTCGAATACCTTTAAATATACGGGCTGCTTCAAAACATTTGGGCGTAACTTCAGGAATGAATTCAACACGCTGAAATGGGAGGAAGAATCCATAAGAAACGTAGACCCGATATGACCTTGTTTCCGGATTATTATTAACCCCTTGCCCTACGATTTATTTTACGGTTTCAATGATTAGAACTATTTTGTAGATCGTAATTTCCTAAGAAAGGAGAAAATTTATATAAATTGTATACCTATATGTTCTCCACAAGCTGTATACGCATTAACAGAATCAAAATAGTATTTTATTTCGGTTGAAAGGAAATTATTAACATACATTTTTATCAGAATCTGTTCAGAATCTTCATCGCGAGTCAGACACGATATTGTAAGGCAAGGGGTTAATGTTACTTGATGATTACTTGATGATTACTTGAATCTTTTGTTTTCAAACTACACGCGGTGTCAGAAGGGATAATTTATTATATTTGGAAGAACGTTTCTTAACATTTAAGAGACAGATAAACTAGTCAGTCTCCGCCCTGATTTAGGGTTGCGTCTCTCAGACCGCAATAATGGCGCCCGACCGTACAATCTCATAGCGAAGCCGTACTGTTTCGAACCAGGGAAGGAAGACGTATCACTAGCTAGACAATCCTAGATGTTTCTAACGCGAGCTGTTTGTATGTGACACAAATCAAAAATACGTTAAAGTGTTTGCGAAATCGGGCAGCGCAGCGTGGCGAGAACAATCCTTGTGATCTTCTGCGACGGAAAGGAACAGAGAGGATCTCGCCGATGCGTCGAGATTTCGGAAGAGGCTCAAAGAATAAAAAACAGAAAGAAGAGGAAAGAAAAAGAATCTAGAGTATTATAAGCAAGTTAAACGCTAAACCAAGCATGTACGATTGGAGATCGCTGTGTTAAATGTATACTCGAATATATAAATACATATATATTTAAAGAAGTATGTGAACGGACGCTTTGTCTCGCGCGAACATCCACAGAGCATGCTCGTCGAAGTCCTGAACGGTTGCGTGTGTACATTTGTTCCTTGAAATCTCGAAGAATTCGATGTAATTTTTAAAGTACGAACAATAGGTGTATCTAGAAAGATAGATAATGTATTCGACTTCAGTAGTGCTGACGATATCTGACGAGAAATAGAAAGAAAATGGCTTCCGCCGCACACGTACCTAATAAAGAATTCGTTCGAAGCGCCAACCAAAGAAAGAAACACAAATCTGAGCTTCAAAAAAATATCACACGATAGAATAACGGAAATGGAAATACAAAATAAATTAATCGATGGTGTTTGAAAAAATTTGAAAAAATGCATTATAAATCATTAGACGAATATTCGCGCAATCGTGGCGTATTTTACTATGCAAAATACAATAATAAAACGAGTGAGTTTAAATCATTCTACCCTAAAATTCTCACATTTCGAATTTATCAGAATTCTATACTAAAAAGTAAGTTCGATGAAATAATTAATTGATAGTTTGAGCTAAGAACTCGTATGCGTGCGGTGCAAAAGACACGTGCGTCATCGATGTCGTCATAGCTAATGATGTTCTAGGAAATAAAATTAGAAGATAACGCGTTTAATTTAGGGCATGTCTACATATGTAGGAATCGGACATGAATCTCTGCTTTCGTACGTAAGCGTGAAGATCTGCCGATTAATAAAATCAACGTTACCAGTGTCTAATCATTTCACGGACATTCGCATTATATTTTTTTACATTATTGCATCGTTCGCAAAATCGGGCAAAATTTACGGATGATTCAACGTGAGTAAAGAGAAAGAAAGAAAGCTGTAGCCTACAACAGTGCGAGAACGTACCAAATTTTTGTATTTAGAAGAAGATTTAGCATCGAATTCAATCGGTGATAGAATCCAAAGTCGAAAATCAGTTTTGGAACTTGAGTCATCACTTAGGAACTTGTAAGATACGTTTTAGTATATCAAATAATAATAGGCGTCTAAGAATAGTTCTTAACTTAAAAGTATGGATCGCACGATCACAGTCGTTCAACGTTACTTTTCCAATAAATTAGAAGTCATATTTTTGATCGAGACACCTTCGGATAATATTTTTCGAATGAAATCGTTTACAACAATATTAACTTTCTATTTTTAGAAAACGATATTTTTATTCTTTCATGGGCCAACAGTTGCTAGAATTAATTACGATCTGTAAGATCTGTAATACTAATTTTACATTCAGTGGTTAAGTAATGTCAGCAAAACAATACTAATCTCTAAGCTGCGGATCTATATGCATTTATGAAGAAATTGGTTCGGTGAAATATAAAATAGTAAAAGATTAAACAAGTTTTATAATATCATGACGTCGTTTTTAATGTAACAAAGTCGTTAAGGGATGAAATCAATTGTTTTCTTATTCCTCTTACCCACAATCAATGCAAAACATTTTTATTTTGCATAAAGATCCGCAGTCTACTAATCTCATGCTTGTTCTTTTTTTATCGTAATTGTAATCAGTTCTATTAACCTTTTAATTGATTGAATATATTATGGTTTAGACTAATGTGGATATTACGATAGAATAAAGTGAAAGAATTATTTGTTGAATTAAGATGAAGATGATAAATTTTCGATGGGCGATAACTAGACTGCGGATGTTTATGCAATTTGCCATTTTTGTAGACGAATTTTAAGAAAGTGAAATCAAATGAAATATTATTTTTAGTGGTAGTAGCTTCCGCAGGTCTGGAATAAATAAAAATCGTATTAACCCCATGCCGTACCTTTTCTTTTACAGAAGAAATATCTTTGTATGGCTACATTTATTTTAATGCTTAAATATTGATTACAAACGAATCAAATTTTATTTCATCTAAAATTAAACGCGTAACATTCATATTTGTGAGACTCTGTTAAAAACCTTCACGAGTCTGGCTCGTCAAAATACGGCAAGGGGTTAAACATAAATGCATAAAGATCCGCATAAATGACGAATTATCTCGTCATCCTCAGCTGAAAGATTACATATTAAAAAATATACAGGGTGTCTCAAAATTCCTTCAACATCCGAAAATAGGAGGTTCCTGAGATCATTTTAAGGAACATTTTCCTTTGTAAAAATGACGGCATTATTTGGCGAAACAAATATTTCAAATACTATTTAATATTTTATATTTTATTTTGCTTAAAGAATATAGTATTTTAGATAAGATATATCATTTCGAGAAAAAAAATATTTCTATTTTAACAATCTGAACCCCAAAATAAAACATTTCTATTTCAACAATTTGATCCACAAAATAAAATATTTCTATTTTAACAATCTGAAACACGAAATAAAATATTTTACTTTTTGCATTGTTATAATACTCTGAGAAACCGCATAAACATACAGTCTATCTTATCGTTAAGAAGCGATTAAATTAATACACTCATAAATGTATTGAATTCGAACCATTATTTTCAGCAATGATATTTAAAATTGAAATTGAAAATAAAGACAAAATACAAATATTTTCAATATTCTTCAAATAAGATAGTATTTGCAAATACTAGTTTCAAAAATCACTGCCTCATATAAATTATTTTATTTTCAAAAATTACTGCATCCAATAAAATATTTTATTTTCAAAGTTGTACTCATACTTTAAAATAAGATTATTTATTATTTACTATTTAAAATGTTACAAACTGTACACAATCATCACAGTACACTCACACACCGTTAGACCACGTACACGTACGCGAGGATTGCGAGGATCCGGGATTCCATTTCTGATTTCTCAATAATGCAAAGACGGAGTTTCTTAGTAGTCAAAATCGTTCGATGGAAGATCAATCTAGGAGGCTATTTGCCTCAAAAGTCCTACTTAATCAAATAAATAACTCCTTAACAAAGCCGCGGACATCCATTTTTACAAAGGAAAATGTCGCTTCAAATGATCTCAGGAACCTCTCATTTCCGGATGTTGAAGGAATTTTGAGACACTCTGTAAAGCAATATTAAAATGAACGCTTTAAAACGCTACGGAAAAATTATCGAAAGCCGACATTACTTTCCTACCGATGACCAAAATTGCTATTCGAAGTAAAAGCGGAGGAGATCGATGGTTTAAACGTTGACTACATGTTGAACATTGAAGACAATCGCACGACGAACAATACGAGAGACTCGTTTTAAAAACAATAAAGCGTGCTTCCTGATATGCAATTCCAATCGGCGAGGCGGTAAGACAGAGAATCCGGAAGTTCTGCCCGAGGTTCGAACGAGGTTCTCTATGCAGACGACACACAATAGAAGAGGCACAAAGGTATAATTTTGTCAATGTGTATTTTTGATACTATACCGATAACTTCGTTACGTTCGCGTCGGAGTGTCACGAAGGGGAGCACATGTCGAGACGCGGTTTCAGTTTTTCCAGTGTTCGCCAACAATGATTGTGGATGTGTGCGTATGTGTGTATGCGTGTATGTGTGGGTGGGTGACCAGAGGACACACGCAGGGGCATCGAAATGGTACACCTACCTCGCGTGATGAAAAACAAACAAATTCAACAAACATTAAACCGATTATTTCGGCCGGGTAGCGGCGACGGCCAAGCGTTCTTACGTGAATGTAACTCTCGAAGCGCAATCGTGATTATTCTCTGTACATACAAACAAGCAGAAACTTTTTATGTATGACCTCGTGCTCACGTTGTACCAGCCCGTGTAGAACCGGTCGATGCGAGGGTCTACGAATATTCTAAAATAAATATCGTAACGACTGAACAGCCTGTGACTTTCTTTTTCCCTGCTGCGAACGGTTCGTAAATGTTTTTCGACGCTCATACCGCGTGGACTTACCCGGAAGCTTGTCGGCAGGCCGCTCGATGGGGTTGAAAAAAGCTTCACCCCCGTGGAGAAAGCTGCCAACAGTTGTCAGATACTCGGTATGCAATAGCTTCAAAAAATGTACTTATTGTTCCTGCACCCCCGAAAAGATCTTTTCCTTAAAAGAAACCAGAAAGTGTATGGACCGTCCTCTGAATAATTTTGCCTAGCTATTCTCACTGGTTAACACAAGTATAGTTGTCTGCCATTTAAGTTTGACAATATTGGCTTAATTTCTTCGTCAACTGGAAGTTTCGACAATAAAGAGTCATTTTATTAACCCTTTGCACTCCTTTATCGAGTGTACTCGATATCCGAGTCACGATATCAGATTCTTCCTTTATTTATTTGATTGTCTCATTTTTTCGTTCAAAACAAATATAAGTTCCACAAATACAAATTACAACAAGATTTGAGAGCTGTATTTAATATAATTAATAAACAAAATTGTTTAAAATAAGACTAGCAGTCAAGGAAGTAAGTTCCTCGAAGTAAAAATATAATTAGTAAATAAAATTGTTTAAAATAAGAGTAGCAGTCAAGGAAGTAAGTTCTTTGAAGTAGATTTCATATAAAACACTTAAAATAGTAAGAAGTTATCGTTAACAGAATTGAAAAATAATTCGTAGTGCAAAGGGTTAATACATCTGTCGGCTTTTATGAAAATGGATTGGGTCACTTAATACTTGACCTTGTTATTAAAATTTTACATTTGATTGCATTCATTACATTCGATTGAATTTTAACTATTCGACTACCGACTCTTCATCATTTTTAGATTGTCTGAAACCACTTATGACCGCTGGCGTGCGAAGAGCGTACAGAATGAGTACAACAGAAATAAACAATTGAAATATATCTTCTATTATTATCCCAGATACGTATGCATAAATACATGTGTTATACTAATCTCTGTTCTTGACCGACAGTTTACTTGCTCCCCTCTCATTACCCGTTCACGTAATTTTTCCTCGTCTTCAGTAATATCTGACGCAGATTACATATTACTAAACCACGGACCCTGACATGTTTGCAGTATACGACGATTTTCAAACGAGAATCGAATTTTCAAGGAACTTCGTCGTTCCTCGCAGTATTTTCAATGAATTGAAAGTATAAATACAGAAAACAGATAAAACTATAAAATTACACATACGCATTTTTATTATTAACTCTCCACTGCGCAAAATACAGCGAGTGATCAAATTGTTAAAATCGTAACACGAAAACCATATATTTTATCCACGAGCCGAATAATATCCCTTTGCACTACGAATTATTTTTCAATTTTGTTGCCAACAATTCCCTCCTATTTTGAGTGTTTTGTTTAGAATTTACTTCAAAAGACAGTTCCTTGAATGTTATTTATTTTAAACAATTGCGTTTACTAATTACATTAATTATAGGTCTCAAACTTTGTTGTGATACATATTTGTGGAACTTATATTTGTTTTTAACTAAGAGATAAGACAATTAAATAAATAAAGGAAGAACCAAATACATATAAAAACCCGTTTTCTTTACATTTTTCTTTTCTAAATGTATATGTATTCGCAATTTACGTAAAAGAATAATCAAACTTCAGTGTAGCAACATATATTTAAAAATTCATTGCGACAAAATCGTTGCAAGTGGCTCTAATAATTTGATTGCTCACTGTGAATACGTTCTCTTTTCGAAAAAGAGAAGGACAATCAAGAATTGGGCTAAGGTAATGAAAGAAAAATTGTTTCATGGATGCCATAGCTCCAATCCGTGCACTAGAGTGTGAAAACCCCATCTCAAAACCTGTATACACGTTGAGAAGAAATATTACGCGAATTACATCGGTTTTTATGTCATGAGAAGCTCGAAGCTGAATGTTTACTACCCTCATGGTATTGCAACGAAGAAAGTAAAATGGTTGAACGGTGCCATACATGTGGAACGATAATACATGAAAAGGGTGCACACGAGGTATTCTGAGAGCAAACGCAACGTTGTGGGTAACTGCAAGCGACAAATTGTGGCTATGATTCAAACATTTTGATTGACTGTTGAGGTCTTGTTAGGAAAATGTATATTGTAAACACTGATTCCGTGCTCGATTGTTGTGTTTGCAATTATAATATCGATCAATTTCGTACGTTTTCTGTAGCACGTTAACTGACCAAAAATCGGGGCTATTTATTCAATGAAATAGAATCTGAAACGTGAAGATTTACCACAGTGATTTTGCGGAATTTTTATATAAAATAACGAGAAACAAGGGCTATAAATAAAAATGTAATACTTCTTTTAATGATTTCGATATATTGAAAATAACAACACCGTGTGCGTTCATTGTTTTAATATTTGCACCGTTTTATATTTCTGTTACTCAATTCTCTAATACTTCGTTGATCGTAGGAACATTTAATTGTTTATAATTATGTTATAATTAAATAAATGAAAAATCTTGTAGGTATATCCCAACGATAACACGTCATAAATGAACTATTAAATTGTAGTCGATAATTTGCTCTCGGATGCAGGTAAATATCTATTTATATCCTTTCAGAAATTCTAGACATTGTATGGGGAAAAATTGTGTTAGAATCGAATAAAATGCATTTATCTCTGTTTTTCTGCAGTTTTTCTGCAATTTTTGAATTTTCTAGAAATTCCGCGGAGCTGATTGTTGTAAATTTCTAACGCTTAATAAAAGTGGCATGCGCTCACGTCTCGTTTCCCGGCGCGACTAAACATCAAGTAGCAGAGTTGTGTCCTGTTCCTACGTGCCACGAGACTTTTGTGCAACAAACTTTTTGAAAATTTATGCGCGTTGAAGCTGCACGTACCCCAACTATCTACTCGAGCCAGTGGAGCCGGTGTACGTGCGAAACAAAAGAGAAAATGCAACGTCTCTGTCGGCTTTTACAATATTGCTTTCCAGTGACATCCACACTCACACTGTCTTCTCTATAGTCATTTTTCTCCTTCTATGAACGGTCTCCGCCCGTATTGCCGGACTTCATACGACGACAAACATTTTAATCATACGTGCGGCTACATTTTTCAAATTGTATTTACAAATAATTTCCATCACTGGAAAAAAAAAGATTAAATTCTGTACTGAGAATTTTATGTAAATTCTTGTTTCCATAGAGAATGAATTAACAAATTTCTTTCATACAACATACTCTTGCTCTTTATTCATATAAACATTCTCTTATATTTAATAATATATGTATATGTAAATTTGCCATAAATGCATGAAGATCTACAATCTAGTAATAATAGATTGTACTGTATTATTTTTGGCTTTGGAACACTGTAAATCCTTAAACTTTATGGCAGCTAATCGATAATCGCAAAACCTTATCAGCACGTTATCAGAACCAGTTGGCATTAGACTGCGGATCTTTGTGGGTTTATAAGATACTAGCTGCGGAGGGCGTGCCCGACCACTGGCGGTATACCTGAAAAGGTTGTTACAGCAGACAAAAGATTATAAAGATCGACGATGGTGCCTGCAAAAAGTGATCGATTTGGCATGGTATGGCCCCAAAATGATTTTGTTTTGTGCACATGGTACCAGTAAATCAGGCCTGCCACCTAGCCCAGCCTGTCGAGCTGGTAACGTGCATTAGGCTGGCAGCACGACGCTCGAACTGCCCGGGCAGAAAGCAGGTAGAATTCAGAACCGAGCGCAGCACGGTCGCATTACGCGTGTACGGCGTAAACATGCGCATGTAGCTATTTTCATAACTATACATGCAATGAAAAAAACAACTTTTGAGGGAGATAGCGTCCTAGATCGATCTTTTATCTCGCGTTTTTGGCTACTGAAAAACCCTGTGGTTGTATTCGCAAGAAATGAGAACGCGAATCCCGCAATCCTGGAAACGGGTAGAATTCAGGACTAAGTGGCCGGAATTCTGCTCGTTATTCGGCTAGCAAAATGCGCTACTTAGGCGCGCGCAGCGGCCTGTCCAAAATCGAGCACGCGTGTTTACTGGGATACATGCTGACGAATAATAAAAATTACGCCTCGTAATCGAAAATATAGGACTTCTGAGAGAGATGGCATCCTAGATCGATCTTTTATCTCGCGTTTTTGGCTAATGAAAAACCCTGTGGTTGTATTAGCAAGAAATGTGAACACGAATCCCGCAATCTTGGAAACGGGCAGAATTCAGTACCGAGCGGCCGGAAATCTACAAGTCATTCTGCCAGCAGAATGCGCTACTTGGGCGCGCGCAGCGATCTGTCCAAAATCGAGCACGCGTGTTTACTGGACGTTAAATGAATTTAATCATTTACCGCGAGAACAGTAATGCAAGAGAGTCGGTAAAATGAAAAATCTGAGATGGGTGTTTTTATCTGTCGAGTAGTCCCGTGTAATGAAGGAAGGACCCGAATACGTAGAGAACAATGAGTCGAGTGAAAAGCAAGTTTCTCAAACAACGTCGTATTAACCAGGGAAAAAGAAACGCGTGAAATGCTGCCAGGATAAAGTAAACTAAACGAATGAAAGAAGACGAAGCACCCGTCACCGTAGCCTCCTCCTTATCCTTATCTGACTGCAGTTCGTTTCATTGGCAAACAGAGCGCGCGGAATAAGTAAAACGAAAAAGTTCGCGGCGAAAACGCGCGGTAAGACGGGGAAAAAACGATCCAAGTTTTTCCGCGATGAGATGTAAAGTTTAGAGAAGCTTTAGAAAGAAAAATGTTCGCTAACGAGGGCGCTTGCCATAACGACGTTATCGAACTTTCAACAACACAATTGTTCCGCATTAGAACACAATGTTCAAATGCACAAAATCATCCGTGACGTTATCGATATTCAGTGACGGATTATTATAGTATGTTACATTTTATTATTAACAGACTGCGGATCTGTATGGAAAATAAAAATGTTCTCCATTGATTATGGGAAGCAGGAATAAAATAAAAATTGATCTCATCCCTTAATGACTTTGTTATATTAAAAACAACATTGCGATATTCTTAAATTTTTCGAATCCTTTACTGTTTTATATTTCTCATAAATGCATAAAGATCCACAGTCTAGTTATTAACAAAATAAAATTGATTTGCCTCCCTTTTTTATTTAAAATGTATGAAAATTTTATATCGTTTACATGTCTAACTATTTATTGTCTAATAAACATGTATAACTGTCATTTACATGTCTAACTATTTTCCAGGAAAAGGTTTATATGATGGAACTATCGAAACTTTAACTAAATTCATTTCTATCCCACTTAATAATAACAAAATATCAGTAACAATTTTTGTTCTCATCTTTATTGCAATTTTTTTATAGACATATACGCTTACTTTATTAAATTAGAGTCTCAGATTAATTGCACCTATATAAATGGAATGTAATACTTATTTTAACGAGTTATATTGGTAAACAATATTACATCGTTCCATAATAAACAATTGCATACATCCTTGAAAACAGAATTAAAAGCTTAAAGTATTAATAGTTCATAGGAGGTCAAACCGAATCTTTCCTGTTATCTACTCGCCATTATTTGCAGAGTTCTGATTGGTATAATATATGTACGATCAATTTATAATATACATGTATTATTGATTGATATAATTGACAGTGATGAACGGCGGGAAAATATCAGGAAATATTTATAACACCTATTGACTAAATTCTAATGTTTACCTTGCACTTGGGAAACAGAGAACTTGAGAACACCAGCTACTCGTGGGTCTAAAGTTGATGAGGTCTTAGTCTACCTAACGCTTAAATGGGTTCAAGTGGATAAAGGCCTTGCTACGTCTGACCAATTACGACACAGTTGTCTTGCAATTGTTATCGTATATTTTGATATCATAGTATAACATAATTTTACACAGCATTTAGTAGTAGTAGTAAACGTTTAACCAGTGAAATTATAACTTAGGATAAGTTTGTTGTATTTGTCCCACCACTCTTTGATAGATATAAAAAAGAATTGTATGCAATGTAGAATTAAATTTGTCTCACAATTGCAGTATCCGATTGCACGTACATATATAAACTTTGTAACAATCATCTTATCGATTAAATCCCCTTAAATGTGCGGTTCGTTTCTTTTATGGAAAAAGATATTACTAATTGAAGAAAAAATGAAACAATGGATAGACAAAGGACAAACGAGTGTAACCATGCGTACATGCGGAAGTACATGGAAAACAAAATATGAATGGAAAATGCTGAGAGACTGATGCTATTATACAGGATAGCTCTTATTAGTATATTTCCATAATTACACGGTTATTACAGATCTATTCTATAGATGAAAATATAAATATCGACAAATTACGACTAAATTGTGTATCAGAAAAATCATGAGATTTTAAGTAGAAAACCGCATTTCCAGCAAATGAATTTATTCCATAGATTACATTACAAAATATTACAACTCATTTTCCGTACTGGAAAGCTGCAGCGAAAACCTACTCTTACTTTGTAGTCACTATGAATTCCATCAATTAAAATAGAGGTGCCTCAATATTTCGCACATTTTTCTTTTTACTCTTTCTATATTCTATATAAATTTTTCTCCGCCTATGTAACATCGCTGCGAATAGGTGGAAGATTACTGTTATCGTTTGCCGGGAAATTGATTTTATTTGTTAATCAACACTCCTATAAATTTATTTAAGTTTGTTACCTTTAAAATGAGAACACGTCATGCGAACTCGACGTGATAGTAAGATGTGTATAACTGTGAATAAGTTCAGGATAAAAATTGCAATTTCATATCGCGTTTCATATGAACACACGATCGACTCAAATGCCTAAAATTTAAACACCGCACCTTGTACATGATCGATCAACGGTCGCACAATCTCAATTTTCAGGAAACGTAAAATCATTTTTTCAACCGACTCGGAGCAAAGTCTATTGTTCGTAAATGCAACAAAGAAAAGAGCATTGTTCATAGAAACTTTTGATTTCTGTAACAGCTGTTTTTATTTTCTCGATACCTGTTACTCATATAGCATTATCATAGGGTATGACAAATATTTATAACGTATGTATAGTGGTGTGATACTTTGTTTACACATTGCTTTAGCAATTTGTATATCTCAACTTGTCAATGACAACAGTTAGTTGTATGAAATAGCTGTGAAAGAAGAAGTCAGACAATTTATTTTTCTTTTTTTATTCATGATGTAATGTAATTAAACTGGATTCGTATTATAATGTTACCTTAGGTACTGAATGCTTTAAGCTTCAGGAGTAGCTACAGTGGTTTCTTTCTTTTCTTCATTCGTAACAGCCTCCTTTTTATCACCAGTCGCTTTGTCGCTTTCATCCACTTCCTTTTTTGTAGCAACCTTAACAAATTTGTAGAATTTTAGATAGACAAAACCATTTGTGTTAACCGTTAATAGAAAAATGTTTTCAAAACAATGAGCATGTTTATGCATACAATCAGTAATACTAAAATAAAGTCAAAGCTATGTCTTCAACATTATAACCTTTTGATCTCATTAATATTCGGACGCTCTCAAAAAAACGATAACTCTTTTAATATTGGACTATACGATTTTAACCTTTTTTGAAAAGTTAGAGTAATTAGTTTACTACATGATGTGAAAACAAATTTTTTCAAAAATTGTAATTGGTTAGAATTGTAGAGAAAATGGTAAAAGTAGCGTTTTACAATTTTTTTTGTGGGCATATATTGAAAATTTAAAAAATACGTTTTGTAGATTGTCAATTATATGCATTGTGAAAGTTTCGGCAATAGACACTGATAGATCTGAGAATCCTTAGATTTATTGCAGTTAGAGGGCGAAAATCGTGAAAAACTGCAATTTTTACCATCTTTAAACTTTGCATCTCATAACAACGTCGACCGATTTTGATAAAATTTTCACAGTATGTTTAATTAATACAGATCTACGAAACGTGTTTTGTAAATTTTCCATAGAAGTCCACATAAAAAAGTTGTAAAATACAACTTTTAGTATTTTCTCTGCAATTCTGACAACTTGCAATTTTTTTTTAAATTTTGTCACGTTGCGTAGCAGACCAATTGTTCCAACTTTTCGAAAAAGTTCAAATCGTATGATCCAATATTTAAAAAGTTATCGCCTTTTTAAGAGTATTGAAATATTAGTGGGAGTCACCGTATATAGATGTATATACACTCTGTGTGTGTGTGTGTGTATATATATATGGTTTCAGCTATGAAACATATAAAATGATGGCTGGCTGGACTTGATCGTTACCTCTTCTTTACTAGCTTCGTCAAAATTCTCTACCAAATCTGGCACCTCGTCATCTTCTTCCAATGTGGCTTTACCAACCGTACTACCGGACACTGTACTTGCTAATCGTTTCAATTGTGTAACTCCTTCAGGTCCCAACTGGCTTATAATTCCCGGTAACATGTCAGTTATCTGTTTGATATCGCCATGACCGGTAATGGCAAATGTGTTGGCGGACAGACTAGCCTGAGCTTTTGGATTATTAAAATGGATGACAGTACCATCATCCTTGATCATGTTAACCTCCTCGATACCGGGGACTGTGTTTACAGACAGTTTCTTCAAGCAACTTTGTAATTTCTTGTCATCTGTAGCTGTAGTAGCATGAACGACCTAAAGTCAAATTGAATAATAAAACAAAAATAAGAAGAGCATTCTTTAATGGTGCAATTTTTTCCCGCAAATTAACATTCTTTGACGGACGACTTTCTTAAAATATATGAAAAATCGATCTTTGTGACGATTGTAAACATTTCCATCATTTCAAAAAATTTAACAATCTTAAATTTCGTACACGAGGAGACAATAAAGCGAACTATGTAAATGACACGTAAAAAATCGGTGATCAGGAAACTAGGAACGTGGTTGTCACGAACGTAGAACGTTTTCGAATAATTTACAAACAATGTCTCCTAAAATATGACGACAAAATTTTGATGTCATAGAAGAATGGTAATTGGCGATCGAGAATCAAGGATCAGTCGTCGGAAATAAAGAAAATCACGAATCATTCGAATGACATTTGAAACCTCCGCTTCTGTGGACTCGAAAACTCACGGGCCAACGAAATTAATGTGAATTCTATATATTCGTGTTAGTTATTCGTTCGGAATATATCTACGTACCTTCTTCTTGCGTCGGGGTGTTCCCTTACCGCCGATTCGTACTTGGGCTTGAAGCTTCTTCAGCTTTTCAGGATTCATGTTAACCTGTCTCTGCGAGGGTCAGAAACTTCAACTAGCTGGTCACCTCGCTCGAGCGGATTACAAATATGACGGAAAGTCTTATACGATCAAATGAATTGAACACGACCGGCGAGCAAACACGTGCTCTCTGTTCACCGAGAGGGTCGAGAAAATGGAAGTGTACGCTTCTCTAGCTCTTTACGTCAGAGACGGCTTCCGGAAGGGCACCGCTTCCGTTCGAAAATTAACTCAAAACACTGCATCGAGCAATTATTAATAATACTATAAGGATTCAAAGTTAGTCCCAGCCCACTCGATAAATCAAAATTTCTCGAAAAAAGTTTTACTTCGTTCAGACAACCTATTTCTTGGTATATATTGATTTTATATAATAGCATGTCTGAACATGGAGGTTATGAATATCATCGATGTTACGATATACGATTTCAGACAAAAAACTTCATAAATACTCCCGCAATACAATCAACAAATTCTCGTCTTGCAAAACATGCAAAAATTGTAATAATTATGTCCATATAAGAAATTTAATAAATCGACAAATAACAAATCGTATGGTTTATTACAATAATTCATCAACTTATTTAAAATTAGGGCGCGAATGAAAAGTCGGAAATTTTAAATCAACAATTTTTCAAAAACGTTCATAAAAAAATTACGATAATTTGTTCAGATATATAATTTATTGTAAGGTTCATCAAACAAATAAATTTTCATTGCATAATGTAAATTTGCTTTGAATTTTACATTATCACACCCAATTTAAAATATGTATATTTACAATATATTACATACTTATACAATAATAATTTAATTTAGTACAATATTAACATAATCCTCAATACATACATATTCAATAAATTAATTTTAAAAAAGGTTTGATTGTACGTTGTTAATGAATATGGACATTTATATTGTAATGAGATAATATTTATACTTAAGAGAAACCATTTTCCTTTTTATCTTCTTTTTTTACGAAAACAAGAATATATCGTAAAATTAGGTCAGTCTTTAATTCTTCAAAAACAATATAATAATTGTTTTCAAATAAAAGCAATATGTATACATTTCAAACATATACTTTTTCTAAAATTTAAGATATCTCTTCTGTTATCTTTACAATGGACATATATGTACTATATTCTTCAGTATGAGACGCAACATATGAGAATGTATTTCATACTCACTGTTACTTTTTGTCATTTAAAAAGAATAAACGTTCTCAAAACAATCTATACAATTATTAATAATAGGAAAATAATAATTTGATAATACAAAGACAATTATTACAAACTTATTCATTTCATATTTTTATAATAAGGCTATTTTCCTCCATCTGTGATTTGTTTCATTTTTTACATGACCAAATTCAAATCTAATTCTAAGCTCACCAATTTTTGATATTGGTAAGATATCTGGTATCCACTCTATCAAAAATGGCGTTGGTTCAACTTGATTAGGAGAAGTATTTCCTGAAAATCGAATAACGAATTCATTATTTCCGTTAGTATGTAAATATTCAGATTTACTCATTTATTAACCCTTGGCACTCGAGTGGTGACTCAATTTCATATTCATACAAAGAAAACAATTAATATAGAATGAAATTGTTCTAGGTCGAAAGAAATGTTCAATTTTCGATTTAAGATAGCTCGGAGTGCAAAGGATTAAATTCCGTTAAAGATAAGTAATTCTTACCAACTTTCAAATACGTTTTTAATTCTAATGGCTTAATCAATGCATTATTATTGGTTTTTTTGTACCGATCTATTTCCGTTTCCTCCCGTTTATATAACTCATATGTACCATCTGCGTTTTGTACAAAACTTCTTGTTATTTCTAAAGGTATAAGTGGTGTTTCGAAAATACTTTTGACATGTAGAATGTTAGTTATATGCCAAGTATACTTTGTAAATGTACCCAACGGTACCCCATCTTTTCTAACAAACGCAGTCGTCGAATTTGGTAAACGTTTCTTCTTACCGCCGCAAGATATCCTTTCACGTAAACAATCGAAAAATATTTGTGGTACATGAAATACTAAAGGATCAGGTTTCCCATCGAATTGAAAGTGCATCGTCTGATTTATTCTTTCGGTTATAGATGCCAGCCATTTCATAAAAGGCAAGTTTATATTAGCTTCGTCTAAATCCTCGCAGGGATTCTGATATTTTTTAACAATTTGTAATTTTGTCTTTGCTTTTCGAGGTTCTATCGAGTTCAGGTTATTTAAGCTGGTGGTATTTGTGCTTGTAGGTTTGTCATCTCTCTTGCGTTTCGTTGAAATAGGTTGCTGTATGTTACTGCTCTCTGTATTCGATATACTTCCAGTGTCATACTGTATTAATACATTCTTGTTTAATACTTTCATACCAGTCGTGTTAGAAACAGTATTAGTATCGATTAATTTCATATTATTCACATCCAAAATTGTATTTGTGTCAAGAACCTTTACAGTATTTAGTATTTTAATGTTATTATCATTTAAGATATACTGGCTGTTATTAAGTACATTATATTTAGAGTCAATAGCTGTCTGATTCTCCAGTATTTTTACCGTGCTTCCTCCGAGTTGCATATTGTTTTGATTAATCACTTCTAAATTGTGTACCTGTATTATACCAAAAATAATTTTACAATTTCCCTATTTAAACGACATTACTTTCGTTTATTCGCGTATCAAATTTTTACCTGTGATATCATATTACTATCTTCCAACAAGGTACGATCACATTCTACTTCAATATTTTCAACAATACCATGCGGTAATATTGTAGAGTCCAAGTTCATTGAATCCAAGTCCAATCTATTTCCATCTAAACTCTGTACTGTTAAAGTATCATCTCGAAATATTAGAAGATGCGTGTCTGTGTCGTCGGTAGTTAATCCATCAAGATCTGTAATTTTAAACATTGGACAAACGTTTTCTATTACATTCACAAGTTAATGAAATCCAATCTTCTTACCAATGCCAACTATCTTCTCCTGTTCATTATTCTGCAATATTGTTGTCAAAGGTTTCGGTATACTTAAGTCAGTCTGGTCTAAATTGATATAATAACTAAACTCTTCTGATAACTTCTCGTCGCTAGCAAATGCACAAATACACGCATAAAAATGTACACAACGTTTATTCTGTGAAGACTGTCCTAACTCTACTTTCTCTCCAGCTGTCTTTGCTACACCCTATAGATTTTTAATATAATTAGTAACATACATATGTACTTGTGCTTCAAACTATAGTGCAATGCTGCTCGATCCTCCTACTTACCTTAAAAGCAGAACAAGAACAAAAGTAACGATGTTCGATTCTATCTTTCAACTTTGTAACAAACAGAGAGAAATGGAGGTAACCCAACGGATGTTTTGGTGAAGCTTTACACTTCACAGCCATAATATTTTTAGAAACGCGTTGTACTAGGGGCCCCGATGTTTCTGTAGCCAGTAGCCATATTTCTTGTTTCATCTCGTTGTTTACATTCAATGTTGACAAAATAGAATTTCTTAACGTTAATGGTTGTGCTTCTGCGTAACATCTTAAAGCTGCTTGTATATGTTGACATGTAGAAACAGGCATATCAGACGAATTCTTTTCCTATATTAAAATGCATTTCATTATTTTAATGTAGAAGCAATCGGTAGCATATTTTATTATGACTTACATGGCATTTAAGGACACTAGTATCAAAACTTCGTTCACAACTATCTACAAAACATAATGCTGTAGATTGTGAGATAAGTGTTGTCATTTCATTAGAAATGGTTGCATTTATCAATGGAAGTTGAACAAATCCACGGTAGTCAGGACCTTTATCGCGCACTCGAACCGAGAAAACTTGCGCAGTTGTGCCTGTAATAAGCTTACATGCTTCCGTAGATAATTTTCTTTTCTCGCCGGGTTCTTTAAATACTGCATCGCAGTATTTATTTTTGCAGCATAAACCACGAGATCCATTGTAGGTACCACATTTTGGACATTTGCGAACTCCGCGTAATGTAGCTTTGCCTAGATCTGATAAAAGCTTCTTTAAACGCTCTTCATTGGACATAGCTGTTCAAAATTAGATATTGTCGATTAATATTCAAAGTGTTACAAATTAATCAATAGCTAAGAAATTTATATCTGACATTGTATACCACTATTCTTCTATTAAAATCATATGAATTTTTATAATTTTGTAGATTTTATTGAAACTGCTACTAAAATATATTGAAAATACTTTCATAATAACATCAGAATAAGTTACTGAACTATAATTGTGTCTACTTTGAGAAGTCTATTTATAAACAAAAGCAAATGAGGTCCCAATGTGAAAAATAATTAAAGAGAAATTAGAAGAGAAATCGAAACCAAATCAAAATTATTTCTTCGTGTAATCGCTAAGCATTAGGGAAACTGTTTGCAAACTTCTAAATATTGTTTAACATGGGACCAATGGGACCTTTTACAAATGTTCAGTGACATTAGAGCGAAGGATATTACGATGTTTCAATTTTCTTACCTTAGCTGGATAATTAATTATTATAGTATGAAAAAACTTATACACTTTCCACTAATAAATTATATTCCAAGAAAGTTTGCTTCGGATAGTAAATAAATATAAAGCTCATCTCAGTACTAAATTACCGACATTTGCGGCAGAGGGCACTCTATTTCTTGAAACATTAATCTAAATTCACAGAACCAAATACATTCAGGTTGCTAAGGATAATATTGAAATACATAACGTATAATCCACAATTTATAAACATGTTCTTTACATATTATCATGCAATTTTTACTATAGCATATTTAAAAAGTTAAAAATTGTACAGAAAATTAAATACACCATAAAACATGGCGGTATATATATATATATATATAGTAGGTAGGAATACCTTTTTTCTGTAAATATTCAGCGCACACATATGCACAAGTATGCATATACATAAATGTATAATATTGGACAGCATTTATATATTCGATTGAACAATGCAAATATATACAACGTAGATACACGCAATTTTCAATATTTATAACAATACATTTGAATTATATGCAAACGATTTTTTTTCTTTTCTGTTTAAATACTTTTGAATACAGCGAGGTATTATCATAAAATATATAATGTTTACTTACGTAGCATTGATTTTAAACATTCAAGTTTTTGTTTATGTTTACATATCGTGACTTGTGTTGATATCAAATCACACAGCCATGTTTATATAGCATGGAGTAGTCTAGCAGTGAGATATTAGCAAGGACCAAACATTAAGTACATAAAAGACTGGAATATATATATATATCAATTACGTTTATTGTTGTTTAAAAATAATAATATCACTTCCAAAATTGTTGTGTAACAACAATGAAGTTTACATCTTATTTAACCTCTAAACTTGACAATTTTGTTCGTTTCTAGAACACTTGTTCAATGAAATTTTGGTGGAGAAAATTGAATGCGAATCGTATTTGTGCAGAATAATTGAACGGTACTTATTCAAACTTTTAATGTCATTGTAATTATAAAAATCATTTAGGTTTTCCTTTGATACGATAATTAAGAATTCCGTATTATAATAATCAAGGTTACGTAGCGTTAGTTCTTTAGCGATGGTTCGTAAATTACGTTTTATTTGTTGCCAGTTATTCGAAAATATTTTACCAGCAAATTATTGAAATAGCAATGTGGTTTTTACAAGGTGTTTTTTAGAAGTATAGTGATACAAACTCAAAACATGGCATCGGCGATCGAAATTTTATGGAAACAAGCATTGAAAACATTCGATGGACGAAGAAACGTCGGATTCAAACTTTGCCAAAAGAATTTTGATAAATTATGGAATTTAATGAATAAAATTACAGCTGAGGATGTCAATTTAAACAAACAAGTTCTTGATTTTATACAAATACAATCCGCACCAATGTGTGTTATCGATATATTTGAAAACAAAGATTTGACTATTTCAATTTTTATATTGAAACATGGAGTTACAATGCCCATGCACGATCACCCTGGAATGCATGGTTTTTTAAAGGTATGTACATGAAATATCTTTCTCTGGATATAAATATACAGGGTATCCCAGCTAACTTGTAAAAATCCTGATGTCTCCTGTTGACCGGCCTCTCTTTTACTTTGTCATTACGTTCTATCCATATTCCCTCTACCATTAATGATATCCAATCTTCTTACCAATGCCAATTATCTTTTCCTATTCATTATTTTGCAACATTGTTGTCAAAGGTTTTGTCATACTTAAGTCGGTCTGGTCTAAATTTATGTAATAACTAGACTACGGATCTTTAGACCTAGCGGAAATAGAAACCAAACTGAATGTTATTTTTAATAGTGGAGAAATCATACATTGACATCTTCAATTTTGAATTTCATCTACTGCATTTTCCTATGAATGCATAAAGATCCTTTTAATCGCTACTATTAACTTTTAATAACTTTTTATCGCTAGCAAATGCACAAATACACGCATAAAAATGTACACAACGTTTATTCTGCGAAGACTGTTCTAACTCTACTTTCACTCGTTTTCAGTAGTCAAAAGTGCTAGGTAAAAGATCAATCTAGTACGTAAACTTTCCAAAGTGGTCTACTTTTGCGTTTACGAGGCGTAATTTGCATTATTCGGCAGCATGTAGCTGTTGCAGCTTTATGAAAAATAGCTACATGCGCAGCTTTATGCTTCCAAATAATGCAAATTACGCCTCGTAAAAATAAAGATAGGAAATTTGGGAAATTTCGAAACTATTCTCTTTTCAATAGTTATGTTATTATTGTAGTCCTCTCTTTTCCCAAATTGATCCACCTTGTCCTCAGCTATATATATAACTTGTGTATACCCTGTATATAAATATATGCTGAGTTGACTAATGTATCCTTTAATTGTATTGTATATACAGGTAATTAGCGGTGCAGTTCAAGTGAACAGTTATACCTTGAAAAACGACGATCACATAATCAAATTAAATAAAGAAAAAGATGCATTTAGACACCGACCAATATCTTTGCACAGTAATTCACCTGCTTGTGTTCTTACACCCAGGGATAAGAATTTGCACGAAATTTCATGCGTCGAAGGTCCTGCTGCATTTTTAGATATACTTAGTCCGCCTTACGACGAAGACGATTCTGGAAATGGTCCAAGACCATGCACATTTTTCAAAACTATTAGTTCTACATCGTGTATGGAGTTGCCAGATGTAATTGAAGAAGTTAAATTACTTGCATTCGAAGGACCACCAAATTTTGACTCCGAAAGTATTATGTACACAGGGCCACCTTTAATGTGACGTGAAACATCAAAGCACGTTCTATGTTCAATTTGTTAAAGAAATGTACATTTTACAGCATTCATTTACAATTGCAGAACAATTTTAATTGTACCAGGAGCTTTTATTATTATTTAATTTCTAATTGAATTATATATATATTACTGTTTACTTTTAATAAGGAGCTTGTTATAAATGAGAAGTACAACATAAGTTTCATACGATAGAAATTGTTTTACATTTTATAATATGTATTCAGTTTTATTTATTATTGCTGATACTTTGTAACGTTCCAAAAATTGTTTTCTTTTTTTATGAAACACATGCATTTTGTTTTGTATTTTTATTGGTTTAACAGTTATTAAAAATGTTACATATAAATCATTATTTTAAATTTACTATTTCCTTGGCGTACGAGAGTAGGATGTAAACAGAGAATGTATCATAGTACGTACAATTGATGTGTAAAGCGTGATAAATGAATATCTGCTAGTTATAGAAAAGAAGCAACAATTCTGTTTGTATAAAGGTAGTTATTTTAAGTATAGCAAGATGCGTATGTCTGTGTACAATGTAAAAATTATCATATTTCTTTTTAATTTAACTATCTGTGTGGCATACATGTGAAAAAACAAAAACACTTACAATGTTTAAAAATAACGAGGCAAACTATTTTTCAAACGAAGATTGTACTTAATTTATTCAAAACTTACATCACCGAGAAAATAATATATTAATAATAAATATATTTGTATACTATAGAATTCTTTTTTGAGAAATTCCTTTAGTACCTGCGTTTTTTTGTTATCGAGGAACATTTTTGGGAATAGTGTCTGCGAGTACCACGAACTTAAGTAAACTGATCGATGTTGATAATAATGTCGTATTTGTTTATGTTTACAAAAATAACACAATTTATTGATTCGAATCGATCTTTACTAATTTCTTATATCTACAGAAAATAAAGCATTTACATAAGATAATGTTGCGTTTATAAAATTTTTTATTGGATATATTATATAATTTGTTATCTATTCCAAAACTTATCCATAACAAAAATGAACTTCTACAAAGAATATGCTCTCTTTCTCACATCTGGCAAATTACGCATAATCTCTACATTCAGGTTCAGGTATTTTTTCGGTACAAAGAATATATGCGAATTCCAGATTTCAGAAAAATATACAGTTTCATTACTAATAAATTAGTTTTAATATAGTAAACAATACTTCATCAGTTTCTTAGTTATTAATCTTTTCGCTGTTAAACATAAACGCCCTTAATTACAAAAAACGTCGCAGCGAAAAAGTTAATTTGAAGTACTAAAGAAATAGAATTGTACTAAAAAACCATCATCCGCATAGATCAATTTATACGCCTTATTTACTATTCAAGGAAGGATGAACAGACATCATTGTTGTTCTACTAACACGTTTAAGAGATATAACATTTCTTACAGTTAATTGTTTTATGCCAGGATATATTATAATAATTTACTAATCAGAATTATGTATATAATGACAATTTCCCAACCTTATATATGTATACATAATATATATATATATATATATATATATATATATATATATATATATGAGTGTAAAAAGTATTCGTACGCCCTTTAAAATTGAATCTTTTTTATAAATGTACCAAACGACCGGATTTTTTATAATCAATTAGAAGCATTGATTTAAGAAATGATATGCAAAAAAGATTTTCCAAAAATCATAATTTGCATTACATGCAAAAATAAAAAAAGCATATTTTAAAACTTTTATTTGGGCCCTTAAAGAAAATTTAAAATATATGTTTAGTAGATCTTTGTTAGTTATAACAATCTTTCATCGAAATCGGTTGACGCAGGAAAAAACGACACGCATCGAAAGATGTACGATTCTGTGGATTTTCAATTTGTAAAACTACGATTTTCACCATTTTTAACCGCTTGTAGCTCGTGTGTATGTTAATCGATTTCGATGGTCCCTCTTTTACTGTGTCATGTAATTCTTAGCAATTGCAATTTTTTCAAAATATTTTTTGCATATCATTTCGTAAACCAATGCTTTTAATTAATTATAAAAAATCAGGTCGTTTGGTACAATTATAAAAAAGTTATTCTATTTTAAAGGACGTACGAATACTTTTTACACTCACTGTATACTATGTATATCTTACGTATTTGTTAAATCTGATCATAGTACCCATAAACTTACATTGTTACATAAAAGTTAAGCATTGGACATTTGTCTGTATAATAATAGTACACTAAGAAGTTGAATTCCTCTAAATCTGAGGAAGTACAGTGTTTTGAGAATAGCACACGGACTTTTGTATTTAACTTGTTTGATTGGTGTCAGAATTTTGTTGTCTTCTGTATAGTGCGATATTGTCATCTGTATAGTCCATTATACGCCGTTGGCATTGTCTCACGTACTGTTGTTGTTTATGATATATTTTGAATGCACCCTTTATTGTTATGAATGCTATACCACCCTGTAAAATTCCATAGGACGTTTTTAGGAGTTATTCAAAATTTGACTACCAACAGTCAACATATATGTATGTATACGCTACTGCTCAAAAGTATGTGGACATTTGCAAAATATGTAATAGCAACGCCTAAAAGTTACTTAAGCATCTAAAATAGTGACTAAAATCGATTTTTATTACTTTCTTATGGAATATCTAAAGTTTTAAGTTAAAAACTACTTATGTGGAAACTTACCAATACATATTAGTTTAAGATTAAATACGAGATTCGTTGACGTATCCACAGCGATTAGATATTACCGCTTGCACTAATCGCGGCAATCTTTCTATTAGTTTCTTATTCTATTAGTATTTTATTATTAGCATTTGTACCGAAAAAATTCTCTGAATTCGCTCTGCTTCTTAGAAATGAAACAAAGTGAAACTTGAAATCCTTTCAAGCACCGAGACTGTTCCACTAGATTTTGTATTTGTGGATAGAAATTATATTATTGCATTTTCATTATATAATTTGAACATAAAAATAAATTCTATTGTGCTATGATACCTCAATATACATAATAATAATAATAATAATAATTACAACAAGTGACAAAATTGTTCTAAATATTTTTCCTACTAACTTAAACTATGTTTTATAGAGAAAAAGGAAGTGTCCACATACTTTTGAGCGGTAGTGTATATATATATTTAACACGTACGAGTAACGTCCTTTGAAAATTGGAGTGTATGCTTTCGAAAAATATTTTGCCACATATACTGGCAATACTGGGTAGTAGAAGTGCTCCGCAAAGAATGCGTGTTGCTGATACTGGATCATTCATAGGTGGCATCTCTTCAAATTGGGCTCTATCGTCACTAGAATAACTGAAATAATAAATATACACATTATTAACTCAATGTACTTACGTATTACCGATCGAAGTAATTTACATTTATGATTACATACCTATTTGGCAAAAAATACCTCAGAATAGGAACCTTGCATGCATGTCGTCTGAATAGGCTAAGTGCCTGATCTTCCCATCTTAGCATTTTTCCCAATACCAACAGTATTGGAATCGTTGGCAAACCAACTAATAACACTAAAGGGTCAGCTTGCTCCATCATGGCTAAACCATCTTTATATCCAACTACTTGCATTACAGTTACCGCTCCATATGTGACAGCTGTCCAATACATAGACGCGACAACTATACTGGCTGCTATGTATGGACAAATTCGGAAAATTATTCCGTCAATGTTGTCCAATACTACTACCAACGGTCCTAAAATATTCATACATTTATTATAAATAGCATTTATTACAGGGTGTCCAATAAACAAAATAAACAAACCCATATTCGGATATACAATGATGTATTCTGTGTTACACTGCGGACATGCTACATTAGCGCCTGCACGTCCTTTCTGTTTTTCGTCAACCCATCTCTGAATGCAACCCTGATGAACCCATTTAGTTGTACCACGACAATGACATGGTTTTACCCATGATGCAGTCGCATCGTCTTCGTCTGTCGCAAAACACACCCAACAGTATCTCCTGCTATATTGAATAAAAATTATTTATGCAATGTACATGCATTTAAATTTAGATTTTCATGTCGTATTGAACATTGGTATAGGATACTATACGTACTCGTCTTCTGAGTTTATCGCCGATGCACTGACTTCAGGTTGATTTGGAGAAGATGCTCCATCGGTTACATCGCTTGCCAATTGTGTACTTTGCACAGGTTCTGGCAATGATTCTTCGTTGGCTGAAACCTCTTCAACTTGAGCGCTGGGTATTTCTATTAACAATTAATAGTGTTTTTGTTAAAATAAAATTAGAATATTAATATTTTTATTACTGTAGCTTTATATTTTTATCTTAATTGACAATAAAACTATGTGTAATAAGTACACTGCGGATGTTTATGCATTTTCCAATTTTTGTAGACAAATTTTAAGAAAGTGGAATAAAATGAAACCTTATTTTTAATGGGCACAACCTCTGTAGATCCGAAACAAATAAAAAGTGTACAAAGTTTTATCCAATTTTATATTCTAGCTTTTTAAAAAATTGTCATAAGCCATAAATGCATAAAGTATCTGTACTTTGCACATTATGTATATAGTGTATACACACTAGTAATAGACCTATTATCCAATATATTTTTGTGGCCTACTTTTGTGGGGCATATAACTCCATTACCATTTTCATTTCACCTATTTGCATACAACTGAAGCGAACTAGCATACGAAACAATGATTCAGAACAGAAATAGACTTATCTATTTATTTGCGGCACGAAAATTCTTGCATAAGCACGTCTAAATCGTGTGAAATGAAAATGGTAATGAAGATACGTGACTCCCGAAAAGTGGGCCTCAAAAATACATTGAATGATAGGCCTATTCATATAGCTAGTCGGTAATAATACCATGGATTACGAACTAATTCATTAACTATCCGAGTACAGCACTTGAAGGGTTAACAAGAATGTAAACAACGAGAATTTTTACCATTATTTAATCGTCCTACTCGTCTTATATTAGAAAGATGCCTTCTTAAAGAAGAGCCTATTATTAGTCCTCCAGGACGAGCGATCCCATAAATTTGAATCGAGTCGTTGAATGACATTGTATCTATGAGTTTTTCAATACTTTGTTATCATTTTACACCTGTAAAAATAGATATTATGATACATATGTCACAATGCTATTGTGCACTTTTACAAGACATTGCGAATTGACATTTTGTTTAATGACACATTGAAAAAGAAAGAGGAAGTAATAAATTACTAAAAATACGTATATGTGTCAACACGACTACCAGTAGTAGATACTTGTATTAAAATTCAAGAACATTTTTTGATCTTATGCACATACACTATATATATATGGTTTTGTTGCACGTCAGAATCTTTTTAATTTAAAGGTTATTTACCTTTCCACATCTTTTTATTCACGACTAAATACGTCGTTATGTCTTATTGCAAACAAGCGAAAATAAATCTTAAAGATAGATCGAAACCGTATGTTCAAACGAAATTTCTGTCAGATGAAACAAATGATCTTGTCACTTCAAGCCACCACACTGAAATAACAAATACAAAACCATTTTTTTAACCAGCGAAACGTGGTTAAAAAGTTGCTTACCGACTGGCTAACGTATGTCATTATAAAAACACGAAATGTTTCCTCAATGATGGAAAAGTTCTTCGATCGAATATGTATTATTTTGATCTCGATTCGAAAACAATATTAAGAATATTATAAGATAATGACAATACAAGTATGCTATCGAAACTAAAAAAAAACATTAATTTATACCTGAAGTAACATGTAATTCACTGTTGCACATTTACGACGAAGTGACGAAATCGTTGACATCGTTTCAAATTACGAGTAATAATTACATGACAATAAAAAAGATTCGTTTATCTAGTGACCTTTATTGATAGTTTACAATTCTGAAAAAATTTTTGTTTTTCAAATTCACATTACAAATAGATTCATTCGTTTTTATATGAATATTAGTAATGACTAAAAGTTATGCATGCGAATTGCTGTTCATACTGCCAATATTTTAAACCGAAAATTCGCTACTCAAATTAATTGCCAAACTTCACACCGCTTCGAGTACTCTTGTCAATGTGTCATATCAGAGAGTATATATACTCTCTGTATACTGTATATACTATGGATGCGGCATTCGGGTTCTGGCCATGTCACAAATTGAACGTAGAATTTAATGCCAGCGCCGCCAACTAGTAACCGGTGTACTGTATCCCCCGTACTCCTCTTCACCACCGTGATCCTCTTTACTATGCCCTGTGTTTGCGTCCCTCCAGGCGGCGCTGCTTTCAATCAAGTTGATTAGACGCCATCGACTTGATCGACTACATTTTATTTCGTAGCGTTTCGTGTTCGGGTGTTTTTTGGAGTATTTGGCGAGCGTATATTCATTGTTTATTCTGTATTTTCTGGTGTTTACAACTTATCAGGTATGTTACCATCTATTTAATATTAGAAAGCAGAAAATAATAGAACACAAAACATTACAAGTAGCCTAGTATTTATATGTGATTTTGATTATACTTCGTTTTATTACAGTTGATAACAATGGGTAAATGCATGTATTGCGGAAATTTAAGTAACAACAAAAAAAATGCAACATTGCACAGGTATGTACAGATAATATAATTTCTTTTCATTTTTCAATAATACTAATTTTTATTTTGTTTTAATTTCCATATGATAAAACAGATTTCCAAAACATGCAGCACTGTGTGAACAGTGGGTCATATTAATAGGTCGGGAAAATTGGATGCCTACAAATAGTAGTTATTTGTGTTCGTGATCACTTTCATGAAGACTGTTTTAATGTGCATCACTCCCGATAGGAAATATTTAAAACCGGGATCTCTGCCAACTATTTTGACATGCCAGGAAATGTTTCAAGAACATAGCAATATTTTGGTAGAAAGTAATTATGGAAGTAAGGAAATGTGTCTTAATTGATTTATAATACTTATATATGATAGAGATATATAATACTTATATGATTTATAATAATTTATTAATATATATTAATGTAACGTAATATGTATATTAAATTAGTGCATGTACTTTGTTTCCAGATATTAATGAATCTATTGTGAAACGTGAAGAAGTCCCAGAAGCGGGTATATGAGTAGAGTACATTGACTCTCCGACAAGTGGCAGAGAGATTTGTATGTTCAAATATGTTCAAATATTTGAGTGATAAAGTTGACAATTTTTTTTTTCGTAATTTAACAATTTTTGTGACAATATTTTTCATTGCAGGTGATGAAGAGAGTTTTTTCCAGCCAACTACATAAAAAATAAATGACAAATCCTAGTCCATGACAGTACATGTAAACATACGTCATGACCACCACTATGCAAACACCCGGAGGAGTACTCTGAAAAAACTAAGTAGCGTCCCGCAAAGACTAGATTCTACTCAAAAGAGTAACAGGATGTTGAAACGGCAACTAAAACACCTAAAGATAAAGGTACATTCCTTAAAGGAAGTAGCGAAAGGGTTGAATGAAAAAAAATTATTGCCTGAGAATGCATTTTATAATCTTTTGGCTCTCAAGGATACTTCTTTGGAGTTATTCAATCGAATGATCAAAAATAGAAAAGGCAAAGTAAGTAGGGATAAATATCCTTGAAGCTTGCGTGCGTTTGCTTTAACCGTCCACTTTTATTCGCCAAAAGCGTATTGTTATATACGAAAAACATTTGATCTAGCTTTGCCACATCTAGACGTCCTTAAAACTTGGTACACTAGTGTAGATGCTGAACCAGGTTTTACGGACGAATCATTTAATACATTAAAAGAAATGTCAGAACAATTAAAAGAAAACGGAGAAAAATTAGTTTGTTCTGTAATCGTAGACGAAATGAACAAAAAAAGGTTATCAGAGGGGTAGAAATGGGAAAATGTGTGGCCACGTAGAGTTTAGACTTCTCCAGAATGATTTTCTTCAATCTTTTAAGCTTTAAAGTAATATTGCAGGTATAAGAAAAATTTACATTTCTTTTCTGTTTAGTTGTCAACAGCGATGCAAGCTTGTACTGCTGAATCTTGAATAGCGTACTTGAAATTGTCTAATCTGTATTAATTTGATTCAATTGTATATAAAATATAAATGTGTTTTATCAGTAATAAATGTATTTCAATATTATGAGTTTGATTTCATTTAATGCTTCTCTTAAAACGTAAGAAATACACACCAATTTACTTTAAAAATGTTTACTAATATTTTTAATTCAATTTTGCACTTTCTCTTCACTTCATTAATCATTCTTAGTTTCTTTTATATTACATTTATGCATTTATTTCACAAATTTCTCTTCTGGTTAATTTGTTATAACTTATAATTAATTTGTGATGTTATAACATAACATACTACTATTTCAATCTTATTTCATTTTTGAAACTCGCGCTATTTCCCTTAATACATCGGTCACTAGTTGGCGGCGCTGGCATTAAATTCTACGTTCAATTTGTGACAAAAAGCTATGCAGCTGGCTTATGGGAATACCGCATCCATAGTATCAGAGATATACTCTCTGATAGTATATATATCAGTGTGCTACATACAGATATACAGATACATGAGTAATGAGAATTGCTTAGAGCTTAGGAAAAAAGAAAAAAGTATTCGTATATATGTATATCAGAGAGGAAATGACAATGCTAACGCCTGGGATATTTTCTGCCACCACTTTTGTCAGTATAAATAGACAGAGACAAAGCATACCCAGGTTTAGCATGGAACAGAACCTATAGCCACTTTTGACATATGCTAAATATCCTCTCTGTGTATACACATATGAATAATATGTACACATACACATACATTTATATGTGGCTGCATATACAAATTTTGTTTATGTGACAGAGATATGAGATATGATACTTATCACATGATAAAGTAATGACTTGTTACTATTTCCATTGTCGGAAAATCATTTCAAGTAGATACTAAATATATCAGTTAGTATTGCATTTCTTCTCTGGTATTGCATGTGATGTGTTAAATTTTTACAGTTATGGAGGTTTCATGTATACAACCTTGCATTCAATTGCAACTTTCAAATGAGGAATTTCAAACTGTCATAGATAAGGCTAAAGATTGGGCACTTATGCATGGTATTAATCTACAAACAAATTAAATAAGATTGAATTTGTTCATTAATTTAAAACAAATATTGTACAATGACAATTTCATATAATTGATACAATTTTAATGTTTTTTTATAGGTATTAGTATGAGATCCAAAGAATCGTTTAATAAAAGTCAAGTACAGGTGTTACCATTTATGTTATTACCTTCTGCTTTCCCTAGAAAGAATTTTGAGAAAGCAAAAAATATACAAATAATATTAAATGAACTTATACATAGGGTTGCACACGATCATACTTTTATTGTCAATAGCTTGAAAAGGTATGTAAAATTAAAGAAAAATTCGTATTTATTATATGATACATAAATAACGATGTTGATTCTTTTAGTGCAATTGGTGCGGATCCTTTCACAGCAAAATTATTTAACATTTATGAAACTATACATAAAGAAGGATATACTCAGGTGAAATAGTGTACGATTCACATAATACTGTTATTTATTATAATCTTCGAATACAAGAAAATATTTCTTCCATAGACTGTAAGCGTTGGTCTACTACGATCAGATTACATGTTACATGAGAATCAGATTAAACAGGTTGAACTAAATACTATTGCAAGTAGCTTTGGTGGCATAGCTACAGTTACTTCACAATATCATAAGTAAACTTATTCAAAGTTTTATTGTTGCTAAGAAATATTTCAATATTTTTTTCATGGTTCATACATTTTGTAGGTACATCTTATCAGAATTAGGACACACGGACAAAATAGAAAATGTAAATATGGTTGTTATTATCTGTTCATATCATATCCAACATGAAGGTACTAAGGGATTGTTTGTTTTCAGATTCCAGAAAATAATCCTATTACTGGTCTTTGCAAAGGTTTAACACATTCATGGAAAATATACAATAATAAACAGCAAGTATTTGTTAGTAAATAATGAGAGATACGAGATTATGTGTTATGTTCTGTGTCGAGCCGTTTTTGCTCGATTTTTCATTCAGGCCATTTGCTTTGTTGTATACTGAATTTTTTTATCATGCCTCATTCTTTTGGAGGGAATATAATAAACTTGTTATAAAATATATTTTTTTAGTGCTTTAAATAAATATGTCTGTGTGTACCACCGCAATGGTACACACGGTCTAAAGTTTGACATGTACCATCGGTAGTAACCGTGGCACGGAGCGTGTCAATGCACACAATGCAACTTCAACCTAGTTTTTAAAGAAAGCAAATTTCATGGCTATGTAAAAGGAAGCTTAGAAAGTACACAATATAACGTTAACGAACAGATGATCTCATACTAAATGTACACATTGTGAAAAAAACTTTTGAGACAATCTAGTAATAATAGTATAATTAATATTTTTTATTTTAGGGCAGTGATATTATTTGTTGTTGAAGACGTTACTTATAATATATGCGACCAGAGATTTCACGAATTTGAAATTCGTAAACTCAATCCTGAAATTAAAGTAATTCGACGGAGTTTACAAAATTTAGTGGATGAAGCAACACTCAATTCTGATAAAGAATTACTAATGTATGTTTAAGTATTTCATATATTTTCCTCATTTGATTTTTTTACAAAAGATATAGCTTGGAAATAATATGAATTTTTAAGTCTTTTTTATATTCCTTACAATCAAAGGAAATACAAGACAAGTTTAATGTAGGAAATGAATTCATAGTAAAACAATTATTGAAAAATTTTCGATTGCAAGAGTATTAGAAGAAATAATTAAAGATTATATTATTATTAGATAAAGTAGGAAACTAATTTTTATTTCTTTTAGTGGAAATCAAATAGTTTCTGTAGTTTATTTTCGTTCCGGTTACCAAGTTGAAGCTTATCCTACAGAACAAGAGTGGTCAATTAGATTATTAATAGAACGTTCTCGGGCTATAAAATGCCCATCTATTCAGTATCATCTAGCCGGTACTAAAAAGGTACATCTATCAAGTATTGATATTAATACTTCTGACTGAATAATAAAAAAAACTTCACTTTCCAGGTACAACAATCTTTAGCATATCCTAATGCACTAAATCTATTTTTAAAAGATAGTGATTGTATAAAACAAGTACAAGAAGTGTTTGCTGGTCTCTATTCTCTAGAATTTGTAAGTGTTGTAATAAAAAAATAATGTTTCTTATAATTCTAATTATAAGAGATTACTAATATTTTAATATTTTTTATGTATCGCATATTGTACGATCATTTGATTTTTATACTCGACTACATTGCTTGGGGAAAGTAGAACAATGAAGGAGATAAAATAATTGAAGAAGCTATGGCAAACCCAAAGAAATATGTGCTCAAACCGCAAAGAGAAGGCGGTGGAAATAATATTTATAATGAAAACATAATATCAAAATTAGAGTCTATGAAATCTTCAGAGGAAAGAACTGGTTGGATACTCATGGATCGTTTTTATCCTCCAACACAGAAGAACTATATTGTATGTGCAAAAAATGAGCCATTCGAACATAACGATCTTTCCTTAGTGGACGTCGTATCAGAACTTGGCATTTACGGTGTTGTTATAGGGTGATTATTTGTATATTTTTGTCTGATTTTTATGTATTAAAAGATGTCACATGATAACAAATACTTACTTTTACAGAGATCACGACAACGTTATGTACAATAAACAAGTAGGTCATATTTTGAGGAGTAAATCATCAAACGAAGATGAAGGTGGTATTGTAGCAGGAATTGGTGCTATTGATGGTCCTTATCTTATTAGTTAACAAATTATATATATATATATATATCAAGTACTATATACCTTAATTACGGACACATCATTTGGTGTAGGAAAATATTAATTTTATTGGTTTTGTTGTACGTATTTTTCATATTACTTCACCTTTAGACGTATTTTCACAATAGCCTTTCTCTTTGGAGTTGCCTGAAAAAGAAGGACAATGAAATAAGACGTATTCGTTTTATACATGTGTGCACGTGTATTTACGTACACGTAAAATAGGAAAAAAATATAACTACACTAGTGTATATTGCACAGCAGCTGCTGTGCAAAAGAAAGAAGCACCCGGCCATATTTATAAATAAGAGTACAGTAAGTTTTGAAAAAGTATTTCGCTGTTTACTTGAATAGTTCTGAGAATATATGTGTTATTGTGGATTATCTAATACTTTAAATGCAATAAATCAATCATTGTACAATACAATTTCTACATAAAGATATTTTTGTCATTATATCTTATAACTATATACTAGGTGCTTCTTTCTTTTGCACAGTAGTGTATATATATATATATATATATATAGTCTGGACTAGATCTGGATTAGGTGTGGGTATATATATATACACATAATATGTATATCTTAGACACAAATGATGAAATTTAAAAATATGACACAATTCTATTTTAGATAACAACAATGTATTTAATATTTACAAAATATATTGTTACAGCACTTTTATCACAATTCAATTGAAGTAGTGTTTTATGTCTTACTTTCATTTATTGTCTTTAGGAAGTCCACAGCCTTCTTCATTTTTTAATATACATTTTTGAATATACATTTGTATGTGTGAACATATCAACTTGTTTTTACAAATATACATGCATGCACATATATGCACACAATTTAACATCTATTTCTTTATACACGTTGCAGTGCATATATAATTTTACATTAATTTACCTTTCTAATTTACCAAACGAGAATTTGGTTGATATGTTGAAGCTTCAGATTCAGCATCTGATTGGTCAGAATGTCCAATGTTAACTAGTAGATTTTTATCTTTTTCAATTAATTTGTTGTCTTGCCTCTGAATAAACAAAAACATACATTGAAAAAAGTAGATTTTCTATTATAGTTGTACATGATTAGGTCATGATATAGAACAGTTACCTTTGACATGCTGATAACAGGATTTACATACTCGTGTTCTCCTGGTGGTAAGGCAGATATACTATTGAACGATGTTGCGAACTTACCTTGTTCATCATACGTAGAATTTTGAAAATAAATACTACAAAAGAAAAAAACGGGCGCAATATGTTTCAACGGAAAATAGAAGTAAATATTTAATTTAAAAATTTTATAAACATTTCACCCATTTAATACCAAACGCTAGTTAATGCTACTAACAAAATTGAAAATTAGACAAAGTTCTATATCTAGTACAAATAATTGCATTATAAAATTAATATACAATATAAAATTAACGTTAGTAATCTACTATACATGCACAATTGTTATTGATGGTTAGCAAGTTGATGCGACTTTACATAAATAAATGAAAAAAAAATTTCACTAATTTACCTGACACTAGATTTTTTTAAAGTATTGGGTTTATATTTTTGATAATAGTAGTATCCAAACATAAGTATGATGATGATGATAATACAAGCTACAAGAACTCCAATTAACATTCTGTTGTTGTGGTGAATTTGATCACCTTTTCGATTAGTAACATTCGATTCAAATTTGTGTTTTATATTTGCATCTTGTTCACAAGTGTTTTTGAGATTTTTCAAAACACCATTAGAACAAACACATGTGGAAGTATTCTTACCCAGAACGCACATATAATCACACTTGTGATCCTTGCAAGTATTTTTTACTGTATAACGGAAATATGAAATTGATTAATTACGTTAAAACTATGATATACATATATATACGATTAAAATAGTTATTTATCCAATTTAATCCATGCATGTTCATGACATAAAGATGGTTGGAGTAAGTTAAATAATTATTTTAAACAGTGGTATACTTACCAGTGGGTTGTCTGGATGTATGTAAAATTGTAAAATATTTATCAACATTTAAGTTATCAAGAGAGATTGTTGTGCATGATTTATCATGATATAGTTTGCATTTTTTTAATGTAGCACTTGTACCCATTAGCCAGTATAAATTATCTTCATATATGTTCATACTCAGAATTTGATAAACCTAAAGAATTATGATAATAGAGTAATTGAAGCAAAAATTTTGGTAAGTATGTATTTATTGGAAAACTACAATTGAATCAAAATTTACTAACTGCTAAAGTCATTAACTATAGGAAACTACTTTGACGCTACTCTATGATTTACTTTATCATCGCAATCCAGAATAAAATTGTTTACTAATGGAAATAATGAATAGTTTCATTAAGTATTGGGTTGGAACGAAAGTTCGTAGCGTTTATAAATTAAAATTGAAAGCTAATAGCTTCATAAATTTATTCAATAACATATTTTTCATTCTGTTCTATTACTTTCTACCATTTTCGAGGTAACTTTTTGTGTTATTGAATAAACATATGAAAACGCTACGAACGTTCTTTCCAGCCCAATAGTTAATACTGCTTTATATACTTACATCAGTTTTTAAATATACCGCACGATCGGAGCCGTCAAAGTTTGAAGATTCGATAGTTTTTAAGAAATTATCGGCCCAGTATAATCTAGACCTTGTATGATCAATTACCATTGCAGAGACAGCACCAATGTTGTGATAAACAATCACTTTAACGTTAGAACCTGCTAGATCAGATCGGTATATTTTACTAGTTGGTCTGTCATAGAGTATCCAATTAGTTTGACTCCAAAATAGCCACCTGTATTATATTTTCATTTAATTATATATAAGTAAATATACAAAGTGAGCCATGTAAAGATGAGTTATACACTGTTTTCTCTGGAATTATAGCGACTATCAACTTAATTTTTTTGTAAATTAAATAAATGACATATTTACTTTCACAAAAAATGCTTCAATTAAATGTGATTAAGTTTAATTAGAGTTAAATTTAATTTACAAAATAATTAAGTCAATATCTATTACCATTTTAAAGACAGCTGTTTCTAATACTTTACATGTATGGATTTAGAATTATGAAGTTGTTGAGTTGAAACATAAACAAATTCGGTTCTATACAATATTTTTCTTTTATTAAAAAGTGAATTTTTTATTAATGAAAAGTGTTAAATAATAATTCAATTCTTGTTAATCGTGATCACATGTTGTATAATTTAAAATCATAACTACATTCTTAGAATTAGAACATGTTTGTGTTTGCAATCAAACTTTCAGGTATGTTATATATATATATATTACAAACAAATTATATATACCTCTGTTGTGGATGAACAGCAATAGACATAGCTTTATTTCGTGGTTCAATAGTAACTAGTTTAGCACATTTTTGTGCTTCTAAATTGCATACCTAGAAATTTAGTTAAAAAAAGTAATAAAAAGATTTCCTATATTTGTTAACAAGTTCCAAACTCTGTGGAAGATAAACAATAAGCATGTATGATACCTCAATGCTGCCCATGTATTCGGTATTAGTAAAATAAATATTATCAGTACTCCAATCAACAGAGAGAGCGCTTGGTCTGCCAATTCCAGTAACATATTTTCGGTTTCTGCTGTTTATATGTATTCTACTAATCACACCTAATATGTCTAACAAAAAGTAAAAGATATTTGTAGCATTTTGAATCAGTTATAAATTGTCGTGTTCAAAATTTCCAAGAGTAGCTTTCCTGATAAAAAATCAAAATCGTTCTGCCTTATTTAAACGGCACAATATATTTTTGATTTCATAGCATTTTATTTTAAATGACCTCGAATTAAAAAATCTCTTGGAATTCATAGGGACGTAGAAAAATTCTTACCACTACTCCAATAAATGGTCTTCTCGTTTGCGTTCACGTCGATGCCAGATATTTCAAATAATTCTTCATCGACTATTTCAATCGAACGTAAGTTTGACGACAATTTCCTAATAGTGTTTCCAGCAACAGAAATTATTTCCATTTGTGACCCTGTTGTTATAATTCAGTTTAATAGACGGTTTAACGAATCATTGATTGCATATTCTTCTTCTTCTTGGATACAATGTTAAATATTAATCTTAACTAGTTAATGTTAAGGTGGCGTTACAGGCAGAATTGTGAAAACCCGATTTTACTTAAATAATAACTGTAATATTATCTTGTTATGAAATTATACGTTTGTAGGTTTCCAGAATTAAAACAGAACTATTTTCGACTTTATGCAGATCCTTTTTTGCCATGAAAACAGATTGTTATGCATACTTTTAATAAGTTATTAATTGTAGTATTAATTAACATGTTAACCGGCGCGTGAACTTCGAGTGTTTTATACAAGTTTTTCTTATTTCATTCTACAATGAAATGATAATGAATGATAATGAAATTTGCACCGTACACTATAATCTAGTTCACTTCAGAACGAATAAATTGATATTCACTGTCACTAGTATTATGACAATCTATTTTGAAAAATCAAACTCCGGTCACTGCAGTCAACGTGTTAATAATACAAACACCGACCAAACTAATTTAGGCGCAATTTTTACCAGTTGCTTTACAAGTCGTTTTATCCTTTCGAAGAAGGTATCCTTCGTAACAAGAACAAGTGAAAGATCCATCATTGTTATGACAAATTTGTGAGCAGACATTATGCTCGCATTCATTGACATCTTTACACGTTTTTAAGTCGTTATCCAATTGATAACCGGTTGGACAATCGCACGCCGGACCTCGAGGTGTTTTATGACATATGTTTGAACAAGGATTGTCCATCACACATGAGGATGCTATAAAAATATTTTACATATTAACTTCTAAATAAATTAATTTTTTAATGCATGAAACAGGTGCAATTGATGTTATTGTTACATTTTAGAACCAGAACTGTGAAATAGTATCAAAAAGTAATGGGAAAAATGATTTATTGATTATATGTATTACCGTTTCTTTCTATTAGGTTAATATTTGAATTGAATGCAATAATTTTCATATGAAATTAGTCTATGAGAAATTGAATATTTGTTTATATTTTTCCATTGTATAGTAATTTACCGCATTGTCCAAATTCGTCACTTCGATCCAAACAATCTGGTTTTCCATTACAGACCAACTCAAAGGGTAAGCAAATCCCATCAGAACATTGGTATTCTTTGCAAATGGAATTGGCAGTGGTTTTTCTCGTATTGCTTCCGTCGCAATTTATTTCATCGGATCCATCTCCACAATCGTCGGTTTGATCACACACCCAAGATTCATCGATACAATTCTGATTCTGGCAAGCAAATTCTCGTTTTTGGCATCGAACACAATGACGTTCATCATCCTGGCGTGGACATTCTGGTACTCCGTTACATCTATAAATTGTAGTTAATTAGAACCTTCTACAATATCATATGCTATTATTGCAAATCACTCACATTGCTTCCTTGGGAAGGCATATGTCTGAATTGTAACATTTGTACTCATTCGCAGTACAATTAACAATGTTATTACTGGTATTTCCTGTACAATAATATTCATCACTGTCGTCTTCGCAATCATTTACTGTATTGCACTTCAAAGACATATCGATGCACCGACCATTGTTGCACGCAAACATTTCAGATGGACATCGGGTTTCTTGACATGTTTCGCCCTCGTCGGAACCATCTGGACAGTCAATCTATTCATTTGGAAATCATTTATCTGTCGACTATCGTAGTTGGAAAACTAATGTTAGAAAAAATCGTAGACTCACTTCTCCATCGCATTTCCATGTCTTAGGAATACATGTGCTACTTTCGCAGGTGAAACTATTTATATCACATACGTGCTTGCTGCAATCTATTTCGTCAGAAAAATCAGAGCAATCGTGGTTTCCGTCACATACTGCATACTTTGATACACAAGTTCCTTCACGACATTGAAACTCATCTAAAAACGATTAAAATGCTGCGATAAATGATTGTTCACTTTCTAATCAATGAAGAGATTTCATCTAATTATGTATGATATACAATACAATTTTTGCCGTGAAAAATAAATTGTATTCTACCGCTATTAAAAATTCAGTTTTTAATTATTACATACTTTTCAACTAGTTCTACATGAACATTCACTGATATCAATGACTGTTACTTAGCTAGATTGGTCCCTTGTTAATCTCTCATTTCAGTGACTAATGTTTATATTATATGAAATACTAAATAAAGATTTACCCGTGTTGCATTTCTTTTCATCGCAGTCTTCTTCATCTGATTGATCTCCATCTGGACAGTCGTAGTGAAAATTACAACGCGATGTTATGTTTATACATTCTCCGCTTTTGCATTGAAACTGTGTGCCATTCTCACACTTTGATAATCGGAATTCATCGCATACAGTTGATTCATCCTCGCCATTTGGACAGTCTTGTCGGCCATCGCATCTAAAATGGTTATAAAATGTACTTGATGATAACAGAGGGAATACTCTACACCAAGTGAACAGACTACATACACGTCTTCTTGGATTTTTATAAAATTGCTTAAGTTTATAGAATTCGATGTATACACAATGACAAATTCGCAAATGGGCTAAGAAGGCTGAAGCCTACAGCGACAAATTTTCTGCAATAACAAATTTGCGAAGTCGCATAATTGTTACTTTTTTAATTGTTTATGAATAATATCTATTCTAGAGAATTCGCCACTCATTTAAATAGAAATAGGTGGAGAAATTCGTAAATTCGTCACTGTTTAACAGAAGAAATCGTATATTCAAAGTTATATTTTCAATTGGGAAAGTTTCATACCTTTGATGCAGTTTTATACACATGTCATGTTCTCCACATTTCATTTCATCTGGTTTGCATGTTGTTTGAGGAATGCAAGTGTAATTACTTTCAAACAGCATCATATCAGGCGGGCACGCACAAATCTGCAAATTTGTACAAACACAAAGAAGAATATTGTTAAATAATACAATATAGAACATTGTATTATTTGAAGAACATTAAACTTACATGTGAATGAAGATTATTAACCAGACACACGTGAGAACAATTACCATTGTTTACACGACATTCGTGCTTGTTTACGTGTGTCCTGCGCAAACTTACTAAGTGCAATCTTTCCATATTTTTAGCCATCACTATCGAAAAAGAATGATAATATTTAGTACAAAATTATATAATACAAAACTGAAAATGACTACGAACTTTCTACATCCAACTTCCTTGATTTTGTTCTATTTACCCAAGGTGATGCTCTTTTGATCTTGTTGCGTGTTGCCTTTATTACTAGTCCAATGTAACTGATCTGACTTATACTGCGTCCAGAATACATAATCATCAAAAATAGCAAGGCTCACAGGTTCTGATAATCCAGTACGAAAGATGTGTGTCTTGAAACCTTAAAACAGAGGGTCCAACACTAACAGCAATTGCATCATATTTTGCTTTAAACAGAGAATGATTACTAACCCTTAATTGTTGTACTACCGATACGACCTGTATTCTGATCACTCCAAAATAGCCTTTCCAAATCTCTATTATAACACAATGCTATTGTTGGGCCATGTAAAGGTGTTTTGATTCCTTCAACTGGAGTTCTAGGGCCAATTCCGTGCATTTTCATCAAATCTATGCGATATTTTCCACTCGAATGGAAAACAACAAACATTACCCTATAATTTGAATATCATGACAAAACATAAAATTAATTTTTTTGAATACTTTAATCAATTGATTACCCTTTTTCTGGTACGAGAGCAATAGCATGAGGTTCTTCTTGAAAATAGAAGACTGTTTTTTCATGGGTATCTAAACTGTGAACTTCGATAATCTTGTGACTTATATCCGATAAATACAAATTATTTCCAATGTAGTCAAAATCTATTCCTCCTAATACTTTATTCTTGGTACGTACTACAGCTTTCAATTCTTCAGTATTCACGTTGAAATCATAAACTTCATCCGTTAATTGATCGTTCACGAACAGACGATCTATACAAATTTTTTTATTTAACAATGTTAACGTATTAACATATAATTATATACAATAACTGTTCATTAATCATTCTTACCAGTAAGGGGATTATACGTAACTGCAGTAAGATGTTTCAATGTGACACTTGATGTCATTTTTGGTTTTCCTAATAATTCATGGTAATAATCTATGAACCTATTTCCTGCTGCGATAATGAGATGCATCTGCTTTTTAACCGCTAAAATTTTCGTTATTTTATAAATTTGTAAAATTGTTATAATCAATTCAGTGATACAAGTGTATATATGTACATATATATACCTACCACGACATGTACGCTGATCTGAATTGAGTTCCTTGTCTAATGTACAAGCACATGTATATCCATTCTTTGAATTTAGTAGACACAATTGTGAACAAGGATTCAAATTGCACGGATTTGGAATCTATTACATAAATGTAAAACAAAATAACAAGTAACTTTATAATAAATAAGTTGTACTAATACAGGAAGAATATAGAATTCACCTTAGGTTTTAAAACAGGGTGATATATATGTATTCCATAAACAGTGCTCTGCAGCGTTAATAAAATTTTCCAATTTTTGCCAGTGAATTTATCACACGATTGTATAGTATTAGATGCCCTATCACTCCAGTAGAGATTATTTTCAAAGACTGCTAATGAGAAAGGCATCTTTGCTATATCTTTCAATACAGTCTGAAAAGATGCGAGTTATTCATAGTACTTAATTACCAAGATTATTTTATCCATTATTATAGCAGAATCCATACCCTGCGGTCAGAACCATCCAGGCGAACTGTTTCAATTAATTTCAATTTGCTGTCTATCCAGTATAATCTGTTATTTACATAGTCAACAGACAAACTGCTTGGCCACTCTAAATTTTCGGCGACTACTATACTAGTATCTTTCCCATCCATGCTTGCCTTCAATATATTTGAATTTGAGCTCCATTCTGCCCAATACATAACACTAGTGACAAATAATATAATCCATGTTAATTTGTAATTATAAGAGGATAAAGTATTGTACTTGATGTACTCACCCATTCCTTGGTAATAGAGCTAAGCCTCGTGGTTTACCAGTCCTTTCTTTAATTACAATGGTACAATAAGAACCATTACTATTACAAGCTCCAATATGCATAAACTCACTGTCAGTGAAATATATGTTGTCTGTAACCCAATCGACTGCAATATCATCAGGACTGTTTAGACCTTAAAAGTATTAAACAATAATATTTGCCCAATCATGTTCATTGTATGAATATTTCGTTTGTCACTATATAACAATAATTTCATGATAAAGTTATATTAATTACCCGATGATACAATGACCTCCTTTTCAGATCCATCATCTAAGCTTCTAATGATTGCTTCATTTCCATTGTCAATATCAGACCAATATACATAATTGGCGTCTAAAGAGACTGCTACAGCATGTTGTAAATCTTTCACTACCGGATAATATATATGGCTATCAAGGTACAAACCACGGATTTCAAATTTTAATGAAAACACCAGTGTAGCTTCACCACCTGCATACAATAAACAATTGTTTTAGTCACTAATTTTCGACTATACAAAGTAATTTTTTTTGAGATTTTAAGGTCATTGATGTTTTTTTTTATGCCACTACTCATATTGTAGATCAATGACAAAAAAGACATCGATGACTATTTTGAATAAAATGACCATATGGAGAAAATTCCCTCGAATCAAATAATTTGGTAGAATTAATAATTGAGGTAGCTGAGAGATATATATATATCGCTTTGTAATAGAGTTAGTGGGACACTCTGTATAAGTAATGAATAGACTGTGGATCTTTTTATGAATTTATAGCAAAATTGAGTAGATGAAATTCAAAATGGTTGGAAAATTTTTAAAGTTGAAGATGTCAATATATACGATTTCTCCTCTACTAAATTAATTAAGGGAAAAAGTAACATTCAATTTAGTTTCTATTCCTCGCAATCGATGTAGACAATTTTTATTTTGCATAAAGTTCAGCAGTCTAGTAATGAATAATTGCAAGATATTTCTTATATATATTAATTTGTACACTATTTGATGACTTTATGTAAGAGTCTATACACATACTGTGTAACAGTCATTATTGAGATAAGTAGAAAAATTATTCCAAATTAGATTAAAAACAAACTTTTCTAACATGAATAGTTTAAATATATAAGATAATATCTGTACCTGGAGCTTTACAGGTTCTCATATCACTATTCAAAGTGTAGCTATCTAGGCAAAAACACTTGTGGGATCCAGGAATATTAAAGCATAGTTGATCACATATGCCAAAATGTTCACATTCATTTATATCTACAAAATAATACATACACAAATTTATATATGCTTATTTATATAATTTTATCAAACATAAAATGTAAATATAAAAATTTAAGATATAAGCGTCTTGATTTTTACCTGTACATGTCTGATTGTTCAATAATTTGTAGCCCGATCTACACGAGCACTGAGCACCTTGAGGTGTCTTTCTGCATAAATGTTCACATTTTGCTGTTTGTTTGCACGATGTATCAGCTAGAAATTGATATTTTAAAAACTGAATTACTGCGACATTATTAATCCTTTTAATAATTGTATAAAAATGTGAATGACTGACGATTTACAACAATTTTATTATCTACTATTTATCTTTTGTTAGGTATATGTGCTTACCTTTTCTACACTCTAGGATATTTTCATCGGAACCGTCGCCACAATCATCTTTTTCGTTACAAGTTACATTTAAAGAGATACATCTTTGATTTTTACATAAGTATCGATCGAATTCGTGGTTACATTCATCGATTGGTACTGATCTACTTGCTATGAAGAATAAAGTAAAAAACAGATCATGAAATCCATTTAATATTTCTGATAACTTAGTTACAATGATTAAAATTTAGTAGTGATATATAGAATATATAGCTACCACAATTTTTTTCATCGCTACCATCAGCGCAATCTGAGAAACCATCGCAGATCCATTCATTTTTTATGCAGTATCCATCGTTGCATCGAAAAGTATCGCATTTCAACTGTTACAATCAACAAGGTATTTATGTATAAATAGAAAGAATTATGAGCATTGGAAACTATTTACTGAATGGTCATTGTTTATTATATTTCAGTATTTGAATTCCTAAAGTTATGATACGTTCATTATACCAACCACCATGTTGGCGTGGCAAATTAATTTTATACTTGTTCTTATTTAAAATTATAACACGATATGGTACGATATTCGAAAAATTTATAAAAATATTCAAAAATAGTCAATGTTCTGCAATTATTTATTTGCAAGTTTAGGAATTAAATATCGAAGTATTAAGTATATACAGGGTAAGTCTCGTAACGTGACGATCTCAAATAACTCGTAAGATATTTGTTGTACAAAAAAAATGTTCAAACAAATGTTGCATCATATCTTGAAAAAAAATCGAAGTAGCAAAAATCAGATTGCAGCACTGTAGTCCTCCTAAGGACCATGCAACATTTGTTTGAACATTTTTTTTGTACAACAAATAACTTACGAGTTATTTGAGATCGTCACGTTACGAGAGACTCATCTTGTATATTGAAGATAATATTGAGTGATTCTTTATGTTTTGTCCTAAAATGTAATGTATAATAAAAATATTACTAAAAAGTGCGGAATTGCAAATAGTCTTACATCTTTTACGCAGTTTGTATATTCGTCGCTTTTGTCGGGACAATCGGGTTTAGCATCACAAAATTTTGCACTCGGTATGCAAGATCGATCTTTACATTGAAATTCATCAGTGGCACACTGGATTCCGTAGAGGTTAGGCTAATGTAAAAACATAAGATATTAATATATACACAAGGGATTTAAAATTATAGTATAAATTTGATTTAAAATTAATTATAAAATATTTTACTTAAATTAATTAGGGGTTCTATAAAAAATTAATGTTAATGTTATGAAAAATTTGATGGAAAATAAATTTTACTAAGTAATTAATTTTTTGTTTTATACATCTACCCAGTCAGCCAGGTGGTCTCGAGCAGAAATCGAGCACAGCCTGGCGAGCAGATAGCGAGCATTATGCTGACAGGGTCTGACCGGCAGAAGCTGGCGGCAGAATGCTGTCTGCTCGGTCCTGAATTTTGCCGTCGTTTGAGAGGGCAGCACGGTCGCTCTAATTCAGGACCGAGCTGCCACCATCCTGCCAGTATTCTGCCGTCAGCTTCTGCCAGGCAGATGCCGGGTCGTCCTGCCAGCAGAAAGCGAAAAGCAGATTATCGTCAGAAATCGAGCATTTTGTTTACTGGGATATATTTAGCGTATAAATATCTATAAAAATCGTATATTTAATTAAGATTCTGGATTGATTAAAATGATCGATGTCATTGTAACGATTCTTTTTTTTTTACTAATACAAGAAAGTGATGTAAGAACGTTAGCTCTTGGACATGTTTCTTAAAATAAAATTAATATAATATTGCTTTCTTACTTACCGTAGAGGTGTGGCAATCTTTTTCATCAGTTAAGTCATTACAATCAGGTTCTGTATCGCAAATAAATGAGGGTGATATACATTTATCGTTGTCGCATAAGAACCATGGTGGCTTGCAATGTATACCTTCAAATTCCAAAATATAAAGAAATTAGAAAGTCATCTGGCTTAATGTAACGATTGAGCAGAATTAATTGAATTACCTGCAGAGTCAATGGGATTATATACGATGTTCAGGATGAAAAATAAGAACAAATTGCGACGCATAATCTGTACAAAACCCATTCAATTAATTAATATTTTAAACAAATGATATTCATTTAGGAGATACGAATTTTTATAATTTCAAAATTCGATCAAAGAATGCAAAATATTCTGCAGTCATTAAAATCATTAATTCATATGTTAGTGATATGTATACGGGGTGAAAATAAAATTTAAGATTAATTTGTACGGGTTATTTCTTTTTTCTCGAAAATATCGAAATATCTCTTAAGGGATTGGTTCCATAAAAAAAATTTAAATAAAAGTTGTTTGGTGGAACAAAGTTCTTACAAGTCGATTAGTGGAAGAGTTTTTATAGACAAATTAATTCTTATTAATAGAACGAATAGAATTTTTATTAAGATATATTTTTGACCCGAATGTGTGTGTGTGTGTGTGTGTGAAGCGTGTTTTCTATTTATTTAATGTAGGCCGGTGGTCAAATATATCCATCAATAACATTAACGTTATTTTAAATGAAGACCGTACGAGGTCTTACCTCATTAAATTTATTTCCATTTACCAATTTTGAATTGAAATGGAATCGAATTCAATTCACAAATCTATAGAACCGATTGTTTTGAAAAATAGAGGAGACAGAGAGTTCAACCCTTGTTTACTACAGTATGCAGACTAACGGCCGTTCACCAGCTTTCGGGATTACCCACTTCACTCATCTGTAGTAATCTACTACTTTATAACATAATTTTTAACATTTGAAAACAACAAATGACCTCGTACGAAAGTCTCTGAATTCGCCTTAACGTCTGAACTCGACCAGTGGAAAATAATTTGCACCATATACATAAGTCGTTTTATGCCAGATAACTTTTAAACATTTTCTTGATAAGACCAATCCTTTACGAACATTTCAATTTTTCGAGAAAGAAGAAACACCTTGTAATGTAAATTACTTGAACTCGGAGTACACGAAAAAGTAAATTAGTTTTTAAAATTAATGATATCAAATTTTAATCTTTGCTCGATTTTTCTTTATAGAATCGGTTTCATAAATGCATGCCAATACTTTACTTTAGGGAGTAAATTTTCATAATCTTCCATAACTCGAGAAAAAAGGAATATCGGATATTATATAAATTTAATATAAATTTATACCTTGAAGTATTGACAAGCATTTGTGAACCGTCCTGTGTACATCTCTTGTAAAAGTATTTGTTGGAAATTACGTTATCGAACAAGCTTTTTACTTAAAAGAATGAAACTTTCAAAATAAAATATTTCATACGTTTAATATGAAATAATATAATAAGAAAAATATTTGGTAGATTTTGATACACACTTACAGAGATATTTAGCACCACCGTTAGCACGCTCCGTGGTGCCACTGCGACTGTTACGAAGGCACTACTAGTTGATGAAAGGCAATCATATTATAAAAGAAATTGTTTGCTTGAGTGTACACGGTGGTCCGTTCGGACAAATATATATCAAAGTTATATGTTCAATTCATTCTGAAGGTGATTTCAAACGAAACTGGCATATCAATACTTTTTGAATTTCTGAAATCAGTTAATGAATGAAACATATACGCTACAATGTTGAAAGTCAACATTTTATTTATTTATCTAGTCATTTAATTATGAATCTATCGCCATTTTAATTAACTTACAGACTTCTAGATTATATGTTATGTGTACTGCGTAATTAATATTTTAAACACATTCGATATATAAGGACATAGTTATTAAGAATTTATTTATTATTTAATATTACATCTAAATTGATTCCAGGAGGATTAGGATTGTAGGATTGTAGGTTTTAGATCTTATTCAAATAATGTAATCGCGTTACTAGTTCGTTAATTACTGCAAATATGTCATGGCATGAATAGTAATGTTTGTACATTACTATATTAGTACATGTATAATGTATATCATATAAGAACTGTATACAATCGATGTATAAATATCTTTGGTCATGTTGTCAGTCATCTTCTGTTACGTTAAATACGAATTCACTTGGTCTGTAGGAAATTACGTGAAAATCATTATTGTACAACTAAACCTTATTATCGTTTCAAAAAATTCATTATATTATTACGTCATGATTATATGTTACAATGAAAAATTTTGTTTAAAATAAAATTGAAATTCTTTCTTATGTCCATATTTAATTTATATATACATATATAGTAAAGTACCCGATGCAATGCTGAATGCAGTTTTCTTTATATAAGAGTTCTAAGTTATAAATCGAATAGTTTTTATTAGCTCATAAATAAAAATAATAATTCTAATCTCATAATGCACGAGAAAACACATGGATTCACGAGGGCCGATCGCATTCGCACTAAAGATACTAAAGTATTCATCTATCTCTTATCCAATTAAAGTAAACTCTAGACATATGGGATAGAAAAGCCAAAATTGTCAGTTGCTAATGTTTTTTTGACACACAACGTCAAACTTTTATTTCAAGAGAGAAACAATGCCAACAACAAATCTAAATATTTAGAGATCAGCACTCGTACAGTTTATTTCCCCAATATGTTGTCACTTTCGTTTCCTTTTGTTAGAACATTGTTCATTACGAATTTTTGGCATATAATTGCCACACCTCGGGAAGTTCTTCGGCTTCGGCGGCAAATCTGATGCCTCTCCTACTTTAAAAATCATTTCCATACCATTCAGCTGATGATAGATTATATGGCAGTGAAATAGCCAGAAACCTTGACAAAGAGAAAGAATTAATTAATTTTCACCGTCAGAAAGAGAGAATGAATTCATTCACGAACAAGGAGTAAGCGAATGATGATACAACATGAGGATAGTTGTAAAAATATTAAGTCATCGGTGGGTCTTTTTAGGGTCTGAGAATTCACATTTTATAATATACATATACTAGAGTACCCCATTTTTAAAAAGTTTACATTAAAAACACTTATAAAATATAGTTTTGTTTATGAATCCTCGTCTCAAGTAGGTTCTAAAAAAGGAGGATATGTATGTGATATACCGGATTCGTGGTAGACATGATACAAAGATTTTAATGTTATCAGTAGGTTGCGGATGTAATTCATTTATAATAGGAATGCGTTACGCGTAGGTAGCACATAAAGTATAAGATAGGTAAAAGGAATTTAAATGTATTATCACCAACTTATTAAAATTGTTAAACGAGGAAAGAAATTTATATTTCATTCCAGTCCCGACTAAAGAATGGACAATCTTCAAGGTATATGATGTAAATAGCAAAAACTGTGATTTCGGGGTGTAAAAAGACCCGCCGACGCCTGTATGAGTGTTAAAGAAAACGATAGAAAAGATCGACGTAAAATAAAATTTTGTTTATGCTACTGTCTCCTTTCTATAGAAAGCGGCGATAAAAATAAATCTAATTCTTATTTTTCAAATTCGTCCCGTCTTGGATTGTACCAGCTCGTGTAATTACTAAATTGTGGATTTTATGTGCATTTGTGATTGAAAGTAGTAAACGCAATTTAAATCAATAGTAAATTAAAAGAATTAAAAAACGTCGATATATTAGTTTCAATTTATCGAAATTATTAAAGAAACAGAAAAATTTTTACTTGGCGCCTGATAATTGCAATTGCTGCAAACAATTTTTATTTTGCATAAAGAGCTACAAGTTGGTTAGTAATTTTTTCATTAATGCGTACCTGGATTGCTTGCACGGAATCTGAGTAGAACAAATCCATTATTTGGTACGCTGATGGTATCCTTGCCAGGGGGTGAATCGAAGTTTCTTTTTATCTGTTTGTTTTTGTCTAATTGCTTTACGTAATCAACTGTTATACCATTCGACTCCTCAAATGGGCCCAAAGGCTGAGCCATAGTTACAACCTGATACGAATATCCGTGTAGATGAAACGGATGCTGTAGCTCTTGCACCAAAACTGCAATGAGTTATATCATACGTAAGACCCGAACTTATGATTTCGACTACAACGTTTAAGGGGGTATTCTGGTTTTCTAGACATTATGTAGCTACCACGAGTTCCAGAACTTCTAACAATTCGTGGTGGGATGTACCCTCATAGGGGGGTACACAATCATGCAAGTTTAAAATGATTGATAAAATTAAAAACTTTGGCAACACCTCAACTGGACTTAAAAGAAAGTGTTAATAAATACCCCTAAAAAGATATTTTTATTTTATTTGACAATTAGTGAAAAAAAATGTTCACCCCAATAATTTTAAACTTGCGTGATTGTGTAATAGAATGATTCCTGTTTCAATTACATGTATCGACGATTCCAATCTCGACGACAGAGTGCAGCGGAATCTCAACCATATGCGTGCACGAACAGTAGGTCGAGTTGCAGTGTTTTGGTAAATTGTCAGGGTTGCAGAATTGATCGTCAGGAAGATCATCCAACTGGGACAGCGGTGGCGACGGCGCAGGTTGGAAGTTTATGTTGTTGATCGTTTCGGACACAATCAAATTTGGCACGGGGACTGTTTATGCAAATTAAGAAGAATATACATAGAATGGTATGCAAATTAGGATCCCAGAGAAAAAAGGATGGTTGACGCAAGCAGTAAAGTTTTCGCCTTACCTAGAAAGCTTTGGTACCTGTTAGGTTCAAAAAGGATTTCGGGACTCAAATCCTGCGTGCCTATCGAGACAAATATTTTCATGTCCGGTTCGTCCGTTAAAATATCTGGTTTCACTTTCCTCGCACTCCTTAAATTACTGACGCAAATCGCATTCGGCCGTGTCTCCGAACAATTTCCATCCAGCGGATTGAGAACCTACCATTTGGAAAGCAGCCTTTTCTGATGAAAATCATTCGACGAGTATTTTCATTTCAATTACAGTATTATCTTCGCAACTGTCGCAAATGTCTCTACCGTAACTGTCAAAATTTTATCCGGAACCAGTCGAGCGGTGAACACACTTGACGACCGAGACAGCGAAGGGTCGAGTATCTGTGAGACTCACACTAATGCAAGCGAAGCAAAAGATTGCAACTTTTCAAATTTTTCATGTTTTTCATAAAACTGTTACCATCGTATTCGTCACGTTTTTCTAATTAAAATTGCACTAAACACGATATTTGATTAGTGTTTCAAACGTGGAAGAGGACGGCGAACGGGAAAGAAAAAGAGGCAGAGACTCGAAGCGTAGAACCTCAATCCCTCTTTCTTTCTCAATCGCTATCCTTCACTACATTCGGCACACTAAAAAGGACGTACAATAAAGTCGCGATCCAACTTCCATCGCCTGTTCCGAACACGGGCAGAGATCGTGTAGGGAAACTATTTTGTTATGACTGCGTCGACAGCGCCGAAAATACAAAGGATGCCGAACGTAGAAAAGGACAACATGTAACCACTTTCTTGGTCCCTCGTCGGGATGCCCCCCAGTGGAAGGGGTAGGCAAAGAGACAGTGATCGTGAAGATCCTCAGGGAGCCAGATCGTGACTTTACTGTAGCACTTATACTATAACCAGTGTCGCCAGATCAGGGGAATTGACTCGAATTAAGGGGTAATACAGTTACCTTCTCTTTGCCAGTACCGGATTAGTTACGTGACATTGTGGCACATGCATGACACAGACGAAACACGTCACATGACCGGGCCGTGGCGGGGACGTGATGCGTGGAGGAATAACGTAGCAGAAGGGAAACAGTAGAGTGGGAGACAAGTCTTAATCTGGCGACACTGACTAGAAGTGTCGTTCGGCAGACCCGACGATACGACAGTGACGAAGATACTACTGCTACTGTATACTTACAACAGGCTGAGACAGGACCTCGTTGTATTTAGGCTCAGGCGTACTTAACGTGGCGGATGCATTTACATATTGCAAGACAGCCAATGCTTGCAGTTCCCTACTTCTACAGCTTCCTACACCTCGAACTTGTATCCAATAAGCACCGGGCGGTTTATTCGCGTTTAGGACAAAGTCGTATCGTTCTCCTATATATAATTAAATAATTTTTGAAAATTAGACTGTATCCAGTTCTTGCACATTTTCCAAAAACGCATTGACCTATGACCTATATACTGTTACATGTTATTTCAAATATAGAACGTCCTGACGTCACGCCTGTATTTTAGTATGTAATTATATCGAACGCGCACTTTTCGAGATAAAACCGAAATGATTTGTTATACATCAAGATTTCACATCGAGAGTGCCACGCCGTACAAGCCTGCTTTCTTAATCACTATTAACATGAAACAGTTTTAAGTCGTCCGCAAACAAGAGAAGCCGACAGTAATAAAAGTATTTGCGCGCATCGCTAATAGAAGGTGAAAGGTAAACGTGTCAAAGGTGCTGATCTTGAAAAACAATCGAAGAATTATAAACGTTACCTATTTATAGATCTACCGCAGATAAAAATGGTTCAGTCTGGAAAGCTACTTTGCAAAAAGATTTTTGGAAATCATCTGCAAGAACTGCGGATAGCAATAGATGCTAAAGTGGACAACAAATTTTGATTCACACCATACCGTCAAGGGAAATAATCGAATTCACTACGACGGGTTTTGTAGGCCGACCATCAGCTGCAATGACTGTGAGATTATGACCTTGGATTGACAATTCTGCGGGACAAGCTGTACAGAAAGCGTTCACGAAACGGAAACGGTAGCGCCGTTTAGGATCAACTGTGATCACTTCGAATGAGGTGTCTGTGCTATTCTTCGTCTGCGGATTCTGCAAAACACGTTATCATCTGTTCATGCCACGACAATATAATTCTTATCTATTTAATACATTCGCTTTCGCAATTTATTTTAGCAATGTAGTTATATATTTATAAAGCCTAATGCATCTTTATTATGAATTATTTAGAGACACTATTTAGTAATTTACTATTAGTTAATAACATTCTATCTGACTTCGATACACCCTCAAATATATGTGGAACTAAACTATTAGCTAGAAACAATTATAATTAGAGTGATCTGGTTGATAAGACTAAACTTACGGTATACCTTCCCTTTCCATTGATTAAAATTGAATCAGCGTTTTGGCCAATTATACCCCGAATTATACTTGGTTGATCACTTCGACCAGGATATCGTGCCGTAGCTTCTTCAGTCATCCAATCATTGACTATAATAACGTGATTCGCTAAATCGAAATTGTACAGATTCGCATTCGGCTCATTGTTTGCTGGCTCGCGGACAATTAAAGAGCCAAAAACGCCGTCCATTTTGTGGAGTCCTGTGTGTGCGTGCCAGAAATGAGTACCAGGATCATGAGCGTAATATTGGTACCTGTTAGTGAAGCAACTTTTACTCTACAAACAATGAAAAATAAAGTGTCCGTATACGTACGAGGTGTGATCAAAAAGTAAGGTGACTTTTTGAATTTCGCGGGATATGTTCACAGTTTCAGCTATATAGCATTTTTTGTTTGTTTGGGAGAAGCATAAAGGTTAGAAGTGTTTTGCGTGTTCGGCGATTTTCTGCTGTCGAAAAAAATGGATCAAAGAATTTCCATCAAATTTTGTTTAAAAAATGGAATTAAGTGCTCCAAAACACTCGAAATGTTGACAGTGGCATAAGGTGAGTGTACTCTGAGTAAAAAAATGTTTATAAATGGTACAAGCTCTTCCAAGAAGGCCGGGAAGATGTTAACGACGAAGCTCGCCCTGGACGCCCCAGCACGTCAACATCTGATGAAAACGTTGAAGAAGCGAAGAAAATAGTGTTGGGGAATCGTCGAATTATTATTAGAGAAGTTGCTGATGATGTCGGCGTCTCGTTTAGTTCGTGCCAAGCAAATTTTAACGGAATTTTGGAAACACAATTCATGGATTTTGCATCACGATAATGCACCTGCTCACGCATCGTTGCTTGCGAGTAATTTTTTGGCCAGAAACAACACCACAATCGATGCTTCAGCCACCATATTCACCGGATTTGACCCCCTGCGACTTTTTCCTGTTCCCAAAACTGAAGAGACCCATGAAAGGACGGAGATTTGCAACGATCGAGGAGATAAAGACTGCATCGCTGGAAGAGCTCAAAACTATACCAAAAAGTGCTTATCAGAAGTGCTTCGAGGATTGGAAAAAGCGCTGGCACAAGTGTATTATATCTGAGGGGGATTACTTTGAAGGGGACACCATAAATATCGATGAATAAATAATTATTTTTTGATAAAAATAAAAAGTCATCTTACTTTTTGATCACACCTCGTATATCTTCATAATACATAGTATTTGATTGGACCGTTCAACAACTCTCCGAATAAATTGTTTATTCGGAATAATTGAAATAAATTAACATTATACTTCTAATCGAATCATGTCACCATATTTACCTGAACGTAGTGCTGGAAGGTATCGGACACTGCGTTAAGTTAGGGACACCATCGTAATATTGCGATCCTTCTTGTAATATTCCATGCCAATGTATCGACACTGCACTTTCACTCACATGATTTGAAACGTCGACCACAATGTAATCTCCTAAACAAACTTGTATACTTGGTCCTGGTAGCATTCTGTTCACTGTCAGCGCTGCTCGTTCTGTGCCGTCACCAGTTACGCATTGACAGTTCGGGCAAATGTTATTGGTAATGTTGGGTGTACAAAGATGACATGGCCTATGTGAAAATCATTGCACACAACCTTTACTCATAGTCGAGGACCGTTACGCCGATAAATCTAGAGGCAGCTATAAGTTTAACAAATTATTCGCTTACGGGCCGGCGGTATTGTAACGTTCGATTATGAATTTGTAATAGCAGGTCCTTGGTTTTTGCCCAGAATGGCAGGTCCGGGAACACTCGAGAGCACTTGACAGATGCGAATCATCGAGTAATTCATCATTCAAACAACTTGTTTTATTTAGCTTGGGCATGCCACTTTGCCCAGCTATATAACCAGCTCTAATAATCTCACATTGCTTTTTTCCACCCTTAGCGGTAACTGTAATAAAGGATTATGTTAGATAGCTTCCTGAAGTCATTATACCGTTACCACTATTTTAACTTTCACTTAATTACACCATATTCAATAATTTATATAAAAATCTACACGTTATTGACCATTTCATTCATTCACGTAATCCTTACAACCCAATGAAATAATCGAATAGTAATCATTTGGAAAATATATATTGATTCGAACGACAAACTTTGAATCTTGATAGAACTGATTGATGAATAAGAAAAAATCGATTTTGTTTCTTAGTTTACTGAAGTAATCCTAATCCTACAATAATTTGAAAATGTGACAGAACAAACAACGGAACGATAGCAAAGTGTTTTGAAAGATCGGTTTTCTTATACCGGAAATAATGAAAGCGAAGCATGGAAATAGAATCCAAAAGACCTGCATGCTGACTACAATTTTAACAGACAGAATGTTAGCATTGCTCTTATATATATAGTAGGAGTGTTTTCGAACATTTCCTTCCATAAAGCAGCAAATCTCGTTCTGCATGTGTTATCGATAACGTAAATCATACGGCCGATGTAAACTTTTGCTTGTGTCGCCTACGTCTTCTGCCAAATATTAGATTGTCGGAAAATTTGGTTAGCTTCCATATTTATAGATAATCTCGAAAGGATTCGACATTTTTCCCATTACTTAATTAATTGAATATATACGATAAATATTATTTCTTTCCAAATATCGAGACATACTTTTAATAAATTAATTATTTAAACTGACATTAGTTTTTACAAAAAATGATTAATTTTATTTAACAACCTCAAATTATTAGTTGAGATAGAAATATTTTAAAAGTAATACTAGTTTTCTTCTAACCTGCAAAGGTTTGAATAACTTGAAAATAAAATGGAAAATTAATAAAACTTTAGTAGGGATTTCATTGTATTACGTTCTGCGTACTTGTACACAATCTATAATAAATGTAAAAGATCAGCGAGAGAATGTACATGTATTTTTGAAATTTGAAAAAAAATGGAAACAAATATTATCACGTGTGCGTATTCAGATTGTATTCAAGAAGTGTATAGACGGATATTACAAGAATTTATGACATCGAAATAAATATTTGATCATTAAACAAGATTTACATGTTTCATATACATGCCGGCTACGCAATTATCATAGCACATGAATTATTATAATTGTCTACCAGTGAGATCGAAGATTTTGGATAAGATAATGTAAGACACAAAGTCAGATGTCACATGAATTGGTTCTTACAGACTCAGAATATAAGAATCCTTTTTTGAAAAAATTATTTAGCTCGCGGAAAAACAAAATTTTTGAAAATATGCACGCAGCTGGTTGCGTGGTATTTTATAAATATATAGGTAATATCGGACACTAGTTTTAATTAGATGGGAGCGCATACATTTTCCACTTAGATTTGAATGAGAATGTATCAACCCTAGGTTTCTCTCAGGATTAAACAAAAATAGCAAATAGGTCTCGTCGCGATCTTCTACATTTGCGCAAGTCTCATAAACCCATAGGTAGCTTTGCCTTAAAATCAAGTTTCCGGTTTTTTCTCTGAATAAGGTTCATTCGCCACACATCAAATATTTACGCTTCAACTTGCGATAACAAATCAGCTAAAACGCCGAAGTACTGTGTAAAGAGCAGAATTCAGTATTGAACGTAATAAATTCTCTAAACTCAGGTGGTAGGAAAAAGTCAATTCACTGATATAACACTGAAGCTTTTCAACTAAACAGTTTTAAACTAGATATTTTGTTCTACGATTGGTCCCATCATATAATATCAATTCTTATACTATTATTTTAACTATTTTAAGTTCTATGTCCACGCGTATAATAATAGTTTGGGTTTTAAATGTGTTCAGTATACCTACATTGATGTCAATCATTTATTAAGAATCTCAAGAGATGTAACGAAGTCTGGCATTCATTTTACCATGTTTATCGTAGTTCTGCATTTGTACTACACGTTCTTGGAAACGGATATCGTATTGTTTACAGACAAAAGATAAGTAATCTGTCAGGAGTACGGGCTTCCTAAAATGTTTGGCCAATCTCTCACAGACTCAATGATGTTTGTACACTAATTTATACTATATGTATAGTATAGTGCAATATATTGATACGATTTGAAGGAGCATTTTAAGTACAATGTGAAAATAAGCCGCGTCGATCGTAGAAAACGACAGCACGAGGAAATGTTCGGACCGCGCGGTCGAAAACTTACCGCATACCATCATAAACCACTAAATACAGCTCAAATTATATCGTGTTTGGTGCCATTTTAATTATGAACGTGTTAGTAGTAAGTTGATGAAAGTCCCATACAAAAATAATGAAAAATAAAGAAGTTTTGTAATTGTATTAGTAGTGGTTCATACTTTCATACCGATAGATCCGACGCTTTACACTGCTCGGCGACTGAGGTAGCTCGAGCTTCTCGGCCCCTCGCGGGGTAGGCCCCACAGTCGAGGGGATATACCTTTTTTCTTAGATCGTACAGTTCCCGTTTTGTTAGATCAAGGATTTACTCAATGTATTACTCAAACAGATCCTTCAGCGTGAATCGATTTTATTTTTAATTACATAGTTATATACAAGGTTTTGAAAAATTCGTCACTGTCTTCTCGTAACTATACGCCTTTCAGCTGAGACTTCATACATGTATAAAATAGCCTGTAATCAATAATAATACATTAATATATATCTGCAATTGTATACTTATAATTTTCTGTTTAACTCTCAAACGTTCTTAATACTGCGAAATGCATCTCACCTATAAGCGATAGTCGACAATTCGATCGAGCTAGCGTGTATTTTTAATTAATATCTATTATCTCTGGCTTATAATTTCCGCATTTCGGGAATCCCGTTGGCATGGGCGGTAAATCTGATTGGTTCCCAACACGCATAACCATTTCCATACCGCTTACTTGATGATAAACGAAATGACAATGAAACATCCAAAATCCTTGAACAAGAAAACCCGAGGATCAGTCAAATTTACGAGAACATAGTGAAGTAATGACTAAGGGAAACTTTTGACAGCTATAATTAACTTATCACTGGCAATCTTGCATCATACGTGCTATCAACACGGCCGAATAGTATGTTTGTGCAATTATTGGAGGTCAGTAAAACGAGATTTCAGATAAAGAACACCCTATTCGAATCAAACCTGTATAGTTCACTGATACACGTGATATATCAATAGAATCGGCAGATTATGATATTGTCACACCATGATTACGACAAATGGACATTAATAACGATAGAATACTTGCGATCTTTTATCACAATTTTTTCAGCACATTGCTCGTTCAAGAAACAAGGCTCAGATTTTTGAGAATCTTTATTATTTTAAATAATTGAATTAATTGAAAATGGTCTAAGTCAAAATTTAAAAAAAATTAATTTATGAGTTATTTCGCATCACATTATTTTAAACTAAATTAATTCAATGTAATTTTTACGATATTATCATAAATGAATCGTTACATAGTGCTTGTTATTTCAACATTATATGGAAATCATTTAGTGTTAATATCCTTTTCCTTTAAATATCTCGGAACAAGAAATATATGACTTAGGCCACTTTCATAAGTATAGGCACAAATGTCAATATATACCTGGATTATTAGCATGAAATCGAAGTATAGCAAAACCATTATTCGGCAATGCAATAGTATCTTTCTTCGGTGGATCAATCAGATTTCTTTCTATCTGATTGTTCGCGTCAAGCTGCTTCACGTAATCGACAGTTATGTCTGCAGTAGCATTGTCATTGGAACCAAGCGGTTGTCCCATACTGACGACATAGAACGCATATCCGTGCAAATGCATAGGATGCTCTATTCCCGGTGCGTGAACTATAATTATAGTAGTGCATAGTGATTATTTACAACAAATGTTGATTTTTTAGAAGACTGTTCCTAAGAGCACTAAGAAAAATAGAACTTTGTTTCTATTATTGAAGAAGTTTTGTAATTGGATTAATTGTGGTTCACACCGATATATCCGGCTTCCGATTATGCAACAGATCGACAGGTTTACACTTTACAGGCAGCTCGAGCTTCGCGGCACCTCGCGGGGTATGCCCCGCGGTGGAGGGGATATTCCTTTTTCTTAGATCGAACGGTTCCCGTTTTCTTAGATTAAGGTACTAATACTGATTTAACTAGATCGTACTGTAAGGTTGACGCATCATTATCAAGTACCTAACAATTTTTATTAGTAACGCCGATCGCTACTACGAATGAAATAGATGAAACGTGTGTAAAACGCAAAGTCTTCTCCACGGGTCTGACTCGACATAATACGACAAGAGGTTAATGCAAAGCAGAATCAATTACTTACACTCATCGACAAGTATTATTTCTACGGTAGCGTTTAACTGAACATCGATCACATGCGTACACGTGCAATTCGCGCTACAGTCTTGGGGCAAATGATCAGCATCGCAAAGTTGATCTTTCGAAAGGTCCTCCAATTGAGTTAACATCGGTGCAGGGGCATTGTCGTAAATGATCCCGTTAATAAGTTGGGCAGCGATGTGTATCGGTATTGGAACTGCATACCCAGAAAGAATGTCAGAATTACAACGCCAATGTTAGTCTCGCGCGAAAGACTTACCTAAAAATTTATTGTACGTGTTAGGTTGAAAAAACGTTTCTTGATCGTAATGGATTACAGCTATAGGCAAGTAAAATCTTTGGTCCGGTTCCGCCATCAAAAGAGTTGCATCCGTGGGTTCAGCATTTTTAAGTTGATTAACGCAAATTGCATCTTTGACCGCAGTCTCGCAGTTCCCTGTTGTTGGATTCAGTACCTACAGATTTCGGAACGATTTTATTATTTTAGATAGTTTAATAAGTAATTAAACACACTGAAAACATACACCTTTCTCCTTAACCGCTAAGAATTTCCGCTCTTAGCAAACGCGATAAATAGACGGTGAATTTGGTGCATTTGTGATCCAAATAAGTAGATAGAACGTAAAATAGTAAAAATATTTGAAGAATTCGAACATACTGCTGTGATATTTTTAGCTGATTGGAATTACAGTTGAACCTCGCTCGTTGCCATATTGTTTATTACACAGAATCCTCGTTCGCTGTATAGTAGCGGTCCCCACCACGAATGCTTCGAAATTTTTGAACTCGTGGTGGTGATTGTGGTGGCTACGTAGCAAGAAGAGCGACGCTGCGAATTACTACCACTGTCGGTAGACAACCTCGATTTTCCTGTTTCGTGCAACAAGCGAGATTCTACTGCATTAAGCATGCAGACAATTTTTATTGTGCTCGAAAGTTTGCTGTCCAATGATAAAAATGAGTCACGACTTACGACTCCGGTGGAAAGTCCATCATCGTAAGTAGGCTCCTCGGTAAACGGTGTTGTTGACGCATTAACGTATTGCAGTATGGCTAACTGCTGAATGTCATCTTCATCACACTGTTCCAACCCTCGCAGTTGTATCCAGTATGCTCCAGGCGTTTGATTCGCATTTATTACAAAATCGTATCGTTCTCCTGTGGTAACCGAAATATGAAACGTAAAAACGAGCATTGTTATCAGTTGCACAATGATAACGACGGTAACTATTTCAAAAATTGAGGTTGTATCAGTCATTGAAAATAGAGTAAGTTCAGATTTCGACAATTATTTTATTTAATTCTTCCTTTATTATGTATAAAACTTCAATAACTGCAATGTTACTGAAAAATGAACTTGCTCTGTTGTTGCACTAAGGTCTGCAACTGTTCAGATGTATTTGAATTTCATGAATTTCGGACAACTTTATATTTTTGTACAGTTTTTCATATTACGCAACATTCCGAAATTCTTAAGTGTAATCATTTTAATCGCCTCAATTGCCTTAAATTATTTTCTTGGTGGTAAGTATTTATATCATACCTGCATACGAAACGATAGACGTCACCGTGACAGGTTTCACGGACTCACCATCTGTCGCTATGACAGTCAGATTGTGGCCTTGAATTGTAAGTTCTCCAGAGCACGTAGCACAGAAAGCGTTGATCATACGGAAACGATAACGTTTATCAGCATCCACTTGGATAACTTCTAGGGGGATATCTGTGGTAGCATTTGTACCAGTCTCACTCTAGACCATAAAATGCGTAAGTAGGAGGAGTAGGAGAAGACATTTTTTATAAAAACGAAACGATAACTATTCATTTCAGTCTCTCGTAAAGAGTTAAGGTACATATAATTTTACACAAAGACTAAACTTACCTTATATCTTCCCCTTCCATTAATTAATAGATCATCAGGAAGCTGTTGAGTTATTCCACCACTACGACCTGGATAACGTTCAATAGCGTTTTCAATCATCCAATCGTTAATAAAGACCACATGATTAGACAAATCGTAATCGTAAAGATCGCTATTAGGATCTTCTTCTGCTGGTTCCCGAACAATAATGCTACCAGCGAAACCGTTCAACTTCTGCAACCCGACATGCGAATGCCAAAAATGAGTGCCGCTGTTATTCGCGTAAAATTGGTACCTGTCAGAAATAAAAAGTTTTGGTTACTCCATTGCAGCATACGCTACATAAAATAAATGTTTGACTGTAATATCTTGGAACGTGAATTAATTTACTTCTCGGGAAGAAGTCACTTATTGTTAGAACATATTCAAAGAATGGATGGCAGTAGAAAAATCGTCGCGCAACACGACATGCATTGTCATTTTATGAAGAAGCAAGTAACCCTGTCCTTCAGCTATTTTTCTTGAATGTTCTGTTCAATGCGAATATAAGTTTTTTTCGTATACCTGACGAGCTCCAAAAAAACTCAGGTGCATGGAAAGCTATTCCCGATCGTTTACGTTTCAAGAAATACCATTAGCAGTATTTTGTTAACTTAAGTTTTGAATTTCGTACAACTGGCATGCACTGCGCGTGCAATCAGTGATTACCTAAACGTGTCTCCAGACGGAATCGGGCACTGAGTAACGAATGGTACTCCATCGTAATATTGAGTGCCTTGCTGAAACAATCCGTGCCAATGAATGGTGACGTGTTCCTCAAAAACCTTATTTACAACATCAACCACGATGAGGTCCCCCAAGCAAACTTGTATACTTGGTCCTGGCATCATTCTGTTCACAGACAAAATATTCCGTTGCACTCCGTCGGCTAACACGCACTGGCAATTGGAGCAAACAGTGGTACTGCTATCTGGATTGCAATATTTGCATGCACTACGAAATTATTTACAAATTAATTCATTGATTAACGATGAAAGCGACGCGGGACAATTTCTCGAGAATCAAAAATTTAGTGTTCAACTATATTTTTGATCCACCGTATATAAAAAAATGTAAAACCATATTTTGTTGCTTACTGGCCATAGACAGGATACCGTTCGACCACGAATTCGTAGTAACAGGTCTTCGGTTTATCCCCCGTGCAGGTGCGCGCACACTCGAGGGCGTTTGATAAAGAAGGATTATTACGCAATTCATCATTCATACAGTTTGTCTCGTTTATAGGCGTCATTCCACAGAGTCCAGGTACATAACCAGCCACTATGTCCGAGCCCGATACATCGCCTGCACCTAGAATTGAAAATGAACAGACATTATTAAAAAGAATATGTTTTAACACGTTTTTTCTTTTAAATTAATTATTTATTGTTGCATGAGCCAGTTGAATGGGCTATTACTCGTCTTGTGATTCGCAACCTGTCGTGCAACTTGGCAACAATACTTTGTACATAATATGATATTAAAATATATGTTTTCGCTTTTCATACGAATTTTATTGAAATATTTTCAGTAATTCCTCTTTTCATGCCCTCAAATAATCAGTTTTGGTTAAGTAAAACGTCTATATAAATAAACAAAAAAATGTTCATACCTAAAAGGAAGATCGCAGTACATAAAAGTGCACCCCCGAAGATGTTCATTTTGCTTGTGCCGCAAGAATGCAATTTCTTCGTATATAAGCATTTCGAAACAATAATTACCCGTTGTTTTCCACCACAATGTTTAATTTTGACTTAAGACTAATTATTATGATGTAGTTATTTTCTTATCGTTTCATTTATTCTCCAATCTTTTCTTATCATTTCATAATTCTGATGCAGTACCAGCGAGACTGCAATTAAATTTTCATACAGAGACTTTAATCTGTCGTATTGTTGCAACATGCGACATCGAGAGAGAGAAAGAGCGATTGTAATAAAAATTTCTAATTTCGCAGATAAAAATGTTACAGATATGTAGATCGATAATATAAACGCGTATGTATTATAATCTATATTCTTTCACACTTTTATCAAAATCAATTTTTAGCTATCTTCCATAACATAATAAAATATTTTACGATTATTTTGAAAATCTTTGATATTTTTTCAACATTTTTAGAATTTGGAAGCTTTTGCTAGTGTAAACGAATATATTTAGTAGAAATGTTTGCAATCTACTTCATTAATAATAATAAACTATCTCTAAGAAACACGCATCAGGAGACCTTTAAACTTTCTAATAGTTTTCCTGGGTACGGCTATGTTATGGATACATTTATTACTTTCTCATACAAATTAATAATTTGTCTAATTCAAGTACTATCCCGTCTTCCCATATTTAATTCTTATTTCCCAATATAGGGAATATATTTTCCAATATACAGGGTGAGTCGGGAGAAACGGACCAAACTCCAGGAGTGGATTGTACACAGGAATATAATGTAAAAAAACTCATATGTTCTTATCCGATTCTCATTTGTTTTCATTTTAGAGTGTGATTACAATTAAACAAAATTTCATACTTTAACATTTCAGTCATCATAGTCTTATTTTAATAAATGTCCTTCAATGACGTCTGCAAAATTTTGAATACTTCGAATTAGTGCAATCCGAGTATCCACTTTTACTTTGTATACAATTACAAAAAAAATTTAATTTAAATTGTAATACATAATAAATTGCTGTACTTTGAAAACAAATGAAAATCGGATAAGAACATATGAGTTTTTTACATTATTTTCCTGTGGACAATCCACTCCTGGAGTTTGGCCCGTCCCTCCCGACTCGCCCTGTATATAAATTCATATTTCCTAATTCATCATTTCTTACCAACAAATAAAGTACACCACATATACAGACAGTAGATTTCTTGGAAAAGCAATATATGTATACAGGGTGAGTCCGAAGAAACAGAACACATAAATATCTCCGTTACTTTTCGTTGTACAAAAAAAACTTCTTAGGAGAAAGTTACACTGTTTGAAGGGCCACATGTAACGGTGTAAGGGAAAAAATTTTCAGTCATTTTTTTATGAGATTTCAAGGTCATCGATTTTTTTTAAATGGAATGATATATCTTCGTTAACGTAATGTTGTAGCTGACAAAATAACGAATTCATCCATGTAACACAATATGACCTACAAATGACCTTCAACCCAGAAAAATGGAATAAATAAAATTCAACGTGTAAGATTCATTTGCTTTATTTCTGTTACGCAAAATGTTCAAAAATATCTTCATCGGTAAATAATACTTTATTAAAAAATGCTCCATCGTTTATCAATTGTCTCAATCCCCACTGGCAAATGTTTACACGATTTACAAAGTCTCTATCATGAAGTTCTTGGTGAATTGATAGGTGAAAGGGGTGAAGGTCTTCAGAGTAATTAGTAGTTGATAAACACGATTCTGTACGAATGCATAGGTGAAGGTATATCATAAATGTCTTCCTGTCAACACCGAATCTGTTATTATGTTGTGTATTGCATATACATTTGAATGTATAGCAGCTCAAGGGAATATTTTTGAACATTTTGCGTAACAGAAATAAAGCAAATGAATCTTACACGTTGAATTTTATTTATTCCATTTTTCTGGGTTGAAGGTCATTTGTAGGTTATATTGTGTTACATGGATGAATTCGTTATTTTGTCAGCTACAACATTACGTTAATAAAGATATATCATTGCATTTAGAAAAACGTCGATGACCTTGAAATCTCATAAAAAATTACTTTGAAATTTTTTTTCCCTTACACCATTACATGTGGCCCTTCAAACAGTGTAACTTTCTCCTAAGAAGTTTTTTTGTACAACGAAAAGTAACGGAAATATTTAGGTGTTCTGTTTCTTCGGACTCGCCCTGTATTTTGCAGAAATAAGATAAATAACGGTTCGATAACAGGTATACAGGTGTATATACTATATATATATATATATATATATATATATATACACATGTATATGTATATGTAGATATAATATGGAATGAGCGGAATAATACCTATTTCAGTCAGTAGCACTATGTACGCGAGAGCTATTCTTTTAATCCTCGGTTGGACTATCGGTGTCCATGGTATTATTTTTTATATTCTGCAATATAGCGAAAATTAGTAACGCGTAACTAGTGAATTTATTATTTTATTATTGTTTATTGGAATTATAACTTTCGTAACTTTTGCGTTTTCTTCTTCTTCGTAACTTTTGCGTGATAGCTTCTTTTGAGCATTGTTTCTTAATATCCCAACAATCTCAAATTATTATAGGCAACATGGAATCAGTTGTGTATACTTCCAGGAACGTCGTTAACCCCTCGAATCGTTGGAGGAGAGAATGCGCAAAAAGAAATGTATCCTCACCAAGCAATGATAGCATATGGGAATGACTTTATATGTGGAGGATCCATCATTTCAAAACACTTAATCCTCACTGCTGCTCATTGCATTTATAAGTAAGTTTCTACTAAAAAGTATGTAAGAACCTACATTTATTAAAAATGACACAAATACAGTAGATCTAAAAAGTATTTAAAAACTACATTTCCGATTCTCTAAAATTATCAATATTTATATTCTAATAATTTCGTAAAAACGAATAGTACAATCATAAGTTTGGACTCAAGATTGGACAAAGGTCAAGCATATTCTTATCGTCAAGTGTACATTTCCTTCGGATTAAAAGTATATCATTTTCACCGGTTTTATCTCTCAATAAATACTTCCTAGCATCTTGGTGCAACAAACTATTTCACGTGTAAAACAGTAAATATTTCTTATGGATAGATATAGATATAGATATAGATATAGATATAGATATATCGTAGATATAGATATAGATATAGATATATCGTAGATATCGTAAATAAATTTAATAATAAATAATTTATCGACTCTATTGAACGCAACAGATGATTAACGTATGAAATGTCTATTTCATTATTATATCAGTGATATCATGTTCATTATCATATGATATCATGTTCATTATTATATCAGTGATGTCATGTCAGTTTCTGTGTCTTGTGCAGATCTCTATACGCATGTTCAAAATACGCGAAATATCTTAGCCGATTTTTCAAAATGTACAAAATCCTTTCATTTTGTTTTATTTCTATTAACTATACAACCTATTTATGCAGACAAAATGCAGCCTTCTTCACCGTAACTGTTGGAACCTATTATTTATTCTCTTCAACGTATCCCGGAATTACATATACTGCAGAGGGACTAATTTGGCACTCCAAATACCGTACTGGACTAGTTAACTATGATATCGGTTTAATAAGGTTGAATAGCGAGATTTCATATATTACCAAGCGTGTTGAACAAATCCCTCTTGCATCCGTCTATAGCATTCCACCAAATACAGCTGCTATTGTTACTGGCTGGGGCAAACTTTCTGTAAGTCCATCTACAATCTGATTGGAACGTAAACAATTTTTCCCAATATTTCCAAATTATCAATAGTTAAACTTATAGTAAAAATCTATACAAAATCTATGAGGAGGAACCTTTTCTAAATACTTACCGGAGTTCTAAACCCAAAAATTCTTTCCACAGACAACTGGAAAAGTTTCTTCTTTTTTGCAAGAAATTAAATTGAAGATATTCGCACAAGAACAATGCGCAGCTATATGGATCAATGGCGTAACCGATTCTCATATTTGTACGTTTACAAAAGTGAACGAGGGTGTTTGCAATGTGCGTATTACACTGATTATAATAACCGTGACAATAAAAAAAACTGTATAATGATTATTGATTTACTGTTAAGCAAAGGCATTAAGTATAAGTATACTTATTGTAACATTTTTCATATAGCAACAATATTTTGCCTAGCAATACGCGTGTTTTCGTAAAAAGAATGTATTGCTATTTAAACTAGTATAAATATTATTTTGTTTTCTGCGGATTCAATATACAATGAGAAATCGCTTGCTGCTTATATTAATCCTATTATCTTGATCTATTAACGATTTTGAGCATCGAATCATTTTTTTATTTTCTGCAATAGACTGTGCCTTACATTTAATAACGTAATTCATTTCAGGGTGATTCTGGCGGAGCGTTGACTGTAAATGGTATACAAGTTGGAATCGTTTCGTATGGTGCGGCATGTGCTCTCGGAGTTCCTGATGTGTATACCAGAGTATATTCTTACATACCGTGGATAAAAGATCAATTGGCTGGTGATAATATTATAGTCTCTGATCAGATCAATGGTACAGCTAACACATTTTCAAAAACGTGGATTCCGATATTACTGGCAACATTTACTTACTTACATTTCTTTGCATAAAAAAGATCTCGTTTTATTTTACATTACGCATATACTACCCAGTAAGAAAAATGCTCGATTTTGGACGGGTATCTGTGCGCGCAAAAGTAGCGCTTTCTGCTGGACGAAAGACCGGGCATCTGCCCGAGCAGCTTCGAGCATTGTTCTGACAGCATAATGCCCGCCTCTGCTCGCCAAGCTGTGCTCAATTTCTGCTCAAGACGGCCTGGCTATGGCTCCCGCCAGAACGGGGAAATCGACGAAAATAATATACCCCCTCTCTGATGACCAGAGTAATATGTTACCAGTCTATGGTCTTAGTGGGGGACGTTGGAGTGTGCTCTGGTGGTGGAATAGGATAGTGGAAGGGGGAAAGGAGGAGAGGAATGGCATCCGTTTGGGTGCCAATCAGTGTAGCCAGATGAGGACCAACGGACCACATTTCCTCTCCGCCTTTTCCCCTTCCACTATCCCATTTCCACTGCCATAAGCACACTCCAGCGTCCCCCACTAAGACTGTAGACTGGTCGCGCAACGTGTCTGGTCATCAAAGAGGGGGTCCCTGTATTCCCCTCAATTTTCTCGATCTGGCCACACTGGTGCCAATCAGGCAACACTTGGTTGACTGGGTAGGTGTGAAAATCACGATTTTGTATTTCTCGTAAAGAAAATCAAACTGTGTAATTCAATCAAATTTCACAAACTGTGTAATGTGATATTGTAGGGACAATTATTATACATATATCAGCTTTAGACAAAAATCAGTATGAGATTTAGTTTGCTTGTAGTTTATTTAATTAATTGTTAATAAAATAATTAATTCTAAACCTGCTGTATTAATAATACAAAACTAAAACTATGATTAAGTGAATGTTTTAACGACTGGATTTATTTCAATTTCCATTTTGCTTCAAACGTAAAAGATAATCTTTCCACGAAATAATTCCCACTATCCCGAAAGAATTGTGACAATTGAAAAATACCGCTTTATGCAACACGCGAAAAATAACATTATAAAATGATAAACAACTTTTCTTGTGACAATAATCTCGTAATCGTTCGTTATACACGTTAATTGCAATACTGCAATAAGATTTCGTGTGACTCATGCTTTTATGTCAGTAGTATAAAAGTCTCATTTATAATATGCCAATATTACAAGATAATGTCGTGACAATTATTATTATTATTGCTTAATCTATAAGGTGTTCCACAGATTTCTGTACAAATTTTACCAATATATTCTGCAGTTAATAATAAGATTAAATGAGATATTTATCAACAAAATTCATAAATCAATGCGTAAAACATGATGGCCTGGATATTTTTTTGTGATACACAAATTGTAAATCGTATTAAATTTTATAATATTACAGTAGCTCATATGTTCGTTAGGACATTTATACTCATAGAAAATCGTTGGATAAATAATTTAAATTTAAGATCACACAAGTCAATAGGGTTATAAAAGAATTACTGTTGCCAATAGTGGGTCCCAATCATAAAAATTTAGGAAGCATTGTCCTTACGATATAATACAAATTTCTACACTAAAAATGTAATTTTCAGCAGAAATAGAATAATACCGATGATATTGAAAAGAAGATATAGTATTTAGTTTTATACTCTTTGTTTATTGAATACCAGGGTTTGAACACATTTGTGATTTTTCTTGTATAATTTGTTCAACGTAATATGCATGCCAACAAATAAGATAGTCTCTAGCTATTTTGAATAATGGATAGTAATTGATGAGGAGGAGCAGTGTTGTTGATAATACTTGATACCAATCGGTAGAATATAGAAGAATGAACAGTTGTGTGACCACGAGTAGAAGCTGTAGTCCCAACAGTGACAAAAGTAGCATCGTCGGATTACTAAATAACGCCTGTATAAAATAACGAAAATCATAAATATATATGGCAATAGAATAATTTGGAAATATAATCGGTATTTATATAGCGTACATAAAATCGGTAATGATTTGAGTTGCCAGGTTCCGCTACTGTACACGCGCCTTCGGAGCGATAAGTCTCTTTATTGTGCTTCACCACTGAACCATGAGGCCATAAACCTGAATCATTCCATGTTTGTGCATAAGTGTGATTACTGCGGTTTTCAATTTTAACCCACCGACCTAGGTGCAATGCTGCACAATGTAAGACATCGCAGTACCTAAATAATTAGGGTATTCGTCAGTTTTCTGCAAATGAAGGTTCTAATGCAACATTCACACGTTGAAATCATAAAGTAGAAATGCAACTCAATTAAAAATAATAGGAAAAAAAGAGCAACATTCATAAATTATTGCATGAAGTACACACCTAACTGGATAAGCTTGACAAAAGTGGGCACTTATTTTTCCAATCCAAAATATAATGACATGTTGTACAACGCATGAAACATTAAAATGTAAATATTGAGGTACAAATATAATAGGTGCAATACCACATATGTAAGCACTACTGGACGATGTAAATAAAGCTCGTTTCAAACGACGATTAAAATCAGACCTCAGTGTTGAAACTTCTGCTCTGATCGCAGATGCATTCAATGAGCAATTATGAAATGGTTCATCTGTAGAAAAGACAGATATTTCGAATTGAATGTACAGTATATGTATATGTATAATACTTCTCTTAAAAATTGCTATTCCAAACCTAGAGGATATCTTATTTTTTTATCATCTTTGTTCCATATAGGTGCTGCTGATATATTAAAGAAAGGTGCTGCACTCATACCAAACATTACAAAATAAACAGCTAAACTTCTGAAACAAAGTAGATAAATTAAACAAACCTTTTATATTAATTGTATTTAGTAACATTATTAACAGATATGCTGTAATATACATACGGATAACATAGGTAAAAAATTTTCATAGAATTATGTCTTTCAGCCATGTGATATAAACACCAGCACAATACGCTCATTACAATAATTAAAAGGATTATCCTGTAAAATAGTAAATAATATATTCTAAATAACATATATACATGTAATTAGTGTAGTGAATAATAAATAATACCTCATGACTTTTTGAGCAGTGGGCAGCCAATGAACTGGTGATGACATATCGATAAGTCGGTGTAATAAGGAATAAATAAATTGCCGTGCCATCATAGTCACAATGAAAATGATTAAATAAGGATCTATTAAATAAAAATTCTGAAACAAAGAGAAAATAGTCAAAAGTATTTCTTGTACAGTGACAAATTAATATTAAATATCTAATGGAGCATACCATACTATAATTGTTGTATGAATGAGGTAACCACCACACAGTTCTATATAAATTAAGCATTTGTAATGAAGCTGCAACGAGCGACACTGCTAAAGACAATGCTTCGAATGTCAAGTGTCCATCGACAGGTATAATTGGTAGAGGTGCATGTTTTGGTACTAATGTCTTTATTCCACATAAGTCCTCTGACTTCTTATCGTCTATACTACAGCCGGCTATTCTTTCACCACTATTACTTCTTACAGTTGTATTTGTACTGCCAGAGAAACTAGTATGTGATTTAGTCTGACCATTTCGACTAGCACCATTGCGTCTTCCACCAGGCATAATGTCTAAGTTTACATTCCAAATATTCTCTCATAAATTGTGAATGCAGATAGGTAAATATAACCTTATACGAACTTATTGTGCTCGCATGATAACAAGACTATATAGTAAAAGTCAGGAGAGTCCATACCCGCGTAAAAACCAGTTTTCGGTGAAAGTGTGACGGTTTTTTTATGATTTTAGTCACATCATGAAAACGTAATGCACAAAATTTATAATAAGCGGAATAAAATAGGTAAGTTCTATTTCTCTAAGTAAATGTACTGTTACATGTAATAATACTTTTGAAAACTGCAAAATTACACTAGGAACTTTATGGAAAAAGGTATGTTATCAACATCGACACAAATGATCCATCTTTCAGATAATAGCAATCAAATTTCAGTGAGTACTAGAATTGTTATTCCATAATGTTTGTTTTTGCTTTTCAAACACGAATTAAAGAAAGTTCAGCGAGACAGCGGAACCTGACCAAACCTGACACCGATCGAGCGGAATCCATCCGCTGTAGCCGTGTTCTGATTGGTCCGTGTTTTTTGTTAATAACTCGAAAACAAAGCGTTTCGGCGCGAATTGCCAAAGGAAAAAGGTCCTTAGAAACAGCTCAGGAATCACCCTTTTCTTTTTCCTATATTCTTTCTGAGACACTCTGTATATCATTTTTAGATAAAGAAAATGTTGGTAAAATTTTAATATATTTATATATTGAAGATCATTGAGGGAAATCCTCTCTGTGCAAATCATGGCAAATTTCGAAAACGTTCATTGGCAACACTGATTACGAAATATTTGAGGAATCCTTTCGGTAAAGTTTTATAAATATTGGTACGGCGCAGCTTCCATTTTGAAAGCGAAGGTACTCGAACTGCTCTTCACATACTCTTCGGACGAAAGCACCGTGTTGTGCGTCTATTTTAGTGGCATCATAATTTAAGTGCAGTTTCGTAAACAATTATAGCGTGCAACTTCTTTACACAAAAAGGGAAAATGCAAGGAACTATCATAGAAAACTTGAGTGGTAGAAAGCTTTCAGTGCTTGTTATTTTGCTTATTATCGCGCAAATTGTTTGTTTTCTAATAGGCGGGCTCATTGGTAAGTCGACAATGTCAACCATTTCGAAATTGCTCTGACATACAAACAATTGTTAGTGTTAATGATTTTTGAATTTGAATCATATACTAATTTATAAAACTTTTCTTAGTACATGACAATTTCCGTATTTACCTATATTTAAATGAAATAATAATTCATGTTTGTTAATTAAACAAATCTTTAAAATTCGTTAAATTTTTCATTAAAAGGCATGCAATATTGAATCATATTATATCTTGTTGTTACTCATAAGTTATAGATTTTCTATATGTCTCGAAAATTTATAAATATTTAAAATGTTTAATACAAGATCTGAAAGAATTGGAAATGTGCAAAAGGACACCAACTATTTAGTCATATGTTAACTGTATTTGTACAAACAATACATATTTCTTTGTTCAGCTCCAACACCTGCTAGTAGTCAAAATATACTTGGTACACCTTGCAAGGACATTCGTGTGAATGGATCTGAACCTGGAGGAAAGAAATGGTTTTATTCGAGAGGAAAAGGATCTTGTATTTCTGTAGATATGAACACTTTTAGTCTTGATAGCCATCATCAGGCATATCAAGTTGTTTACACATTTCAAGTAGGTATCTTAGAGTTTTGTATCTTTAATACATGCATAGTATAGAATTCTATTTAAATTTAAAAATATTCACTTTCAATTTTCTGTAGATGCCTGTCCCACGAAGTAGTATGCAACTTGATTATTCCAGATGGCAACAAAATTTAATAGGTGTTTTACAAGTGGACATTGTTCATCATAATCAAATAAAAATTGGTAATTAATTAGATCTAATTTATGCTAATAATGTTATTGTCATGATAAATGTTACATATAAATTTTGTTAGCTCCAAAAACCAAAATAACATTGGATGCAAGACTTGCATACAGGAACAAAGGAGATCCAGATGATAGTTGGAAGCCTTATGCTGCTTCTGTAGTGGAAAGAATTTTAGATTGCAGTATTGATAATGTAAATACATAAGTTAATTAATATATTTGTTTTAGATGTTGTCAATGTATATGCTGTATTATTTATGCAAACATTTGTTTCAGCCAATGGAACAATATTATTATAACTGCAGTATGGTACCATTATTTGAATTGGGATCTTTGTTTCATGACTATTATCTTTTAAACATTCGTCTTCCTGCGGACACTGACAGAAACATCAATCAGGGTTTGGGACATATAACTGACTTATGGCTTACTGTAATATATAATATATTAAAATATAATTTTTATAAAAAGAAGAATGGAGAAATATGAACATCATGTTGTTCTTTATAATTTAGGCTATTAACCAGAATGGTGGATTTACAAAGGTGTGGGTAAGCTTGAAGACAATTTATTTCCCAATTGTCATATGCGTCCTTGCCTGGTATTGGAGGAGAGTAAACATGCTTTCAAGATCCCCAGCTCTTCTGGAATATTTACTTTTAGGATTGGGCTCAGCACTATCATTTTTAAATAGTATGTTGTATATTTAAAGTACTCATTGGCTCAATTTTATGTATAGGAGTTTAATTATTTTGTTCATTACATTTCATTTAGTGCCTTTGGAGTACTTGACACTAGCTTACGATATGCCATTTATGCTTCTATTGGGTGATATCAGACAAGGAGTGTTCTATGCTACTCTTTTGTCCTTTTGGCTTGTCTTTGCTGGAGAACATCTCATGGTAAGAACATAAAATATCTGTAAAAGTGCAACTTGACTTAATATTTTATATTAATGGCATATATTCTTTTTTACATGTTATTTATCGCACAAACAGATACAGGTGAGTTGACTTTTTTTATGAATATATACTATGTTTTGATATAATTTCTAACATATTTTCATTATTGATTAGGAAGGTGAACAAAGAAACTCCTTGAAATGTTACTGGCGTCATCTTTCTGCAGTGGGCACTGGGTGCATGTCATTATTTGTATTCGATATGTGTGAACGTGGAGTACAATTAAGGAATCCATTTTATTCAATTTGGGTTACAGACTTGGGAACTAAATTTGCTGTATCCTTTCACGATAAAAATCCAATAGAATTATTATTATTTAAAATTTCTAGTCTCCTTGACTTAAAGAAACAGTTATCGTTTATAATTTTAGCAGGTGTGTCTGCTGGTGTATATTTAGTATTCTTATCTTACATGATATGGAAAGTATTTATGAATATTAGTGCGAAAAGGGCTGCATTACCTAGCATGAGTTCTGCAAGACGTCTGCATTATGAAGGTGTAATATATCGGTTTAAGTTCTTGATGATAGCAACATTGTTGTGCGCATCTTTGACCGTTATTGGATTTATCCTTGGCCAAGTACTTATATCTGTTTATATTCAAATTACATATTTTTACGATCATTAAAATTAATTTCAATGTGTAATCTAGGTTGCAGAAGGGCAGTGGAAATGGGATGAAGAGTTACATTTAGAAATGACATCAGCATTTTTTACCGGTGTGTACGGAATGTGGAATATTTATATTATAGCACTGCTATGTCTGTATGCTCCTTCCCATAAGCAATGGCCCATCGAACCATCTGGTAAATAAAGATATTTTTCTTCATTGATGTATCTTATTATAATTTTGATGTAACCGAGGTTTAATTTCTTACAGAAAATAGTCTTAGCGAGGAAATTGAATTTTCTCGTTTGTCAACTGATCCCAATGAAATGTTGTCTTTGACTGCATTTGCGCGAAAAAACAGCCGTGGAGTGAATAACACATATTAGACATTAGAAAAACGGCAATTGACCAACCAAAACTTTTGTACTTAAATTCATCGTACTATAAGTATGGTTAAATTATGGTTTCTCAATATTTATAGGAGACAATGACTGATAATACTCTAATAGGTAATCCTTTCATACCAAAATCAACTATTTATTAAAATCAATATTTTTTAAGCTTCACTTTCAAACACAATGTAGCATCTAATGTGCGATTTTTACAAAAGTATTTAACTGAATGTTTAGTATTTCAATAATGGAAAATGGATCGAAAATGCTCTCTAGATTCATCATACTAGCTTCATTTATTGTATACATACATATATGATTACGATGGAATAACATGTGATACACATATTTCGTAGGACATTCCATTTTAGATTTAATTGGTACCTATTGAATAAGATTCTTTTACACACTCGGATATTAAACAGCCATATTACAATCGTAAGTAACTTTATAGACGCTAGTTTCTTTAAGGACGTGTGATCTTATTCCGTCGTTTTATATACATATCAATATTGGGCATTTATTTGCAGCCTCGAACACACATTTTACCATTTTCATAACAATAATGACGTATATTTAATATTCGCTTATTTTGCGTTATTATTGTGTAAAAAATATCTTTTCACAGTATTAAGTCCATCAATATATTTTTAAGACTCGTGCATTACATACACAAGTTTATATAAATTTTGATGCATTATTAATAAAGTTAGGACATGCATGCATCGAAGTAGAATTCAAAAAAGAAAGGTGCAATAAATCTCTAACATTTTAAATGGGAAATCTAGTGCACATTATCTACTTACATAGAGTACTTATACTTAAAACAGCAAGACTAGTATTTTCTATGCCTACTAATCTATTTAATAAAATATGTCAATCAATAGTATTTCAATAGAATATTTTGTATTGTATAATTGATTGTTCTATTTTTTTAATACTTTTATAAATGCGACAGATCGAATGTATTAATACTATAAAAAAAATATGCGTACTAATATTATAAAATTTTAGTGCAGTATTCAACGTATTTACATTTTTCTAACGTATTAAACATTTTTATACGTTTTTAATTAAATCAATTTGTTAGAGCAGCTTTGTTATGTTATTAGTATTAAACAGTGTTGAGTCGTAAATAACTTTTGTCCTTTTTTTTGCATGTACATTTGGTGTGAAACATTTCAAAATTATAAGATAAATGTTTACTGTGTATATTTAACGTACACGCAATGTTTAAAAAGATGTCATCTTGCGTATGCTATAGCGTTGCTGCAAAAAGTCCCTCAAAGGGATAGTTTACGTCACGTTCCGAAAATTGTCCGATCAACGTATTTACCAATAGTGGGGATACCTAGTCACTACACCACGATCCGTACTATAGGTGGGGAAGGAAAGACTCGTACAGTAAGGTTAGGGCAAGCTTGGTGATCCAACTAATAGTATCGCTTGGTACGTACCTAACCTAGCGATACTTTCATCCCTCACTATAGCATTTCCCCCACTACCTATTCATCTCGCGGATCCCTCGACCCTCGATCTGGTAATGCTGGTATGCTTTGTGTCGATATAGTTATTATACAGTTCCGTCTTTTGTTTCAATATTATTAAACGTCTATGTGAAACATAAAACCGCACGATACATATCTTGACAAATACTTTAATCTTCATTAAACTGTTCCCAAGAATTCATCAATTCAAACGATAATCAGTGTATCAAATTCCTTTCATTATTACATGCAGTGCTCGTGTTTGTCAAATTTCTTTTAACATGTGTTGAAGGGTTAGCTCCGAATGTCTAGAATCTCTAAACTCCACAGTTACTGGACTTCGTATTGTCGTTTCAAACAGGTATTTATATTTTATTAATGAGTATTTTCTTGTATAACTTACGCATAGAAAAAGCATAAAATGTAATTCAAATTCAAACACGACAGTATGCGTATGTCATCGCTATGGATTATCTCACGGTGTTACCAAAGTCTAGTGATTTTTTTGACATGAATTTCGTTTCGATTTTTATGATCGTTATTTCTTACATTCACATTATTAACCATTCGAATTTTAAACTCTGATCCATCGACATACTAAGTTGTTCTTTACAGATGGTTACACACGTCTGTCCCTTCGATCCGCGTAAAACTATAATTACATGAAAGGCATTGTTACCGTGAAATAAAGAGAATATTAAATTGTTTGCATAGCTAGACTTGCGTTGCTAAAATGAAAGCAACTATCTAACAAAATTTGCCTTTCGCGTCTCGTTGAATATTTCATTTAAGAATGGTGATACAGTAGAGTTCTGTCCAACGTGATCAAGAATCTGTTTAAAAAGACTGTACATGGGTATTTTGTGTGGCAGAAAATGTGAAAAAGTGAATGTACAAAACATTCTTTAAGAAGATTGTACACTTACTACCACAGAAGATACATATATGCAGTGTTTTATAAAGAATTTGTTGATCGCGTTTACACGGGAGGTCTACTATATTTGAATAAAAGGGGGAGATAAGGGAAAGAGTAACATTGGCTGTGGGATCCTAGTGACATTGGTCGCGCGTAAGAGTCGGCAGCAGGGATTTTGTATGGTGCGCGCGCATCTTTTGGCACGACGTGAGACAGAGGTAGTAGTAACAGCAGCGGGCAAGAGAACAGTGCAGGAACGAAATCAGATGTGGTGAAGTCCGTGAGTTGACAGGTCGTGGGGTGCACGAGAACAGGCGTTTCGAAGTGGCGGAGGCGGTGGAGGCTCAGGGGAAAGGATTGTTTTTTTGTGTGCGCGAGAAAACGTGTCGGGGCAGTAACGAGTCTGTTCGGACGGGGATATCGTCGTTTGGTGATGATGAAATGATCCTCTAGCCAAAGGATTTTCGCCTGGTCCGTACGGACAGAGAAGAAGACCGTTTGTATATCGTCGCTGTTCGAGTTATCGTGCGCTCGTTCATCCGTGGAAAACATCGGTGAACGGTGACGTCGCGGATTTAGACTCTCGTGTCGTTTTCCTTCGTGGCCGAGAGAGCATCGAAGATCTAACGACTGACTGGCGAGCGTCGCGCGCGCGTGTCTTTGTTTTTTTCCTCTCTCTTTACTGTCTCGGTGCTGAACAACTGGTCAGCACGGGGAAACAAGAGTAGTGTGTTGTACGAGAATAGTGAAAGACTTTCCAGTTACTCGTGTGAATCTCACGGTGGTAAACAATCTGCAGCAGTCGGAGACCCTTCCGAAAACGACAATCGAGCTCAGCTGATTGAAGGACTTGCTGCGAAGGGCTCTGCTGCGTTAATAGGCGATAAATATGTCGTCCCCCAGCGCTGGAAAACGACGTATGGACACGGACGTTCTCAAATTGTATCCTTGAAATTCACTTTTATTTCTCCTACTCGTTATTTCTGTTTCTTGTCTTCTTTTTTTCTTCCCCCTTCTCCTCCTCCTCCTCCTCCTCCTTCACCTCCTTCAACTCCTCCCCTACCCTCCACAACATCCCTTCCCTTGACTTCACCACTGTTGTCCCCTCCATCCACCAGCTCTCCCACTACGCCTCGCTGGTTCTCGCTCTTTCTTTCTCTTTCACTCTATCGCACGTGCTTGCAACCGTGTGCAAGAGAGGCCTGCACATGGTTGTGAACGCAACAAGACTACGCAGAACTGATGGGAGCGTTAGACGTTAGAATCAGTTGTTTATATTAGGCACGTTTGATTTTGTAGGTCGACAGGAAAGAACTCGGTGCAATGTCAACGGTGTTTCGTGACAACCACGGATATTTAATTTCTCGTTTCGTCGATGACGGGAGACACACCAGCTGCTTTTAACCAGCTGACTCTACATCCGTCCGTTTTCTGCGCAGCTTTATCTTGTTCACTAGCGCGCAGGTTCTCTACGTTACCTTCTGACTTTATTTTTTTTTTCCTCTGTTTGGGTCGTATTGTGTCTCGTATCGTGTTTCTTCCGCAGACTTGTTTCCGATTTTGAAAAAGGCTCGCGTGACGCTGAATACCATGTTCGCAACCATAGGTACCACTGATCAGTTCAACGTAAATATTTCGAATCACGCCGAAAAATAAACCACCAGGGCTTACGTGTATGTACAGATTTGAAACGAATTGAAGCGCGACAAACATTAATTGTGACGTCACTGGAATGTCTCAACTTCAGCCAAACGTTTCGAGAATGACGCAAAGTGGTAAAATGCATTTTCGAGCCTACGTAAAAGCGATGGTTCAAAACTTCCGATGCTGTACATTAGTTTGTCACATTCGATACATAGAAATTACATTCTCACAGGAAGGACATTATTATTGCTGATAAAACGCGCGATAACGTTAGCGACTAATTGTATTTCCGTCCCCCTGACACACGTTGACAGATCGCATCAAGTGCAAAGAACAAAGGAAAACTTTCATAAAAGGGAACGAGAAAGACGTTCAATCATTCTTCTTTATCAAATTTAATTATTATATTTACAAACAAATTTATTATTCACCTGTTCAATGCAACAACTTCTTAGACCTACACGTTGTTCACAGATTTTGTGTTTAAATATTTCTGAAGATTTGGGAATTACGAAAAAAAATGTTTTTAGTTCCGCCAATTTATAAGTTTATCAATTAGCTGTGTCACAAGCGAGAATTTATTGGAACAGTCTAATCGTTATTACTGTAATTAAGTAATTATTTTATAGCTGCATTAACGAAAGCAATACTGTATGAAATAGTACAGATTAGTTGAAACATTAGAGCGAATACATTTAAAAGGTGAATTGTAGTGAGGTTAGTTGTGGGTGGGAAGTGGGGGGGGGGGGGTGAAAGTATTATAATGAGCGACCGTAGAACATCACCGACGTAAACAACTGAAGAGGTTCATATTATGTGCATACGTATCACTGACCCGATTTGCAAGAAATTGATTTTTGTGTAACGTGACGTCGCGTTTCGCTTATCAATTTTGCACAGTCGCGCGTGCACGTGTGCGTCAGGTTTTCCAGGGTGATGACGATTACAACATGGAGCCTTTTCGTGCTTTGTAACATCGACCAGTCTTTGTTGAAGCTTGCATTAAACTTGCACGCGGTTCGATGGGAAAAGTGAATCGGACGCGATCGTTTGCGTACATCTTCTTGACAGTGGGTCTAGTTAATTTATAAATTTTTTGAGGGGGGGGGCTCGTTTTAACGGCGCGACACGTGCGTCCATGTATATAAAGTTTGCGTTAATCTATTTTCGGGCTACAGCCATCATTGCTTGTGTGCTTCCCATAAATTTACAATCTCAAACAGTCACAGCTACACTTCAAATGGATTCGATCGAATCTCGATGTTACAAATATTCCACAACTACTTCCTCAACGAAACTAATATATCTCTCAAAGCGAAATCTGATGTATGAAAGACAAGCATTTAATTTTTTTATGGAACTGTAGTGCAGTCTCTAACATATTTCAGCGTTAGTTGGACGTAAATCTAAAATATGAAAGGAATATACCCTTGGCTGTTTCCTAATGAATGAAAACTCAAAATGAAATATGATCAGTATCCTTATTATACTTGTTTCAAGGCATCTAGTGCTTGCAATCAATAGACTGTGAATTTATAACAAGTGCGCAGAAAACAAAACTAGAAAACACGAGATGAAAGTTAATAATACTTTTATTTCATTTTCTCATCCACATAAAAACCCAATCAATTTTAATTTTAATTCCATTTTTTTTGCAAATTAATCTATGCAAAATCGTAAACTTACATATGCACCTGCAACGTAATTAGCGCACCTGACGAATAAATTGCTGTCTTTTTAAAAGTATAATTAGCATACCTCTAAGACGTATTCGGATCTACGATAATAGAAGTTACAAACAATTTTTATCGTTAAAAAAATCATCGTCTTAACCTTTAAAGGAATTATATTGATCGCGTTTTAATGAATCATTAAAGGGTTGAATAAAAATTTCACAGAAGAAAATACGAAGCGCGGTATGAAATTTATATGGTATTATTTGCGATTTGCGTTGATACCGTGGAGTGAAAGTTAGTTTTATGCGTTAACATAATCCACACCGGCAATCGCGGTAACTAATTCGATGAGAGCGGCAGCTCTATCGTTTCTTTCATCGGTCAAGAATATTCTCATTTTCTTTCGTGATGCACTGACGCTAGTCGAAAGCTGTGTGTACGTTCCGAGTTATTTCGTAAACGTGAATGTGAGGGAAACTGCGATGGGTCTGCGTACAATCCTCTGACTCGGTCTTTTGCCAACAGTTCTTTGTTTTCCGTGCTAAATTCTCTTCGTCTTTACGTAGATACTCCATCAACAACGCAACTTTCTACACTTTTATTATCCATTGTTGGATTCCTTCCTTTATTCACTCGAAGTTACTCAAACTTTATTTACTTCTGGGAAAAGTTCATCGATTCCGTATGTTGTCCTGACCATTCTTCTTTAACAATTGAACGATTTTCAATCTAAGCAAAAACTCGACGAGCTTGCAAGAAAGAATTCTTCCGACCCCTAATTCGATTTCCTTCTTTCGACTTCCTTCGGCGTACAACGAATGTCACATCGATTTTATGCATCTAATTCTTAAAGCTGCAAACGAATAATTTAATTGTTCACATAGCAAAAGATCGGTACATATTTTTCTTTTTTATAGTATTTAACACTGTGATATGTCATCTAGTTCTCTGTTGTTTCCAATCTGATACATTTGTACATGGACGAAGATACTTTTCAACAATTAAGTAAAAGGATGATACGTGCACACACCAATGGTTTCTTCTACTATTTCCTTTGACTATATTCATTATTTCTTACAATGGTTTATTCGTGCTTCTGTGCACGTGGTACCGCGTTGAAGGTGTTAGATACCTCATAATACTGCCGACAGAAATCAGATCGCATTAAAAGCACATTTCAAAGTGTTGCAAAACGTATCTATTAGAGTGTTCATCGTATTATCGTGAAGGCTCACCTTGAACGCCCACATGACACGAATGACAAGGTTTACTTCCTCTTCTAGAATTGCAACCGCATATTTACATGCGTACACCTTCGGTCGTTCTAGTGTTATTTTTATTAGCCGAGCTATTGTTGTTTGATAGATTGTACGATGATCCGTTGGAACATGTGCACAGAGGCGAAGAATGAAACCGCCACTTAATCAAAAGTATACATTAAATGTGAAGAATATTGTATTTCTATATTTGCATAGGTGATCATCTAGTTATACAATGATCGTTTGCGTAGCCGAGTCGGAGTGATTATCTCGCAATTTCATTAATTATCGTTCCTGCTAACGCTTTGTCCAATGTATTTTATACGTTACCGCTATATCATACGAGAGAACAATGCTTTCACAATTAATTACCGAGATCACAAAATTAAACTAACAAAATATGGTATTGTAGTATATATATATAGAATCAAAATTACAAAATCTATTGCGCGGAACTCAAAAGTCTTGTACAATAGACTTCGGTGGTGCGCGATAAAGAAAGTCGTTTAAGAACAAGCTCTACACGTGCCGTACATATACAGTGAACCACGAAAGTATTTGAACGCACTTTAAAAGAGTATAACTTTTTCATGATCGGACCAAACGACCTGACTTTTTTTTGAGCAATTACAAGAATTGATTTACCAAACGACGTGAGAAAAAGATTTTGAAAAAATTTCAATTGCTAAGAATTACATGAGAAAGTAAAAGATGCATCATTTATAACTTTTTTTTATTAGAGTCCATTATGAAAATTTAAAATATGCGTTTTGTAGCTGTATGTTAGTTATACACATGCTGAAAATTTCATCGAAATCGGTTGACGCAGAGAAAAACGACACGCATCGAGAGATGTAAGAATCTGTGGATTTTAAGCAGAAACTGACCAAAAGTCGCGGAAAGCTATGATTTTCACCACACTTGTAGCTCTTGGGTATGTTGTTCGATTTTGATGATATTTTCAGCATGCGTATAACTAACATCGATCTACAAAACATATAGTTTAAATTTTCATTAAGGGCCCAAATAAAAAAGTTAAAAAAAAATGCTTTCTTATTTTTGCATGCAACCTTGTAAATTGGAATTTTTTCGAAAATCCTTTTCGCAGATCATTTAGTAAACCAATGCTTCTAATTGCTTACAAAACATCAGGACGTTTGGTACAATTATAAAAAAGTTATACTGTTTTAAAGTGCGTTCAAATACTTCTGTGATTCATTGTACATATGTATAACTTCCTGTTGTGATAATTTTTGCGCGCGACGTTATCGCTAGAATCTTATGTTTCTCAAAAAACGCGTCACTTGTTCGCTTCGACTACTATAATCCCAGGAATCCGGTTCTAATAATCCTGTTAGACACAGAGTAATAAGAATACCGGTGGAATTTAAGGTTTTTTTCTCAAAGGGACTGCGAACAAACTGGATTTTCGTGACAGGTCAGTGCCACTGACTCGCATGAGTGCGTAACTGCATAGTTGTCTGGTAAATTACATTCAGACAGTCTACATACATGTATCCCTGTAATTTCCATTAAGTGTTCGCTAACTTGCGCGCACAGGTGGTATACACGCAGATGCGGTTCCGGAAGTAATTTAATTATGGATGGGCAGTCCAGAATGGACTTCTCCTAAGATTCCATGTACGCCTGCCGAAATCAACCTAATCAATTACATGATAATTAACAATATTCTTGGTATGGACGGTTAATGGTTCACCGTAATGGCTTCGAAGGCACGCGAGCACACGTGAGAAATCTACGGGGCGTTATCCGCGTAATGCATTTCTGCGCGTGTGATGTGCACCGACCATAGTATAGCGTGCACACATTTTGTCACTGTCTCGTTGAAAGCTTTTCGTGACGAATATGCCTTTTCTGCTCTACGCAATTAATTATGCGCTGAACAATAAGCTAGAGGGTACCACGGTATTGCTTCGAACTCTTCGCTTTCATTCGCAAGGGGTCAAAGTAACATTATTCACGATTACGTAAAAATCTACTACGTTGACAACAACAATTTTTACACCATAATCTTGTACAGGGTGTCACAGTTATCTCGCATTACCGAGTCACGGAAGTTTCGCTGTAGGACGAGTAATATATGTTATTATTTAAAAAAAAAATGGAGATTGAAACCGATTGTAACGCCGCGTTGATAGTTACACAATATTTGTTTTAATTCGAAGTATTTGTTAAACTATGAGAAGATCATCGAAAAGGTTGTTAAAGGTTATCAAAGGTTAATGTAGTTGTACGCGTTGTATTCAGTATTTGTAGAAAAAAATAACACGAATTTCAAAATCGAGGAACAGGAATTTGTCTATTTACTGCTTCGAGTAGGTACATTAAAGACGATCGAATTTCGGAATCTTGCCAAACGCGAACAAGCGAAATGGAGTTAACGAGGTCATATCTCGCTAAAGACTTGACCTTGTTTACGGCCAGGATTATCATAGGCCTTTCGCTATCAGCGCGACTCCCGAATTGCGTCTCTCTATTTTCGAATACATTGTAATCAGTCGTGAAACGTTGTCACTCGTTCTTATCGCCGAAAATTTAATATTGGTTAGGAAACCACGCGAGAATAATCTGTGAGCATACAACGCGCGAGCCCTATTCATTGGTAGCGAAAGCTCGATTGTTTCTTCTCTAAACACCGATTGCCTCACTGTCCTTCCCCAACAATGCTCGAATTCTCATTTTTATCATGCGAGGACGGGGTCAAATATAATCGGTAAACGACGATCAAAGATAACACGTGAACCGTCGAGTTATTCAATTGTATACTCGACGTGTCAGAAATCGTAATACTACTTAAAAACAGACGATTCCTTGGAGTTTAAATGATTCCATACGATTCTTGCCAAATTGAATTTTTCTAACTCGTCCGTTCATCATTTACAGTTTCTATTTATTGCAGACACGCATTAAAGATATTATAGTATCACTGTATTTTGATCCATTTCGACACGCTATTTATTATACAAATCAGTAAGGTTTCATCTATCGCTGTTGCTAGGAAAATGTTCTATTATTCGGACACTTATGTTCCCTTGATCGGTACAGACCTATCCCGTTGCACCACTTGTGAAACACCCTGTACAATTACGTTTGACGATCACGTTCGTGGTCTCGCGCACCCAACGTTTCTTCCGACCAAATGTGACTCGATAGAACAGCGGTTAACGTATCTCGTTACGAAGTTATCGACAATCTCGGATAAGCACAGAGATCCGAAGGCGCGGTCTTCCAAAAATAAACATGCCCGAGGACGTGGCGATAGATCTTTAAAGAATCTCGTTGTTCTGTGCGGATTAGCATCCAGCATCTCGCAGATGTACTTATTAATATTGGGCGCATCTTAACACGTGCTGATATTTTCATTCACGGATATACGTGTATGTACAGAGGGTGTGGAAAGTATTCGTACACCTTTTAAAATAGAATAACTTTTTTATGATTGTACCAAACAACCTGACTTTTTATAATCAATTAGAAGCATTGGTTTACGAAATGATATGCAAAAAAGATTGTCCAAAAATGATAATTTACAAGGTTGCATGCAAAACTAAAAAAGGCATTTTTTAAAACTTTTTTATTTGAACTCTCAAAGAAAATTTAAAACATACGTTTTGTAGATCTATGCTAGTTATACACATGCTGAAAATTTCATCGAAATCGGTTGACGCAGGAAAAAACGACACGCGTCGAAAGATGTACGATTCTGTGGATTTTAAGCAGAAACTGATCAAAAGTCGTGCAAAGCTACGATTTTCACTATTTTTAACCGCTTGTAGCTCGTGTTTTATGTTAATCGATTTCGATGAAATTTTCAGCATGTGTGTAACCACTATAGATCTACAAAACATGTTTTAAATTTTCTTTAAGGGCCCAAAAAAAAAAGTTTTAAAAAATGCCTTTTTATTTTTGCATGTAACCTAAATTATAATTTTTTGAAAATCATTTTTGCATATCATTTCGTAAACCAATGCTTCTAATTGATTATAAAAAATCAGGTTGTTGGTACAATTATAAAAAAGTTATTCTATTTTACAAGGTGTACGAATACTTTCTGCAGCCACTGTATGTATGTACGCGTTCAAACCGACCGTAACCATAACTTACACTTGTCGAGGTGCCATCGTTCGCAATTTCGTTTTCCTTCCTGCAAGTTCGACACGGTAACCAGACGAAGCTCCGCGTATCGAGTTCTTATCTGTTTGTAGAATAGCAGCGCAAAACTAACATGTTTTTAGACCAGAGAATGCAAACCACATTTAATCCATCGAGTGTAGGTCGATGAGAGACAAGTTGCACAGCTAGGCACAGGCGTAGCCATAGTTAAAAGGGTTACAAGATAATGTACTAGAGCGATGATCGGGAATTTGAATGGCAAAGGGTGCTTTAAAATTCCACAGAACCAAAGTAATTTAGTTTATGAATTCGGATAGCAATTACAGTAAAGCAGGCATGTCAAACACGCGGCCCGTCGACAAGTTCTCTGCGGCCCGATCGAAAACTTTGAAACCATTGCTGACAATTTACAACTGGAATTAATCAAAATGCAGTATGATTACGTATTCAAACTAAAATACATATATGGATGTTGGGATTCCAGATTTCTACAATCATTTACCTATCGACCGATTTCCCAATATGTTATGTGCAATTAGGCATATTTCAGCTATGTTCGGTAGCGGTGGTAGCACATGTACATGTACAGTGAACCGGATTAATATTCGGACGCTCTAAAAAAGACGATAACTTTTTTAATATCGTACTATACGATTTGAACTTTTCTGGGAGGCTAGAACAATTAGTTTACTATAGGATGTGAAAAGAAATTTTTTCAAAATTGCAATTGATCGAAATTATAGAAAAAATACTGAAAGTTGAATTTTACAACTTTTTTATGTGGGTCTATATTGAAAATTTAAAAATATGTTTTGTAGATCTTTGTGAATTATATGCACTGTGAAAGTTTCATCGAAATTGGTTGGATGCGGGAAAAAACGACAGGCATTGAAAGATGTAAGAATCTCTAGATTTATTGCAGTTAGAAGCCGAAAATTGTGAAAATTTGCAATTTTTACGATCCTAAACGTTTGTTGCTCATTGCAACGTCGACGAATATTCATGAAATTTTCAGAATATGCTTAATCGACACAGATCTACAACATTTTTTAATTTTTCAATATAGGCCCACATAAAAAATTTGTAAAATTAAACTTTTAGTATTTTTTCTAAAACTCCGATTAATTGCAATTTTTGCAATCCTGTATATATCTTTTGCATATCCTGTAGTTAATTAATTGCTCTAACTTCCCAAAAAAGTTCAAATCGTATAGTACAATATTAAAGAAGTTATCGTCTTTCTTAGGGTGTCCGAATATTAATCCGGTTCACTGTATGCGACCCACTATTTTCTCAACGTTATAAAATTATAAAACTGCGGAAAGGTCAAGATTAGTAGACCAGCGTGTGCAATCAATTTCAAAAATAATTACAGCTCAACAAATTCAACAAAATTTGGAAAATTTGGTTACTAAAACCGTTGCCAAGTTTCTTCGAAACAAAGAAAATGAAATATAGTTTCATTCAAATCAAGTTCAAACTTGAAAAAAAAAACAACTTTTATACTTCATATGTATTTTCGTAATATTGTCGTGTTTGTACTGTTATTTTGTATGTGTAACTGCTATGTTAACCAAAAGTATGTGTTTCTTCTTTATTTCGAGTCTGCTTTTTTTTGTCGCGGCTCTCGAATTAATTTATGATACTTAATGAGGCCCTTGGTAATAAAAGAGTTTGACATGTCTACAATAAAGCCCTCGATCTAAGAAAAACCGTAGTGTCAGTGCTGTTTCGTAGATCGTGTAGTTCTACAATTTTTTGTGACCTCTCCGACCGTGCCGAACATAGAAAAGGACAGCTTGTCTAAAGACGAACCCCGCGGCCGAAGGCGCACTACTTCAAGTGTGGCGTGCTTTTCAAATGTTTGAAGTTTTAGTGGCCTGCCGTTCGATGGTGTAGCGCCAGTGAAAGGTGGAAAGGAAAGAAGATAGAGTAACGGACAGTGTGTCATGGAAACGAGGACGGATAGTCGAGGTAGCAAATGATGAGCAGGAGGGAAAAGGGATGGAATAAACTGTGAGGGGCTGGCTTCAACGAAACGCTCGCTGGTTCGCTCGACATTGTAAACAACAACATCGTGCCAGAAGTAAATGCTCCGTAACGGATCTCTGGGATTGACCAACCGTTTCCGTCCTTTTCTGCCGTTTACGGTACACCATGCGTATGCGCGCTCACCGATGGTTGAATGCTGCGCGGGGATCGGGGTCATTAAAATTATTCGATCTTCTTCAGGCTTAATCGGGTCTGTACTAACAACTCTAGCCGAGTAATTATCTCGTTGCTCAAATAGAATCTTGCTTTCATCAGTGATTTGGAAGTCGATGAACTGTCCTCCCTTCCCATCGAATTTCTAAATTGCAACACTATTTTTTAGTACGTTAATGATTTACCGAACATTCCAATTGATGAATATATTAATTCTTTGTTCTCCGTTGGTGCCACACACACACATTGTCGAAACATTCGTAATCTAATGCTCACTACTGATCGTGACAATATTGTTTTGATTGACCTTGGAATGAAGCAAATCCGTGAAAGAAGTACAACTGAAAAATTCATTGAGTCCCTTTAAAAATTGATTATTTTAATGTAAGCCCGGCAATTTATGCGAGTGTGTCTCTAATAAATTGATCGCCCATTGTATCCATCAATTGTACGGAAAAATGCCGGTCCTCTAAATGTTAATACAGATATCAGCCGTAACGCAATTTACAATGTTTACGTTGCTCGCGCGGGTCATAGAACGAATTTTCCTCACAATTAATTCCCCGTTAATTTGTATGCTGATGGAAATGTTTGTTTTGGCTTCCGCGAGTTATTCGTGAAAGCAGTTGATGACGGAACTTCTCGTGCATACGTCTGAAACGTAACGCTTCCGGTAGCCAAGTGTAATACGTTCCACCGGTAGGCGCGGCCGTAATCGCGGCCAGAAAATAGTTTAAATTCCCCGTATCGAATAACCGCGCTTTTCAAAGTACAGTAATTCTTGATATGTATGTGCGAAAACTTCGGGATTGAAATGTCGTCACTGATATCGTGCCTACAATTTCTGGCGAAAGAGCAACTTACATACAAGCAAACAGTATTTCAATGTCTATAATCTATACGTTGTTTGAAAGAAATGACGAAATGTTGTCTCTCGGCGATCTAATTAGGCGATTCTAGTAATGGGATAAAATATTTGTAACATTTATCATGGTGTGTAACAAAATTCCGTTGACCATTTAAAATTGTTGCTGTTCATTTTGAATTGATTAGGTATTGATTGGTCAAGGTATTTAACTCTAGAACGTCACACTTATTTTTTGAGACATGTACTTTACACTCGGGTCTCAGAAACTCAAAGTTCTTTTTTTTTGTTTAGAAAAAAAAACAGAAAATGTGAATATTTAATGGTTTTGGGCGAATAACTAATTTTGATAGAATGCGTAGAAAAATATTTAATCATGGTTTGATATTTTACAAAGAGTTATAATTCGTGAAAGTGAAAAATAACAACCCACCCATGCGCGTGTCACATTATAATTTATGATTAATGACGTTCTGGATTTCTGAGACCCAACAGTGCAGTTCCAGGGTTAATACAGAGTGCCTTAAAACTGTAAAAATGCTGTAGAACATAATTGAAGTGGGTTCATAATTTCATGGAAATGTACTCAGATTCTCAAAATTGAACTTCGAAATTTCGTCCGAATGTTACACAACATTACTATAAGATCGCCCCACTGTTATGTCAGAGGGAGCGAGCGAGGGCTCACTTTGCTCCTATGTTGCCCCGCGAGACTTCTCGTGAGACACGGACGGTACACCTGTCTGCACGCAGCCCGACACCATCACCATGGGATTCGCTCACGAGACGTGGTCTTTCGTGTAAAGCCCGATATCCACCAGCCATGGCTCATGGGATGTCGATGGTCGGCTAACGATCCTGGCCAATATTATGCACGTAGATCACTTCCAGCCGGATAAGTTTAAAAAGGTCTCTATCCAAACTCGTTCATGCATTCGCTTATTCGAAGAACTAACCAGGAAGGTTGCAAACTTTGGAACTTCGCAAAAATGCAGTTCATGCGGTGCTAAAACGAAACAATTTTTGTCCCCCGCTGATAAACGGTTCTACGGATGAAAACACCCTTCCAAAAAAATCACAAGAACATAAGATACAGGAATAAAGTAGAATTAAAAATACTGCTTTCATAGTCAATGTTGCAGAAGTGAGTACGAAGGAGAAAGTACAATGAGTATTAAATATTTATTGCTGCAATTATAAGACACGTGCCAACATAAAACTTTATACATAACAACTTAACCACTACAATTGAACAAAAATAGGAAACACGCGTAGTTTAACAGAATTTACTAGAGTTTTGTACGGAAAAGCAGTTTTATTAACGTATTTGGGCACACGGATATCCAATGTTTTTTTCGGAATGTTCAGAATTTATATAAATCGGAATACATTGTTCGCTGGTAAGAAAAATTATTGTTTCCTGCGTTACGGATAATCATTGATTGACAGTCGCGTTTTCCAAACGCTAGTGGGAGTTAGGTTGAGCGAAGCTCGAACTTAGGACAAGCTGAGTGAGAGCTCCGTAACGCTCGGCTCGCGTGTAATAGCTTACCAAAACAAGAAAGTGGTTTACCGAACCGTTGAATAACATGACATACATCGGCGTAATTCCATTTTACTTTTCAACGATTCACGGGAAAACGAAGCGCTACATGGCAAAGAAAATTCGGAATTTTCGTCGTGACATAGACAGCCATTATCTATCAACAAAGTTTCTGAAAGTTTTGTAATTTTTTACGATCCCAAACATGATAGTATCTAATTCGTACAGATCATTTATGTCGCCTTTTAAAAATAGTAAAAGTGAATTTATCTAGATTTTTTTTATATTTGAATAAAGAAATCGACCGAATTATTTTTCTATGACAGGATCTTTATAACCTGAATAATTGTAAAATGAAAAATCTGAAAATAGTCGTGGCGGTGGTAGGTTCGGTGTTAAACAGAAAAATAATTAAGGAGATAAATAATTAAAGAGAATAAGTCGAAACAAGATGAAAAATTAGTTGATATATTTGAGTAAAAGCGTATCGTTGCTGACGGGATATTTGAAATGAGAATGACCGTGTAATCGCTACTGTATTTCTGTTGTTCCCGCGGTGAATTCATAAGAATGCGAGAAAATTCTTCTCCCTCGTGTATTTTATTTTTACTCCGATGTAATGAGAGCCCTCGCGAAATACTGTTCAGTGAACTTTCTCCAAAGCTCGGCGGTCCGCACCGTTCTTCCGCTCCGTTCTGGTTCCGTTGCTTGTTTTCGGACTCGGTTTTCGACCCCATTCAACCATGCACGATCGCGGTCTTTGCTCGATTTGTCCACGCGAATGATCCGACAGTGAATGCCGGATCAATTTTAGTAGAAAATCACGTACACCTAACGCACATCACATGTAACTTCACCGAATCAGCGGTTTAATATGAAACACAGTCATTTCTTGATACATGTGAAAACTTCGAGATTGAAATATTACTTGTATCACATGCAAACATTATTCTTTGATCACTTGCGTTTAGTGTCGACCATAAAAAAAGACAGTGTAGAAGAGACAATATGAATCCAATGACAAACTTGTGTTTATTTTTAAATAATTCTTTATGAAACCTTTATTACCACATTTGTGACATTTTTCTGAATAATTTTTTCAACAATCCCTCCAAATCATTTTGAAATACTACTTTCTGCGTGCAATTATTAAATATGCAAAATAAACCTTTGATAAAAATCTGATTTCTTTCTCTGTTATTTGTTAATAGCGACGTAACTTTTAAAAGCACCGCTCGGGCTTAAAAAGGTTTGTGTTTATCTTCTTGGTTTATTTCATAGCCGGAGAACTCATTTAAATGCAGAGATAAGAGATTACTTAACGTTCCCAGGTTTTTGTACAGAATCAGCGTAAACTTTTATTTTCAACGTCGCATAAGGAAATCAGGCTCCATAAACGTCACGTCACTTCACGTAAAAGAATAGTTTATGATTTCTACCGTATTTAAAAAAGAACTAGAAATTTTGAGATTTAGAAACTAAAATGTTTAGATTTTTCTAAAGTGTTTGGGAAAAGTACTTCACTTTCTAGCTACATTTCACAACCGTTCTGAGGTTTAAAAAGATTTGAAAACTACTCGTCGTAGTTTCCAATTTAACGTATAAGTGATATCGAATTCGAATGTTTAAGTTTCATCGTAATGGAATAAACAATTCGAGAGTGAAGTTACGAAGGAGTGGGAATTTGCCCATTATGTTGTCTGAAGGTTTGAGGAAAAACGGTACGAATGGCGGGTCTTGCGGAAAATGTGAGAAATTTTACGAAGAGAGGAAAGGTTGTAGTATTTCAGAATCCATCTGACTGGTCGACAGATTAGTAATTAAATCGTAGTCAAGAATCTTGAATTCTGTGTTTCGTCATGTTGGTACGCAAAGCGTTGCGATCGGGTTTAGTCACGCGAGCCTTGTTGCGTGGTCGCATTGATCGGTGAAAATAACGTTACAGTAGATTTCTGACACGATTCGCGGTTTCGCGCTTCTCCTTCCATCGGTTTCCCTCAGTTCATTGCACCGTTTCTTTGTCACCGTTAAATATTTGCGCTAGGCGTTTTCCTTTCTTATTTGAACATCTCGCGCCGCGACCTTCTAAATTGCGTACGCTCCCTTTGTTCTGTCTACCTGCTTCGCTACCTGTTCAGGAATCCTGAAAAAATTTGTATGAAGTAAGGGGGGAAACGAGCAAACACCGCCTATACGGAATCGCGGGGTGGCGTTCGCTAGAGCGAATATTAATTTCAATGGGTTTTCCATCGTCTGAAACGAAACGTTAATTCATAAAGAATTGCTCGCATGCAACGAGTCCTGCTTTTATTGAAAACGCACGAAAGCTGCTCGCAGAAAACTCGTGTGACGGGAGATTGACATTCTCCATCACGAAATTACCCATGGAAAATCGGTCAAGTTTCGCTAGCACCACCTCCGTGTAATTTCAAAAGTTGGCTGTGCTTGTTTGCGAGAAAATATGGGAAATTGTTGTTTCGAATGGTTCCCGCTGATAAGTTGATTTCTGACGAATTTGTTATCTTCCTTAACTTACGTCTTCAAACAGAATAGAAAGCAAGCATGAGGTGACGATACTAGGAGGATTGAATGAATTTTCCGTCAAATTCTACGGTCCACGAGGCAGTAAGTATTACACATGTTTACTGAATATTTTAGAATTATAATCGTAAGTTTGTATGCTGTTAAATATAATAAGCAAAGTACCAAATATGAGATCCTACAATATTTAAGTGCTGCAACGCTGCGGCAACGTTTACGATGATTAAAACAAACAATAACGTCGTCAGCATGAGATTGTTATCTGCACGAATTCGATCGTTTCGGAATATGCTATTTAATTGATTTTTGCTTTTATAACATTGGACACTTCTTCAAAGATATTAGTAACGCCACAAAAATTTTTAACGTCCTTTTTCCTTTTTTGCGGTTGTCCGATATTTAATCAAACATAAATGGCGTTTCATATTCGGTACCGTCACTGTACATTTTGTATTAAGATTTACGTCATGAACGTATTCGTTAACCAGCGGATCGATATACCGCGAATGTTACACGAGGGTGGTTTAATAATTATCCGTACTGCAATCACAAAGTTTGCTGTAGCAACAGTAGAGTAATTAGGATAATTCTATTTTTCAACATAGCCCCTTTACTTCTCGTCGTTGTACTTTGTACACAAAGTTCTTTATACTCTCAGAAAACAACGTTTCTGAATCCATCTTCAAAACAATGCAAAATTATGTTATTATAATTACTCTATTATTATTTTAGAAATCTTTGTAACAAATGATTGTTAAACTGTGTATGTCAGTCTAACTAGGCTAAATTAAACACTAAGATAATCTTTGTTTACATTGTTTACATATAGCAATACAAAAAGGTATAATATTTAGTTTTCTTTGGCTAACAAATCTTTAAGAAACAGCAATTTTTTAGATCGTGTCAAGTCTTTTTTTGTTATCATTTAATATATGAAAGCGCAGGCAACTCAATATTTCTATTTGAAATTATTTATGAGATCCGAGACGAAACTGGGGCTTTTCCCAGAAATAATAAACTCTTTGAATTCGCGAAAGTACAGCGTGATATAGACGGTTAAACAATAGGAACTACAACGAGACAGCGGCTCCCTTTCAGCAAAGAGAACGATCCAACAATAAGGACAGAAAGTTACTTTTTCAAAGTCGTTTTAAGATCTCTTCGGTTTATACTTTCCTCGTTTGTCCATCCAAATGCTCAAAGAGACACAAACACGCAGTTTATCTCGACTTTATCTCGTTACAATGATACATTTCCTAGCAATTACTTGGAGGCAATAAAATTTATATTTGTTCTACTGAGAAATCTGCGAGATGCGCCTTTTGAAGAACAGTAAACAGTAGAACCTGCCGTTTCCGTTTTCTTAGATCAAGGTTTTACTGTACACATACACATATACCTGGGAACGACCCGACGCGCGACGCGCAGAATATAGAAATGAATATTCTTTCATTTTCAATATCTTACTTCGATAATCTTTAAGTATCTTGCGTACCTTAAACAAACAGATTAATTAAAAGGCAATTTACCGAAACCCTTGAAATTTGCGCAGATAATCATCAATGTGCAAATTTTATCAGTTTCAAGTGATACTGTATCACGACCTTAAATGTTTTTCATTTATTATCTTATCAGACTGTTGCTTTTTGAGCAAATAGTTGCTAAATATATGTTTCTTGTTAGTAAAGGGCTAGAAATTCACTACACAGTGTTGATAACATATAGTGCGCGCAATAAAATTTCCAGAAATAGCCGCATTTTCTTGCTTCTGCTATGTTTGCCGTTCATAAAAGAGGGATTGGGAGTTTATGCATGTATGTATATGTATATTCAGTTTTACATTAACAGCATACATTTTCTACAACAGTATCGTACTATACTTTTGAACAGCGACATTGTGTTTACAGTAGAAAAGCGCATGGCTTTTGTCCGGAATGGAATATTGTGTTCGAGGTGTTCTATAGCTCAACAAAGAGCGGAGAAGAATTGTATATTTAATTAAATGCACAATGTTCAAGTACAAAAACACATTAAACAACATAGTTCCGTTCCTCGCGTAAAAATCCGAAAACCTTTGGCGTTTATCCAATATTTCATATTCCGGTAGCCGTGTGTGCCACAAAATAAAGTCCGTGTAGAATATCTGACCATCGTCTGTACACACTGTGGCGCAAAAAAAGTAGGCCACTCGGAAAATGTTCCATAAATACGCCGTGTTTTTGCAATGTTTTATCTCCTTGCGCTCGTACGTATACGTATAGTTAGCGAAATGCGGAGCTGCAAATTGCTTCGGGAAACGGAAACTCTCAAGTACGCGATGTCATTCAGAATTTCGACTATATTCGAGAAACGTTAAACAAATACTTTCACATTTCGAGACAGTTGTTCTTCGAATTTAATTCGCTGAATAATTATTAAGCGTTTGATCAGGATGATTTCTAGAACCTAAAGATATTAATCTTCGAGTGACAGCGAGAGGGTCACTCGAGACTCCAAAAAAGTTTTCTTAGGATTTTAATTCATTGATTCGACTACATTGCGATAAAGTGAAATCGTCGCGAGATAAGTTTGACGTTAATAATCAATGAGCGACGATTGTCCGGGTGTATATTTTAATATTTACATGAAGAACCTCATCTTCGCTGAGCGTTCCGCTTTCTCTGGAGAGTGTACATACTTAGATCGCATGGTAAAATGTCGAGAACGAAATGCTCATGCTCGCGCATCGGGTTCGATTTTATTGAGTTTCCCCGGTTAGGGTTGCACCGTTAGCTTCACGTTTCCTGGTCCTGGCCACCTTTTGCTCCGCGAAATTGCAAATAATTTACAGACGACTCGACGCGACGAGGGGGGAGGGAATAAACGCTTCGCGAATCATTGTTTACACGTAGGTAGATCCTCATTCTGCGTTTCCATCATTTAATATTCCAAGGTCGGTCTCCTCTCCACACCGGATATACTTATGCAACGATGTGCGTGTGTTTACGCGTTTCTTCGAACGGACTGTTTGATATTCCCGCAGAAAAAGAAACAGTGTCAATCATCAGGCGATGAAAGTTTCTTCACATCGGTCGTTGCATTTGCGAATGAAAGATTTACAATATTTTCGGGCGAGGTAGATATCGTTCGAACGCTTTGCGAGCGACGCGATCAAGTTCTTACCGCGTTGATTGCCAATTCAGCTGTCGGTCATAAAAAGCCTATAAATTAATGAAACTTGCTTAACACCTTCCGCTATCGACAAGAAACCACGAGAGCCTCTTATCAAAATGTAGACAAACATATTTTTACGGGGAAAAAAGACTTAAATAATCATATTCACAAAGTTGATTTGATTTTCTTTACGTGATTGGAAAGGTTGATTATTTTACAACAGGCTTGCTATTTTGGAAACAGCATGCATAAAATGTGCACGCATATTTTCTCTGTTTATCAAATCAAATCTTGATTACACCGCGAACTCCATTTACATTTTCATGTCGGCTTGATTAGTTTCGGACCGTCCTTCGAAAAACCTCCATTTTCATTATGCAGTATTGATTCGGTGAGGCAATCGATTACTTCTATCGCGTGGTGATTGGTGTGTTACGGTGATTGCTGTAACCCGTCGGTCTTCATTTGCGATTGGTAAACACCACACCTACATCTAACGAACAGATTTTCCTCGCCAATTGCCCCGTAGATGGTGGACATCTGCTTCGATTGGACTTACTACTGTTCAAACGACTCTGAAAATCGGGAATCAATTGAGCCTGTCATCTCGACATAAATCATATCTTCTTTGTAATCAAATCAACAACAAAGTATTTTATTACGTTATCAATATAAGTGCGTTGATAGTTTCAGCTGCTTTTCAAACGATCCGAATTAAGAGTCAATTGATCCTGCCACCGCGATACAGACAATATCTTCTACTCGGATCAAGCTACATGGCTCATTATCTTGATTTTGAAATGAGACTAAAATATTCGTGTAAGACGATGAGAGATCGTCGACGCGATTTTAAAGGAGCACGCCGACGTACAAAGTAAACATATGCAGAAGAGGATGTAATACTCGAAGTCTCATTTGCTAATCAAACAGCATTCGAGCAAGCCATTGCGTCCGCGGTTTCTTCAACCTGTCCGACAGCATTCGCGGATACGAATTTGCCTACGCGACTGCACAATGTTGATAATTGAACCCACCATTAGCCGCCAGGTCTCGCTTCTTCGTTTCTCCTGATAATCGGTTCTACTTAACAATTAGATGAATTTGAACGATGTCAATTTCCGACGGTTCATCCTCAGCCGTGGCAATCTATCTCGAAGTTTTCGAAGAGTCGGCAGTTGCCTCTTTCAAGCTGCGTTTTCCTCCGTTCCTGTGCGCGCGTAACTTCATTAACCCTTTGAGATTGAACGTGAAAAGGGGTCGTTTCAGCGAAACGAAAGCCAGTCATGGTACGATAAACACCGTTCTCCACTGTCGGCAAACTTCATGGTCCGAACTTAAAGTTTACCCGTGGCGTCCGATGTTATTCCTGTTTGAGGATTAATATTTGGCTTTTTCCAACAAGGCCAACAATCTCGATAGAATTTTTTTGTTGTTTAAAGTGGAGGGGGCTGAAATGCTTTTACGCAGTACTTCGCGGGGCCATTGAAACCCCGGAAAAGTGTGGGACTCCTCGGCGTTCGTCATTTAGACGAGTGCAAACCGGGACTACATACCCACTAAACACTTCCCCTCTACCGACTCCTCCGATAACGGGTGGGCCTGCCTGGAATGTCTTTACAACTTTACTTCAGGCAGACCCTAACCTCCATAGGATTGCGCGCGGGATGTTCGCGTGATATCGACTCGAACGCTCCAATTTGCTAAAGTTTATTGGCCAACGAACTTGTTACTTTGGAGGAACGCACTGTACATAGACGTTCGAAAATCAATTTATAATATGCCGGTCCGTGAGCTGTTCGCTGTTGCGAAGGGTTGCGACTCGTTGTACTACAACGGTGAAGACCCTCTCCTATCGCTGCTTTGTAAGTTAAGATACTTAGTATATGGTTGGTTCATGGAAACGATTACCTTAATGGGAAATTTTGAAAAAAGCCACATTTTAGACAATACATTTCTGCTAGTGAATCAATCGGCATTTTTACTTCTGATGTTCTAGACTTTTCTTTTCAACAAAAACTGATAAACTCTGTTTTCACACTTCATTGTTTAGATGCATATCCTTCATTTTGTCCTCGACTAATTTGTCTTGAAAATTAACATTTTCCTACAGAAATTCATGCGGAGAAACAACGTTTTCGTTTTACCAACTGAACCAAATGAACAAAAACAGTGTACGTAAAACGTTGTACGTACAAGTGATTTCATTTGGGTTATCTGCTAAATAAAAATTAACATACTTATAGAGTGCCTTATCTTTTCGTCCGGGAATGTACTCGTTTCAGCTGTGGCTCGGGATGGTTTTCCCCATACGAAATCATTCGCTTCGGTCGTGATAAGTCAACAGCCTTTTGCAACGCATCATCCGCACACTAGATATCCGTAACTCGAACAAACCGAGCAGCTCATGCTCGGCGGGAAGAGTGAATTAATCTTATCAGAACGCAGTCTTTGTTGTCTAAGACGAAAAGAGTGTGTCTCGTCCGAGGAAGCTCGGAGAGATACCGACGCGCGACGAGGCTGGCTGGTGTATCCTGAATTTCTCTAGCAATGGTTTAATTACAAAGGGCTCGAGAACCAGCTGTTTCGTTTGGACGATTGCTATCTCGGACTTGCAAAGTACTTCGCGGGAGGAACGGTGCTCTCCGCCTCGCCCGACTGATGGCAATCACGAAAATAAATACGAGTGTCAAGGGACGGACCGACCGGCTGTGCGCTTCGTAACCTCGTGTTACGCAATTTTACTCATTGGCGGAGTAGAAATAAAACGGGCAACCATCGACGAGGCAATCCGAACCTGCAAGACCTTATCATCGTTCGTTAGGCTATGATTTATTTGAGTACGTCCGTTAACGTGTCTCGGAACGGTTTGCCTGCTTTGAAATGCAATGTCTAGATATACGTGAAAACTTCCGACTGACATGTCTTATCGCTAGCGTCGAACGTAACAAAGGATAGCGAGGAAACAGTGACAAACTCTTTTGTTTCGAATGATTTTTTTATGGAACTTTTACCAACATGTTCGTGACACTTCTTTGTCTGAAACAACTGCGAACACGATACAGTTCCGATCATATTTGCCTGTTGTATCCACGATACGGTAGAATCTCGATTATCCGAGTCTACTTAAACACCTGCAGTTCAGAAACTCGAAGAATGTTGAGAATAAGAAGAGAAGCGTGACGGAACTCATTCTTTCCTCGTTCAATTCTACATTACTTATTGTACGTAAGTCTGCCGCTGAAGTGTCGTATAACGAGATGCGCCAGTTCTTAGCGAGTCGTTTATACTTCTGCTCCTATTGATCAAGCCGAAGGAAAAACTTTTTTCGTTGCCTACGAACCGTTTGCTATACATTGCGTTAACATTTCGCTACACGGAAGTCTGACTAGGCTCTCTTTACGTTCATAGTTGTTTGGGGGAGGAGGTAAAAAGAGTACCATTTTCCGTTGAAAAATTAAAATAGAAATTGTTACAATATGCTGCTCCGGATGGTTCATTATTTCGCGATTGAAGAAAATGGGTGGTCTGGAATACTTCTTTATCTCGAGAAGCGAAAAGGATTCGTATTAACGGGGGAAAAATGGCGATTATTCGAAGCTCGGCGAAGATTTTCCTCTGAACGACAATTATAAATTCACGTTGGCTGAAAAATCGCAAGAGCACACGATTTGTAGAAGCAGCAACAGCAGCAGCAGCAGCTGATAAGATTAACAGGACCGCGCACCGTTTGTTCCGCGGCTATAAAGTTCCTTTGCAGAACGGTCAGAAGCCAGGAACCCGACGGAAGGCATGCCGGGGGCGTTTGATCAGATTAATATATTCTCGTTCCATTAGTCCCGGGGCGATTTTTCTTTGAGGCCTAACATCGAGGACGTAAATACCACCATCGTGCACCGGCAGCAGCGTGGAGGCAGTAGACTCTCCTGGTGCAAGCTACGCTTTACCGTACAAAGCACAGTCGTTTGGAAATGCCTGTAAACGAGCGGTCGACGATACACATCGCAGATACAACAGTGTCCCGCATGGTGACCCACTTTGACAGCGGGGCTCTAATACACCCCAAGATTCTGTTCGACAGTGACGCCACAACCCGCGTAGCTGTAATGGACGGTTGTTCCAGGGACGTTAATACATCGTAGACTGTTTTAGCCGTGTTATATTTTATACAGGGTGTCCCACTCGACGTTTCGCTCGTGACCGTCTCCCAAACTGGTAGCCAGCTTCAGAAAATTTTTCGAATAAAGCTTACTCTGCGTCCAGAGGGTCTAGCTAGTGGGGTGACCTGTCCAACGAATGAGTATTCCTCTTCGTATAATATTTACCCCCAAATGTAGAAAGGAACCGTTTCATCGACAACGCTTCGTTACATAAATTACAGACATTTCACGTAAAAGCGGCATTCGAGTATATAACGTATATTGGAATGGAAAGACGTACAAGTTTATATTTTGTTCCGGAGCAATTTAGTCGAAAGAATGGAGTGCAAGAGGAAGGGGGAAACGTGATCGAATGCATGCAGGAAGACAGAGGGATATTGATTAGAGCCACATTTCTATGTTTAAGCTTTTTGCAAGAGGTACCGACGGTAATGGACAGAGCGATTTCAAACGATTTCCTGTTCGCTCGTGCGATGTACACGGATCTTTCGATGTTTCTTCTTTCCTCTTACAATGCATATCAGCTTCATTCAACCAGAAGATTAATTTTAACGCAGACCCTGAAATTACGCTGCCCCACTCGCAGCTTGTCAGAGTGTTCGAGGGACAAGCGTTCTCTCTGCTAGTCCTCTGTTTCCATTAATAGTTCGCAGCCGCGTTGCTCCGCACTTCGCATTCTATCAGTGGACAGATCCTTTCCGTCACACGCTGCCAAATGTACCATAATTGCGTTGTAATCAATGTTCACTTTTCAAGGAAGGTAGTTTCAAGCAGCGGTTCGCTTGCCGATGAGTCAGTACCTCCGATAATTTCGTTCCCGTTGTTTCGTTTATCAAAACGTTATTCGTCAGTTCGCCGTGCTCTTCGTTTCAGATCCGAGATAGTAAAAGTAAGCCTCTTATCTCATTAATTATTATGCGTTTGTTTACTGCGCAAATTCTTCGACTCCGTTCTGGCCCCACAGAAAGTGGAAGGTTTGTTAGCGTCGTTAAAATTGTGTAGCATTTTTTTATCTGTATGTCTCTCCTAATTTTTTTCTAGCCCATTAAGCAATTCATTTTCAGGAGGGTTGACTATTGGGTAGGAGGCTGGAATGAGACACATTCACCCTACAGCGGATCTACCGGCAGAATGGTCATTAGTCTTACAATTTCGCGAACGACTTCCTTGTGTTCAATCGTTAACTGAAATTCAGACAAATTACGGGGATGATTCGTGCAATCCGATGCGTATAGTTAGCGCAGCTGGAGGCTGATTAGCTTGCAGTGACGAGCGTCGAAGCGGTGTTGGTAGTTCCTGCGACTGGTTTCCGGCACGCCGACGGAATTCCTGTGTCAGGGCTGCTTGTGTTGGTCGTTTCATTCGTACGCCAAAAGTACATTCGCAAAAAGAACTGCGAGATAACTGCCGAGGAAGATTCGCCGGCCAAGAAACCCTCGCCGTAGAATTTCTATGTAGATACAGTCGTCACACGTTCGCTCACATCGAGAATCGAGACGATTCCGTTCTTGCAGAATGTCCTTTGTGCCCCATTCCAAATTATCACGTAGACACTTGAACAAGTTTCTTTCCTTTCTTTCGCAAAAGACAAGCGCAGCCAAAAGCCATTATTTGCTTGTAGAAGTTTATGGTGGCAATGTCGTTATCCAAAAGAAGTGGCAGAGTTTGGTTTCAGCGATTTCAAAATGACGATTTCGATGTGAAATGTCAACAGGGATCGTTGTGGAGCGCCAAAGAAGTTCCAAGACGACGAATTAGAAGTACAGTAAAGCCTTGATATAAGAAAAACCCTCGGGCCAGGGCTGTTTCGTAGATCGTACAGTTCTACTATTTCTTTGTGACCCCGCCGACCGCGCCGAACGTAGAAAAGTGAAAGAAATGTAGAAATGAAGATATTTTTATCTATCGTGCAATCCACTTATTACGTGAAATGTAGAAAAGGTTATAGCTAACGATGGCAAATGCTTTGCACAAAATATTCTCTATTTTTATATCGAAACAAAGGATTTCTATGTACGAAAAGAACGGCAGAAAGTTATTCGAGTGCCTAATATAACAGAGTATTGCAACCACCGCTGACGTTATTGCTTATTTATCGATCAATTTTCAACGAACTACGGCTATAACTTCATTATCTTTGACTGACACACGGCCCCAGCTTGATGGCCTTCGTTATTGTATTACTCGAAGCTTCGTTTCTGATAAAAAGTTAGGAACCTCTGGTAATTTAATTGAATACCGAGCACCAACGGTTAAATTCGTTTTCGTCGAGCATCGAATACCGCGATTTTATAGCGATCTTGTCTTTGATCTTCGTTCAAAGACTTGTAGATGTGTTTATGCTCTTCCCTTTTCTGCGACCCGGTCCGGTTCAGCTGGGACACGTGAAACTTGCAAAATTAGTTCTTCGAGCGTTGGGAACCGGTACATACGGGAATTTCTGTAATTCCAAGTAGTGATAAGTAAGACTTTATCTCGCTCTCCGATAAAAAGTATCGCGTTTCACATGTGACCGCCATATTTTTCTCAGCTGTCACCTCTTTATGTTCGATAGACGCTGATCTACTCACCGGAATATTTATCATTTTTCTAGCAACCGATCGATAAACGTTCGCAGAAAAATGATTTTAAGCGTAGACGACATCCTTTATGCAAACACTGTGTCTGCACGGTAAATGAAATCAATAATCCGAGCTTTCGGCATATTCAAACATGGTGCTGAATTTAAAAAGTACAGGATTTTCCCTTCGGCGGCAAAATATTGTATCCCTCTACAATTGAACTTCTTTAATATTGTTCGATACAAACCGTTGGCTCGCGTAAACAATGCTTTTTATTCAAATTATGGATTTATATATGATTTATGTTATTTCCGGGGCATAACGGAACACAGGGGATGCTGTCGTTCGAACCGTAACGGAGCATGCCAGCATGCCCCCGGAGCGTAGCATCTCGCGATGTTCGCACACGGTGACCATCAAAATTGCCGGTCGTCGCGATACAATCAAAATTGCCGGTTGTCGTGAGACAATCAGCTGCTAAACAGCTGCAGAAACCGAAGGCCCTTTTCCGATTTGTAGCCAACCTTCGAGCAATTGGAAGAACGCTAATCCTCGAGTTGCCTATCGCAAAGCGCTCTACGGTTCGAGCTGATGGCATTGGAAAGGTGGTAATAAAGCCATTTCGTACGGCTCTCGACTTGGGCACCGTTCGCTAGGTACGCGAGGGCCACGGATTCGGGCAGAGCGATCAAGGGTTAGCATATGCGGCGGCCAAGGTGCCGCACGCATTGTGCCGAATGTGCTGGCCACTTGGGTCCCTTTGTTATTGAGCCTACAGTGTACACGAAGCGCACTTGGACCGTCCGAGTCTTTCTATCTCTGGCCTCCGTCACCGGACCTAGCCCAGAGGGTAGTAAACCATTTGCGGGCCATACGGGCCAAAAATATTGGCTTTGCATCGGGATCCGGTAATTGCATTACGGGATTTTCTCCAGGTTGACTTGAAGATGGGGACTTCCTCCTCCACCAGTGCCTTCTTCAAGTCAACCAACAAATGGGGATGATTCTTCCCCCAAAAGATAGTCTTCGCGCCTCCTCGCCGTGAGGATATAAGGAGCCGACCCCGAAGCAGACGCGTTGTTCAAGGTTCATTTTTCGACTCTCAATACAAATTCCGTCACTTGTCTGCATAATTTCCCGTCTGCACAGAACCGCTCCAGTTCACTGGTTCGTTGAAACAATTGCCCAACGATCATTCCGTCGGCAACATAATTGTACAAGGTTGAAATAAACAGTTTATAGTTGTTGAAATTCGACGTACAATCTTTCTTCCGAACGCGAGAAACCACTGTGTTGATCAACAATGTGGGTCGCCAAACTTTATAAATCTTTAGTTACTACAACATCATTGTTTGCAAGGATGAAGGGATTACAGAAAATTGTGCGGTTGAAAATGCGATTTCCCGTTGGAAATATTTTTGTTTTTCATTTTTATATTTCATTTGGACATGCAACATTACAGTCATCGGTCCAATAGTTTTCGAAATCTTCTTTGACTCGGAATGCATTTCAAGTGTAGTTGACGCTTCGATATAATATTGTTCTGCTGGTTACATTGAATTGCATCTGTGGAAAATACATCTCTCACCTGTTTTTTTAAACTTATTATTGTTAATCGTTTCTCCGTTCTGCCTGTACGTCGTACGGATTAAATTGTGGAAGGGTTCATTTCTTATAAGAAGTTTAATTTTGATGTTTCATTCGTATATGACATAAATAGAACAAATATCAAATAGTGAAAGGTTTTATAGTTTCACGGTGACAAAATTCCGCAGGGTCTGAAATATCGCGTTCGCCGGAAGGAATTCCGATGGAATTCCGGAGGAATTCGTGTTTCCTGTATCACCGTATACGACCAAATTCAGTGAACTCCGTGGGAGACTCATCTCGCAGTTGGCATCGCGTTAATCGACACGTTGTCACGAGCGATTCGATTAACCTTTCAAAGTTCAAACTGCAATTTTAATCGGTCGTTCGCGAACGAGGGCAGCGCGTGTTTTGCGTTCCGTGTGCGCGTCTTTCGCAGATAAAAAAGGTCGCTCGCCTCTTATCAACACGCACTACTATTAATTCATTGACCAGCTGGGGCGCGCGATCGTTCAGTTTGTTCTGGCATAACAAACTTTGAAATATTAATAGGCCTCTCTAGTTTGACGCTCCGATCACGAGGCAATTTTTTATTTTCAATAAAAATCATTTTCGACAAAGTTACTGATCACGGTTAGACAGATCTTTATGCGTTTACGATTAAAGCGAATAGGTCATAGGAAATAAGACAGCAATTTAAGGATATTGTTACACGTCGTATGAGGAATATCCCTTAAGGACTGCGTCTCCTAGACAAACGACACTCGCGTGTGACTGCACACAGTCTCACCACAGTACACTCACACACCGCTAGACCACGTATACGTACGCAAAGATTGCAAGGGTCCGGGGATTCCACTCCTGATATCTTAATAATGCAAAGACGGGGTTTCTTATTAGTCAAAATCGGTAGATAAAAGATCAATCTAGGGGGCTATTTGCCTCAAAAGTCTTACTTTTACGTTTACGACGCGTAATTCTCATTATTTTGCAGCATGTCGCGGAGCCGCGAGTAGCAATGGAGAGGCGACGGTGCTGCCGCCTATCGTGGCTGTCGATATGCTACCGAATAATGAGAATTACGCGTCGTAAACGTAAAAGTAAGACTTTTGAGGCAAATAGCCCCCTAGATTGATCTTTTATCTACCGATTTTGACTAATAAGAAACCCCGTCTTTGCATTATTGAGAAATCAGAAGTGGAATACCGGACCCTTGCAATCCTCGCGTACGTATACGTGGTCTAGCGGTGTGTGAGTGTAATGTGGTGATTGTGTGCAGTCACGCGCGAGTGTCATCTGTCTAGGAGACGCAGAAGCAGGACGGTAAGCTCGCGTTTACACAACGATTTCGTACCTGCACCTTTATCCAGAGACGGTGTAATTTCAATTTTGTCGTTCCCGTCGTGGATTTAATTGAAGTCGACTTTTGCGTCGCGTTTAATTCTCGCCGCATTCTAACTACGTCCACTTTTGCGAGATTCTTTTCTCTCTTTTTTTTAGATCGTCACGAGTTTTCGCGAGTGTACCGGCTCGACGCGTTTTTCCTACCCTCCGACCGACGTTTTCCCTCCTTTCGTTTAACTACCGTTCATTCTTTGTTTCTGTTTTCTGCTTCTTTTGTGACGCCCAAGCTGCTCCGACGAATATGCTAAGGCCTCGAGAACCGCGAGACTCTATGGAAATGGCGCCGCCTATCTGCCATACGGGTTCCCCTCGCGCGAATTTTTATTGTTCGAGGACGAGATTGCGCCGACTTTCGCGAATAATTTGCATTGGATGAGAACAGGTGTTTCGCGGGGGTAGATGAACGTTACTGGACATGTTTATTGCATCACGCGACGCTGCATGTCGTTATCAGAAAAGGGAAGAGGTACAGTGGATCCAAAAAGTATTTAAACACCACATTTCCGATTCTCGAAAAATTGTCGATATTTTAATTCTGATAATTTCGTGAAAACAAATAGTACAACGACGTGAATCGTTTCAAAGTTTGAAGCCTCTACATTCGAAAAGCAGTGTCCACATTCCTCCAAGATATTTTTACACGAGATGTAGCAAGTTGGAACCAAAAGAGTCATTTTTTCTAAAAAAAAAAATGCTGCAAATTCAAACGTCTCCGAAAACTTGGACTGGTTCTCTTCAACGAAGAAGGAAACGAGCAGCGAAAGGCTCGAGCGTTCACGTCGCAATTAAATTACATTGTCGAACGGTAACGATTTACGGTGCGTTTCTCTCACGCAACGTGTACCCGTGTTCACAGCGCAAGATGATTTACGAGGAGTGGTTAGCACAACGAACGCATCAGAAACAACCATAAAATTCTGAACCGAGGATTACGATCATAAATGTTTTCTTGGTGCACGATGGAGGCTTTCATCATGTTGCCACGATCTTATTAACTGCTATCGCGTCGTCCGTCTTCGTAACGGCATTGTCTTTAACAAAACGGAAGGATTAAAGCATCGTCCAGGGATAATTTTCACTTCCGCCACCATGGGACGTACGCGTGGACCCATGTATTAAAAAGTTCGTGGATTGATGTATATTAACTACACGTGTATCTCTAATAAATGTTCAAAACTATGACCTCTAGTTTGGAGTGGAAGCGGTCAAGATTTATGAGCCAGAGGCGAACGCGATCCCTGCCAGGGTGGTTAGCAGAATGTCGAAGTAGCCATGCTGCTAATATTTCCGAAACGTTGATAACGCTCGGGATCGTGTTCTTCCAGTGTTCGCCGTAACGCGCGGCCGGGAAAATTGCGAAAACGGTTCGGCTTCACGCGCGCATACGTAATACAATTTTAATGTCTTGGTCGCTTTTCATCGCGCCGCGTCGGAGAACGAACAGGGTTGAAGCTATTGCCTGAATTTCCATTCACAGAGCGGAAGTTGAAGGCGTGTGGAATCGCAGGCGCGATTCATCGCGAGAAGTCGTCGAACGGAAGCATAAAGCGGAATAGTGTTCAAATGGAATTTAATTCTTCGAAAACCTTGTGGAGCAGCTCTCGCGGAATCTCGCGATCCTGTCGACGAGATTATGAGCGCAGAGCATCATTCGCAAAAGGGACGTGGACAGATTCGAAACGGTAGAGCTGCTGGGTTCACTTAGAAACGCAGCAATTTAGATGCTCGCAACGGAGAAAAAGGCGGATTATACCCTGCCCTCGACCCGCGCGTTTATTGGATTTTCGTTATCCATTTTTATCTTGCTTTCCTCTTGAGTCTAATCATCTCCGGGCATTAGTCCTTTTCCTCGCGAAAACGAACGCAGAACGGGCGCATCAACGACCAGCATTTCATTCTGCCCTTTTTGAAATGAAGTTTCCGTCGTCGTATTCTTAGCTTGTTTTTCTTCCTCGGTCAAGAACGAATCGATTCGATGCCACATTGTTGATCGACCAATACTCACAACTCGAAACTGTCGCATTCGTACCGTGTAAGATGAAGAATATTATTTTTAAATTTTAACTTTTATATTAGCCTGTCACGTAAATAAGTGGATGTATAAACAAGTCCGAATTCTAAAGATTCGAATTTTGCAGTATACATTTATTTGTTCAGACACATTGTTCGGAGATTCTATTGTTAAAATTCACTGAACGTGTTTACCACGATCCTACAATTTGCCGTCTGTGGAACAATCCGTGCACTAAATGTGTCGATTTTCTGTACACAATGCACGAGAGATTGTTAATTGAAAAAGCACCAGCGTTTCCCTGCGGGCGTTGCGAATAATGGCTTGTTGCTATTGCAACGACGGCTAGGCTCCTTGAAAGTTCTCTACGCTAATCGAAAGAAAACTTGTTTTGGGCGGTGGTGAGTCAAGCCAAACAACTTTCGCAGTACGTGTGTTCCCGCGAATATTGCACTGCGATTTTCTATTAACTTCCCGGGCAGGTGCGCTTGAAATTTTAGCATGACTGATTGCGCGTTGTATTTCGCGCAACACCTTCTCGTTTTCACCCTAAACTAGTTTAACACGTTCGTTACTGTGACGACCACGACTTCCCGTTTCACGTAAACAAAATCAAAATACAGTTGCGCGCATCGTTATTTATCATTGTGACAAAGATAAGTAGATAAAAGTCAAAACAGTGAAGATATTCTAAGAAGTCGAAGACATTGTTGCATTTTTTTGACTCGTTAACCTCTTGTCGTATTTTGACGAGCCAGACTCGTGATAAAGGTTTTTAACGAAGACTAACAAATCTGAATGTTACGCGTTTCATTTTAGATGAAATAAAATTTGATTCGTTTGTAATCAATATTTAAGCATTACAATAAATGTAGCCATACAAAAGATATACATTTTCTTTCCCCTTCTACGACATTTTTGCGCATAAAGACGTTTCGATCACTGTAACTGTAAAGAAAATGGCACGGCAAGGGGTCAATACGATTAAGAAAATAAATATACGTGTATGCAGTTCCAGTATTTTGCAACAGATGCGGACAATTTTTATTTTGCGTATAAATCCGCAATATACCGATGGCCAACAATCGTGATGTCGAGTCTCGAGTCTCGAGTATTCTGTTTGCGAATAAGTTTTGTTCGGAGAATCAGAATAATAACTGTGCAAATATCATGGACGTTGAAGGACGATCTATAACTCTCGTCTGTAGCGGCTAGTCCTGTGGAAAGGTCTACGTCATGGGAATACTCGAGTGGCAGGACCATCTGGGAACTGTCTTGAGCTAGGTTTTAGGACAACAACAGGATTGGCCCAGAGGTGCAGGAGCATAGCCCGCATAGCATAGCCTAAGCCGATTCTAACGGTACATCTTTACGTGCGAGCGCATGTATTGTGTCTTACCATGAGATACTATGTCGGCAAATCCTTGCACTATGCCAGCGTCATCCAATCAGCGATTAAGTCTATCTAGCCGGGCCTGCCTGATCTATTAAGCACTTTACATGCACTGCTTGAAAAAGGATTAAGAAAATCGATCGTTAGGACACGTTTATGAAAGCACTTGTGTCCTTTCCAACATTCCACCCCTAAACTGTTAACGTAATCTAAGCAAGACTTCAGTCAACCATCCTGTTTCGATAGACACATAAATGATGATATTCTGGGAAATTGGTTTCACAGGCTCCACTTTCCTCCTGTAATAATTTGGTCGACTAGCGTGGTCCAGGACGCTGCTATCGATGGCCCAGCAGTTTGAGGTTCCGAGTCGGTCCCGGTTTAACGCGTGCACGTCGAATCCCAGAAATGTAAAATTAATGCGTAGCCCAGTTCGCGTTGTCGGGTGGTGGAAAGCGGCGCGGGAACGATGAAAAACTGGGTCACTGGGCCAAGCTAGGGGAGAAGCTTCGTATCGAACAGCATCTGCATCCGTGCAGGGTGCACAGCCTTGGCGTCTTTCGGGATCGCGACCCGCGGAGGGTGAAAAACCTTGAGCACATGGATGCCGGAGGAGAAAAAAGAGAAAAGAAGCGTGGCACCGTTGTCGACGATAACGTCGCACCGACAAGTGCTCGCTGCTGGGGGTTCCGAGAGGCTGTAATTGAGGACGGGGTGGAAATTCGCAAAGCTGGAACGCAATAAAAGAAACCCAGGGAACATAGCGGCGGCGACTTGATCCTGCCCATTTCGCGCTGTAATCCCGACTTCTGTTCGTTTTTCCCTTTTCTTTGGGAGTTTAAGGGTGTTGCACGCAGTCTTCCAGTTGTTCCTTGAAAAATGTTGCTCCGATGTTTCCGGTCGGGTCATTACGAACACCAGAAAGACTAAAAGGAGGTTCTCGACCGGTTATGGAATGTTCACGTTACTTCTCTCTCTTCCTCTCTATCTCTTCTCTCGTACATTTTCAATAAGTTCTGTGGCGTTGCCGATCCCATCCGGATTGCTGTCGATGAACGATAATATTTTTTGGAAACGAAAATCGATAGTCGTGCACGTCAAGTTGTTACTCGATAACAAATTTCTCCATGCATAAATTACTCGTATTTGATAGGAATCGATCGGATGGGATTCTGAAATTGGATAGGTGAGAAATTGAAAGGTAGCAGCTTTCGGTGGGATTCATGCAGTAACCTGTTCGTGTTCATTGGATGAAGTATCTGCAACGTTTCTATACGATATATTCCTCTCTATTTTTCTGTTCTCTTTATATCGAAATTCAAGAAACAAGCATCGCATGTTATACTGTTGGAAACCTAATAATAACGCTATTGTTGTGTTGTAGTTTTCTCTTCCATCGTAGTTCGGGCGGAGTTGTCCGCTGGAAAACATTGAACTGCTATAACTGAGAAACTTCGTTTGTGATTTATTATTACGTGGGCTGTACACGAATTAAATTTATTGACATTTAGCGTGCTCATTGCGAAATTAATCTGTAGGGAGTTAAAATCAACAGTGGTCATGAATATACCTAATAATAGTGAACAGGCAGAGAATATGCATGTATATATGTACACAACACTCGACGCAAGTCTAAACTATGACAGCGCGATGTTTATGAATTGAATCATTGTTATGGGTCATCTTTATACGTCACTGATGTATGTTATGAATATCCTCAGTGATTTATCAACAGAAAGCTACAGTCCCGTATTCACGCGAATTTTCGAGATTCGCAGTTGTAATTCACCGTACGTTTCGAAACGATTCCATGGCTCGAGGGTAGCGTATAATGCCGATCGTGAATCGATCACCGTAAATGAAACCAACTTCCTGTTTCCGTTTCATTGAATCCTAATAAACCGTAGCATTATCTCCTGTTTGTTTGAGAATTGTGCTCATCGATTCTTTCGCGTTATCCTTCCCATCAATTCGAGAGAGATATTCTTCAATATATTATCGAGATAAGTTTCGCTCAAAATAAACACAGTCATTCGGAAAAATTACTAAACCAGCAGTATTTTAAAACAGCGCGACAACAGCCGAGCGGAGTGCACTTTATTACGATAAAAATTTTTGCGACGAATGGTCTAATTTCCGGACACCGGATAACCTCGCGAATTGCATCTTATATAAATGAATATGGTTAAATGACATCGGTCATTTATCTATACATGCTTAAGAAAAATATTAGTTTCATAGATACTGTTATCCATCGTCAAACATAGAAATAATATGAAAGAATGCAAAATTCGTGATTTTAAAAATATGCTTTCAACACGAGACATCGTTTAAAATTAAAAATAGAAGTTGTAGTTAGACTACGGATTTTATGGATTTATAAGAAAAATGAGGGACGAGTGACAAAATAGTGAAAATATGAATGAATATGGATAATTTTTGCGAATTCATTTCGCGAACAATTGAAGAGATTATTGTTCGAAGTCAATTCAATGCCAATAATTTCACGAATTAACTCGTTCGAGAATCTCACACGGAAATATATGTATATGTTCATTATTTCAATAATCGTGAAAGGAAGATATCAGAAACGTGTTGATTCGTCCAGCAGGTTTTCGTTATTAACGGTGCTCATTGAAGTTTTAAAGGAAGCAGATTCGACGACAAACGCGGCCAGGTTTTACAGCGAAAAATTCAATATTCCAGCCATTAGTCGCGATGCAAATAAAACAGAATTCGTTTTGGGTTATATCAAGCATTCGTAATTATCTTTATTAAACGCATCGCGGGTAGTTACGCGACTGGCGATTCCGCGGTTATTCGACCCAGTTGGAATCCATGGAGCTTCTGCGGAATTTTGTCATGGTACGGGCAGGCTTTGTGCGCGGTCTTTCTCGTTCTTTTCTTTGCCGAACATGATTTTGCACATTGTCGTACGAAATTTATTAAAACACTATTCGTTTTCAGAGTTGTACAAATTGATTTCTTTCTCCTATTGTATTTCTCAGGAGTTACACCGACATTGATTTCTTTTTCTAAATGATTGTGACAAGTCGAACGTAATACAACATTTTTAAATGCTTCGAGTACTTCTACTGTTTTAAATTCGATCTACTCAGTTTGATTAGAAGCGCGTCAAATCCGTAGCGAACATATCGGCGAATTTAAAAACAACCATTGATAATCTAAGATCGGAGAATAAAGATAAATGGTGTGTCGGGTTACGTAGAATTTAGCAGCTTTGCATTCCCGTAGCTCTGATTTCGTGTGGATGTCAATACTTTCACCGTGAATCCGCGCGCGGCTGTGTGTCCACGTGCGTGTACGCACAGGTGGGTCACGTTTCTCGCCTACACGTCGCTACGGCCGGCTGCATAATGCACTCCTTGCATCGTCACGTGCGCGTCTAACAAGGAACATCACCGATGTGTGACACGTCGATTTGTATGAAACCTTGCGCAGAAGTAGCGTCTACAATATTCGATAAACTTCTTTTTTTTTTTTCGTTCGTAATCCACGCTCATTTTACAATATCACGTAACGCACCTGACATTTAAAATGCAAAAACGAAATTAGTAGATTTCGGAAGCTCGCGCAAATTCTAATGTATGCAGATTAATGTTTGCAGACGGAACTACAGCGGAAATTGATTTTCATCGTTCCATTCTTTATTGCCTCAATCCAATTTTACTAAATATTTCGAAATTCTCTAACCCATTATATTTTTTCACCACCGAATTGGTTGTAGACGCATAAAATCTGCGGCTCGCTACAAAATATGTGTAGACGCATACGAATGAAAGAAAAGTTGCGAATGCTTAATCTTCGCGTAATCTTCGTTCGTAATAAATGTGAATAATGATACAGTCACTCTGTTTTTGCGATTACAAAGGACTTGATTGTTCTTAGAAACTCTTTCGGTATAATTATCTGGTTTTTTTAACGAATTTGCTGATCGTGATTCTACTTCGATTAAGGTTAGCAATTTCGATAATAGACAATTTTTCACGAAACAGTTTTAGAACGTTTTCCATTCCAGACGCACTTAATGTTTTCCCAGGACTATATTGAATACCGTGTACCTCTTATGTATTGATAAGTCGTTTTGTTTCACTGGACGACTGCGACGTTCACGTCTTTCTTCATAACAGATACTACGCATAATCTTCAGGGGATATAATCTTCCGTGCAGATGCTTAGAACTACGTGAACAATATAATTGATCTACCAACATGTACACTTTCTCCCGATAGCATTTCGTCCCGTAACTTTCGCCCTCTTGACACGAATATAAGCCACTAAAAAAAGAGGAGAAAAAGGAAAAAAATTTGTGTCGAATACCGTCAGAATTTCCGCACGTCCGTATGAAGTTTCGTCAAAATCGGCCTGTCACAGTTGGCTGGTGTTTGCCTGCAAGTGCGGCTCGGTCTCGCATGTGCATGCACGTTCGCGATTCGCGGTTCGCGAAGGCAAAACTCGGTTCGCCGTGACGGCCTGAAAAACAGGGAGAGTCGAGGTCTCGATAGAGGCAGCGAGGTGGTCTCTTCTCAGTTGGCCTTCGTCGTGAATCAGGAATTCGCTCTTTAACATCGATTCCCGGCGAATCCGGAATCCTATTCGCGAAAGGGCCACTCAAACCGTACGTACGTCGCTCAAGTGATTTTTGCCGCCAGTTAGTCGGCCGATCCATGGACAGGTCGGCAGGAATCATTCGAGCGATGCGTCGAGAATGACTCACCGGTGATTACGACTTGAAGTAGCTTCGCTGGTTTTCATTAGACATCATGGCACTCAATTGCGAGAAAGAGAACGCAGTGTTTTTCCTAGACAATCGCGAAACTCGGTTTAGACCTCCCGTTAAAGATCGCGCCGGTTACCTTATCCGAGATAACGACACTGTTGTAATGTCAGTGTTGTTTATATACTAAGTGTTCATGGTCACAGCTGCCAGTGGGCCACAATCGTCACGAAATACGAGTCGAACCAGAATTTGCGCACCGTCGAGCAGTGTTTTCCAAAGTTTCGACATCTGTGCACCCCTTTCCGCAACTGTCGTAACACTGAGTATCCCTCGTTAACCCCTTGCCGTATCATTTTCTTTACAGTTACAGCGACTAATACGTCTTTATCTCCAAAAATATCGTAGAAGGGATAGGAAAGTTTATATTTTTTGTATGGCTGTATTTACTTTAATGCTGAAATATTGATTACAAACGAATCAAATTTCATTTCGTTTAAAGAGAAAGGCATAACATTCATATTTATTAGTTTTCGTTTAAAATCTTCATGAGGAGCGTGACTCGTTAAAATACGGCAAGGAGTTAAGAACAATAGATATTACGTAGCAGGCATGTATTTACATCCTTTGTACACAACATAGATTCCCGCTGCACCAGGATTGTTGCACTAGAATCAGTACGTATCCCCTCCAAACTCTTCCTAAACCCCCAGGGGTACGCGTACCACACTTTGGGAAACACCTGCCGTAGAGCAGAGTTGGGCATTAATCGATTAAAATGTTAATCAAGATTGATTTATTAATGTGTACGATTAAAAAAGGTAACCATTGAAAAATCGACGATTGATTCAATCGATCGATGAAGTTAATTGTCAATCGTTGATTAGAAAAAGAAATCATCGAAAAATCGGAGACTGATTTAATCGATTGATGAAGTTAATTGTCAATCGTTTATTAGAAAAAGAAATCATCGAAAAATCGGAGACTGATTTAATCGATTGATGAAGTTAATTGTCAATCGTTGATTAGAAAAAGAAATCATCGAAAAATCACACAGCCACACGGTCTATCCATAAATTATAATTAGTAGGCACATAGAGATCGTATCATAGACGAAATGACAATATACCTAAATTCAGTTTACATTTTTTTCAGTACGCATACAGTTTTGATTCCGTATATCATTTCGAAATTTCTGCAGTTACTCATTAATCAATTACCCGATTGACTATTATAATTGGAAAGGTTGTAATCGTCAACCGCAATTAACGACTAAAGTAGAAGTTTAATTGTTAATTGCGATTCACGATTGAAGTAGAAATTTATTCGTAAATCGTTGATTAAATTTTTGCTCAACTCTGCCGTAGATCATAGTTGATCGCCAAATTAAGACTTTTGTCCCCACTCTATCTTCCCCTTCTACGATGCCCATCCCCCTACGCATTCGTCACTTGACGCACTCCGTCTCTGTCCTTGTATGCGTAATATTGTCACGTGACTAATTCGGTAATTTCAGGGAGAGGGGAGAGGATAACGCTTTCCCCTCAATTCGAGTTAATTCCCCTCATCTGGCGACTCCGAAGTAAACAAAAACGGTCACTGGTTTTGTTGACATATTGTCTCTATGATCCAGAAATATTGAAAATCTTGAAAGTTTCATGGAATAAGGTAAATACAGAAATGATTTTTTATTTGCTCAGAGCGCCCCTAAATGGTACACCGTGATGCATAGGAAAGTACCTGGAAAAGTAGTGGTAGGTTAGTACAATCTTTCCGGATTTTATCACTTGTTTAGTCTTTCTCTTGTGTCTAAAAATTCTGATTCCCTTACGTACATAACAGCGTTGAAGTATGTTCGTATCGTATGCGAGATAGAAGATTTACAGTTCGTCCGCAGGCTATTATTTCGAGGTACGTGCATAAATCGTTTATTGCACAACGCAACGTTGATATTTCGCCTGGCGAAACGAGCCAGAAGCTCCGCGTCCACTTTCTTCGCCGGGGCACGATCAGCCACCATTTAATTGCGTTTAGACAATTATCTCGATGCCGTGGAATCTCTTGTTCCCTGCGCAACACACGCGTACGAGTGTGTCATTTCGCTTGTATTTTGAAAATAATTTGTGAATTTCAACCCTCTACCTTTTCGCAGGTCGAGAGAGTACTCTTTCACGCGGAATAATAACATTTTTTTAAATAAATTGAAAAATATCCGCAGAAATTGGCATTTTTAGGTGTCGCTGTCGCTATTTTTGAATGATTTAAAATTCCGAAAAAAATTTTGCGAAACAGTTTTGAACGCGCGAAACACGTTTCGTTTCAGCGATTTTTTGATCAGAAACTTTTCAGCGAAAGTTTTATTTTCCAGTTTTGTGCAAAATGAATTTCACCCGTAGATTCATCTTGTTCGTTTTCCCGTTGCAGCGTTTGATCGATCCGCGGCTGCATTCCTTCTCTATTTCGCGTTTCACTTCGAGCCACTCTTGTTTGTCGAGCACCGTTCACCGGCGAGGCTTTATGCGTTGCTGAGAACAATTAGAGGATTTCGTTCATGGATGATAATTCAAAAGAAGGAGATGGATACCAGAGATGAAAAATATAACGTTCCGACGGTGTAGAAGCGATAAATGAGATCATTTTTTCATTATTTCTTGTACGTATATTCTAGATATTCTACATGTTGTCAATCTTTTTAATTTTTCCATTCACAACAATTTTTCCATTTCCACGGTTTTTCAATTTCAAAGAGATACTTCACATGAATCTGTGCCATTATCGTAATTAGGCACGTCGTCCATCGCGAGATGAATTCACCGACCTGTGATACGTTTATTAACTAAGGCCATTCGACATCAATCTTCGATTGTGTAAATTATTCCTCAGCTGAACGACCCACAAAACGTTCCTTATCAGAATATTTCATCGATTCAGTTGTAAATGTATCATAAACACAGGCTAAAGATGTGTTTTATCGACACTTGCGCTTACAAACATGGAATACCTGTTGCTAAAACATAAGACCATAGTAGCGTCATACATATTAGTAACACAGTAACACCTTACGACTCGATTTTGTATTCCGCTACCCAAAGAGAACAACCTTACGTTCCTTCCTACATTAAATACGACTTCAACTGTAAAAGCTTGACGGTACAACCGTGATTTATTTATACATGCCTAAGAAAAATATTAGTATCATAGATATTATCTATTTTCGAACATCGTGATAATATGAAAGAATGCAAAATTCATGATTTCAAAAATATCTTTTTAACACGAGACATCGTTTAAAATAAAAAAAAATAGAGGTAATTATAATTAGACTACGGATTTTATGCATTTATAACAAAAATGAGAAAACGAGTCACAAAATAGTGAAAATATCAGAAGACTTTAAGAAATCGATTATTTATGATTTTCAGTCCAGTTATGCTGTACACGTTTGTAATATACATATGCAGTATACACTACTGTGCAGAAGAAAGAAGCACTCGGTATAATTTTACGATATAATTACAAACAATGTCTTTATGTAGAAATTGTATTGTACAGTGATTGATTTATTGCATTTAGAGTATTAGATAATCGGCAATAACACATATATTCTCAGTACTATTCAATTAAACAGCGGAATCTTTTTTTGAAACTTACTGTGTTGTTATTTGATTTTTTACGCTTTTCTGTTAAATATGGCCGGGTGTTTCTTTCTTTTGCACAGCAGCGTATATCCGTTCTCGTATATATCGTGTGTCTGTTATTGAAGCATCCAGTGTAATTGTAAGATATAATGACAAACAATGTCTTTATGTAGAAATTGTATTGTACAGTGATTGATTTATTGCATTTAGAGTATTAGATAATCCGCAATAACACATATATTCTCAGTACTATTCAATTAAACAGCGGAATCTTTTTTTAAAACTCACTGTGTTCTTATTTGATTTTTTACGCTTTTCTGTTAAATATGGCCGGGTGCTTCTTTCTTTTGCACAGCAGCGCATATCCGTTCTCGTATATATCGTGAGTCTGTTATTGAAGCATCCAGTGTGATTGTAAGATATAATGACAAACAATGTCTTTATGTAGAAATTGTATTGTACAGTGATTGATTTATTGCATTTAGAGTACTAGATAATCCGCAATAACACATATATTCTCAGTACTATTCAATTAAACAGCGGAACCTTTTTTTAAAACTTACTGTGTTCTTATTTGATTTTTTACGCTTCTCTGTTAAATATGGCCGGTTGCTTGCTTCTTTTTCACAGTAGTGTGCATAGTGCTTCCGTACACGTCTCGTGTATACTCTGGCTGTCCGATTCTTCTTGATCACCTTGTACTCCTCGGTGCCTGGAACTTCTTCGGAGAACAGTGAATACGGCTCGCAGTCGCTCGAACGACTCCCAATACATAGTATAATTTTGATGGTATTGACTTTCGTTTTGCTGGCGATGTCCAGGCATAAATGCTGCTCGATGCCGTTAGCAATTTGTACGGGACAAAGGCGGATCGTCGTCCCAGGAATTCGCATTGTTTGATGTACCACAGCCCGAAACACGTCTCCGCGTGAATAGAGAGCACGATCATAAATGCCGATTTAATACCAACCGTGCAGTGTCCGCTCCGGCACCCGGGCAGAATTTGGTTCCGATTTTTGTATTTAGGATTTATACATGACCGTCCGTACGATCCAACGACCCTTACGAAGAAGTGTAGTCTCTCCGTAATTGTTGTATCGTCGCGTCGGGTCTGCCGAGTGATAGTTTTGGTAGAGATGCTACATCCTTTGTAGTGTGCCGAACGTAGGGAAGCATAGCGATTGAAAAAGAAAGAAGGACCGAGGTTCGACGCTCCGACTCTCTCTCCCTCTGTTTCCTTTCCGTTCGCTGTCCTCTTGACACCTGAAACTTTAATCGCTTATCGCACAAGTAATTATGATCGTAAATACATCGTGTTTGATGTAATTGTGATTATAAAAACGAGACCAATACCATGGTTGAAGTTTCGTATTAAGAAAATAAAGAATTACCAGAGACACGAATTTTGTCCAACTTTTCGCGATTCTGGCCCACTGTGCGCCGGTCCCCGCTTGGCTTATTGTGCGAGCATCTTGAATGCCTCTTGAGTGGTCCCGGAAGACGCCCGGATATGTACAAATTGGACAAACGGACCCGCCTTGCCGTCCGGTGTCTTGCGGTTGCCCGACGGACATGTATAAATCGAACTTTAAGGAGCTAGCTCCGGTGTAAAAACATCCTGTTTTCTGTAGACTTTTGATTTTGATGGATTCCACCGTGGACAATGGGAACGACGCGGCGTTCCTTCGCTCCAACCTCCCATTTCCTGTCCCTTTTCCTGCGCGAAAGAGGAACGCATTCTCCGGAGTTTTACCGTTCAACGTTCCAGTTTCCCTCGGATCTATCGCGAGTTATGCCGTGGCCTCTGACTTTCCAGCTGCCTGGAATATCACCGATAACTGTACCTGCAATTTCAATGATCGAACACGAAATCGCTGCCCCGGTGTGTAGGTACCGTTTTCTCGGGGAAATAAAGTTAACCACAGGCGTCATGCAAATCGTCCGGCGATCGAACGGCGATCATCGGCTCTCTCGATCCCATTCGATTTACTTCAACCGTTCCCGGCGGCTAGGTCAGCCACTTTACAGCTCTCTCGATTCGCGGTGTTAGATTATTGCGGTTTCATCCGGACGGAAAACCGGAACATTATTTTTGAAACCGTCTCCCTCTCTTTCTCTTTCTCTCTCTCTCTCTCTTCTTTTTTTTCTCTCTCTCTTTCTCTCCCTCCCCGTCAACGTCACTAAATATGGTTGTACCACGTTGCAGCGCCTTACGAGGGTGGAATATGGAAGGTGAGGGTTCACTTGCCCGACCACTACCCCTTCAAATCTCCTTCGATCGGCTTTATGAATAAGGTGTACCACCCTAACATTGACGAAGTCTCCGGCACAGTGTGTCTAGACGTAATAAACCAGGCCTGGACTGCCCTTTACGGTACGTATTTATGCATTTTCTTTCTAGCCGCTTAACAGATTGATCCTTCCGCGTTGTCATAAGCGGACTCGCAATTTTTTCGTGACACTTGAACCCTCGGCTGCCTGCTAGAGAGCATACGTACTCTAGCATACTCTGTTGCATCGGCTTTCGTGGTTTCTTCTGGCTATTCGAGCCAATGAAACTTATATACTAACATATTACTGACTATTTGACCCTCTGGTGCACGGGCGAATAGATCGCCTCAAAATGACTAGGTAATAGATCTTTCACCTGCATTTTCAATAATAAATATTGCTCTTTCTCGTCGTTTTATCGCAAAATAATACTCGAAAGAATGCAAGACAGTTTATACGAGTTCGATATTTGTATTATATTCACCCATTAAACGTACATTTTTATATTGTAGCTTTTTAGAGTATGAAAAGCAACTAAACAAAATTTCATGTGTATTAAAGAAAAATAATGCGGGTTACAGTAATGCCGACGTTACTGTCCAACAGCCGTATTTTTGGTGGACAGTAATCTTGGTGTTGTGATCGTATTTTTGTTACTTCAAAGGAGAGTCCGAACATAGAGAAGGACAATGAAACTCAAAGGAGAAGCCGAACATAGAGAAGGACAGAATGAGTGTCTCTTTCTTTACAATACGCTGTCGTTCCTTGCGACCGAAACTTGAATCGTCGATTTAACCACTAAATACAATTGGAATTATATCGTGTTTGGTGTTATATTAATCAGAAAAATGCCAGAAATACGATAGTAAAATTTCATTAAAAAAATAATGAAAATTAAGAAAGTTGAACATTTGGATTCATTCGAGTCAATGTGTGGTGTTTACACCGTTATACCCGAGCCGAGATCAAAAAACGCCGCCGCCAGTGGAGTGGGAAGGCATTGGTCTTAGAACGTAATATAAACAAAAGGCAGTAATGTCGGCATTACTGTACAAGGAAATCACAAACGAAAACTCAAATTTTTAATTTTATGTAGATACAGTAAAGTCGTGATTCTTGTCAAACAGCCCGTGTTCTGCACAGATAACTATCGCATACCGACATTATTTCTTTATGCTGTGTCATCCGCGCCGATCGAGAGTTCAATCGTAAGCCGAACGTAGAGAAGGACAGCATGTAAGCACGGATTGCAGAGAACACCTTTGAACTGTGCCTACGCTGTCCTTCCTTGACCGGCAGTGGAGTGGATAGGCTCCTGACAACTATCGCGTACGCGGTCGCTGACAAATATCGCGACTTTACTGTAGTTTCCATTTAAGAAGTTCTATGGTGTCTCTGGCACTACATCTCACCAGTTGAGGGTTGAAACGTATTCAATCGCTTTCAAGAAACGCGTGGGTTGCTTTCGATTCAATACTTTGTTCTCTGTTTCAGATTTATCGAATATATTCGAGTCTTTCCTTCCCCAACTGTTAACATATCCTAATCCAATTGATCCCTTAAATGGCGATGCTGCGGCCCTGTATTTACATAAACCTGATGAGTACAAGAAGAAAGTAGCAGGTGAGTTGAAAAACTATACTAAACTCTGTAGAATAAATCGATTCATTTCCTTCATTTCGGATTGTAACATACGAAATGTTCACTTCTTATGAAAAATAGACGAAAGAAGTTAACTTAACATGTTCGCTACCAGAACAATTAAGAAAGTGAATTTAACTTTATACGTGTTGTTACTTAAAATTATAACGCGTAGCATGATATTTGGAGAATTTATAACTTTCGCTGTGATAATATTCGTTTTTAGATTTTACAGGGGGATACATTACACTTAATACAATATTGTAACTTTAGAGGCTGTTATTGAAATGAATGCTGGTAGGAAATGGGTTAAACTTTACCATACGGGACCACAATTCTTGCACTTTTTATATATATATATATATAATCCTGTAGATTTTGACGAGAAAATACCAAAAATCCAAGTTTTAATGTTAAGAATTCAGTAGTTCAGAAGTTATGCGTGTTTCAACCTGAACAATTTTAAGCGTTTTCAACAGGTAAGGACGCCGCCATGTTAATATGTAGTGAGCGTCGTGCGTCGTTTAACGAGCGAAGCCTTGTGGTCCTCAAAGGAGAAAAGACGGAAAATTGAACAGAAAATGAATGGATAGTTAAGACAGTATTGCCTAAAGCCAACAAAATAGTTTTCCGGTCCTCTAAAGGTTAAGGCCCACAGTCTAACAATGAATTTCGTATGTTGCAATCCATCGAGACTCTGATCCGTCGTCTCGACGATCGGTTCGTCGTTTCTCGTGCGACGAAATGAATCGCCATCGGCCCAGTATTTCAACACATAAAATATTACTGGATTTTAGCGTGGGATGCAATTTCCTTCTTGATTTCTCGGCAGATTACGTGAGGAAATACGCGACGGAGCAAGCGCTAAGGGACCAGGAGAACGGCGGCACCGGAAACGGAATGTCATCCGATAGCGAGTCTTCGATGAGCGACTTCAGCGAGGACGAGGCACAGGACATGGAGTTGTAACCAAATATTTTACCATCCGTACCCATATCCTTAATCTCGATTCCCTGTAAACTCCGATCGCTCGACCTACCAAATAGATGCTTACATTCGAACCTCCGGACCTCACTATCGGTTTTAGCCACGTGGCACTCTCGTCACTATGTTTCATAGAAACATCGAACCACGTCCAGGGATATAACGCTGTTAATTGTCGAGAGGTTGTAAGGTGCAATACCGAACGCATACAAGGGAAACATTTGCGAGTAAACACGTGAAAGCAGAACAAGAAAGGGAAAGAGACAGAGAGAGAGAGAGAGAGAGAAAGAGAAAAAATAATGATTATATCGTGTGTGTATATAAACGAGAGGAAAAGAGAATCGCTTTTGGAGTTCTCTTCGCGCGACTGTGACCTCGTCGTCTTTGTCGTTAATCATATCGGAAAAGACGTCGACGAGAGAGGAGACACGCCATGCTAATTACCGATCGAGACATCAGTTTTTCTGGAACTCATTCCGGTTCGATCGACGCCGAGTCGATTATACTTCGAACTCCCATCCCGCGTTCTCGCTTCCGTTTCGATCGGTCGGAACATGATCGCGCGATCCCGAACACTCGCGATCGGAGAACGTCGGGGTGAAGTTAAGAGAAAACGTTGCTGGTCGCATTGCTTGGTTGTTTCAGCATTTTGTTTTTCAAACTCTCCGTTTTCTTTCCCTTCTTCTTTTCACACGTCGTCCCCGGGTCGATACCGGAGATGGGCGCAGCGTTGTTTCGATCGATACAGCCTCGACATATGGCTATCGAGGAATCGTTAACGGTCTTTACTTTCTCCATCATCTCTACGCCGCAAGGGCACCATCACGGTGCCCGAATACGAAATTCTATTCTGATTATCAGCTGATTTGTATTTCTTACGGGCGTTGCAATAGCCGGATCCACGTCAGGGCAGCTTTCCGTGCGTGTAATCTCGAGCCACCATCTTTCGACGTTCTACTCCCCGTGTTTCGAAAATTCTGAACAGAGAGTAACGACTCTTTTGTAACTTTCATGAACTGCGACGAAACCTTTAGAGAGAACACGCATATACACACAGGGGCAACGATATCTCACGACCGAGAGTCAAGCTCGTTCCTTCGAGAACCACAGTCGCCTTTTTGTTCTCACGCCTACTTTTTTTTTTCTTTTTTGTTTCGCGGCAATCCCTTTTCCCTGTTCGAACGAAAATCAGAGCATGGGTACTATGTCCGTATTTTCCTTTGTTCAGTCATCACCATCCCTGAACGTTTCCCTCGTAGGGCGCAGCAACGGGAAAAGCCGACAGTGTTGAAGACACTGGCGAACACACGGTATAAACGACGTTTAAGTAGCGACCGGACGTCGCAGCCGCTGTTGAAATCCGCACGTTTCGACGGAAGAAAAACGATCGAGGACTCGAGTCAGTTTCAAACTTCCTCCTCGACCTCGGCCTCCAGTCTGGAGAACTTGCGAGTTTTCGCGGAGCTGCGGCAAGAAGACGGGGCTGCGTTCTCATCGGAGTCGAACGAGCGTTCGGAGATGGACGTAGATTTAATTTAACCCGTGCCGGAGATGATTAAAGCGATTCGAATCTTGCCGTTCGGTCGTTACACAAAATTTCGGCTGGTACCGTTTCTTTTAAAATCGACATGTAAGAATCATAGATTCTCGCGTCGCGCGGTCGTCAAAATTTCGCGTCGGGCCAGAAGCTATTGTAAGATGATCTTTAATTTCATTATTTTTTGGTAAACTTTTCTTTTGATACGATTGATGTATAGTGCTTCCTTCAATGACGATGTAGTATGGCCTGAAGAATTTCATCACTTTTTCCCATTTTGCGTATTTCAGTGAATGAGAGAGTTCAAATTTACGATGATCCAATTCTGTTTGGTTGAACGTGGTCCCTAGTCGGTCAGAAACTGTGTATTTGAAAATAAGAAGCAAATCAAAATTTATTTTCGATGAACATTGCGTTCAACATAGATTTTGATCAAATATTTTATTTTTACGCCACATTTCCGCTCTTTCCCCCACTAAGAAAGCACTTCGTGTTTGTGATATGGCTTTCTAAAGAAAATATTTTGCAATATATTTCAAGATAGTCGTCTGCAAAAGTGAACTAGACGGGCAGTGGTTGTTCGAGGAAGCACTGCATTTGATCATGTACCGAAATCGATCACCATAGCGAACTTGTTTGATTAAAAAACAGTTGGCGGCGATAATACTCAGTCGCGGAAGAACGCCATAGGTAAAGTGTGGGACGGAATCGGAGAGAAACGGGGAAAGTATGTCCAGGGACGATGCTAGCAATTGTGACGACTCATTGACGAAAGAATAATAATAGAAGGTATAATGACGATGATGCGTGAGTTTAGACGAAGAAACAAAAAGAAACGAGACTTGTACAAAACTACCTTGGTGCACAATGATCATTTGTTTAGTTGTAATATTCGCTTGAAATTGATCTCTCTTCGTACGTACAAGCGTAGACGCTTGGTGTTTTTTAGTGCCTTCTCGGGCAGAAAATTGTGCCTTACTATTATGGGTCCTCGTGATAAAAAGCAAGAACAAAAAAGAGTAAAGAAAAATTTTTAAAAACGGAAGAGTCTTTATTGGTAAACCTTGGGTGAAATCGACGAGCGTTGATGTTAAATGAACTGCTTCGGAAGAATACGAACACCAATGATGCAGCGTGCGTTTTTTTTATTTTCGCGCGTGAATAACGTAACGTTCGAACAACAACACTAACAAAATTAACCAGAAGCGAGCATAATTTTATCCGGTAACGATTCCGCGTTACTCGAGGCACGCAGTAAAGAAAAGAAAACGAACGTTCTCGAAAAAATTCTGTACACATTGAAATTTCTCGTCTGTATTCTGCAGTAGGTTCACTCCTTAGTTTTTAACGAATGAATTTAATATTATCGTTCTATTATTATTCATATATGGGCGCGCCTATCGCAGGACATTTCGCAAACACGGTCTCTCTTTGTACATCGTTTGTTTCTACGTATTCCGATGTGGATTTCGCGTGGTACACTATTTTCTCGCCAAGCATCGATTTCTTATTTTTTTAACGGAATTACCGTGCTCAGTTGTATCTCTTTTATTTATTAAGAATCGTTTTTAACCAGTCGCGCGATAATCGATGGCCTTAATTGCGATAGCCGCGCCCCGAATTTTAATCGTTACATTATTTCCTTTGATTCAAGGAAAGCTAAACACAACATATTCCCGTCAATGGCAAATGTCGCTTCGACGTTTACGTTGTTTACGAATTATTTAAGACGTACTTTCGTGGATATAATTTTTGATGAAATGAATTCGCAGCGGCTCCATCCGTTGATGAAGTGTATAGCAATGTATTATTGATTAGAGAAATGATTATTAAAATGGAGTGAAACCAATACCGGCGTTTTTGTGGCTTATTAGGCGCTTTGCGCGCTTCACGACGTTTCTCGGGCATATGTAACAGTATGTGTTAGGTCATCCCACAAGTAACGCGATTCTCTCTAATGCGTATGTTAATTAGAAACAGGCTTTATTCGAATTAAGAATTTTGAGGTCGTTACATTTACGTTACGCTTATTTTTACATTTTTAATTATACGTATACGGAAACGTGTTACGAAAGTTATCAAAGATTGGAGAATCATGGTTTAAATAGGTACAGTTTTGTTTTAAAACGTTCACTATGTCTTTAACCTTACGCGGCTGACGCCAGGTCTGTTATACCCACTACGTTTTGTTTTCGTCTGTCACCACTAGAGATCATGTGCTGGAAAAAAAACGCTTATCGGTACCTCTCCCTCCATTTCCTACCTACAGTATACTATCACTGATTTGGTTATATTGCGTCAGCTGTCAACGTTATCCGACTGTGTTGTGAACTCTGGGCTTGACAGACTCAGTGTCGGTGAGATGTATTGGGCTTCACAGAGTCAGTAGTTGTGTGAAAAAAATTGGACGTCAGCTCTGGAAGGTTAAACTTTTCTATAAATTGCTAAGGCGTAGAAAATTGTTATCAGTACCTTTAGAAATCTACAGAAATACACGGAATATTACAATACATGCAACCTTGCCAGTGAAATATGTTCGTTATCATTTTATTATTGTTTGTGTATTCTTTTAAGAACCAACGTAGGTTTGTTCATTTCGAACAATTGATTCCTGCCTGTTCGGAAATACCTCAGCAAATTATTTTCATATCATGTCAATTTGATTGAACATTGAAAGAAATTACATTCTATTTTGATATAATCAACGTCTGATCAAAGCTGGCTGTTATCGTTCTAATATTGTCTCCGCTGTCACGAATATAATCATTGGATAATAAAGCGATACTTGACAACGGATAATTCGTTCGACACCCAACGTGTGCCGAGAAGAAGTAGTCTGTTAAAACATCGGATAACATGCGAGATGACCTAACGACATTCACTCTGTCACATGTTTTGTATTGTCCCGCCGTTGCGAAATGATTCTTTCCTCTCGCGAAAAAGAAACCGCGCACGCACACACATACCGGTTATCATAGTGCGGCAAATAAGAAACGATTGTGTCGCGGTCTACGTTGATTTTTCAGAACGGACTCGATTCACAAGTGCAGGAAGAAGAGCGATTCGTTTAGAAAGCCTATTTGTAATTCTTAGGTATAATTCGTAGCAGTTTCTCTTAGTGTATTATCTGTGCTCCGTATCTCACCGCGAAACATTCTCTTTACTTCGACGTATAAACTGGTATAGTAGCTTTAATTACACTTCATTAGCAATCCAGGCATACAGATACCTTTTTTCTCTTCTGGAACCAAATGAAAAAGGAAAGTACCGGGCAAAGAAGGAGGAAGAGAGGAATAATAGAATTTTTGCGTTTCTCCTTCCCGTAGATTTTACAATGATCGAGGTAAAGTCGTATTCACAGATCTCACATTATTACTTTACTTTTATACATGTAACATAGGTTTATCGATTAATTATTATATGTTATTATTGATCGTATTCGCACAACTCTTATTATGTACATGGTTTTTACTAACCAATTGTTTAACCAACCGACAAAAAAAAGGATAATAGTTTTAATAATCATTTTTTATTTTTTTGCAAATGTTGTTTATGTTTCTCCTTATGTTTCTCACTTGTATCACATACTTTGTTTTCTTCCGTTTCAGTTACGCGGTAGGAATCATGACACAGAAACCCGATAACAATCACGAAATCCACGAACATTGAACATTGAACATTAAACAGCCGAGGAGGTATCTTTTGATCACACGTGTTCGGAGTGTCTCGAGAGTTCCAATTCTGCTGTTAATTCACGACCTTCTTCTTTCGCACACAATGGGCATTGATCGTATCAAAGGGGTACACTAATTTCCATGCTTTCTTTGTATAATCTCAGCGAGACATCAGAAAGTAATAGCTAGACTGCGATTTTCATGCATTCATGGCAAAAATAGACCCAATGCAAAACTGTAAAGACATTATTAGAGAACTAATTTAAATTCTGTTTATTGCAATTGACAATTTCTATTTCGCCCGCAGTCTAGTCATAACATAAAGAAATCTTTACGCGAGACTGAACGGTCTCATACAAAACGATTCAAAATTTCAACAAGCGTCTGACTGAACGTAACCATTTTCAAAATATCATGCTTTAAAAGGCGAAGATTTTTTTATATTTTCCGTGGTACGTCATCTCATCGAAAGATTATAAAGGAGTCGTTATTTACGATCAAATTGCAAACGGCGTGTTGATGAATTGCAAACGCGTTTGAATAATGGAACAATCGGATCGCCGCGGCGATTCTCGAGCGAACGATCATTTTCGCTCGGATCGTAGGAAAGAAAGAGAAGTACGTAAGTATACGATCGTGGGACAACTCCAAAAGCAATCAGTGACCAATGACGAGGGATGCCATTCATAGCGAATGCGAGCGTTATTTTGGGTAATTTTATGATCGGACAGAGCGGACGACCGTCTTGCATCGTTCCACGATGATTCGTCCGGGTAGGCTCCTGAAAACTTCATCGTGTGCACTATGAGTTTTCAATGAGTATACCTCGTTGTTCAAATACATAACCGCGCGAAATTCTGCCATTTTGTCGAAGCAAGAGTAGTTGTGTTTTTCGAATCCGAGCGCGTCTGGAACGTTTTCAAAGATTCGGCTAAACGTATCACTGTAATAAACATTTCGTTGTTCTAACATGTGAAAGAAGAACATTTCTAAGAAATCCGCGTTACGCACGATAACTATTCTTGCTTCGTCCTTGACATACGTTACATTGTTTTCCAATACTTCCAGCGTCACGCAGGAAGTTCGATTCCTTTTTGCCCGAGCGATTTATCTCCCACCTTCAGGGGACTTTCATCGAGACAAGGAAATAGCAATATTTTTGCTACTCGTTCATAATATTGTATCATCGATGTTATCTAATGTGTTAATGACGATGCCAACGTATGCACTCGCAATAATGGTTGATCCAAAGCTACAAAAATCTTAGGTATATATTGACAAAAGAGGACCCAGCTCCGATGACCTTCGTCTTCACATATATTGTCAAGGCCAACATTCGAAACAACTTTTCGCTATACATGTATCCGTCGGTCGGTCTTAGTTTCGAAGATAATTGCAAAAAAAACTTTCGTAATATTAGATTACAAGTACACTTGATCCTCCTATAAACTGTTACTGAAGGATAATTGTAATGATGTACAGGATCATATACACGATCTCAAAGAGAAGGAATAGTCCAAGTTGGTTGTTAGTTAGGGTGGGTTGGAGGGGGGGGTTTCCACCTAACGCAGATGTTTACAATGTTCCGCAATTCACATGGATTTCTGTATGTATTGTCGGGCCGATCTAACGGCCCACATTTAATTCAGAACTAGACCAAACCTAATCCAAAACTAACTCAGACCTAATCCTAACGAACTTCAAGTCGGCGAGGTCATAGACAGATACCATTTCGCATGGATCTCTGTATGCATCGTCGGTCTTTTTTCTTTTTTATTAAGATTGTGATTGAAAAAAATACATTTACGTACCCCCCCCCCCCCCCAAAGGGGGTTGTGTGGGACTAAGGGAGACGAATGGACGGTCTCCTCGCTACCCACTAAAAAACAATCCACACCCGGGACGGTCAATGGACCACCCCTCTATAAAACCGAGCCGAGATGGTCAGAAGTCCAGGGCTCCGTTTTTCACATTTCTCCTGGCTCCCGCCGTTAACTCAGCCCCTACTCCACGCCTGTTCTTATCAAAGCGGCTCCTCACGAACTTAATCTCAACCAACTCCAAATCATTGAAGTCATAGCTTTTCGAAAAGTTCAACAAAAATTACATTTGACTTGATGTATTTTTTGAGACAGCAGAATGCAATGAACAATTGATTCAAGTTTTTTTTTTACGAATATCTCGGAAACTAATTGTAAAATCGAGCCGAGATGATCAGGAATCCAGGGCTCCGTTTTTCACGTTTCTCCTGGCTTCCGTTAACTCAGGCCCTACTCCACGCCTGTTCTTATCAAAGCGGCCCCTCACGAACTTAATCTCAACCAACTCCAAATCATTGAAGTCATAGCTTTTCGAAAAGTTCAACAAAAATTACATTTGACTTGATGTATTTTTTGAGACAGCAGAATGCAATAAACAATTGATTCAAGTTTTTTTTTTACGAATATCTCGGAAACTAATTGTAAGACCGAGCGACGTGTATACTGTAAGGAAAAATTATTCAGAATGTTCACCTTGACAACATATTTCAAAGGCAACGCAATCGGAGCTGGGGTCCCCTTTTGTCAATATTTACCAAATCTTATCGTTATTGTCTGATCCGATCGGTCGAGGCTACTTTAACGGAGAATATATTTGATTCGATTCTTGCATCGATGCATTTCACGTCTCTTTTGTTTGTCTTTTTTTTTGTAAACGTCACTTTCTCTTAGAAAATAATGTGTTTCTCAAACTTAAAGGTAAGAGGGAACTGTGCACGAATTTCTGATGGCTGTCGAAATTGTTGTACCTAAAGTATAAAGTAATTATATTGTATTTACTCTAAACGTGAAGTCGGTAGCTCATCATTTACAAATGTTTACGCTGGTTCGATGTAAAGTTGTCTTTTGAATGTTTCAAAATATAAACGGAAGCATAATTCTTTATTTTTGTCAAAACTATAATTTCAAAACATACAGAGAAAAAAAAGAGCTGGTGTTTAATGTCTAGATAATTAATCCTATTGAATAGTTCGAATATCTATCTAATCTTTCGAATAAGAAAATTGATGTATCCGAGTTCTTTTCGGTGAATTAATCGGTAATGATTACGTTTGGAAGCTGTTTTACTTTCATCGAGGTCGATGAAATAATTAATTGGATGTACAGACGAGTCCAAAAATATATTCTCCAGTGCACGCTTGCAATATTGAAATAACGTTTCGAGATTTGTAAGCGACATGGTGTGCCCTAATACGGAGAACATGATCGATGAAGACAAGGAACAGCATCCTACCCGATTCTTTGCGAGTCGTTCGTAAATAGTAATTCAGTAATATTAACCCTTTCACTGTGGAGGGCACGAACACAAGTACTTACAAAGGATAGGAAACAGATGGCCAGAAGAGGTATAGTGAATTCATAAATCCGATGAAACGTGAAAGTATCAAAGTTTGTAACACTGTAAACCTTGATTAAAAATAATTATTGAGTTTAAAATAAGCACGAACTCTCCTTCAACATATCTCCAGATGCGGTTCGCCGTGGTTAGTTATATTGTATCTCGATTGAATCGTTACAGGGAATAATCAATAATCATAAACATTGGCAAACGAAGATGTAACGTTCAGAAAATAAATTGTGCGTCCACACTGGAATAACGATTATTAATTTAAAAGTAAATGATACCTCTAGATGTATATCGAAGCGAGTGTGATTACACATGTAACTGTTCTGTGATTAATAATTGATAAATTAGTCATGTTCGATGATTACATTCGCTTTGATTGCTTCAATTATTCGCTAACCGTGATTATTGATCTTTCAGCGTTCGTAGTGGATTGTTTATTAAATAGATCACACGTCTTTCGCACTTCAGTGTACCTCTTCTACTCGCTGTATGTACAACTATTATAACCGTATAACAGTAGTTTGTGTACTTTAAAATGAAGTTGTTCGACCGCTTTATTACTCTATCAATACAAATAGCCTCGTTTTGTTCGATAGATAATCGTCATGGATACAGAATCGCATGTAATAGGCGTTGTCAACGGTGAAAGGGTTAATCGCATACACGTGTGACGTGACGACCGATCAAAAGAAAGAGGATGCACAATAGCAAACTCACCGAAACAGGAATAGGAGGAAAAGACGATATTTTTTATTTGAGACGTTTCAAATTGGCGAGTTACACGGAAGGAAAACAGACGGTTCGATCGACTGGTCGCGATCGATCGTCCAAAGATATTCTGATCGTTGTCTCGATCGCAAGGAGAATGAGATATCCTAAGCTTAGGTGCGCGTCGGGTAGACGTATTCTCGGTACATATAGTGCGCAACGTTAGACTAACCATTAAGATTCCAAAACACATCCGAGAAAACGGAGCAAAAACAACACAGAAAAACGATCGTCATTGACTCTGCAGTAAGCCAGCCTACAAGCGTCACTTTAATCCGTAATAATACCGTACATGAAATATAATAAATTCTCTTACGCAAATGTGTTCAGTTCAGTTTTCGCCCGAAACGGTCGATTAGGGCGACCAAATGGATCACGATGTAAGCCTATTCGGAGTCTGCTGGATCGATTAAACGTAGATCGCGTAAATGCACGAGCACTGCAGGGTTTACGAGGAATCGAGATTCTCGTTGAAATGTCAAAGTTAAGCTTTATATGAAGTAAAGATGCGAAGAAAAACCGAGGCGAAAATTTAGCGGAAAAGCATACGGAGCACTTGTTCAGGGGGTAAGACTTTCGAACTGCCCCACCAAGCTTTTCGCACCTGTTATACACCATTCTACGCGTTTTCATGCGTTCAATACGGATATGTCTTTCGTTTATGGCGTAAATTACAAGTTATCGAGACATATGTAAAAACTTTTTTATCAGCAGATTGAATTCAGCTTGTAAGTGTGCACCTGTGACACAGTCTCACCAACACATAGCCGGCCGCATTCTTTATAAACAGACAAATGGCTTCCCCATATTGGCATTATATAATGGTTGCTGCTGGTCCTACGGTAGCCGAAAACGACATATAAACGAACCTGTTATCGTCTGTGTAATACAAGTGAGGAAGCTGCTGCCTCTGTTAGCTATGCTTGCGCCACTTGTACGTCACTGACGTACACTTATGAGCAGAGTTCGATGTACAAGAAAGAAAGTGTTCTGCAAGTATCTCGGGAACTTGTAATTTCCGCGGAAAACGGAAGTAATATACGCATTCAGCACGTGGAAACGAATGGAATGACTTATAATAGGTACCAAAAGGTTGGGGAGAGGGGGCAATTGCAAAGTTCAGCCGTTCAGAGTTTCGAGCGACGGGGTGATCAGTAGTTAAACGATGTTTTCGGGAACCGCGTCTGTACGTCTTTGCGCACGAACGCGAAGATCGAATTATTGGTGTCCGTAGAGGTATATATATTTTCTTACTGTATAACGGTAATTAGCTCCGCTGCTTTGACACGTTAAGGCCTTAGTACATTGCAATCAGTTACGTTGCACCGCTGTTGTGTAAACGAGAGCGAACGATTCGTTGCACACAGGCGAAAAATCATGAAAGTTCTTACTATCCCAACTAAAACCATTGGATCACTTCAAGTCCTACAGAGACGACAACGACGACCAAAATTTTTATGATTTTGTCTTTAAAATAATTGTTCACTAAATAACACTAAAGTGCTTCGTTTGAAATATATTAACCATCTCATAAAACTTCTGTTGCAACTAAGCGTTGCAAACATGTGAGATTTAACTACCGCAACGAAGCGAAACTAATGTTACATCCGGTTTTATTGATTCGCGAAACTTAATTATCAATTAACTATTAATTGCAGTGGACTTCGAATCAAATTATTTGCGCGTGCTTCACTTTTTCTCGAACTCGAATTCTTGAAAATTTGCCTGTGTGCGTTGGCTCGATAACGACCACGAATCACAGGAAACAAAAAAGAAAATGAAAAGATTTGAATTGTTCCGCATGTAGACGATTCGACACGATCAAATTGACACATGGTACGTTTCTCGTACAAATTCTAATTGAAACTGATCGATGGGGACTAGAGCCTTAAGCTAGTTGTAAAATTTCCTTAGGTACCTATTGTTTCGACGTATGGATTGTCTATTGTATGTCCGAGTGCTCACACGTCATTTTGAAACGAACGGAAAAACGAAATCCGAACGATCTTTTTCGTAAAAGTCTGGAACATAAGTAGACAGACGAGTGTGTGTCTCCGTATTTAATTTCCTTCGGAAATAAGGGAAGCAAAACAAAGAGAAAAAAAAAAGAAAAATGGTCAAATCGGTACGCGCAGAAGCGTCGACGAGGTACGCTTCTGTTGAAAAAAAAAACAATGTTTCATGGATTTGTTAAGGATCACAAAATGTTTTTTTAGCTAGTAGAGTGACGGTAATTAAGAACTCGCTAATTCCACGTTCTCATGGCTCATGGCGACACAATAAGAAATAACAATGAACACTACACTATTACAAATATTTATTATAAATAAGATATAACAAATATAAAGGATAAATATATTATATTGAATTAATAATGATTGAACGAGATGAAATTTTTTGGTACAATAAAATAAAAAGATCAACGCCGTTGGGAATCATTTCTCCCCGAGATCTCGTATCCCGGAATTTCCTTCTCGTCCAGATAAATCGGCGTGCGTTATGAAAAGCAGCATGTTTTATTCGTATTTCGAAAACTGGCACACATTGCTGTTTCTTGCTTAATTCTAACTGTAAACGATTGTAGTTTTTGAAGGAGAACTTGGTGCGACTGAAAGAGAAATATTATTAGGCATACTTCATTTTTCATTTTTCAAATAATATTTTTCAAATATCACCCTCCTAAGAGAAACTTAGAAATTCAAATGTACCGCCAAAAGCGTTCCATCTGTATCAATTGGATCGAAACATACGCTTACCTACAAATTTCTACATTACCGACGGCAGCTCGTCACGCGTTTCGAAAAACAACCAAAATTTGATATTGTAATTCCTGCAATGTTCCAGGCGATCTTTACATTTGAAAAATGTCTAATATCCAATTGTTCGTTTCGTTGAAAGTTTGTCTGCAAAATCAAATTGTTTTCGTTGTTTGTTTGTCAATTATTTTTTTCAGAATAAGCGTAGACAGCTATTTTCCTCCGGTGTGTTTAACATTTGTTCGAGACGATAGTGCGTCGGATGTGAGAAGGCTGTAGGAAGAAATAAGTCGACAGATAGTAAAAGATACGACTCGATTGATCAGTGGACGATGCTCAGAGCCATATGCTGCACGGTGTGGGCTCTCGCAAGCAAGTCTCGCAATCGTCGTCCAGTCCAGTGCCTCCAGTCGTAGCAGAACCACCGACCGGTGTGAACGTACTTCCTCGTACGTCGTTCCGCCGTTCTGTCGTGTGTCTACGTAAATACGTGCGTATCGGTGATACTTGTGGCAGACCGTGGGTACTGTTCACCGCGAAAATTCCAGCGTCCAGTGCATGTTTAGCTGATCCGTTCCCCGGATCGAACGAAAGAACGAAAGACGTACGAGGAAATTCTCTCTGTGCCCGGGAAGATCGGTGGTGGTAAACGTGACACGTACTTACGCGGGGAGTCAACGAGACAGAGAGACGATCGACGAACGTTCGCCGACTTTTCACGTAACGTGCGTTCGTCGTCGGGCATACATCATCGACGGTATATCAAAATCATTTTTCGGCGGTGTTGACCCGGCGCTTGATACCGCCTCGGGACGGAACGGAACGGTCTCTATCGCCGACGTGGAGTCGTGGAGTGCACCGAAACTATTCGATCGGCACGGACACGGCGAGGAAGTGAGTAAACACGTTCTTTTTTTTCGCTTGACGAATACCGATAGTGCAAAGTACGTTTCCTCTCGTTTCACCCGGAGCGATCTTCTGTTCCGTTCTCTCGAGTGCTTAGTCAAGCTTTTCTCGGAACTTTTTTCGGTTCCGGTCGTTCACTGTCGATCGCTTTCTACGAATATATCGATAGGTTAGATTTCGCGTGGCTACCGATCTTCGTGTTCTTGAAACTCGATTGATTCGTACCATTCGTTGAACCAGTTTGGTAGAAGTGTTTTTCTCTCATGGTTCGTCGAAACTGTTTCTCTTGAAAAAGACGCGATTCAATTGTGTGTATAATACCCAGCCACTTCCTATATACGTTTTTATTATTGTATGTGGAACCATCAGCTGACTGACTGACTGATTGACCGACTCTTACAAACGGTTCTGCTTGACGTTGCTCGCCGAGTTGATTCGTTTTGCATTCGAATGGTGAGAACGAAACAGTATTGTTCCTTGAGAGTGATTCGATGAATAGAAATCTTAATTAAGATTAAGAAATAAGCTTCATAATGATCGATATGTTTTATTTATCCTCCCTCCAGTGCTCTTCGCCTTGATTACCATACGAGCCTCTACAAACAGCGAACCGATAGAAATGGAGCTCGCTAAATAAATATCACGCCGATGCATGTGAAATATCGCCATTTTTATCCGCGAACTAACTTCCAGGCTTCATAACTCTTTACCAATATTATCTCGTGTAGTGACAGTTGTTTGTGATTAATTAATCAAAGCTAGTTTTTGACCTTAATGATCTCAATGATCTCAAATTTTTCTATCGGTACGACTATTGTTGTTATTAGCATTATTATGCGAGACCTAGGCGTTGTCATGCGACATCATCGGGTTTCGTTAATTCAAAATGTACACTTTCGGTTTATTCGGGTTATTTTTAACTTCGTTATCGTATCCGGTTTTAAGAGGACTTATTGCTGTGAAGATGCAATCTAATTGCACCACGATGCAACAATTTTTGTACCGGACTATATACAGTGGGTGTACAAAGTATTCGTACACCTTTTAAAATAGAATAAGTTTTTTATAATTGTACCAAACGGCCAGATTTTTTATGATCAATTAGACGCATTTTATGAAATGATATGCAAAAAAGATTTTCCAAAAATTATAATTTTTAAGGTTACATGCAAAAATAAAAAAGGCATTTTTTTAAACTTTTCTATTTGGGTCTTCAATGAAAGTTTAAAATATATGTTTTGTCGATCTATGTTAGTTATATACATGCTGAAAATTTCATCGAAATCGGTCGACGCAGAAGAAAATGACACGCATCGAAAGATGTACGATTCTGTGGATTTTCAGCAGAAACTGATCTAAAGTTGCATAAAACTACGGTTTTCACCATTTTTAACCGCTTGTAGCTCGTGTGTATGTTAATCGATTTCGATGAAATTTTCAACATGCGTGTAACTACTATAGATCTACAAAACATATATTTTAAATTTTCTTTAAGGGCTTAAATAAAAAAAATGTTTAAAAATGCCTTTTTTATTTTTGCATGTAACCTTGTAAATTATAATTATTGGAAAATCTTTTTTGCATATAATTTCGTAAACCAATGCTTCTAATTGATTATAAAAAATCAGGTCGTTTGGTAGAATTATAAAATAGTTATTCTATATTAAATGGTGTGCGAATACTTTGTACACCTACTGTATATAGTATGTATGTACACATATATTGTATTTATGAATATTCCAGACATAACCTCTTTACTTTGCTCTGGTACTTATGGAATTGCACGGATCCGAAAAAATCAAGACAAAAAATAGTTGAGGCCTTGAGACACCGGATGAAGGGAAAAGCTCAGATAATATTCACAGGTTGCCGAAGTACTAAAAATATTTAAATAGTTACTCAAGTCGTAGATAAACAAACTTTAATTCTTTCTAAAATATTTCACAATATAATATATTCTTGATACAGTCAAAAAAATTTGTTTAACCCTTGTGTTAATAACCGTGTGTCCGGGTACTCGCTTTCGATTTCTTTTTAAAATTAATTTAATGTTTTCTTTAATAATTTAATGTTTAATTTGCATTTGAGGCACAAAAATTGAGTTGAAATTATAAAGTGCGTCATTGAATATGGTATGTAGCGGATATTTCGAATTCTTCGGTGCAACACCAATTAACGCATTTTGAGTCATAATTGGAGGCTATATTTTAACGCGTGTTCCGCTGAAAAATGACTTAACATTATGTTATATTGTATAGTGTATAGTGTGCAGTAGCCAGATGCAATATCCTCGATACCTGAAATTATTTAGGTCGTTTAACTCTGACTACCTTTCGCGTTGTAAACTCAGTAAACAATATATGTATAACTTCCGTTATCGCGCGGCACGATTCAAACATCAAAGAAAGCGATACACGCGACAGCTTTATGTGTATTTTAAATTAAGACCGTGTATTGCTGTAATTGTTGGGTCGTCCTTAGCCGGTTGACACAAAACCATGATAACAATTTACGTGCACCATGGGCAGTATTTGCATTACGCTTATCACACGGAGCGTACACACGCACACGTGCAACTCCTCTCGTCTTCCGTACGCATTTACGCTATCGTCCAGAAGTATCTAGACACATAGAAAATCGCAATGAATGGCCAGTTATCGTAATCTGTTCATTCGAGAAGAAATCGAGAAGAACCCTGATAATTATAATCCGAGTCCTACTCTTAGAACGTGAAGATTATAATCTATTATTAAGAGTAGAATTTTTGGGATGCAAGAAAGCTGAAGCAAAAATAACTACAATAACAAAATATAAATACAGGTAGCCCTCGTATAACACGGTTTCGCTCTAACACGATAGGATAAATTGCGGAAACCCTCGTATAGCACTGCAACCTATAACACTGTTTCGCTCTAACACGAGTTCTAACATGTTTGTTTTTAATAGGTTTTCGGAACGTATCCCCACTTTTTGCACTGGCTCTGGATTTCGTGTAACACGATTTCACACAACACGGCATTTTAGGAACCTATCTATCCTGTTATACATAGGAGGGTTATCTGTACATTCGATCTTATAGTTTTTACAAGACAACACATGTCAGTCACGGTTAGTGCTGGGTAGGTTTGTTGTTAAGTTTTAAAGTGTTAATTATAAATTTCCTATATCTCTGTAATGAAATTATTCAGGATAGCTTTAGTCACGCTAGCCGTAAAAAAAAGGGTACGGCAAGGGGTTGATTGAATTATTTTGATATCGTGCGAGTTTTTAGGGTTCACATTCAGTGGTAAAATCGTTAAAATAATACAGTAGAACATCGTATATCCGGGCCTCTGATGTTCGAATTCTTTATCGTATGAATACTTTCCACAAAGAATTAGTTTGCGTTATACCAACCCATACGCTTCACGATTTGGAATAAGTTCAGCACTGTAACTATGTAATTGTTGTATTATTCGAACAATCATGTTCCACTAATTAGCACGGATACTCGAAGTTCTACTGTACATACTTTTTTATTGAGATAGTATGCGAGAACTTTTGTCCAGCAGTGTACGGTGTATGGTGCTTCGCGTTCGCTTGTTTCGCGCCTTTTGTTTTTCGCAGGTAATTTTTCCAAACGTGCACCTACGGCGGGATGAAAATAAGCGGAACGCGGGTTTCGCTTGTTACGTTGTCGTGTGCAAGGTTGTTGCTAGCAGATATTTATTTCATGTGCAAATTGCATCGCGTTACACGAATCGACAGCTGCGTCGGCGCGAACACGCTCGCCGGAGGTTAACGACACAGCGTGCGGACGTTCAATTGCTTCCGTCTTTTCGTCAAGTTCGAACCGATAAACCTGATATTGCTAGCGTGCGCTGTCAATGGCGGATCAAGTTCAATACGTCTTCTCGAGCACCGATCAATCCGATATCTGCTCCAAACATCCCAGGCAATTCTTTATTTATTGCAGTTCTTTGATGCGAACTGCGAAACACATTGCGGGTCTCATATAGCTATTTTCATAGCTACATGCTGCCGAATAATGCAAATTACGCCTCGTAAACGAAAAAATAGGACTTTTGAGGGGGATAGCGCCCTAGATCGTTCTTTTTTTATCTAGCGTTCTTGACTACTGAAAAACCTCGTGTTTGTATTATCGAGAAATGAGAACGCGAATTCTGCACCCTTGCATTCCTGGAAACGAGTCTACCGCCATAACAATCGACAAGAAACCGTGGTTTGTAGAAGCTTTTTGTAGAAAAATTGTAGAATTTCTTCTCTTAAACGATTATTTCATTGAAAGGTATAGATATTGTATAGAATTTGTAGCAATTTCGTTGGCACAAAATCTGGAATCTGAACGGATAACAGCCTTTCTCTTCAGAAGGACGATTCCTTGGAGTTGGATCAACAGATATAAAAAATTCATGAAGATATATTGCAATATATAATGCAAGATCTTATCTGGTATATAAATGTTCGACGAATTCTTTCGTTCAATGAAAACGTCGTTTTAATTCGTGATAAAATTTAAAACGTTGAAAAATCGTCATCTTGTAAAAATATAAATTTTAACTACACATGTTATATATTACATATATGTACTTCTATGTATATTAATTCTTTGATTTGTAGTATTTATTAAGTCATTTTTCCTACTTTTGACGAGTACTAATTTAGACTTTAGAATTTCCTTTTTGTAAGTACTCTAAGTGTACAGAAAATTAAATTATTGATGGAAAATGTAATTTCCATTTTATGATCATTGGTTTAACAGAACACTATGGTTGCCATTCTACTCATTGTCAGTGATATATGTAGTGAGTTCTAAGATAAGCACAATGATTTATGACGCAAGATCATTCAAGGTCAACTATGTGTTACTACACACATTATTTTACTAAATAATCTTTGGATTCTTTGTAATGTTTCTTCTTATCTATTTCGACCTATATTTTATAATACATAAACAATATCGAATTTTATGTTAAAGTTGCGCTAAATATAATTTCGAAAGTGTTTAATTTTATTTTATAAAAGTTTTAACCAAGAACCCAAAAAACATTTTGAAAATCGAAAAGTTATGAATCACGACGATTGGTATTCATGTGGACTGTTGTCATTCTTGCGTTGTCCCAAAAAATTTGCATATTATTAGAATAAAGTTATGACTATAATGTGGAAACAGGTTCAGTTGAGGCACGTGTTAATGTGATTCGTTTTTTAATGTCTTTTTTTTATTTTTGGTCGTTGGTTTTTTAGTAATTTCTAGACGTTACGAAACGTCTTGTGTAATGCTTGCCAATGACATTGTAAATGACTACACCGATGACAAACATTTTTGACGAAATGAAGAGTTTTGCTCCAGCTGTAGATCTAAATAAAAATATTCATGTGAAATGCACTTAACGCATTATGAAAATATAAAACTTATTTAAGTGTACAAATTTGGAAAAATTGAATGTAATTTCTATATATAAGTGATTCGTAATAGAATAAACAAATCTTTGTTCAATTCTAGCTTCTGCGAAATTAAATCACTAAAAGCTGTAATGCGCTGTCGATTTTCCACCTTTAAAGTACACTCAGAGGCTTCAAGCATATTCCCTTGGAATTCATATATGCACATGCATAAGTAGATTACTTCGGTAGATTAAGTACGCTGTGCGGAATATGCAAGTGTGTAGAACTGTACGAAACGAACAGATTGCACCAAGGTTAATAAAATTTTTTTATCAGCGTGAACGCAATAAATCTTTTAAACGGTAAAATCATGGTTTTCTTGGATATCCGAATTGTCATTTAATTAGTTTAATTTTGGCGATTAAATTAAATGAATTGTTGTTATATTGGGAACAACAGAATGATTAATGAGTCTACAAACTACAATAATAAAAAGGTATTTAATAAAATGAAACATTAGATGAAATATAGTATTTTCCAGCAGTGTTCGATTTAAGTATTTGATAAAATATTATTTTGCATTAAATGATAATATGTTATAGTTTTTTCAGCATCTCATTTCTAACAAAATTTCAAGTTTTCTTCAGCCCCGATAATTCGACACAGTTCGGAATGAACTTGCGCGGATCACTGACTGTTTTAGCATAATAAACGCAGAAAGGTCATGTTGTCGTTAAAGAAAAAAAGCCACTTGGAAAAACGAAACTCCGGGAGAACACTGGTAACACGAGTAGCCGGTTGAACACGAGCACCCAAGCTGTTTCATACGAGTCGCGATTTCGCAATTTCTGAAAATTATACGGTTCCTGGTGTGAAACTGAATATAGCCTTTTATTATTGTGCAGCCGTTAATTCGAAGCGCGTGCCAACGGGTTAGTAGCTGCGAAAGGAGGGAGGAGATCAAGGCTTTAAACTGTATTTAATGCGATGGATAAATTAAATTTAGCAGCCGCTTATTAAACGAAATAAGAAAGATGAAAGACTAGAAAAATTTCACTGCTGCACAAATGAAATGTATACGATAATAATAGTCAGACAAGTTTAATAAATTTATTGGTTCGTATGGGACATACTATTTGTAACAATTTAAAAATAAATATGAAGTTTGTAAAGTAAAATATAATAGTTTTTGAGATAAACTTTTCCGTTCTTATAACCCGTTGCCGTATTTTGACGAACCAAACTCGTGATGAAGATTTTTAACAAAGTCTAACAGATATGAATGTTACGCGTTTCATTTTACATGAAATAAAATTTGATTCGTTCGTAACCAATATTTAAGCGTTCGAATAAATGTAGCCGTACAAAAAATATACATTTTCTTTTCCCTTCTACGACATTTTTCTGCATAAAGACGTTCTAATCACTGTAACGGTAAAAGAAAAGGTACGGCAAGGCGTTAATCTCAAGTACAAGCAGAGAAAAGAAAAATCCATAGAGAAAAATTATGATAGAAAAGTCACCGCGCAGATGTTTCTTATATCCTATGGCTCAGTCCGTCGCTCGTCGGACAATAAAATCGCCAATTGGCTATCAATGCGATCTACTGAAACCGTATCGATACATCCACGTGCTTTGTGAAAATCCTAAGTCCGAACACTGCCTCGAATATTATTAATTTTTGTCCTATCGTTATCTGTTACGTACAGTTTGTTACAAGGATACCGAAATTACGTTAATAATAACAAATATAATTCAGAACATAATTCTATTGGAAAATTTTTAATTAGTGCCGTCGTTGGCAGACAATTAATCGAAGCTCATCTCCAGCGAACAGAACGTGATGTAAATGCGACATGACACACGGGTGTCTGGAGAAAAAGGAGAAAACAAAACGGCTGCTTCGTTCATGAATATTGCATGACGCGTACGACTCATTTGTGCTGCTTTGAAGTCTCTTATTTGATTCGATTAACCAAATATTAGAGGTCCGCACTGCACTGTACCGGTTTGATTCTGCGTCGATGGGATTCGTAAAACGGAACCGTCGCAATAAATCCGTCGTGTCCGATTAAGGCCGTGTATGTATTACTGCGGCATCGGCTGGTGGCAGTTTGTTAACGCGTCTTCGTCATGTGCCCAGCTGATTAAATACAGTCTCTCGTTGATTTTCACCTCGATACGTCCTGCGCGATACTCGTTGCTTCTATACATATACATTTATTAATCACGATATTGGCATTAAAATTTGTATTTATATTTAACTTGACGCGAGCTTATGCGAACGTATTACCTAACAAGCAGCGTTTTTTTAACGTGCTATGTGCGAACGTCGAATTGCAGGGTTCGACGTGTGCAAACATTGAAGAAAGATTAAATATTAAAATTTTGATGTTGTCGAACGCACAGAAAATTCTAAGATACATTGAATGTAGGAAATTTTAATGATTAGAATGATTGTCAATAACCATTTAGTCTTTAAATGAATATACAATAAAGTTATGATATTAATACCAAGGTTTCTGCGGATATCGAAGATAATTATAATATTGTTTTTGTATCTTATTTTCTCGAGATACACTAATCTTATCTTACTTTTACTTTTACATTGATAATCATTTCTGGCGGGTATCTTTACAATCTCAATAATTTTGAATTAAAAAAATGTCTAGTTCTCTTCTGTTAACCCCTTGAACTATGATTTATTTTACGTTTCCAGTGAATAAAAAAATTTTTCGTAGATCGTAACTTCCTAAAAAGAAAACGAGAAAATTGTATGTATTGTATTTCTATTGGTTTCCTTTAAACCAAAATAGAATTGTATTTCGGTTTGAAGGAAATTATTAACATTCATTTGTATCACAATCTGTTCGGAAAATTCATCTCGAGTCAGACACGATACATATTGTAAAGTAATCCCGGTAATTCTTGTTAATCGGCTTATATGGTTCGTTCTGATATTTCGTTATATGTTCCTTGTTGGATCGCATCAGCATGTACCAAGTTATGATCATTAAAGCGGGATAAATTTACATTTTAAATTCAGCATAGAAACCCGATGTCCTCTTCCACATTCAACGCGGTCACGAACAAAAAAAGTAGAACTACACGATCTAAGAAACAGCACGAACCCGTTTTTTTTTAGATCAAGACTTTACTGTATACATTGAAAGAAAGTTTCGACACATTTTTAATGTTTGTTCATAGCCAACAAATGTATGTACACTCAAGTACTAAATTGTGCAAAGAAAGGAAGAGCATAACATACACGAAAACAAAGCTTAATGTAAAAATAAGCTTTTCGATAGCCGGTGCGCATTAAATTGGTGCATTGCAAAATCGATGTAGACAGTTCTAACTTTGCAATGTATAATTGATTATTTATCTACACTCTATTTATAAGAAAGGTGCATGTTCGACAGATATGAGCTAAATTCGTGAGATTCGAATTCGTGCTTGTGGCGAGCAGCATTTCTTGCATAAACCAGTAACGATTTTTCGTTTATCGCCGCATTTAGCTCTTCGCGTACGCATTTATTAACTAGCAACCAAATATGAAATTATTGGTGCATGACGATGCGACGGTGTCCCTGTAAACTGAAATGCTACTCACAGTGTTGCCTTTGTCGAAGGCCAACAGATTAAATTTAACACTAGAAGATTTAGAAGGAAAATAAATTGAAATCTGACTTCACTATGCGATGTTGCAAAGTCTCGTACGTGAACAATAATAGCTGGACTCCGGATGTTTACGCAGAATCAGGTTTTTATGCGTATATTTTCGGAGAAAGTGGAGACCTCTAAAATAATACTCCACGTTGCCAAACATTTATTTCATGTTTCAACATTACATTTTAATTGTCGTCGCTCTCGAACGATTAATGTGCACGATCGGAATAAGAGAAGAGCAGGTCCCCATGATTCACTTTGCTGTTTCCGTGAATTTTTTTTTATGAATGAATCCCGAGAATAGATTGTTGCGTTCGCGAATGAGGCAACGCGTCCGTCCGCATAGAAGGGAATTGGACGCTGGCGCAACGACTTTAAAGGCAAAAGCGGCCTTCTTGTTCGAAGCTTGCTCGAGACAAGTCTAATTAGATCTCTCCGGTAACTCGAAATTTAAAGATTAGAAACCGCCCTGCTTCGTCGAACCAGAAGAAACGGTAACACTTCAATGGAAACGTCGAAGCAATAAGAGAACTAGCGGACCCGTGCGACAGCCATTACGGATTGGATTTATAATTGATCGGTGTAAGGGCGGCAATCGATGATCAGCGGGTCGCTCTGCAAGGGAGAAGTAATTCTTTAAATAAACTGACCTTCAACCTTAAGCTTGTCGGTAAACAACGGCATTGAGGTGGGTTCGGTTTTATCGAGGAAATCGATGGTAGTGTCTGAGAGCGTCGCAAACAGGTAGAAAAAAAATATTTGTTTGATTTATGCTCAAACGTAATATCGAGTCTCTTCTATGAACAAAGATCTGAATACTTGAACCTGTGAAAACACGCGGCAAATAGCTTCCGAACTTTTCCACAGTTTCTAGCTGGCTTGCAAGGCGAAAGCGAAATCCTATATCCATGATAGTTTGTCGATAGTCATTGTACAAACTTGCTGCATTCACGTGTATGTACGATTAACGGAAATGAAAAGCCTAACAACTTCATAGCGATGGCATTCAACCATGCAAAATTCAATTACAGAATAGCGGAACAATCATTTCAATCGTTCGTGTTAACACGTTCGTTAACAGCGTCACACGCGTATTTACATACAGTGGGCGATCGAATTATTATGAACACAATGTTACCGTTTAGTTGAAGTTTGATCAAGGAAGAAATTCAAAATACACTTACAGTGTACGATTACAAAATGAAAACACTTGAATTTCATTTTAACTTGAATAGAACTTCCTGGATTGGATATCTATTATACATCGCGCGGTTGTATTGGGGGATCAAGGGACTTCGTTCTCCAGTGACATGAACGATCGATGGTTACCGTGACGATGGAGGAATCGTTCATCGATTGAAGTCGCAACGAACGATTCCGGTCGTTCCAACGCGCTGGTTTAACAGTCGTTAGAATTCTCTTGGTATCGGCGAGCTAATCAATCACGAACTGTTTTCGCATGGATCGCCGGTTCTGATTCCTCTTATAACGAATTATGGATTTGCCGGGGGCTTGAAATTAAGCTCCTTACAGGCACCGAGGAAACCTTACGCGTTCACTTTGTGCGGCGACCTGTTATTTAATAGAAAACGCAGTTCGACTATTATTATTTTATCGTTCTGCGGCGCGCGTACACGACACCGTTCCATAGTCACGACGGACGTGTTAATCGAAAACAATGATCACCGTTTATCCGGCCGGTCTCTATTAGCGGAGAACTTCACGGGCCAATTTGTGGCCTATCTTGATGACCAATTAAATCTAGCTCATTCGAGCTTGCTCTTAACGAGCCGCATTCGCCGTAGACAGACATGAGCAACGATCAGATTGAAAATATCACGCGAACGCGTTTTTCTTACCCGTGTCTAAATTAAAAGTGGCGGCTCGACGTCAGATCGACAGTCATGATTGGTCGTTGTTCGTTGCTCGGGGCGAACGGTGAAACGGGCGCTAATTTCTTATCCGTTTTGTAGTCGGCGAATTTCTTACACTTCGGTTCCAGCTCGAGGTTATTAATCTTTTAATGGTTGGGAGTGTTTGCGAATATTCGATCAGGAATATTCTCACGTTGCCAGCAGAAGATAGCAATTGTCAGCCAATACTTGCGGCCATTGATGGTCTTTAGTGACCAATAATGGTTATCAGAGAAACCAACGTTTAACACGATCAATAGCTGTAATACAGAAATTATCGTGGTCACGAGTGATTCATAATATTAATTGGTATTCGTCGTTGATTAGTTGCGGTTACATTACTGATCGGTGGTTGCTGGTGGTGCTCAATCTTAATGTGCTCAATCAGACATATTTCTTCCCTTCGTTAAGATCGTCTAAGAAAACTTTTATTTCGAATAAAAATCCGCAGTCCAGTCGTGCTAATACGAATTTGATTCGTATTGCACAGACATGATTCGGAGCTGGTAAATAAAAATGTACAATCACGATTTCCACTCAAGTGTGTCAGGAGAAGTGTAGAAAAGAGCTGAAAAGAGGGAATATCAATCGGTAAATCTTCTGTTTAGATTCCTTTATGAAACGTATAAGATGCTTTGCATTGTGTATGCATGTATGCTAAGGAACGACGGGAATCGCAAGAACGTTTTCGATCATTCGTAGTTCTGAAAGGTCTGGTTCGGTTCATCGATGGGAAATGCGATTCGAATCAATATCCTTTCTGTTTCGCAGCGAACTCGGTCGGACAGACGGAAGATGGCAATTTTCATGGTAAAATTGAGTTCGCTGGGATCCATTTTACAGGATATCCAGCGCGATGAAACCGTTGACGATCGAGGATAGGAAAAAGTCTATTCCGAAAGTGCCGTGATAGGAGTAAAATTACCCTGAATACATTTTGCAATTTAAGGTAATCCAAGCGAGCTCAATCTGTCGCGTTTATTCGATTAAGGAAAACGATTTATATTTTCAATTTTTTCTTATCTCGTGATCGTGTCGTGCTTACTGGCTTAGCAGAAGCCATTTGCACACCGGTGATGTTTCCAACTCGTCTCTTTTCGACTCGTGTTATTCTAAATTGATCTAGGTTTTCTGTTTGTTTCAAAAGTCATGCTACGGAATTAATGTAAATTATCTTCGAGGTTATCTTTGAATTCGATCTGTTCTTATAATTCTGTTTATTTTTCCACGCGAGGATGAATCGTCTTCCGCTGCTTTTGCATTTAAGGGGTTTAGGTAGACGATATTCGTATAAAGCGTTCAAATACTATTGTAAAGCCGATGTGTTTAACAAAGCTGCTAATATATTCGAGAAACACCTGGTACTTTTGAACGTTTCGGATCAATAATCAAACTTTACAAGATTGTATTATGGAATGACTGTTTGAGTGAAGCTCCATCTAAAGGCTTACATTCTGTATCTGATTTTTCTGAAGCACACTCATTCATTTATGCTTGAAATGTGTAAAGAAATGGACTTAGAAAATCTGAACGACGATTTTCGGGTGTCCTCGAGTGGGACAAGAAGCGTGAAGAAACGTAAAAGTTGCATAGCTACATTGTCTAGAGATTGTGTGCAGTTCCTCGTGTGCTAACGATCGTTTCTCCCCCGTAGGTGTAGCCATGAATAATTCACTCGGCTAAGGGGTGAAATTTCTCCGACTGTGAGGTACAGAGAGATTTGCAAACAACAGCGTCAAGATGGGCGAGATCCTCGGTTCGGCGAGTTTCCTTCACCTCGGCGACATCGTCAGCCTTTACGCGGAGGGAAGTGTCTCGGGATTTCTTTCAACTCTTGGGTAAGTTGAATATTCATTAAATCATTCTAACTAGTTAGTCCCCACCACCGCAACAGATGGGCCAGCGACGCCCCACTGTTCCGTGATTTCGGACGCGAGGAAAAACTCTTTGGACCGCTTTATCATCGCCGGAAGGGAGCCTCCGAGATGCTCGAGCACTCGGGGAAAATAATTAATGAAACTGGAATTAAGGCCAAATTTTCATTTTACTCGACGCTTCGTAGTAGCTAACTTATTTGTTGAGATTGCGCTGGTCCCGCGATTAGGGTTTGCAATACCGAACCAAAAATACAATACCGATATTCGGTATTTTTTTAAACGTTGTACCGGAATACCGGTATTAATACCGGTATTAGGAATTTTCAAAAAGGTACAAAAACACAGCTGTTTCTTTACCATATTTATTAGTTTTATACAAAAAATAATACATAGACTATAAAAATATAAACAATTTTGTTATGTACAAATATAAAATAAAGGAACAAATGTTATAATCAAATTTTATTAGTAAGAGCAGTAAAATAATAATTTTTAACATTAGAAACAAAAAATATAATATGAAAAATAAACCATTACATAGTATTATAATACAATAATGGAACAAAACATGTAGTATTATTATTAAGAAGATACTAATAACTAAGAGTAAATAGTATAGATGCTAAGAGTAAATATAAAATCTTGTTGCATAGTCTATTATATTGTATAATATCTATTAATAGAAAAAGACATTAACTAGTTTATTAACTGCATATTTTTGAAATGTGATTGTAAAAAACATAATGCATCCATTGAACTGTCATTAAGTTCAGAACATATTTGGAACATGTTTTTCTGCACAAATTACCTGCAGTTGAAAATGCTCTTCCCGCATCCACGCTGGTTGATGGTACTGTTAACACTAGGTTTACGGAGCTCTAGAAATAACTATTTCATTATTTTATAAACATAACAAGAATGGGTCTATCCAAGTTTTTGGCCACTTTCCCAATAATAAATATATACCCAAAGAAATAAATTTGGTAAATAATTCCTCAGGGAAGCATCTTTACAATCTTAGTAATCGCAAATTAAGAATATTATTAGAACCCGTCATTTTGACGGGTCCCGTAAACCTAGTGTGAATAATGAGCGATATACTTCCTCTAAATATTTGCATCCGCGGTAATGTGCCTTGATCGGCAAGCACACACATATCGTCAGCGGCGAACCCTTACAAATGTGAGGTTAGGTTTCAGCAAATGACAAGACAGCAAATGATTGATGTTGGTACTACTGTAAATACGTATTTCACATAAGAGTAGATGTCCAAAAAAATATTTATTATTTATAGCTAATACCGAAAATACCTGTATTTTACCTTAGCAAATACCGGTTTCACGAAATTGCAAAATAGCATGAAACAGCGATATTCGGTATACCGGTGTACCGGTATTGCAATCCCTACCCGCGATCCTTACCAGGCTCGGAATTATTTTACACGATTTTAATTCTTTATTTTTGGATATTCCTCCAACGTTGCACCTTGAAGTGCAACGAAATGTCTATGTAGCTTGTGCCAAAAAAACGAACTATCGTGCACACTTGCAAGATGGAGGGTGATCCAAAAATGTACTTCCTTGAAAGGGTCGATTCCTGAAGTTATTTCAAATAACTTTTTCCTTTGTGAAAATATTTGCGCGGTTTTGTTCGCGAGTTATCAACGAAAAAAACGATGACCAATCACAGGACAGGTCTCGCTCAGCGAGGCGTTGGCATTGGTCGAGCAGGAATCAGTCGCTAGTAACCTCGCACCGATTGGTTCGTTTTTTTGCGTTAATAACTCGTTAACAAAGCCGCGGAGAACATTTTCGCAAAGGAAAAAGTTACTTCAAATAACCTCAGGAATCAGGACACGCTGTATTCTATAGTAACCACTATACAAATTACTATTAACGATCCACATAGACTTGTAACTGTAAGTATTAATATATCTGATTTCTTGCCGTCAATAATGATTACATTGAACATCGTACAATTGGTGTTGAAATTAAAAACGACTTAATACACTCATTAAAAATAGCTTGAGAAAGCGGAGTAAATAATATCGATAAAATTATATGTTAAAAATAACAATTCTGATAATGTTGTACTACTTGCGTCAGTTACATTTTTTAAACATTATTCATGTGCGTCAGATCATTATCAGATGTCGGTATTCTTCACGCACGTGAACAGAATTTGATCTAATCAGTGGACAATCTTATTGTACATGTACGTGATATAAGGCGGTATTAAATGTCCATGTAGTTTCTCCAATATTACTGTTCATAAAAGAAATTATTCGGAGAGTCTAAATATATGTCAATTTTATACATTTACAATTTGCAATAATAATTATACACACACTGTTACAGGTAATCTCGTATAATGTCTAGGCAAATTATGTTTTGCAAAAAAAAAAACGAAATAGCGATAACAGTTGGTTAAGTAACTCGTGTTAGTACTCGTGGTTTTAATACTAACTTTCAAATAATTATGCTTTTGTTCAGGTTACTGTTTGCATACACGAGTAACTTCTATCAGCTACTTGAAAATTCGATGCGATCCTCGAACACCTGATTTTCCTCGCCTTTATGTCACCGTTCCTCGGTGCAAGGGATGTGTACTATTCTCTTTATCGTTCGCGCTCGACTATCAATCTTCCCATCGGGGTCACAGGAAAAAAATTTCCTCGTCCGAGTGCGAGTTCAACTGATCCTAATGTGCCCATAGCATGTCGAACTGCTTTCTAGAATATGCAAGAAACGATTAGATATTCAGTGTAAACACTGGTATCTCCCGCTCTGAAATTCTTCGGCCCGAAGAGGAACACCGTTTTAAGGCGGTAGACTCGTTTTCAGGATTGCAAGGGTGCGGGATTCGCGTTCTCATTTCTCGATAATACGAAAATGGGGGTTTTCAGTAGTCAAAAACGCTAGATAACAGATCGATCTAGGACGCTATCACCCTCGAAAGTCCTATTTTTTCGTTTACGAGGCGTAATTTGCATTATTCGGCAGCACGAGCTATGAACATCGGGAAGTTAGTTTAAAATCAATTGCGACATTTGTACCGAACAGACAAACAGACAGACAAGAAAGTAAAATAGCTACATGCGCAGTCGTGTGCTCCCAAATAATGCAAATTACGTCTCGTAAACGAAAAAATAGGACTTTTGAGGGCGATAGCGCCCTAGATCGATCTTCTATCTGACGTTTTTGTCTACTGAAACCCCCTATTTTTGTATTATCGAGAAATGAGAACGCGAATCCCGCACCCTTGCAATCCTGTAAAAAGTACTCCCTTAATCGTTTTGAAATATTTTACATTTCATGAATTGCTGATGATTTAAAAATAATCCCAAAATAACCCCAGACAACAGATTCATTACTTTTCCTATAAATTTTAATAAGTTCTACACGTTGCGCGACTGCATAAAACGGCAACCACTACTCGACTCACTTGTAAAATCCGGAAAGGAAGACGAAAAATATGGCTGTAATAAGCTGTCAACGATCTATAGCCTTGTTTCTTCTTGGATGCTTTCCTGGAATTCGTCATCGTCGCGAGCCTGGCCACGCGAGTCTGAAATAAAAGGCAAACATAAAATTCGAGGTCAAGTAATTCTCACCGAGATAACGAGCTGGAAAAGAAAAAGAAGGGGCGGACTACGTTGATAGTGTTTACATGGAAGTTCTATCTCGCAGGGGCCAATTTTCGTGTAAAAGGCCCAGTTGGTCGCGTGCACCAGCGACAGGTGTTTGCATACGTAATCCTGATCTTAAAGAGCGTCACGCAGGCGAAGGAAAATATGCAACGAATTAATGTGACCGACATATGTATTCGTCTTCCACGTTGCTTCGTCGTATACTATTCGAGGATATACAGTAATGTTTTGGTACATGTGAAAACTTCGGGACCGAAACGTCACTTGCATCGTGTGCAGACACTGTTCGTTGATCTCGCCCGATTGGCGTCAAACTTGGGACAATACCAATTCGATGATACAACTCTTTTGTTCACAATTTTCTTTCGATACGAAGCTTTTACCAGAATATTATATTTTTGTGAGTAAAATGATACCAAACAAAACACAATTTGGCCGCTCCACAATCTGTGGTTCGTGAGCCGCAAGTGGTCTACTAGTTTATTAAAGTTAGCTAGGAAGGACTTGGAAGGACTTATCGCTATGCTCGCTAGTCAAAGACTGAAAGGAAACCCAAAAGGAGCAGACCGGAAAAGTCCGTTGCCTGCTTGAGATAAGGATCAGGCCTGTATTTGGTCTCTAACCCTGACAGTTAGGTATACAAAACATTCACCGGACCCATGGGTCCGTTGACATGTTTATTGCGTCAGTAATTATCTCACGTAACCAAATCCATTTTTGGCTTTATGAATAGACGCATTGCAACTATGAATCCAACACAGGCCTGCTATATATAGTACCTAAGTCAATTGTAAATAGATTATTTTCTTGATATATTGAGACAAGATATGCCATTCTATTATGATCTATATCGGCTTCCAAAGAAGCCAAACCAAATTTCCGCAAGGCGCCAATGTTCTTTAAGCGATGCATATTGGCAATTTTCCCGTACTTTCAATCGGAATAAGTTTTCTGTGGTCCCGAGAGGAGCGTTTGTGTCCGCCGGTAGAATATTTTACTCGATGATGCTTTCCCCGATAATGGTTTAATGATACACACGTTTACGTCAGTAGCAGATACCCTTTGAAAAGTCTCCGCAGTCGAGTACACGATCGACGGGGTCGATTACAAAGAGATCGCCTTATTACCTGCCCGTATCGGTGTCCTATCTTTACGTTACCTGAAAGCATCGGCGCGCGAATAATACACGCGCGCAAAGAATAGCAAATGCGACGCTAGATAGTCGACGGGGCAAATATATACAACGGAAACAGGTGCCGTAGGCAGGGCAAGATTTATTCATAAGCCGATTAATAAGTTTCCCGTAGACGTCCTGTCGCCTTTCGTCAAACTCAGGTCGCGTCCGGGCCTCGTGCGAGCCTGTAACGAACTGCAGTCAGTCAAAAAAAGTCTGCATATTCATTTCCATTATGCGCTTTAAGCAAAGAAAATTAATTTCTCATCGGAACCAACGTTTTTTCTTCCATTCTCTTGCATTTAAATTAGTCGAAAACTACAAGTTATATTCCCGGAAAATTGTAGTGCTTTTTCTTTGCATGGTTAAATAACATCGGACCATTTTTTAAAGCTTAAAATATTTTCTGATTCAGTTATTTAATAATTGTCACGCCAAGTTCACTGCTACAGAAGAGTTTCAGTCCACTAATGTAGTTTATTTTTCTTCGATGAATCACTTCGCAACTTCTCTTTACACCACCGCTTTCAATACACATTGTACTCTCAAAACAGGCCAACTACCGAGCATGTAGCAGATTCAAAAACACTGAACGTTCGATCCTTCCCAGATCTCTGTCAGATTGTATCGGTCGTTTATTTATAGAGCTCAAAACACAGTGGTCTCTAAAATAACATGGATTCTTTTGAAGTCCGTTACGCTGCACGCGCGAGACATGATTTTTTTCGAGTACACATTTTTTTCGTCAAACTCTCTTTCATCCGAAGCGGACGCTTTGCTACGAAGAGAATTCGATTTTCGCTCGCTCTTTTCCCCCTTTTTGCGAACTAAATACTCGCAAAATTGAATCGAGAATTAAACGTTTCAAAGAGTGGGTTAATTTTCGAATGACCTTGACTTCAGCCGCGAGCAGGGCGTGATTGATTGCAATGTTCCACTCGAAAAAGGAGAAAGGAAATAGGTCAGGCACGCTTTGCTAACTTCAGTGGCATTCACCGAGCATGAATGGGTCCTCGAATAAGATCTCGGTGATCGAATCTCGTTTTCCTGGCGGCTGTTTGGTCGTCGCAAGATCGCGGCATCATCTTCCTCATAACTGAGCAGATAAGGCTCTAGCCGAGCTGCAAACACAAAGCAAGTATTACTTATGAAGATGCCACGACGTTGCGTCACACCTTAATACCTTTCCTGAATGTTAGGTTCCGTATAATCTAAATTTGTTTACATAATATTGCATATTATCAACGCGAGATCCATTCTTCGCCCCACCGTGCAAATTACTCGGTCATAAAATACTTTCGAAGCCTTGAAAACGCTCTAATTGAAATCCTTTGCATCGAGAAAGCTGAACATTCCATTAAAGAATTGTACGCGACTGCTAATTACTCAGGAAATACATTTTTAATCTTTCTGGGATTAGGTTAATATTAAAATTTAAGCAAAGAACTTCCGCCTTCGAATCTGTTGTTGTTACAATTCTTGGAAAAATTTTTCCATGCTTGCAGAATTATTTGAATTTGAACATTTTTGGAAAAAGTCTTTTCATTCTCACACGTGATGCAGAAACATTTTCGAGGAAGACTATTTGAAACACTAATCCTACCAAACCCAAGACATCTAAAAGTGAAACACCGTATAGAAGCGAGAAGATTGGATTTACTTCAACTTTGTACGGTTTTCGTTATAATACGTGCTTAAATAAAGAAGACAATTCCAATTTCAAACAGTCATTTCCTATGAAAACGTTTTTATAATTTCAATAAATATGGCATAGAAAACCGGTCAATTTGACCGTGGTAGGTTTAGTGTTAAGGACTTTGAATTGATCCGAATTGTATGATCTTTTTTGTTACGAAGATCTAAATTATTTCGGCGTAGATCAAGCGTTGCTATAATTTCGCGCGGCAGTGTAGGAAGTGGATATTTCCGGCTAATGAAAACAAAGTTGCTCCGATACGGCACACAGTGGTCCCAAATCCCGAAAAAAGCGGCCAAAACCTCTAAACGTACTTTAATGTACTCAAAAATTCGTACTCAGGGGTTTTCGGGGTCGTTGATTACGAATATGAAGTTGAAATTCCAAAAAACAATATGGCGGATCCAATATGGCGGACATGTACATTAAAAAATGGTTGGGCCTGCTTGGAAAATGATCTTTTTGGGATCTTTTCATTTTTTTTATCGGCAGTTTCCTTATACTTGAAATATATGGATCTGAAAGTTTACCCTCGTACGAGCAGACAGGCAGCTACCGGCAGTTGGTTTTTATCAATTTTGAAAGGTAAATGTATTAGCAACACGTCAGAAAAGGAATTTGGATGGCACGACGTGGAACTTTTAACTTATGTCTACGCTTCTACAATACGCGCATCAAGTTTTACCTTCTACGTTCTCCAACGTAACGACTAACAATTTTGAAGATACAAAAACAGATAAACATTCTACTTACTTCCAGGAACAGCATCCAATTTGTAGAATTGAAATTGATGCACTATTTTGAAAGTTATGCGCTTTAGAAGGGGGCGTTCAATTTCCTACTAGTGCGCGCGATAAATGCTCATCGAACGAAGGCTAACTTTGAACTGACTACTGAACCGTATAATAAACTTTTTACGTTTTTCCTTACTGGCATTCAGTGGTCATATTGTCACTGTACCTAACCCTAAAATTACAAACTCCTAGGAGGAAGTTCATTTTTGTAGGTTTTGACCGCTTTTTCGGGATTTGGGACCACTGTGCGGCATAAAGGGAAGAGACGACCGAGGACATGAGTAGATTAACCAGTGCACCCTGTGTATTACGACGCATTATATTTGATGTTCATCCAAATTGACCGAAACTTAATCGAATTCTACCCGTTTGATGGAGACGTCGAATTTCGGCAGGTTGAATACCATAGATACGTGACACAGGAATTGGATCGTGACGTCGGTAGATCGACTGTAGTGTGTACAGAGATAACGCGAGATATAATGCAAGCCGGTACCAGCTCGTCAAAGTGAATCTCCGGACCGTTGAATGGAGTATCTACTAATTCCTGTTCTCCGTTTGCATCCCGATTGCACACGGGTCTATTCTCCGTAGCGTCGGACTCGATGAGACGCAGTCGACGCAGCTGCAGCTGAAAGGGATGCAATTGATGTTCGAAACAACAACGGATCGGCTCGTAGACCTCCTGAAATTCGAATCCTTTCAGTCCGATGCCCTCCGAGTCAACGACTACTGTTTGAGCGGCGAATATGTATTTAATCGAATATTGTTAGTTCGGATAATCGAGGTTCAACTGTACCGTGAATTAAACAAGTATAATAATTAATCATCGAAATTGTATTGCGTTTGGGCTTATATCAACCCCTTGCCGTATCTTTTTCTTTACAGTTACAGTGATTAGAACGTTTTTATGCAGAAAAATGACGTAGAAGGGAAAAGAAAATGTATATTTTTTTCTATAGCTACATTTATTTTAATGCTTAAATATTGATTACAAACGAATCAAATTTTATTTCGTCTACAATGAAACGGGTAACAATCATACATTTGTTAGACTTGCTCGTCAAAATACGGCAAGGGGTTAATCAGAAAAATGTCACGAATACGTTGGTCAATGTTAAAAATACTGCTGTTCAGTCAACAGAAAATTTATACGAGTATGTACTTCTACACTTTTTACCAGTAGCATATAAACTATACTAGACTTCAATGAACACTCGAATAAAAATGAATATTAATTGTGGTACATAATTCCTATTAATGTTATCGCTTCGTCAACATGCATTCTCATTTGCGTATCGCAACGTGTTTACAAACAGTGTAAATTCATTGCATAACAATTCAACGATATAATATTCAGCACACAATACCCATATTGCATTGTGCTAACCATACCGTGTACACTGTACAGCCATTTCCTCGAAATGTAAACATGCAATTTGAAGAAAGTGTAAAACTACGATGGTCTCGAAATATCTTTCAAGAGTCCATTTTAAGTATTTAAGAGACGCGAGGCGTCGGGAAGCGGTTTGGATCACTCTATTGCTTTTTTCGAAACTAGACACTTCCATTAGGCCTCAAAATGCAAACACTATGCAGCAGCGATGGGAACTAAATCACTGTCTCGACGTTACTTATCCCGGATCATAATTAATACTCACTTTATAGTTACTAGTTACTAGTTACTGTAGGCAATAACAGTTTGTAACGATGACGTGACAGTACGTACACTGTTCACTCATTTGTTTTACTTTGTCCTTGCTTGCTGTTGTCACTAGCGTTCGCTTTAGAATAATTTTCAGGAGTAGAGCTTACAGTTTATGTAACCAACCAGACTATTATTTTACAGTTGATAAATATTTGTTCCCCAATAAGTGTGCCCACTCTCAGGTCTAATGCACAGCTTCCCCAAGCGACATATTGACTTTACCGCAAAGTTCTGATCGAGTGTGTACCCTATTTTAGGGTCTGCTGAAAAGTTTTCAACAACGGTGACGAACGACATTTTCTACAGCGGATAAAAAAATTGAAAATTCAATAATATCTGAAGGTTAAATTTCAAAACACCCAGAGCTGTGTAGAATATTATTTTAAACAGTTTATAGCAAATAGTCGATGTTATTTTAAATGGTATTTTGTAAATCAAATATTGTATTCATAAGCAGAGATTTTTTCAAATAGTATTTTATTTGGATGATGCTGGAAATACTGAAGCTTATAGTCGAAATATTTTATTAATCAAACATTGTCTCTAAAATGGATCATAATTAATATTGAAAGATAAGCACAAGACACGCAACGATAAATATAATGAATTCTAGTAAAAGAAAGTTTATTTGCTCTGCAATCTACGTGAAACGAATAGTTTCTCAAAGTAACACTATCAAATCAAGGAGCTAGAATAAAACTGATTTATCGTCGGGTGTCTGTAGAATGTCGAATGATTCTATGTGTATGTAGAGATCCTAACATCGCAATTCTGGAAAGGCAACAATATGTTCCACACTAGCGTCCATTAACAGTTTATTGAATCGAGTTTTCCATTGCTTACACAGCTGACACGTTGTTCCCTTCAATCGGGTGATTTTTTAATTTCAACGCCTACGATGTCGTAATAGAAAACAAAGAAAGTTGACATACAATTGTTTCGTCCCGATCAAACTAAACACAATGCAACTCGTACTAATACGGACGAAATACTCGTATAAAACAGTGAAACGAAAGAATTATTCAATGAAAAGTTCTCGAAAGGTGATCTGTCGAGCGCGAGCGACAGGTTGGCAGACAATCGCGCCAGACTGCGCTCGTCGTCTTTTTGTTTTCCGAAACATGTCAGCACGTGGTCGTTGCACAACGTCGCTGGTACTTAATTAACGAGATTAGATTGTCGTCAATACGTCAATACAGAGTCCTTCAATGGATCTTCTTCCGAGAAATTGCTCTTCGAGCATGGATCTTTCTTTTTTCTCTCTCTCTTTTACAACGCTACCGGTGTTCGAACACACGCCGCGCTTATAATTAACCGTTTCACGGGGTTATTAATAAAGTTATCGAGGGCGTGTGACGATGATGATTTATTGATCAGCATAGAAAGCACGGCGATACGTATCGCAGCTTGGAGTATCTGTTCGGCGAAGGTGTGCAAGTGTGCACGCGTATCGATGGCAATTCGTCGTCTTTGACGCGTTTCGCGCTTTCATGATCGATTGACCGACCTTGACACTCATCGAATTATTTAAGCGGTTGTATTATCGCGGAGACACAGGCTCATCTAATTAAGATGGCGTTGGCACGAAGCTGGAATTGACCTGCTTCCGCCCTAATCGATCAACAGAAACAGAGCACACGGTCCCGTGAAATCATGGTTTCAGGGGTGTATCCGCGAGGCTCTGACACTGGAAACAACACTATTGGCTTTTCAATATCGGCCAGATGACTTCTGTGGTCATCAGGCTTTGCAGAGCGTTTGACAATTGGGACGCGACAGTCTGTAACCCCTGCCGCTTCAGAACCGTAGAACGACACGATACGACAGCTATTTCTGTTTAAGCGGGTATTCTAGCGTAATAGGTCCGAAAATCGATTTCTTTCGCATGCATCGGAAGTGCAGCATTTAAAACATATGATCCAATGATTTTATAGCAGTGTTCGAGATAATAACGAAATTATAGATCGTTTAGCGTGGCGGGTTTTAATGGCTGGCGATAAGGAAATTTAACGTTTAAACGCGTTTTTCGTATATTATTGCTACAATATTTCAGAGACTACTGTACCAATCTAATTGAAATTTCGCGTATATCTTCAGCAGATGTGCGTCTCTCCTCGGAACCATAATCGTGCCAAAATGTATTTTACAACACAGAACAAACGAGACTGTATATATTCAAAGTTCTGTCACTATCCTAATTTTAAAACTGAATTTTTAGATCACGTTTGCAAAGAAGCCTAAAAAACACATGTCACGTTAACATTCTCTCTTAAAGCAGTAACTGGATTTAAAAGAGGAAACGTCGACGGTGATCGATTTAAAAAAAATCGAAACTTTTTAAATCCTTCTGTAACGCGTGCGACGTTCAAAGGGGGCTCTTAAAATGTTAAAGTAGAATTTGCAAAAATGGAAAAAACCGCAGAACTTTCTTAATCGGTGGACCGTAATGGCTGGAACTTCGAAACTCCACGGTTTTTTGCGGCTATACGATGCCTGCCGGTAATACTGAACATCGCGTAATATGGCACATCGTAATATCTCGACAAAGAAGTAACGAACATTAAAGGTAATTGTGAATATTAGTTTCCGAGAAGCAAAAGAAAATGATAATTGAGCATCAGTTGAACATCCATTATTGAATGAAAAATTTTTTTATTTTCCATGGCGTGCAAAGTGCAAAGAATTGTGAAGGTATAATTCTTCGTTTAAAAAATTGCAGTGAAAAATTACACGTCCGTCCGTTGTCCATAAAATGTTAGAACAGTGAAAGGGGCGTATCGAAAACATTTCAGATTTAAAAAAGATTTAACGTTGCTAAGCAAGAATCCCTGAAAATAATCTTTATAATCGACACTGATCGTTTTGTCGCCACTACTACAATTCTCTGTTATATACCTTTCAATATCATTTCGTCGATGGGAGATTGATGTTCCGATTGTATCAATTTTATGGGTGACTCGTGTATTTCACTTGCCGGTACTCAGCCGTCCTCGACATAGCTGTTCAAACAGATAAAAACACGATGACGCAATATCAAGAGACTGTAGTGGCAGGTTTTATAGAAAAATTTGCAATCTGCAGATACTTGTAAATTTCCTCGTCCCCAGCGAGCCACAACTTCGTTTTAAAATAGTGTTCTGCTTTAGGAGCCGAAGCTTCTATTTTTAATTTTGTCGCAGGTGTCTTTGCTTGATAGTTTCGTGAAAGACTATTTTTCGTTTGTCACCAGCGACTGTGAATAGGGCTAAACGAACTCGTAAGTTGAATGTCTGAGAAAGAGGGAACAAAGATGAATTTGGGGCCATCAACCAATATGTAATGCGTTCAAGATACTGTATTCCGTTTTCTGTAAGAGCGTTGCAGATCCCAAGCGAGTGTAGACATGGACAAACAGATTCAAACAATTTTCTAGATTGTTGCTGCTGTGACCTCGCCACCTTTTATCTTTAGGATCGTTGATTTTTCAAATTTTCGGTATAGTAGGACGTTTGAAAAAGCTTAGCTTTCATCTTCTTCAAGATACGACCGGAATTAAATTTCGTTGAGAAATAATGGAAAATTTAGTTAGCAGATTTTTGCCTGTCGCGAAGAAAAAGCTGACGGTCATGCGCCGGTGCACGCACCGACTCTCGAACTAGTTGAACGAGCTTACGCGCGCGGACGTGAAGCCTAAACGTAATCTTGTTAGTGAACTTTGTATTAGTGACCGACAACAAACGATGTGGGTACTTACGGACAGTTGGTGGCGGTGAAAAGTTGTAGGGGAAAGGCGGCTATGCCTGGACACTTAAATAAAGCACAAACAAAATATACACATAGTAAATAAATCTTAATTATCTTCGGAATATAAGCGAAAGACACTTTTGATTCATGATAATTAAACGTAATAATATAATAAAGCTTCTGTATTTGCTCCGGACAAAACTGTCATCGTATTTACCGCACTCTGTAATTATGGTAGTAACAACTGCGAACTGATTTCCCCATAATGTACTTATAGCTATGTCTATTTATGAGAATTCGCATTTGTAAACATATGTCTGTATAAATTTTAGTGGTCGCTAATTACCTAGATGTTAATGCGACCTGCATAAATTAAATAATTAAAAAAAAAAGACTTTCATCGCTCACCGACAAGCTTTCGGGTTCAGGTACTCTGTAAAAGATCGCCTTTCCGGACTTGCTTCGTTCTTTTTGGATCGAATGATATATTCTGTAAGTATCTTATCGTCCTGTCGATCAATCAGTTGTACACCGCTCTGTTTCTGGTAGACGTTAACACCGTGATATTCCGCGATCAATAGAGTCCCCCCCATCGTTCCTCTTCAGCTTTGAAACGGGCTTTTATCGGCGGAAAATAATGCTCGATTATGCGTCCAGCCTGTGCTCGAACCGATTCCTAGACATTAACGTTCAGCATAACTGACGGCACGGAAAGCCGCGCTTTCTATGTATAGTTAATGATAATGTATGTTCTTATTGTTAGCGGTAATAGAAAATCGGCGTTTTATTTGATGAAGATCCTTTCACCAATAAATCGATCCTTTTCCCGCGTTATACCTATTGGAAAACGTGCTGCATCCTATATTTAGGTTTGATAACATGACTTTGTGAAACGATAGACGATTCGAATTTCGTTAATCAACACGAAATTCGTTCGATCATATTTACTGTAGGAGATTGTTCACTGGGAAACATGGTTTGATCACTCGTGGCCTATGAAGGTAAACACAAACATTTGTTGCATGTATTCCGTTAATTGGTATTTTATTCGTAAGATACAACGGAACTGAATCGTTGACACGTTGACAATATATTGTACGTTAGCGGAATATACAGTAGTCCACGACAGTCGAATGAAAACGAATAAGTACTCGGGATAACAGAGAATCTGCTGTTGAGGGAAAACGGGGTATACATATATACGAGGTGTGATCAAAAAGTAAGGTGACTTTTTATTTTTATCAAAAAATATTTATTTATTCATCAATATTTATGTTGTCCCCTTCAAAGTAATCCCCCTCAGATATAATACACTTGTGCCAGCGCTTTTTCCAATCCTCGAAGCACTTCTGATAAGCACTTTTTGGTATAGCTTTGAGCTCTTCCAGCGATGCAGTCTTTATCTCCTCGATCGTTGCAAATCTCCGTCCTTTCATGGGTCTGTTCAGTTATGGGAACAGGAAAATGTCGCAGGTGGCCAAATCCGGTGAATATGGTGGCTGAGGCATGATTGTGGTGTTGTTTCTGGCCAAAAAATTACTCGCAAGCAACGATGCGTGAGCAGGTGCATTATCACAAACTTCGCTGACACACGTCTTATGCCCAAAACATCCGTTAAAATTGCTTGGCACGAACCAAACGAGATGCCGACATCATCAGCAACTACTCTAATGGTAATTCGACGATTCCCCAACACTATTTTCTTCGCTTCTTCAACGTTTTCATCGGTTGTTCACGTGCTGGGGCGTCCAGGGCGAGCTTCGTCATTAGCATCTTCTCGGCCTTTTTGGAAGAGCTTGTACCACTTATGAACATTTTTTTACTTAGAGTACATTCACCGTATGCCACTGTCAACATTTCAAGTGTTTTGGAGCACTTAATTCCATTTTTTACACAAAATTTGATGCAAATTCTTTGATCCATTTTTTTTCAACAGCAGAAAATTGCCGAACACGCAAAACACTTCTAACCTTTATGCTTCTCGCAAACAAACAAAAAATGCTATATAGCTGAAACTGTGAACATATGTTCGAGACGAGTATACCAGCATAAGAAAAAGAAGAAAACGAAAATCGACTGTAGGTATCCCGCGAAATTCAGAAAGTCATCTTGCTTTTTGATCACACCGCGTACAAGGTCCTAACTTGAATGGTGGGGGTTTAGGAATTGTAAGGGCTGTAATGTTAAGGTCAGAGTTTTGAAGATGACATCGCCAAGCAAAGGTTCGAATATGATGCGGCAAGGACAGAGGTCGAGGATAAGGCAGAGTTTGAGGATGAGTCAAAGATGAAATCATGAGTTTGTATAGTAAAAAACAGTAAGCCGGGTATCTATGTACAATGACATGACGTTGATATACAACACATTTAACTTCTGTAATTATCGAAAATTGTGAAACATTTGCTATTAATGCAAACAATTTTTGATAGAGCATATTGGACAAAGTTCCGAAGCTATTAAAATGTAATTTATCAACTGTCTGGAAGTCCGAAGAACTTTACACAAATTTTCCAATATTCGATACCAAAGAGAACTGGAACTTGGAAACTAGTTTGCGGAATGCAGTCTATAAACCTGACTATAAAAATAGATTCGTAGAAAAATCTTCCGTCGCGAAGGATATCCTCTCGGAACATACGTGACCAAGATCTAAGAAATATCTCCACCTGTGAAGTGTGCTCCACTAGTTACGACTTTCGAGTGTCGAAACTTGTGACACACATTGGCGAGGTAGAAGTTAGTCAAGTTCTTCGGGTTTTCTTGTTGAACTTATACCTCTGAAAAGTCAAGAGGATCGACGAGGAAATTTATGAATAAACGTTCATCGAGTTTTCTTGATTTACTCAGTGATAATTCATCGTGCCTTACGGAAACGTAAAGTCACTCTTACGTAGCCTGTTATTTCACGCAACGCGGGTTAATTAGACCATGCCTCCCTCTGTTCCTTTCTGCCAGCGTGTCTATTATTTCCACGTTGGCAGCGAATTTTAACGACCTCTTGACATCGTATATCAGCATTTACGGTGAAAAAGTTTTTTGACTTAGGAAGTTGCATTATCGTACCTTATCTACGGTGCAATTTATTACATTCGGAGTCGGACCCTGGTATCGGGAATGAGACACCGGGTCGCAAAGTATACTGCGAACCCGCGGGGAATCAACCCTAAAGAGTTTTCATACTTTTGAAAGATGAAAGCTCTCCGTTGCTGTGTCGCTTTACAGCTCCCGGGCAAGACTCGGCCTGCCCCAATATCGATTTGCACGTTGCTTTCGTCTCACCTGGACCTGCAGATTTATGCGACGATTGTTTCACCGAGTATTCTATCCATTGTTCGTTCAAAAACCAACGATTTTCCTGTGACAATGGCATAAAAACTTTGGTCACGTCGAATTTCGCTTAACCCGTTGTGGACGAGGATTTTTTTTAAATACTTAGGAGAGTGTGATGTTTTAAATTTCACGAAATTGTGGAGCTACAATACATCTGTTAGCTATCAGAAGTACAAATAAATTAACTATTTCCTTATTTATTTTCTAGTTTGGTGGACGACAGATGCGTGGTTTGTCCCGAAGCTGGAGACTTGTCAAATCCGCCAAAGAAGTTCAGAGGTAATTTCTACATCAATTATAGTAAATAAGTATTGTTTTTTTTAGATGTGATTTATGTCTAAATATCTAAGTACGTTCTAAAAGATTAATTAATCGGACATTTTCTTGAAATTTATTTAGCTTGTGCTTTTAACTATGAATGAGAGATTGACCTTTATTGTCGTTTTCAGATTGCCTCTTCAAAATATGTCCTATGAACCGTTATTCTGCCCAAAAGCAGTTTTGGAAGGCCGCAAAGCAAAGCGCGAGCGGTACAGATGCTGTGCTTCTCAAAAGACTTCACGTAAGCTAGTTTTGCTTATAATTAGAACTGACAATTAATTGTACCGGGACGCGGAGCTTTATGCAATAGAAAAATGTTCTGTATCCATTTTGGGAAACAGGAGTTAAATAGAATTCGATTTTTTCCTTCAAACATATTAGTAATAAGACAGTATGCTTCAATTTTCTCATAAACGCATAACATCCGCAGTCTAATACAAGTTTGACCAATTAAATGCGACGTGCCTATTCAGCACAAAAGGTTCTCTCTAAATGAAAGATCTTATTTCAAATTTCTGCCCTCGTCATTGAAAATGCTATAAACTTTTCAGCACGCCGCCGAAATAGAAAAGAAGCAAAATGAGACTGAAAATAAGAAATTGCTGGGCAGCGTGGTCTCCTACGGCAACGTCGTTCAGGTAAGATCCTCTTGTTTTTCTAACATTTTACTATATTTTTACATTGCCCCAGTTATGCGAAGTAAATTAATTTACCTTGTGCTTCACGCCCGAGAAGGTCATTTAAGCTTTGTGCATCAAGGACACCGGCTTTTACGCAAACTACGTTTAACCCTTTTTTGCGCGATGGGAAAACGTAGGTAAAAAACATTTTTGGCATCGAAGAAAAATAAGAACACCCAGGACACATTGTAAACACAGTATGGACTAATTTATTTTTAATTCAGCTTAAAATATAGTCTCCTATAGTTAGGTCGCATTTAGGTTTCCACGTGACCTCGAACAGCGATTTCATTTAGACACCGTTGCGCACGTTGTGCAAACTATTTTCTGCATTTTTTTTAGTCGAACGGAGAACGGTTTTCGTAACAGCGTGTATTATTACAATTAGGTTTTCCAGATGGGTCTAATTTCCTCGTGGTCTAGCATTTATCGTAAAAGCAATGCGAACCGTCACGATAAGCGATCGTCAATTATGAGAATCTACTTCCTCTCTGGTATCGAGGTTGCTAGCTGCCGCGGAAGGCGTCGCGTCGCCGCGGCTCGGTTCCGCTTGTAAACAGAGAGGTTCATCCCTCGCGAGACCGTTCCTTTTAATTGCATATTGTTTTAAGTATATGATTGAATGAATTATTAATCGGATCGGCGGTGCCATTATTGTCAACAAGAGGGGAACGACGTTACCGCCGAGCGATACTCGGTTCTATGTGTTCTGCAGAAGCGAAAGGTGAAGCTCCCTTGAAACGGAAGAGGCTGGGAACGCCATTAGTCGTCTAATTAACATGATCCAATCATGCCAACCGGGGGCGACATCGCCTGAATATCAGGCTACTTCGTTAGATCCCACTTTGTCACTGAATTATGGCATATTTAAAAGTTAATACATTCCGAACACACTGCCTGTTGACGTCAAACGACTTCGTCATTTTTCTAATCTAATTTTTGCAACTTTGTGCATTGCCGTTACTCGAAATTTGATTTCAGAACTCCCGAAGTTTACGTTAAGCTCTGTTTCACCCCTTAATTAGAGCTAATGAGCTGCCTCTTGTAGATATTCTTGTTATTCTTTGTTAAAACAGTGTTGAAGATTGCTTCATCTCATGTATCCTGTTTCAGCTGTTGCACCTTAAGTCCAACAAGTTTTTGACGGTGAATAAGAGGCTGCCGGCGCTCCTCGAGAAGAACGCGATGAGAGTCTACCTGGATGCAAACGGGAACGAGGGTTCCTGGCTGTACATCATGCCGTTTTACAAGTTGCGTAGCGACGGCGATAACGTTGTTGTCGGCGATAAAGTGATTCTGGAACCCGTAAACGCTGGCAGGCAAGGTATACACGTTGCGGCCAATTATGAACTGAGCGACAACCCAGGTTGCAAGGAGGTAAACGTCGTGAATACGGCGACGTCGTGGAAGGTGACATTGTTCATGGAGCACAGGGAGAATCAAGAGGAAATCCTGAAGGGTGGAGACGTGGTTCGGTTGTTCCATGCTGAACAGGAGAAATTTCTTACGATGGACGAGTATAAGAAGAAGCAGCACGTGTTCCTGAGGACCACTGGTAGAACTAGTGCCACTGCGGCTACGAGCAGCAAAGCTTTGTGGGAGGTCGAGGTGAGAACAGCTGAACAATTTTATAATCATATTTCCCAAAAGAAATATAACTAGACAGGTTCTTGAAAATTTTGGGAATCTAATACGTTTGGGAATTCCGAATATTCTCGTTTTCAATTTGATTGATGATAATTTTTCTCTACAGGTAGTGCAACATGATCCGTGCCGAGGAGGTGCTGGTCACTGGAATTCTCTTTTTAGATTTAAACATTTAGCAACAGGTCAATACTTAGCTGCTGAGATAGACACCGACGAACCACGCGAAACCACAACAGGCAAACGTGGTAAGACGTATGGAATTATTTTTTTTGCTGCAGTGAATCCCTTTAGGGACTCTACACGCTTCGTTAAATTGTAGAATCACATTCTCGTTTGAATCTCTAAAATGCACTAGGAGCTAGCTCAAGTTACAGTTCCAGTCGTGTATATTTAGTAGATATCCATCGTGTACTGAAAGCTCAAGTATAATGTGAGTTTTATTTGCTTTTATAGATCCCCCAGGATCAGTGTACAGACTGGTGTCAGTCCCGCACAGTAATGAAATCAGCTCCTTATTTGAATTAGACCCTACAACGTTAACGAGGGGCGACAGTTTGGTACCTCAGTCATCTTTCGTTAGGTTACACCATATATGTACAAATACCTGGGTCCATTCAACAAGTGTACCCATTGATAAAGACGATGAAAAACCTGTTATGTCAAAGGTATTCTTCATTAAACTTTTTGATCAACTCGATATTATTACAATACCGAAGCATCTGAAATATAATTTTTCTGTCAGGTGGGTTGTGCAATTAGCAAAGAGGACAAGGAAGCATTTGCTCTGAGGTCTGTATCGCCTGTCGAAGTGCGAGATCTTGATTTCGCAAACGACGCCTGTAAGGTTTTAGCTGGAATAAGTGGTAAATTAGAAATAGGTACGATTTCCCACAATGAAAGACGAGCTGTAACTAGTTTACTGCAGGATATAGTATACTTCATAGCTGGACTAGAAAACGAGCAGAATAAGTCTGAAGCTTTAGAGTTAGTTGTTACTAATGCAGTAAGAGACCGACAGAAGTTACTCAGAGAACAATATATACTCGGCCAATTGTTTAAAATACTTCAGGTATTATGGGTTGTCTTTTTACTAGAGGTGTGCGGAAACCCAAAAATGTAGACTCGGGGCGGGTAGAGAATTTTATTCAGGGTCAGGACGGGTTCACGATCCGATGCCAGCCCGACCCTTGCCGACCATCGGGTACTCGACATTTTCGGGATCTTGCACACCTCTACTTTTTACCGACACTTTTAGTCTTCAATTCGTGTATTGTAAAAATTATGATTTACAGGCTCCGTTCTTAGAGTCTGCAGAGGGCGAGGGACCATTTCTTAGAATAGAGGAACTGAATGATCCTAGGCATGCACCATACAAGTATATGTTTCGTTTGTGTTACCGAATTTTAAGACTTTCACAACAAGATTACAGAAAGAATCAGGTATTTTGTTTTAATGATAGACATGCATATGTATTTAAATTTACATTGTATTAATGCAGCTCTTACAACATAGGAATATATTGCAAAACACTTTGCCTTCATGCAAAAACAAATTGGATACGACATCCTAGCAGAGGACACCATCACTGCACTCTTACATAATAATAGAAAATTGTTAGAGAAGCATATTACGGCTGCAGAAATTGAAACGTTCGTTGGTCTTGTTCGAAAGAATATGCATAATTGGGAATCAAGATTTTTAGATTACTTGTCAGACTTATGTATTTCTAATAAGAAGGCGATAGCCGTGACTCAGGAGTTAATTTGCAAGAGCGTGTTAAGTGAAAAGAATAAAGATATATTACTAGAAACTAGGTAAGGTGAATCAATTTTCTCAACGATGTTTGTTTCGTTGGCACATGTTGATGTATAATCAATTTTCTAGGATGATGAAAACTCAAGTTGAGGTGGAGGAACTTGACGAGAAACAAGAGAACGGTGAACCACGAATCACTGTTGTTGAGGAACTGGAAGTATTTCTTCTATGGAAAAACGCAACGGTTAGCATCTATACAATGTATATCGTTCAAATGCCAGATGCGTATTTATAAAATTTGTTTGAAGTTTTTAATGTTGATGATGCAATTTACAGAAGTCAATGTCTTTGAATGAGTTATCACGGGGAGCAAAATTAGGCAGTGTCCAAGACATAGCAATATTAGACTATTATAGACACCAGTTAAATCTTTTTAGCAATATGTGCCTGAACAGACAGTATTTAGCTTTGAATAATTTATCACCGCATTTAGATATTGGTCTTATACTGAAGTAAGTTGGACACGTTTTACCTCTGAACTGTTTGCTTTAATGCTGAAACACAAACGAAACTTCTAATTAAATATTTAGATGCATGGAAGATGAAACAGTGCCATACGAGCTGCGAGCATCGTTTTGTCGGCTCATGTTACATCTGCACGTCGATAGAGATCCTCAAGAGCAAGTAACTCCTGTGAAGTATGCACGTCTGTGGTCTGAAATTCCTTCGAAAATGAGCATTAACGAGTATGTAAAAATATAACGCGTGGAATAATTATACGCGTTAACAAAGGTTTATTTAATGTATATGACAATTTCAGCTATGACGCGAACAGAATGCGGGATCAAAATAAAGAACTCGTCCGTGCTAAATTTAGTGCCACTATAATGTTCGTGGAAGATTATTTATGCAATGTAGTGGAAAAAATGTGGTCGTTTGCTGACCAAGAACAGAATAAACTTACGTATGAAGTAAGAAGAACAGATTCAATGTCTAAGGCATATAGTACTCTCCAAGAAACATTACTCAAATTTCTAAATTAATTTCAGGTAGTCAAACTGGCACGCGATCTAATTTACTTTGGATTCTACAGCTTCAGTGACCTGTTGAGACTAACTAAAACGTTGCTAAGCATTTTGGATTGCATTTCAGAAAATGACACTCCAGACAGAAAAATTCCAACCGGTGAGATTGACTGTAAGTTGGTCATTTACAATCATAACATCTTTTTGTACATACACTAATTTTTTCGACACAGTGTGTTTTGTACATACAACCGGATAGCATATTATAATTTCGCTCATAAATTCAAAGGTGCTAATAATATAGTCCAAGTAGTATTTACGCACAATTAACTTTGTAGAATAGTATACCCAATGATACAAATACATGTACCAAAGTATGCACATATAAATGTAATTAACTGATTTCTTCTACAAACTTCTAAAGCTGAGTCTACGGATTCTCAGGAAACAGGTAATGCATAACTACAAATTAATAGCAATTTCAGGTTCCTTAAGTAACGGTCTCAAATTTATAACCAAGTTGAACAATTCATTTATGTTAAAAAGACCATTTTCACACAACGTCGATTGGATCATTTGAATTTTATTAACTGCATGGTTACCTTCCTCCTTACGTGTTCTACATTCCACATTTGTTAGTATGTAGATATGTATTTTGCTAGTTTTTGTGTACTTTCAATATCATTTTTTCAATATTTCATTTAACATCAACACCTTTAATTGGATCCTGTTTAAATTCATATCTATAAGTACTTTGATATTTATAATATTATATAATGAGATTACTTCTAATATAATTCTTATAAGACACAGTCGAGGACAAAATTAAGTGGACACCGTTTAAAAACTAATAACTTTTTTCAAACCGGACCAAACGACGAACATTTTTGAGATGTTAGAAGGATTAGCTTACTAGGTAATGTATAAAAAAGATTAATGAAAAATTACCATTGTTCGAAATTGCTAAGAAAAAATAAAGGTCACGATTTTTAGCTTTTGTATCTGTTCCCATAATGAAAGTTTTAAAAAACCCAAGTCGTTTGATCCAGTTTGAAAGAAGCTATTAGTTTTTAAATGGTGTCTACTTAATTTTGTCCTCAACTGTATATTCAAAACTTAGTAAAAGATATGCTTTTAATAGCCGAGGGTGGAGTACTAAGATGTATTGGAGATATGGGAGCAGTAATGACAAGTCTGACATTGGGTTCAGCTGGGCAAGTACTAGGGGGAAGTACATCTCCAAGACCAAAACCACTTTCACAGAAAGAATATCCACTGGTGATGGACACAAAGCTGAAGATAATTGAAATCCTACAATTCATTCTTGACGTTCGATTGGACTACAGAATTTCCTGTTTATTAAGCATTTTCAAGCAAGAATTCGACGAAACTGAAAAAGCTTCTAACGATTTGAGTCCTGGTCAAAAAACCATCGATTTGGAACTAATTGGGACCCAAGCAGAGGGTATATTTGGAAGCAGGTAACACATCATTCAGCGTTTTTAGTTAAATGTTAGATAATTATTTCATAAATGATACATTTTAGTGAGGAGTGTGTAGCACTAGACTTGGATGGTCAAGGTGGCAGGACATTTTTGCGCGTTTTGCTTCATTTGGCGATGCACGACTATCCTCCATTAGTTTCTGGCGCATTACATTTGCTTTTCAGGCATTTCAGTCAAAGACAAGAAGTCTTGCAGGCATTTAAACAAGTACGTTATATCATCTTCGATACTACAAGTAAAAAGAAAATGAAGATTCGGGTTTTTGCACAGCTCTAATATTAATACAAATATTCTAGAGGATATTTTCTTTCTAAATAGGTGCAACTATTGGTGTCTGATAGCGATGTTGAGTCTTACAAACAAATCAAATCGGATTTAGATGTTTTACGACAGTCTGTTGAAAAATCGGAACTTTGGGTGTACAAGTCTAAAGCAGCAGAAGAACATGGAGGTAAGAAGAAGAAAAGCAAGGAAGAAGAAGATGATGGAGCTACACCCCGCAAAACACCACCTCAGCTATCCACATCCGATAAGAAAGGTAAGTTTACTTAAGAATGTAATGAATAGGTAAAAATTGAAAAATGATTTCTTCATTAAAAATAAATAACATTTGCAATTATAGGATCTGCAATAGATTTAGACATTGGTCCCCCGTTACACACGGACCAAGCTGAGGAATATAAAAAGATACAACAGATATTAATTCGTATGAACAAGCTATGCATTCAAGCGGTGGGTGGTCAATTAAAACCACGGAAACACGAGCAAAGACTTTTACGCAACGTCGGAGTACACACTGTTGTCTTAGATTTACTACAAGTTCCATATGATACCAAAGAGGATGTTCGAATGAACGAGTTGATGCGATTAGCACATGATTTTCTACAGAATTTTTGTTTAGGCAATCAACAAAATCAGGTTTTATTGCACAAGCATCTCGACTTGTTTTTGAATCCTGGTATACGCGAAGCGCAAACAGTGTGCAGCATTTTTCAGGATAATTCTACTTTGTGTAATGAAGTGAGCGCTAAGGTTATACAACATTTTGTGCATTGCATAGAAACTCATGGGAAACATGTACAGTATTTAAAATTTCTTCAAACAATAGTAAAAGCTGAGAATCAATTCATCAGAAAATGCCAAGAAATGGTGATGCAAGAGGTGAGTAATGAAGCGTATGATTGTATGCAAAGGCTTCAATGTATATTTAAAATATAACGATATTGTAGATGGTTCAATCTGCTGAAGATGTTCTTGTCTTTTATAATGACAGAGCTTCTTTCAACCATTTTGTGGAAATGATGCGGTCTGAAAGGCACAGAATGGATGAAAGTAGTCTACTAAAGTATGTATCACTGACACGCATACATCTGAATCCATTTAGCAGTTCAGCTATGTTGTGCAATTTATGTGATTTTTTTTTTAGGTATCATGTAGAATTAGTGAAACTATTAGCTTGTTGTACGATGGGAAAAAATGTGAACACAGAAATTAAATGCCACAGTCTTTTACCATTAGATGATATTGTTGCTATGGTATCGCATCCAGATTGCATACCAGAAGTAAGTATTGCGTTGACTAAGAATCTATTTTTATCAACGATAAGTTTCTTCAAATTTGTATATCTTTCAGGTAAAAGAAGCATATATAAATTTCCTCAATCATTGCTATATTGACACAGAAGTGGAAATGAAAGAAATTTACACATCGAATCATATGTGGTCATTGTTTGAAAAATCTTTTATTGTAGACATGGGTATAATAGCAACTGCCACGCATGATCGTGAACATGCTGATACTACTTTGGAAAATTATGTGACAGGTTGCCTAATGAATATCATTACGACATTCTTTAGCAGTCCGTTTTCAGATCAGAGTACTACAGTGCAGGTACCGTATTTATTTGTTACGTTCTTTTATGTTAAATTTATCATTTTAATTTCTGTAAACTGTTTTCATGAATACATACATTCTATCAAGTTTACGGTGTAATCAGTACAAGCCTCCAACAGAAATGTTCAAATTAACGTTAATATTTGTGTGGTGGATATGGCACCTTTTTTTGAGTATGTGAGCACACTGATACATACATGAATATTTATGGAGTTGAAAGAAAGTCATCTTTTCTTAAATGTATTTATGTGATCTTAATTAAAGCACAACTGTTCGTATTTTCACATAACATCATGTTTTGCTGTTCATTCTGTGAAAAAACGTGTATCTTTAATTAGTATATACAATTAGAAACTGTGGCTTAATGTTTTAAGCTTTCGATAATTTTTCAATTTTGCACAAGAATATACATACACTAAATTCAGAAAAATCGATTTCTCTTCTGGAGAAATATAACTATAGATTCTTATACTAAAGGTGCTTCTATCCCTTTACGGTGGTTTTTACAATTTTAAGAATATGAAATCGAATAATTTGAACTGAAATAATTATTGTTTCATTAAAAAAACCTGAAGTTCATCGAAATAGAGGTAATTAGTAGATACAAATCTGAAACTGCTAGTTTTACCTAATGTAAGAAACTTGAATTCCGTACTCGTATAAAGACAAGCTTAGGTAAAGATATGTGACCTGTACTATAGTAGATCATAAGTATAATTATAATGGTACCATGTAAACGTACTTTCAGGCACTTATTCTATAAACATATGAGTACGACTAAATAAATTGATATATTGTAAGCATACGCAACACAATTGACATATTACTTAACTTCGCGCGAAATCTATGCAGACATTCTGATTATTTTATCTGATGATTTCTTGCTTTGCATGATGAACACATTAATTTGATTTTTCTTTGAAACCAAGTACATATCACGAACACGTAAAGCCATTAGCTTTTATTTAAATACGTTCACTTCTTCTGTTCTTGTTTCAGTGATATATTTTATTTTTCTTTATTTTTTTCTTTATTTTGCCTATTATAATATGGTAGGCCAGAGTGTATTGATAAATTGATTACTACTTCGGTAATATAATTATTGATGTGTGCTTGGTAATTGGTGATTGCATCAGCGGCATGTTCTGTGTTTTTGGCATGCTACACCTGGCCTTCTTTGACTCATCAACATTGGTTTACTGGGTCTGGGTGCTGGGTCTATATGGTGGTGGGTTGATTTACTAATAGAAACATCTGCACGAGGCTAGACTATATTGGAGCATCAAGGAGAGTGACCGGATTACTGATAATAATCTTACTGGCTATGTGAGTATCCAGTTAAAAATGCTCAACCGGTATTGAGCACTTGTAAATACACAGTTATACTAACACGATACATGGGGACATGATGCTAGAGAATGACATTGGTCGTGAAATTTCAGATTGGAGAATAGATTTTTGGCATTGTACACAGAGTAGGGTGGAAATCGAAGAAAATTCGAAATGAATATGATATTCTAAAAATTGGACATTTCATATGCGACAACCTAATAGAATCATCTCTATTCAGGTTGTACTTTGATTTCCCTCTTACCTAGTATACAGGGTGTCCCCTTTGAAGTTTCGCACGCAGTTGCTTTTTAATCTAGCTCGTTGTAAGAAATATTCCAAATAAAACTTACTCTGTTACGGGGAGAACACCTTATCGTGGTCACAAATCTTCTTCAGATACACGTGCTTCCGTCTAGCTAAGTAAAATTCCACCTAGAGAAGATTTATGACCACCATAAGATTTATGACCAGCACTTCTTCGAAACAGAGTAAGTTTCACTTGAAATACTTTTTACAACGAGCTATAGTTCGGGAAATAATTGCCTGCGAAACTTCAAATCGAACAACCTGTATATTTTCTGTTAGAATATATGTAACTTGTCAATATAAAATGTTTCTTGTACATACATGTCTGTATAATACAACAATATGAATATGTCAAGTACAGTAGCATGAAGCAAGAAAAATTCTAAAGAAGAAGCGTATACTTTTATAGTTCTGGTTAATGGTTTATAAGTACAAATGATATAATATGTATTATTATAAAATTATACTAACACATTCACTGTCCTTATGGAATAAATTGTAAGACTATTATTCAAATTATTAAAAATACTAACAAGTGTTCTTTTGTTCTATATACTAAAAATGTTGTCTAATTTACGTGCTTTTAAAACTTTTCTATTCTATATATTTTCCGCAGCATGAGTCTACGAGTCGATATATTTACAAGTCTCCTTATTGAGACTGCTTGGCAATGAGTGTGTTATAGTGAATGCAGATAATAACACAACTAATACTAAATTCTTTAATACATTAAAATGAATGCATATATTTGATGTACTTTGGATTACTATAGATAGGGCTTTACGTTTAAAGGCTTGATTTACACAAGAAAATACAAACATATGTAAATAATATAAATTATAGGAGTATAATAATGTATACATTTTTGTACATTGCGTTTATTGCTCTCATATTTTAGATGTTTGATTCTCCTGTAACAATATTAACAGAAATTTGGGATTTTTTTATAACAGACACGACAACCTATATTCGTTCAGCTGCTACATGCAGGTTTTAAAGTATCACAATGTGCATGGTTAAATGCTGGACAAAGATTCAATGTGGAAAATTGTATAAGGACATTGTCTGATGTGGGTGAGTGAATATTATTTTAATACTATATTAATACTTATTAAAACTTAGTAGAATATTATTCTGACCTTAAACAAATTTTCCTTTTTCTTTCATTAAAATTTGTTCTGTTTTGTTTTTAATAGCCAAAGGCAGAGGCATAGCCATACCAACAGATTTGGAAAGCCAGGTTGCTTCTATGTTTAATAAAGCAGCAATGCTCAGTAGACAAACAAGCAAATGGCTTCAAGCTGCTAAACAACCGAAAATAGAACGCACTCAAAGCCAGGTAATAATATAAACTATTTAGAAATTATTTAAGCTTCCAAATATTATTATTTTCGCGAAAAATATTTAATTAATTTGTAATAGATTCAATCTTCAAATATTTAGAGTGACTTAATTGATGAGGATACTAAGGATGAGGTAAAAGTCACTCATTAGAATTTAGCATCTTGCTAGTTTGGTACAGCTTAACATAATATTTAGTGCTTTAAAGCTAATAACACTGTTCAATACAAATATAGGTTTCTAATTTTCAAAGATGCTTTTTTATAAATTTTTGTGTGCCGAATACGGATGTGTAAATTTTGTTTTTCTTCCATATACAATTTTTTTAAAAAGATTCTATTTAAGAAAAATATAGATTGTCTTAAAAAGCGCAACTTAGAAGTTCGAGCTCCGAAATAAATTAAACATTTATTGAACAGTGGAATTGGTCAAGGATAATATATGTAGTGTAGATTTAGCTAAAACCACAATATTTGTTATTACTGAAACAGGGTAACGTATTAGTATTATGTACGTATGTACAATATTATTAAATTGTTAGAATTATTAAATGAGGATCACTTAAAAGGTATTTTAAGTTTGTGACACTGCTTTGTAACACTGTAAAGTTTCAAGTAGCATATTTAATTATGCACATTGCTAAATGAAACATCCGGAATATCGAATTAAGGGGTTAGCGACCTGTATTAGAAGAAAGTGTGATTGCACATTAGAAGCAATGATTATGTACATAAATATATATATATGAAATTAACATAGGATAATTAATATTTATTTAGCTAATGCGTTTGGACCGAAGTATTATAGAAGGTTTACAAGATATAGTGTCATTACTGGAAGAACAATTGAAGCCATTGGTGCAGTCAGAATTGTCATTATTAGTGGATATTCTCTATCGACCAGAATTATTGTTTCCAGCAGCAACCGATGCTAGAAAAAGATGCGAAAATGGCGGCTTTATCCGAAGGTAATTTTTTCCTATAGATTAACTTATATATATTCCTTTCTTGTTATTTTGATTTTTGTTTTAGATTAATCAAGCATACAGAAAAATTACTCGAAGAGAAAGAGGAGAAATTATGTGTCAAGGTGTTGAGGACCCTCAGAGAAATGATGGCCATAGATCCTGAATACGGGGAAAAAGTGAGTTTCACAGAATTGTGTTTTGCATGAGCTATAATAATCATTATCATACAGAAAGACACGATAATGTGGAAAAGGGCATTCAGTTGTTTCTCAAGAAATATTGTAGTTATTAATTAATGGTGACGAATCTTCCAGACATGCTTAATGCTTGTTGCTTATTGAAGTAACATTTCCAAGGTAAACATTATGCGCGCAATTATGAATGTAAATGTAATCTCTGCTATTGAATGTACAATTTTATATGTATTACAATTATATTATTCTAATTGTTATAGTCTTGCGTAGATCTTGTAGTAGCTGCAACACGTTAATAAGAAGAATTATAATTAAGGCATATTTTACGATAATATCAATATTTATTTATGCAAACGAGTAAAGATCTATGTGGTTCGGTCACGTCGAAGATAGATCACAAATATCAAAAAATGAATTGTATTTTAATGAATTCTATACTATTCAGTTTCTAGAGCATGTCCCATACGATGAGGATTCGACGCCGTTAATTAGCACCGCACCATGTATTATTGGTTGAACATGTTACCGTTTCAAGTTCTTGTTGAACCTAAAAATCTATGAAAATTTGTGTTTCCATTTCCACTTGTATTTTACATGTTTGCCGAAAAGCTAAATGCCCATATGTTTCACGGCACTTTAGATGATCAGTACACAATATTACATACATATAAAAGTTTTTTTAGTTGGCAATATAGAGACCGCGAATGAGATAAGACGCAATTAAGCTTTTCTGAATTACGCCATAGAGTTAAATAAGCAGTGGGTGAGTAGGTTTCGTAGAATAGATATGTAGGTAAAGATGTTTTCATGCTGCAAACGAAGAGCGAAGGTGTCTCGGCAGAAGAAGAAACAGAACAGCAGACCGAGCTACAAGTCGGAACAGACTGTGTCGACGAGTCTGAGACTCGTCATATGACTCAGCAAGAGCGGGTAAAAATTAAAAGTAGATAACAACGGTAATTTGTGGGCACAACGTATATAAATTGGCAATACCAATTTGATTTCTATTTCTGAGAGTTTGTCTCACCATCACTCTAGCGTTATTTATTGTACGTATGCAGTGCGAATTACAAGAAACACACACGGAAATATAATACATCTCATTCTTTGCACTTTGAGATCAACTGTGGCGAGACAGTACTAGCGGTGTGGGAGGGACGGGTCGAGACACGTCGGGTTCTCGAAAATTTCGGGATTCACAAATATCTTCGGGAATCCCGAATATTCTCATGTCATCGAATAAGCCAGTCTATGTATTAACAAATTATGAAGAAAAGTAATAATGTTTTCCATTTTTTTTACAAGATTGCAACTTCACATAAATTTTTTACATTTTTTAATTCATCACGAATACCGAATGTGTCGTTCCTTACAGTTTGCACTGTATATTTATAAAATTTTCAATATTGAACATCTTTAATTGTCACAAGTGTGTATGCACACGCATAGGATGTCCAGCTAATAAATAAAAAGATTGTCAGTGTGTTTTACTATTAAAACCACAGTACATATTTATATTTTTCAATTGTACAAAATATGCATATTTAAACACACTTTAATTATTTGCTACTGCTTGTAAAGAACTGACTTTATTACATTATATGATACAATCAATGAAATCTGTATAAGTACAAAAATAATGTACGTTGTGTAAGTTCCTTCTGCATGTGCTTGAACAATTTTCTTACATTCACTAAGTTCGTGCTCTGCTTTTTAACTTATCTTCTCTTGTTACTTTTTAGAATAGATATTAGATTTTATATACTTGAAGTAATTCTGATTTACGATAGGGGACTCATTTGTTGAAGCAGTATTGAGTTTTTTTTTAGACGGACAGTTGGAATAGATGTTTAAATAAATGTTTGAATAAGTTGAGAAATATTCAACTTATCGTGAATCAAAATTTATAGATTTATAGCATACCAGTTCATGTAGTGTAAAATATCTCTTTTTAAGTACATCTCAGTATGGGCATAGAGTTTAGAAATAGAAATAAGACAATTTATTATATTTAAATATGTATATACACTTCTTTTACAGATAGGGTGTACCAATACGTCATTAGATACCTTACTGATAGAAATTACATCGTTTTAGGTGTATGTTAAATAGAATGAGAGCAGCAGTGCAGATTATTCACATAAAATCATTAAATATTAAACAAAATTATTCACACAATTCGTTTTGTGAATAATATCTTAACTTTTGCTTTACCTTAAGCTGTATATATATTGCCACATATAATATAGATCGATTTCTAACAAAATATTTTAGTAGTTTTGCTGCTCTCATGTACCTAATTAATCCTTTTCATTTTGTAATGATGTACATTTTAACTATTTGTACTCTATCCAAAAGTTCTCAAATACCTTTTATACGATTCTGATTGCTCTGAGAAATTAGTGTTAGTATTGCATTTTATCGAAACATAAAATCGATTAGGATTTTTTATAGACACAGTACGAAACGCACAAATATCTCTGATACTTTAGTGCACAGATAATGTAAATACACAATTTATCTACTTTTATTATTAGACAACAGGCTAGGTAAACATTTTTATGATATATTGCAAATGGTGCACGACGATACCCTTTGGAACATACTGGATTTTTATTCAATTCTGCACGATGTATTGGTACATCGCAGTTAATCAAGCCATATTTCACTAAACTAATGTACCTTCTATTTCCTTTTCCCCAGGGAGATGTACTGAGACACAATCTTTTGGCTCGCTACTTTGGGAAAACGTTCATACAAAAGCCGGAGAATGTAGAAATTGGAGTCTCTCACGCTGCTCCAGTCACACATGGACCAGGGGGTATAAACAAAACTCTAACAAATTATTTATGTGCTATTACATCGTACTTGTTTATGAAACTTTTAATTCCTTGCAGCCAAACTTCTGAGCCGAGCAGGCAGGACATTGCATGAAATACAAAGTCATCTTGATCGAGAGGGTGCATCAGACTTGGTGGTCGAATTAGTAATCAAAAGTGTCCATTCTCCAAGCATATTTGTGGAAGCTATAGAACTTGGTATCGCCTTATTAGAAGGTGGAAATCCTATCATACAAAAGAGTGTGTTTAATAAATTAATGGGTGATGATTTGAGCCAGTCATTTTTCAAGGTAAATTTGGGTCTCTAAAAAGATCTCAGCAGCTTCATTTATAAGATGATAGTCACGTACGAAATTAATTTGCAACTTTAAGACAACTCATAATAAGCCATGCTCTATTAAACGAATCTAAGAAATATTGCAAGTTTTGGACTGACAATCACATTGGCAATCATTCATTAATCACTTCATATTGTCACCAAAATTTTTTAGGTATTTTATGACAAAATGAAGGACTCTCAACAAGAGATTAAGTCTACTGTAACAGTGAACACGTCTGACATAGCAGCTAAGGCTCACGAGGACAAGGAGCAGAGTAAGGAAATCGAGAAAATCTCAAAGAAACGTACATCAGGTATAATAGAATGGTATTTCCATTATTTGCATTAATAGTTGTTTACATTGATATCTTCTTTCTATGTAGCGAAACCTAACGGAATCGTAATAACGGACGAGTTGCGGGAAGAATTAAATCAGGCTGCTTCGTCTACAGTACAAGCTTTCGCAAATGTTCGCAATTTGGCTTCCGGTGAGGATCCAACCACCAATGCAGCACTGGGAAGTGCATTGGAGGATATGATTGCCGAGAAATTGGAGAGGCACCGTACTGGAGCGGGCGCAGAAAGAGACGAAGGTCAATTAAGCACGAAAGTACTAGTAATGCAACCAATTTTACGGTTTCTGCAATTGTTGTGCGAGAATCATAATCGCGATTTACAGGTAATGCTGGAATTTATATTATGGCTATCGCACACACTATCCGTCTTGTCGTGTCTTGTCGTGCCATTTGCTTCTGCAGTCGTAACTGCACTATAGTGAGTGTAATTGTTTATTTAATAATATTTGTTTCTGTTGTAGAACTTCCTTCGCAATCAGAATAACAAGACAAATTTCAATCTTGTGTCTGAGACACTTATGTTCTTAGACTGCATTTGTGGCTCAACTACTGGAGGATTGGGGTTGTTAGGATTATATATTAATGAGTACAACGTTGCATTAATTAATCAAACGTTGGAGACGTTGACTGAGTATTGTCAGGGACCATGTCATGATAACCAGAACTGTATTGCTACTCACGAATCTAATGGATTAGACATAATAACTGCATTGATACTGAATGATATTAATCCTTTGGGAAAGACTCGAATGGATCTAGTGTTAGAATTGAAAAATAATGCTAGTAAATTGTTGCTAGCTATAATGGAAAGTAGAGGTGACAGCGAGAACGCGGAAAGAATTCTATATAATATGAATCCCAAGCAGTTAGTAGATGTTGCGTGTCGAGCATTTCATCAGGAATCGTTGGACGATGATGGCGATGTCGATGATTCATCTACCGATGGAGAAGATGGAGTGTCACCAAAAGAAGTAATCATTTTTAAAAGATAGTATGTATAAATAAAAAAAAGGGGATTTTAACATGAATTGTCTTTCAGGTTGGCCACAATATTTATATTTTGTGCCATCAATTAGCACAACATAACAAAGAATTATCGTCAATGTTGAAGCCATCCGAACAAAATAATGCGGACCCGAAGATTAATAAAGCTCTTCAATATTATGCGACTCATACAGCTCAAATCGAAGTATGACACATATGCGTATATGTATTATGTCTACACATTATATTATTTGCTAATATAATAACATATTATCGAATAAATTTTTCAGATTGTTAGAAACGACAGAACCTTGGAACAGATCGTATTCCCAATTCCAGAAATCTGCGAGCTTATTACTTTGGATACGAAGATTAAAGTTTTACATACTACAGAACGGGATGATCAGGGATCAAAAGTTTCTGATTTCTTCGAGAGAACTGAAGATATGTTCAATGAAATGAAATGGCAGAAGAAACTTAGGGGTATGATATCTTGTTAACTTTTTAATGTAAGCTTATTATTCATTTCAACTTTTATCAAACATTTAATGGTGTACTTTTTTATTGTAGGACAACCAGTACTATTTTGGATGAGCAGTTATATGTCATTATGGAGTAATATTTTATTCAACTGTGCAGTACTCATAAATCTTATTGTAGCTTTCTTTTACCCATTCGTGGATACTGTGCCCAGTAAGATTTTAAGTCTTTATCTTCACATGTCGACATTAATTAATGAATATTTTACACGTATGACATGTATGTCTCTCTATTTTAGATTTAAGTTCGCACTTGTCTGGTCTCATTTGGACGGTAATGTTCTCGTCTGCTGTCATTGTTATCACATTACCAAGGGAGTCTGGTATACGCACGTTAGTGGCGTCAACAATATTACGATTGATTTTCTCTATAGGACCAGAACCGACGTTATGGTTACTTGGTTTTCTTACGGTATGTGTAATATCATCTGTAATAGATACGACAAATTTAACTCTATTCTCTATTTTATGAAATTGATAATATAAGCTGACATGTCAATTTTGTTTCAGATTGTATTAAAAGTAGTACATCTCATAAGCATTATAGGCAATCAGGGCACTTTAGCAAGGAGCTTAGAGCAAATAGTGACAAACGTTGAACTTTTGTATCATATATCGTACCTTATATTTTGTGTTCTTGGGATTTTTATGCATCCATTTTTCTACTCAGTTTTAGTAAGTATTCTCGTACTTATATGTAACCATTCGATTCAAAATTTACAATTGAGTTTTTTTTCAGCTTTTTGATGTAGTCTATCGTGAAGAAACTTTGCTCAATGTAATCAGATCTGTTACGAGAAATGGGCGATCTATTATACTCACCGCTGTATTGGCATTAATTTTAGTTTATATGTTCTCCATCATCGGTTTCATGTTTTTCAAGGACGATTTCTTAGTATCCGTTGATGAGGATATCGTGTGTAAGTGTATATTCTAGTAGTATAATACATTCCAAATACGTAGGTATAAATAAAGCATTTATTGAATAATTTCAGCATCATATCCAGAAGCAAATACGGGAACATGCAACGCTGTGAATAATGAAAAATGTGAGGCAACTGACACAGTTTCTCAATACATTTTAGAAGGTATATCAGCTTTTTCATATAATAGATCATTTAGATATCATTTCTTAAAAATTATACTTTCAATTAATTAAAAAAAAAAATTTCTGTAATCATAGTGGCTGATAGGGACAGAAATGCAGATGTAATTAATATCGGCGGGGAGTTAAAAGAGCGATCGTGTGATTCTTTGGTAATGTGCATTGTCACAACTCTAAATCAGGGTTTAAGGAATGGTGGTGGCATCGGTGATATTTTACGAGCACCTTCCAGTACGGTACGTAAAGAAATATGAAAAACCCAAAAAATTGTAACATTCGAAATATCGTTATTTCTGATTCATCCCGTTGCAGGAACCGTTGTTTGTTGCCAGAGTTGTATACGATTTACTGTTCTTCTTCATCGTAATAATTATTGTTCTGAATCTCATTTTTGGTGTCATCATTGATACTTTCGCCGATCTAAGATCGGAGAAGCAACAGAAGGAGTTAATATTGAAGAATACATGTTTCATATGCGGCAAGTGTTGCTTTTTATATGAATAATACTTACTACATCTCGCATGAAGGATGTAATCTGATATGGAATTTACCCTTTTTGTACAGGTTTGAACAGATCATCTTTCGATAATAAAACAGTGTCGTTCGAAGAACATGTGAAGCATGAGCACAACATGTGGCATTACTTGTATTTCATTGTTCTGGTGAAGGTGAAAGATCCTACGGAATTCACAGGGCCTGAGTCGTATGTCTACGCCATGGTGAAGGTAATAGTCCATAGAGCTTCAAAACATTGAGCCGTGCTTTAACTTTTAAGCTCTGTGTACTTTTTACAGGATCGAAATTTGGATTGGTTCCCGAGGTTAAGGGCGAAGTCTTTGGCAGCGGACGAGGGAGAAGGTGAACAAATAGAGTTAAGAAGCTTACAATCGCAATTAGAATCTACCCAACAGTTAGTGAAATGTTTATCTCAGCAACTCACCGAGCTTCGCGATCAGGTAAACCAGCTCTGTTTTATAGAGAAACATTCTTCTCATTTTTAAGCCAATCACACTTCTTTTTGGTTGCGTTAAAAATTTAGAATAAAATTATGTTCATTGATGTGTAATAATGATTTACATTTTCACCAGATGACGGAGCAACGAAAACAGAAGCAGCGGCTAGGCCTTTTGAATTCTGCATCCGCGTATATACAGAATGCACCCGCGTATATACAGAATTCTCCCGCGTAAGCATAGGTTGTGCTCGATATTTCATTTATTTTATAATTATACATGAATCTCAATTTGATACTCCGAGACGATATTTGATGTATAAATTTTTGTGTGTTCTTGAGAAGCATTTAAAGACACAGGACAGTAATATTAGGGACAACACGAAGGACTATTTGAATGAATTACGGACTTGTATCGGCACTGAATCTATTGTTGAATGTATGTGTTACTTAACTTTTAACGAGCGCGAAGAATTTATTATCTTAAATAGATGATTAAAAGATTTTTATTATAATTTGAGTAACTATTCAGAAGCGTGTGTATGGAAGTAGGAATTTATAAATTAATATATCTAGAATTCGTAATGAGATTTACACGTTTTTGCAACGTGTTTGATAGATTTTTAAGAATGTTACTGTTCTATGAAATGGATATGTAAAATAAATGTCGAGTATTCTATTTTGTATGTTAGCGATCCTTTTTTGTGGTTGTGTTAGATTTTTAAATTTGTAAAATAGAAATACGTTTTAATATATTTTCTTGTCGATCGTGTAATTAATTTTTTTCTTGTAAGAACGAGTCCGTGAAATACATTTTTAAATTCATTTGATAACAAGAATTATGTCGCACTTTGTAATATTCATGTTGTCGTGAACATCCTCCATATTAATTGTCAAAGTATACCCAGATTTTTAGAGCACGGGCGCAAAAATTCTATCACAAATTAAACAAGTAGAATTAACATCGATAATGTTTGCATAATATTGAGAGAAAAAATTCTTTTTAATTAGCTTTAACAAAATCAGCTCAAAATTAAACAATCCATTCTATTAAACAATCATCGTGAAATATTTGTTTAAAATAATTTAGCAAATTGTTAATTATACAAATATTGAATTCGTCCATCTGAGAAGCAATTGATACGGTATATAAGGTTGATAAACTATTTATTGTTCCACAATGGTTTCTTTCTCTTGAAACCAGGTGTCAATAGGTATGTAAATCGATTATCGACTAATTAAACCATGATTAAAATGATCGTTCAATTGATTACACAGTAGATCATCTACGCTATCGTTAATCGTAGATATTTCTAGCGGATTAATGCCAATGATTATCATTGTGTAGTTATAACCACGTAAATGTAAATTAAGTGTAATTGTACTAGAAACACGATGAACGGGAATAATGCCCAAATAATTATTATGCACTTATTGTTAGTGCAACTACTACGTCATTGATTAACTTCAAATCACTTCCCATTAACACTGTTTGCCTGGATGACATCCAACATCCGATTGTGTCTACATATAAAAACTTTATATAATATACCTATATAATATATATATATCTTGTATGTTGATAATTTTCTAAAAAATAGCAAAGTTATTATAGGTGTAATGTACATATATTTTGTTCGATGTTATCCATCTCCTGTTACTACTCGTACGCGTAGTTAGGAGTGCAATTGTTTAACTCAGAAGTGTCATTTTACATTTTGTGCCAACTTTATGAAATTTTAACGAGATGTTATTTAATGATCTGTAATCACGTGAGCCCGAACGCAAACGAGTTACCTGTAGATGTACATGTTTCATATCCCGAATGTAGAATGTATAAAGCTATTACCTATTATAGATTGTATTGAAACATGTATGTGAATAAATTGTTCTTTTTTTAATAAACTGGCTTCCCCGATTGTCCAGAAAAATTCACAATTGTTCAAAACCACTATTTTTTTATAGTACGCTGTTTTAAAACAATTTCAGATTTTGATCTATCCAACGAACAGTTACTCTGTCAGTTCCAAAATAAATTGTTCAGATAAGCAATTGTATACGGATAAAATCATTGTCTTTACAGTAGATATACCGGGTGTTAAAAAAATAATGAAATTGTGTGGGAGGCTTCGTTTTCAAGTAAATTAAATTTAAATATTAGTCAAGTACACACACGCGTCCTTAATAATAATAAATAACCGATGTCATGGATTTCACTACAAGATACTATTGCTATCGTGTTTGTAAATTTTTGATAGCAAAGAAGTCCTGACATTGTTATTTATTAAGGACGCATGTACTCGACTGATATTTAAATTTAATTTCCTTGCAAACGAAGCCTCCCACGCAATTTCGTTATTCTTGATTTTCGTCTTATTTCCAGCCATAGAAACGATTTGACCTAATTTGTACCATGAAGTATGAAACCCGGTATATCTCCTGTAAAGACGATGATTTATACAATATTAATAATACCATATTTCTTGTGAGCTTCTATTTGAAGAAGCTGAGAAATTGTGCAAACACTTTTCGCATTCATGAGACAGTGATATGAAAAATTACAAATGTATTTGGTTTTCGTTTCATTTTATTCGTACTTTATATGAAACAATTGACTATTTATTGTGACTTAGATATACGCGGCTAGTACATACATGTAACATGTATTTCTTCTTCCTTAGTTAGACATGCCTTGTGCAAAACCGGTACATTCGTTTAAGGAACAAACCGTGTTACAATCGTTGTGAATTATACTCCGCCGAGTAACGTGAGAAAGAATTAGCTTTGCGTTAGCGCGGTTAACATTGGTTTTTTGTCCCTCTTGAAACTAACAATAGCATTTCGAGAAAACAGTTCACCGATTTCGAACACAAGCCATTGGAAAATTACGTGTCTCCGGGGTCACGATAATAGTTACAATGCGTTAAGTTAAAAGATGTGCGACCTCTCGATTGATAATCTTTTTGTGGTTTTCGTTTTCTTTCTTTTCGACAGCGTGTCGCCTCTTTTCGATACGGTGCAATTAATTACATCGTGACTTTCAACTCTGTTTCGACGAGGTTGCAGAAATCATTACCATTATCATACAAACTTTAATATATCTTCAACTTTCGACGAAGTCGTACTTCAATCTGTCGCGCTTCGTCGTATTTAATCATTACCAGCCTTCACGAATACAAATTACAATCGGGGGAGAGGGATGGGTTGGGGGATAGTTCAGTCTTTCTACTCGCTAATGTGAATTAAGTCTAAAATCGATTCGAAATGAAAAATACGCATCGAAAGCTCTTCTCGTTGATCACCGTAAACGAATCTTTCAGAATTACATATTCTGAGGAAGATATATAATATCAATGGACATTGTAACAAAAGTTACCTTATTAGAAAAACAGAGAACGTTCGTTAAGAATCGATATTGAATACGTTCAAGTATGAAAGGTTGAGAAGAATAGCTTTACTCTCCATCGAAGGTTCGTAATGATTCAGCTGATCCCGTGTTGCACGAGATTATAACATATGCGTCCTTCTTAACATGCATTAAAGTCTCTCAACGGAACTGCGTTACGTTGCAGCAAAGAGCCTTGGATCGGAGTATAACACCTTGATCCTCGACACCTTCGGTTTAAACAAGATCGTCTAATAAATGAAATAAGAATCACCTAATTCATTGTTTATAGATTTCAGTTGAGAGTCTCTTTTGTAAACGTGCCGAAGCTCTTTTTTCTATCATTCATCATCAAAATCATTTGTTCCTATTCATCTATTAACGTTGTTTAAACCGAACGTACGACAATAGAGAGATTACTCTTCATTCGTCGTTCCACATAGTGTTATTATACAGTATAAAAGGAACACACCGAACGAATGACATGTAAAGTGTAACATCTTGGCCAAGAGAAGCAGTTGGAACGGAGGATATTATTTCTAACACGGCGTTACAAATAATCGCGGCGATCGTGTTACAAAATTACAGGAATCGATGGAAACGTTCGCATCGATGGATGGTTCTTCGAGTAGATTAATTCGATTAGTCCACCTGTTCTTTAATTCAATGCTGTCAAAGTCGATAGGTACATCAAACATTCACGTCCTAGCTCTTACTTTCGGCTTAATCTAACAATCAGTCGCGTGAACCGGAAGTCGCCCGGTACAGCTTCTCCATCGTGAAAGATTTTCTTCTTTCCAACTCGTTCGACGTGCTCTCTGTAACAATCTTTTTCTTCGTTTCGTTTTCTTTGTTTTAACATATTACTTTCTAGCAATAAATGTTTCTTTCGCGGAAGAAGAGACACCATTGGATTTCCGGTAGAACGCGGTAACAATTAGTCGAGGAGTGCACTCGATCGGCACTCGAAGCTCGTTCGTTAAAATACAATCTGTTTCCATCCACGGGATCGCCCCCTCGTTACAATAAATTATCGCATAATTTACAATGAACTTCGACCTCTTAACAGTATAGTTCATGATACTCTGTACAAAGCCTACTTTGCCCTACCATGTATGTATGTATGTATGTATATGTATGTATGTACAAGAACTATGTATCATTATATAACTTCTTACACGTTTACTTTGGCATTTGCATGAGATAGGTGACGTGTGGTTCTCGGCTACTTCAAATCCGTGCATCGCGTATTCTTCTTTCGTTTTATTTCTTCTTCGATTTTACCCGCTATATTTATATTTATATGCGTGCGCGGATCGAAACGTCCGGAAGGGATCGCACGAAATCTGTCTGCCTCGGTTTGTGCGTGCTTACACCTTTTTTTTCCTTACAATTAGTCACCACGAAATGATAGAAATAACAGAGATTTTATTACGGATTTTTTGTGTTTACAGTGGATTAAAAAAGTTTCAGAACATTAAATCTTTTTTACAATAATGTAAGTTCAAAAGGAACCGCACTGATATACGACTTACAATTAGACTTGTTAAAACGTTTATACACACGATTTACCAGGATTCATCAGAGAATCGACATTTGATTGTGTTAAAAAAGTGCAACAAAATAATATACACTCCATACAAAACCTGAAATCGGTGCAATGTTTCAGTTAATCCAATATTTACGAAAATATAAAAATACGAGCCAATACTTTTTTGATCCAATGTACATCAAGCGAGAGATTCGAAATGATTAAATTCAATATCGTTTTGCTATAAATATTAACACATTCTTGATTGATTGAGATTTCTCATGAGAACTTACAATTTTTGATAAATAATCCATTAAAATAATTTTGTTTTAAATGGTATAAAAACTGCTTTTTTAAAAAATTGTATAAGAAGAAAAGAAGTTAAAATAATGTTGAAAGTTGTAATATATATTTTTGTGTAGAGTCGTATGCCCTTGTGTTTTAGAAAGATTGTCACTATTTTCGAAATGACAGACACATTTACGCCTCTCCTTGTAGACGTATCACCCAGCGTGTATTTTTTATGTATAATATGTACACGATCTATTAAAGACTTAAAACTAAAACGTGTGGTATACACCGAGCGATTCGTAGTATATAATATCTCTTCTCGATTTTTATCTGTAATTCATATATTTATATATTTATATATATAGTTCGACTAAAGTACTGAATTCCAAAATTCGAGTTGATGTCAATTCAGGGTCGATTTTCATTAACGACGTCCCTTGTTTCGAACAACGCGAGTAAATCGCAGTTGGTCTCACGTCGAACACATTTCTTTCATATTACATACATATATCTCTTATAACCAATTAGTATCCTTCAGATCGATCGAATTGTTGTGGAATTCTTATTTCCCATCGGCGTTCGATGCTCGTGTTTGAACGATGTCGAGATGAATGCAAAGAACGATGTGTTTATATTTATTATATTGAGCACGGATCGACTGGAGGTGTTTGAAACAATCGAATATTGAACATAAAGTTTCCTTCGCAAACGAAATTCCTCATGAAAAATATCATTTGTTTTTCTATGAATAATTAATACTGTGTATAAAGTCCACATATACTGCTCGGATGTACGGAGAACATTGTATGATAAATAGACAGTGGATTTTATGCATTTACGACAAAAACGAGTAAAAACATTAGAAGAATTTAAAAATACGCTTATACATATTATTCTCAACATATTAAACATATTGGAAAAAAAAAATTAAATTTGTATTGCATTCCAGTTTGTTGCAATTCAGATAGAAATGTTTTATTTTGCATAAACATCCGCTGTCTAATAAATATAAATTACGATTGTATCGATATTCGCATGTAACAATTCGGAGACAACTTGTTGCCAGCGCTATAGGCACGATTCACAATTGATTCTATGACTGTCAAGACTTCGGTTATCTGATTGTTTAAGCATTTTTCACATTTCCAAGAAGAATTTGAACACTAAACCTATCACTGTTGTTTTCGGATTTTTATCTTACAATTATTCAAACTATAAAGATACTTCCGTGGGAAATGATGGAGTTGTTTGTATTACAAGCAAGTCCAATCCTGTCATTTTCATGTAAGGCAACGTAGGTCACCTTTAGTTTTCTGTAGGTTTAGTGTTAAAGAAACACGAGCATCAACGTTTCATCTGAACGTAGTATGTACATGTGCGAGAGAATCCTTAGGCTCGTTCGTATATAGTTTCTCATAGAACAGGAACGTTTACGGGCACAATGTATGGAGTTCGTTCACTCAAAAACCGACCACGTAGATCAGAAATATCGTGGTGAGTAGTAGAATCTGTGTTTGAGGTCCACTTCCGGTTGAGGAACTGAGCACATGATTTGGTGCCGGCGATGGTGCGCTTTTGTGGGTGTTCGCGATCACTGATTGGCTTCTCCATTTTATCGTGTAAGCAGGAGCAGTTCTTCCCAATGCTTGTAATCTGTAAACAAATGAATAATCACGTTAGAACCGTTTCTGGTCACACTGTTCTACGCTAATTGTGCGTTTTGATAACATTTCGTTCTAATAACTTTGATGAAGGGAAAATTTTCAACTTCAAAAATTTTTGCTGCTTCAACCATGGAAGCTGTATGAATGATTCTTACGTGGAACGATTCTGCAGACTCCCCTAAATACAAAGATATATTTATAATACTAAATATGGGTGAACTTTTCCTTTCGTAACACGAAATGTTTACCTTTCTCCTATATTATCCAGTAGATTTAGACGAGAAGATGTGAGAAATACAAGTTTCGATCCTGGAGGATCAATGGTTAGAAAGTTATAAACGTTTAAAGTTGAGCGATTTTCAGTGTATTTGACAGCACGCGCTGATGTTGATCACGTAGATTCCCAAGCCGGCCCTCTCTGTCCCCACTACCCGACCTAACCACCAACCAACTAATTGAAATCGCTCAACTTTACATATTTATAACTTTTGAACCATTGATCTTCCATGATCGAAACTTGGATTTCTCGCATCTTCTCGTCCAAATCTACTGGATAACATACGAAAAAGGCAAAACTTTCTGGTTACCTTGAAACATGCTTAAATAGTAAAAAGTAAAAAATCACAAAGTTTTCTTTTACGCTTTTCCTTAAAATTCCCCATCTCAATGTCCATTAAAAACACTGCTGTCTCCTTTCTAAGAGTACGCGGTATTACAATTTATATATAAAATTACGACCACACCATAAACACAACTTTTGAGATAATTAAAACATACTAGTTTTCATGTTCATAACTCTCGTCACTACATTCCCCAACTGTATTTTATTTCAAACATCTCGTAAACGCCCATGGCAGTTCGCGTAAACAGATTCTGGTGTAGCAATACGAAACGTGCAAAATGCAATCTCTGCGTAATAATTTTAGTTCCGGTCCAAATAAATCATACTTCCAGACAATTAATTATTCAGCTTAATTGTAACCTAACGAAGCGAAACAGTGGAGTACGAGTATCTCACGTAATCTATTGCAAGCTGTTTTCTCAGAAACCTTCACAGATATTGATTTGAAATTTTCAACGGAAATGTTGAACAATCTTCGATTTTTGAAAAATTGAATTGATGTGCTAATTCTTAATTATTCTTGTATCGGCCCTTCTTAAATCGAACTATTGTATTCTTGTTTGAATCATTTTATTCACTTTAGCATCTATCTCTGTCTATGCTGACAAAAGTGGAGGCAGAGAAACCTCACTGATTATAAATATGTAACAAAAATGTATTTTCTAAATGCGTAAGATGATTGCATAAGTTCGTGCCCGATTTGAAAATAAAATTCAATGGTTAAATTTTAAAGAATACAGTTTTTTTTAATCAATTATATGTTCTTTTCTACAATTAGAAAAGAATGGTGACTATATAATTTTTTTTTACACTATGAAAATCGGGCACGAACTTATGTAATCATCTAATAGTTGCATGTGAGAATTGTTCGTTGACGCAGATGTCAAAGAATTTTCATGGAACTAACGGTTAGTCCGTCGCAATTTACGAAAAACTCACCTAAGCACTACAGTGTTCGTTTTCCAAGGTAGGGTGAAAGTTTTGTGCGTGTCCCTCGAGCAGAATGTGTACAATCTGAGTCCTGCTGGATCTCCAGTTTTGTTGTGTTCGTGTATCGTCAGATTCCAGGCAGTGCAAGGACCTGTGGGAAACAGAAAAAAAGCAGAAAGAAATTCAGTAAACGCCGCGAACGGTTTGCATTTCTCGCGCGGGGAAAAGTGTTTGGAAAACTTAACGCTATAATTTAATGTTCATCCTCAAGAGTGAAGAAGTTGTACTAAATATCGAGTCATTACGTTTTAATACGCCTCAAGGAGTAATTTCTCCTTGAGTTTCTAGAAAATAAGATACCTTTGAAATTTTTACCTAACGAAGCCGTTTAACTGATTCTGCTTAAATGTTTACCGTACTTTCTGTGCTAATTTGAAAGTTTCAATTCTGATTTCTGTAGAGTCGCATTGCTGGGAACTAGCTAATGTATATATTGTATTTACTTTATTCATGAAATGAACAGTTTTAGCTAGATATAAAGAAAATGAAATTAGTGTTTTTTATAATTAACTAAATAACTAACAAACTACATTTATATGCGATAAAGTTTCTAAAGTTGAACTAAACTTTGTCTAATCTTAGAGAGAGAGGGAGATTATGGGATTATTCTTATATACTATACGAATATAAAATTAGATGAAATTGTATGCAATTTCAAATAATTTTCATCTTGTAAGTGAGCAAGAACTAATTTACATTATAACATATGTAACACAGTATTCGAAAATGTGTAGCGACAAGTGTGAAAAACTGAAAAATTTTATTTCAGGTACATATTTCCCATTTTCTTTTAACTTTCAATCTGCATGGAAATGACTGATTTTCATGAAAGTTGTTGTCGATTAACGATAATCTGGAATAAAGATTGAAGTGCGGTTTGTAACTTAAACCAGACGTACACCAACAATCCAACCGGTATCAATTATTCGACCTCGATGACTATGGAGATATTGACAGTCGAGTCGAACTTTTTCGTGCGTCAAATATTGCATCCGCGACAATTAATTGCGAAACGAGCTCCCTTAATTGGTTGTTCCGGAATACACGTACGTTTCATTCTTGGTCCGAAACTATCTGTGGAAGAGCGAATGTTCGACAATTGATAACGATTCGCCGAATTCATTTCAATATTTCAGTTTTAACGCAATGTTGTAGACCGAAATTTGAAATTATTGTTCTGTTCCTGTCGTTTATAAGGCTTCTGTTGCATTCAATATTTAATGAGAAAAGAAATATTAAAACAACTAATTACAAGTGAGTATTTGCTGAAATAAATTTAGCTGATGTATTGGAGCATTTAATGTTTCTCTTCCTTCAAAAGTAATTTGAAACCGTGAATAACGAACGCGATTTACACGTGCAGTGTTCGTTCTCCGTTGGTCAGGCCGAAACCGAATATCCACGATAATATACGTGTGGGAAAAAAATCAGGTTTTCAGAAATAAAATTGTGGACAAGATTATTGATAGCTCTTCGTTAATTTTTTTTGAAATATAAGAAATTATTTTGACGACGACGTAAAGGGTTTCTAGATTTTTGTATATGTTAATTCTCAAACATTTTAACAAGAGTAAGAAGAGTAAGAAGAGTAAGAAGAGGGAAAATCATGCCGCCAATGCGGAAACGAAGATCGAGTGGTGTGCGAAAGCCATTTTCTGGGGGTCGGTCCACCGCAGTCGGCTTCGGTTCTCGTCTTTGGGCGCTTGTTGATTCGTGATGAGAGAATGCGAAGGGCGAAGCGAAAAGGCGAAGAAAGACGCAGACAGAAGAGAGACAGAGAGAGAGAGAAAGAGAGAGAGAGAGAGAGAGAAAGAGAGAGAGAGAGAGAAAGAGATGGAGGGAAGAGGAAATCGAGAGGAAAGGTGGAGGCAGGCTTTAAAGACTTGGATGGGACTAGTTCGCGTTGTCCCGGTAAATCCGATGGTCCCTTTAATCTCGAGACTTGCTTCGTTTTCGAGGCAACGGTTCCACCGAGAAAGCCAGTTTCTCCTTTCTCCGGCCATTCTGTTTACCTCCTCCTTTCTTTGGTCAGTCCGCTTTTCGCGACCATACTCAATAGCTCGGCCGAAATTCCAGAGGAAGAGCGTAATCGAACGAAATTCAGCGTCTCGGGTCTAAAATTAAGACAAAGAGCCTCTTCGTTCCGCATCGCCTTAGCTTCTTCTTTCGAATTAAGGACGAGGAAGTTTCCACTTTGAGGTCGGGATTGAGAGATTTCCCGGGCTCGTTAAATATTATTTTGCGCTTCTTTTATTTAGCTTGAACTCTTTGACTTAATTGCAGAGTCACTTCAGTGTGAAATGGCTCGTGAATTATTCGAGATATCGTTAAGCGTTGCGGGTAGTTGCGTGAATTAAGGTTATCCGCGGGATGCTTCGGAGACTTCGCGTTGCGAAAAAGTTTACTATTCCGTCGTGTTTGGCGATTCTCTCTTTCCCGTTGTCCGACCGGATTGCGAACCGTGCGACGGACCACAAAGAAAGTTTAACACCGATGATTATATAAATATGCATCAACCACTCGCTTCTTCAAGGTGCGCATTTTTTTCTTTTCATACGTACTCGTTTGCTGGTGGAACGACCGACGAACAAGAAGTCACCGCAAAAGAAGCAAATCTTGACTTTCACAGTAGTAAATCTCAGTTTTAATCATACGTAAAGACACGCGACATAGGAAAATGTAACAAAATTGTTAACTCGAGGCTTTTGACCAGAAAATCCCCTTAATGGAATAAAATAGAGCTCTATATTAGGGAAAACGCAACAAAATTGTTTAGTCGAGGTGTCCGACCAGAAAACCCCTCTAATGAATAAAATAGAGCTCTATATTAGGGAAAACGCAACAAAATTGTTTAGTCGAGGTGTCTGACCAGAAAACCTACCTAGTGAAATAAAATACAGCTCTGTATTAGGACTACTGCAAGAAAATTGTTTGGTCGAGGTGTCTGATCAGAAAACCTCCTAAATGAAATAAAATAGAGCTCTGTATTAAGGAAAATGTAACAAAATTGTTTATTCGAGTTTTTTTGGACCAGAAACCCACCTTAATCAAATATAAATAGAGCTCTGCATTACGGAAAATGCAAAAAAAATTGTTTAGTCGAGGTGTCCGACCAGAAAACCTCTCTAATGAATAAAATAGAGCTCTATATTAGGGAAAACGCAACAAAATTGTATAGTAGAGCTGTCTGTCCAGAAAACCTCCCTAGTGAAATAAAATACAGCTCTGTATTAGGGATACTGCAAAAAAATTGTTTAGTCGAGGTGTCTGACCAGAAACCCCCTCTAATGAATAAAATAGAGCTCTGTATTAAGGAAAATGTAACAAAATTGTTTATTCGAGGTTTTTTGGATCAGAAACCTCCTTAAATAGGAAACCTCCCAAATATAAATAGAGCTCTGCATTACGGAAAATGCAAAAAAATTGTTTAGTCGAGGTGTCTGACCAGAATACCCCCCAAATGAAATAAAATAGAGCTCTGTGTTAAGGAAAATGTAACAAAATTGTTTATTCGAGTTTTTCTGGACCAGAAATCCATCTTAATCAAATATAAATAGTGCTCTGTATTAGGGAAAATGGAACAAAATTGTTTATTCGATGTTTTCGACCATAAAAACCCCCTAAAGAAATAAAATAGAGCTCTATATTAGGGAAAACGCAACAAAATTGTTTAGTCGAGGTGTCCGACCAGAAAACCTCCCTAGTGTAATAAAAGACAGCTCTGTGTTAGGTATACTGCAAAAAAATTGTTTAGTCGAGATGTTTGTCCAGAAAACCCCTCTAATGAATAAAATAGAGCTCTGTATTAAGGAAAATGTAACAAAATTGTTTAGTCGAGGTGTCTGTCCAGAAAACCTGCCTAGTGAAATAAAATACAACTCTGTATTAGAGGTACTGCAAAAAAAAATGTTTAGTCGAGGTGTCTGACCAGAAAACCCCTCTAACGAATAAAATAGAGCTCTGTATTACGGAAAATGTAACAAAATTGTTTATTCGAGTTTTATTTGTACCAGGAACCCCCCTTAATCAAATATAAATAGAGCTCTGTATTAGGGAAAATGCAACAAAATTGTTTGTTCGAGATTTTTGACCAGAAAACCCGCTTATCAAATGTAAATAGAGTTCTGTATTAGGGAGCATTGTTCTATAAAAATAGGCATATAAGGTATAGAAAACAGAATACTCACGGCTCTGCGTAGATTTCACTTCGATAGTGAGCTGTCGATCCGTCAACGAGTTCAAGATCCACGTGCACCTCTGGTGATAATACTGATTGAGCTTTAATCCGTTGCTGGCTAGGTCGCCGCCGTTCACGACCTCGCCTTCCGGCTTATTGGTCTCGTGATAGCCGCAGTAAGTGTCGTTGATAAACTCGTAAGCTGCACGGAAATTGAGGCCTGCCTCCGAGAATCTCGACCATTCGATGTACACTGGTATCCAGCTACGAATGCCGACAGGCAGCCAGTCCTATGCAATAGATTCCAGATAAATTAAACATCCGACACGTGTATCAAATAGTTTTAAGGTTCGTCCCTGCTACAAAGAGCAAGCCGAACGTCTTCACCGGGATTTTATTCGTTGACGAACCGAGTTACAATTTCTAAAGCAACGAGCACCAACGTTTTGCGAAGTCACATTTATTTACAAGAATTTAACAGGTTCGCCAACAGCCGCCACACACATAAAGCAAATCGAACGAATTTCAGAACCTGATTTCGGGTCCGAGGTGTGAAATCGCAGCTTATAATACATATCCATCATGTTTCCCCAACGTTTTCATCGAAAACAGTTTCATTGGTCATAAAAGGCGAACGCGCCTCCGTTGTTATATTCACGCACTATATTTCGAACATCGACGGGAAACTTCACTTTGTTGGCCGTAAAGAAAGTTTACGAACTCCAAAGTTGAAGAAGCAATTTGAAGTTGATCGCGAATTCTACGGGTCGAAATAAAGCGAGAAGAAAAAATCGTAGTAGGATTCTTCAACTATGCGCGGACGTCCTGTGAAGCGACATATAATAAAAGAGAAAGTTTCGACGTTATGATATTCAAGGCAAGTTAATTTCATCAGTCCGAACATATTTCATCCCCTTTTTCTTTCTCCGAAACATTTTGTAAATTGGCGAACGCGAGAGGATCTCTCCGTTCGTCTCGGATCGACATGGAAAAACAATTTCTCTGCTTTCCAGCAGTGCTTCTTGTTCGGAACTTTCACTGTGCGCGCGCATTATTTGTTTTATTCGCTAGTCGGTGAAATCGTTCGAAGTAATTCCAGTGCGGGTTGATGAAATAGGTGTTGAATAGAATGGGAGAGTATTCAGTGTCCGGTCAATACAATCGGCGAGTGCCGCGTTTGTCCGTGAATGAAACTTGAATGAAACGGTGGCAGTCGGATGCGAGCGGCAGAAATAAAAGAGGAAAAGGGAACGGCGGCGGTGTCGGGGACGGTGGTGCTTGCCGAGCGTTTTTCGAATTAAACGATCCCGGTCATTGATGCGACAGCCATGTGCGTCCTGCGCGTCGCCTTCATTCAACGGGCTCTGCAACATCCTTGTTCCGAGCATTAGCTTCGAAAGAGTCCCGAAGAATCGGCTTATATAATTGCCACTTTGTATCGACGTTTCGCATTTCCATTCCTTTTATACGACACGGGATTCATACGCCGATAGCCCCGAGCTACGGAAAACGGTTCCCGCGTATTTCAAGCGCAACGCAATCACCATTTGTTTCTACGCGGTATTCGCCCCTCCGCTAACCTTCTTCTTCTACATGCTAAGTATTAGGTCATCCCATAAGTTCGCACCGTTGTTCGAGCGGTTGCATATGTTCATTTTTTTAAATACCTATGAACTGTTGTTTCACGTATTTTCAGAACATCTGACATCTCCTCAACCGATGAACTTCGCGATTTCTGTACAAGGTCTCGAATTTTATCTTCGTGTGTCTGAGCTGGACGCTCGGAACGTTTCTCGCGTTCTAAACAAAAATTCCCACCCTTAAAACGTTGAAACCACTTACTACAGGTACAAGATGAAAGCGCACTTTCTCTGTAAACAGCACGCACATATTGTTCGTGGCGATTGTTACCGAACTTCCTTCCCGAAATTCATATAACATGAGATGTCGGAAATGGATACGAATTTCGCTCATGATTTTTCACTGCTGGGAATCACTGTGCTCACTATTTCGCGATCTTATACCCACTTATACCCTTCTCTAGACTGTTCCCGAACAGCCACGGTTAAGTGCATTGGTCCCTTATCGCCGTATGTTTATAAATCTACGCGTGAAATGTATACACAAAAGTCGGCACGAACTTATGGAATTACCTAACATTAACGCTCCGACAGCGGACCATTCTTGTAACTGTACAGGGTGAGTCGCATAGACTTTGCATCTCAAATGTCTTTGTTGCTTTTAAACATACGTCTACACCGCGGATCTTCGTGCAAAATAAAAATTTTCTTCGTCAGCTACAAAACACAGAAACGCTGTAAACATCTCTTTCTAATTTTAATAATTTTAATCAATTGAAAATAATACATGGACGTTCATAAATTGTCTCAATGTTTTTACTCTTTTAAATTACGTTCACCCATTTTTGTCATAAATGCATAAAATCCGCAGTCTAGATACATACGTAAAATAGTTGAATGTTTGTTTTCATGTTATTTCTTTCGGAAGATCCCAAGATCACCTTGATTTTTTTAAACGGCACCAACCCGTCTTACGCCCCTATAGGTATAATAACTCTATCAAGTTTCGATCGTTTGAGAGTGTCTAACATTTTCTTGAACCGAAACTTTATGGTATCAGCAGTTTCTCCGGTAATTTAATTTGTTTGCAATGTCTATATGTATATCGATTGCGCTGAGTACTCTTCGCAGAGTAAACTAGTATCTACGGAACGTTGATCTTTCGGAAATAGAAGTTTGGTAATGCTCCGGGAGAGTTTTGAAATTGATCAGTCTTTTCACGCAAGATATTAATCCAGCATACAACGAACTGCAATTTTAAAACTAAAATAAAATAACCGAATCGGTTTTAACACTATCGAGCTCTAAACATGGATAGCATGTGTTGCCTTATATAAATTTCCTCAGAATTTATGTAGAAATTTTGTGATTTTTTTTATAATATGCGCTTGTATACAGAAATGTGTACAATCATATCCAGTAAAAGCGTCATTATAATTTCAATAATTGTAAAATAAAAAACCACAAACCTAGACTCTTGCGCGAACAATTTCTCCGAATTTAGAAATATTAAGAAAATCCAAACGATTCGAAAATTTGTATTGTGTACAACAGTGTATAAATGTATCGAAACGAAGCATGAGTGGTCCTAATTATTTCCTCCATTAGCCTGAAACTGGGCGTGCACTTCATTATCCGATAATGCTCGGTACTATCCGGCTTGTCTGATCGAGAGTTCCATGCGTCTGACCAATTATAGTCCTACACCATTTGCTGGTGCAGAAACTCTTCACGCTATGTCCGAGAACGGTAGCGGTCCGCGTAACTCATCCTGTTCGAGGATGTTAGGTGCACAGTTTGGTGTTCTAATTGAGTTTTCAATTTCCAATTTAAACTTTCGAGACAGTCATGCGTCTGAAAAGATAATTATTATCCCTGGTTCGCTTACCTGATAATTTCCGCAGAAACAGGTGACGATATGGCCGGTTTCAGAGACAAGCAGAAGGTGGTCCATGTTCTCTAGCGACTCGCTGCTGACGCAATGACAGCCGCTGTCCCCGCACTTGGTTTCGCAAGGGTTGTTTGGTCTCCGTTCCGAGCTGCTCTCCACCTTCAAACGAACCAGCCACCGTTTAGCGATCCGGCTTAGAGGATCGCTAAAGGATATTCTAGAATCTTTGATTCCGAATATCCCTTTCGTTACGATTTCCTTTTCGTTATGATTTTGTAAAACGATTACTTCTCACGAAGTGTACTTACATTGTAGAATATGCATAGTACTGCGTTGGCAAGAAAGTAATTTCGGTATTTGAAGGTGAAATAGAACCGAATTTTTTTATTCAACCAATGAACATTAATATGTTTTATATTTTCTGTTTTGTTCGATGGTCTTTTGCCATCTTCTGGTAGCTTCACAATTCCGCGCTTATAGAACTTCTGGTCTTTATCGGCAAAAAAGCGATCCAATTGCGATGTCAGGTCATCACACATAATTTCACCTTGAAATATAGAAATTAGTTTCTTGCCAATTCAATATTTTATAAAACAGTGAAACTGGAGATTAATTTTGACGAGGAAGCGAAGAATATTAAATAAAAATTCACGGTACACTGAATTAGACCGACTTTCTAGAGTCCCCCTTTGCAACACATGCTATTATATTATTTTCAACCTAGAATTTTGTACCTAGTACGATGTAGTTGCGAAATTACGCGTAACTGCAATATGAATGATAATTAGACTGCGGATTTTATGCAATTATGACAAAAACGGGTAGTTGCAATTTAAAACGGTGAACAGATTTAAAAAATGTATGAACATCAATGTATTGGTTGCAGCTTATGAACAGTATTAAAGAACGAAAGAAATGATTACTTGGCCCTTGTTCGTTACAGTTGAGGCAAACGATTTTTATTTTGCATAAAGTTCCGCAGTCTGATGATAATACAGTAAAGTCGCGATATTCACTTCACTGCCGGCCAGCGCCGCAGGGAGGCGATGATCGATCACGGCTCGAGTATATCGGTGTAAACCACTACTAATCCAATTACAAAACTTCTTTATTTTTCATTATTTTTTTATGGTACTTTCACCAACTTATTTCTCGCATTTTTCTGATTAAAATTACACCAAACACGATATAATTTCAACTGCATTTAGCGGTTTTATCGACGATGAAAGTTTCGGGCGAAAGGAAAGACAGCGTATGGGAAAGAAAGAGACGCGGACAGTCGTCGTCGCCGGCACAGTTCAAGGAATGTCCCATACGCTGTTCTTCGTTGCGTTTGAAACTTTCATCGTCGAAATTATATCGTGTTTGGTGTCATTTTAATCAGAAAAATGCCAGAAATAAGTTGATGAAAGTTCCATAAGTATAATAAAAACTAAAGAAGTTTTGTAATTGGATTAATTATGGTTCACACCGATACGCTTCGACCGCGCGATCCGTATTTACACGCTGTCCTTTTCTACGTTCGGCTTCGTTTGTATTCTCGGCGCGGTAGACGCAGTCATAAAAAAATAATATCCCTACACGATATGTCTCCGTGCAGAACACAGCCGTTGGAAAAATATCGCGACTTTACCGAAGTAATAAAATTGTGCCCGCCAGGATAAGGAGATGCCGGCAAATATTTTTTGCCCTGCAGACCGGTGCCAACGGTGGATAAGTATAGATCGGAGGACTTACTCGGATGATGACCGACTGATTAGGCTCCGGGATGAAGTACTGCCTGCATTTTACCGGCCCCTTCATAGCGAGTAATCGGTGAGGCTCCGGATGCACTACGGAACCGTTCACCCGTGACGACAATCCGTAATATTCGACGTCGCACACTCTGGTCGGTTGTTGAGTGCCGCCCTCGCGTTCTGAAATATCGACAACGGCGTCGTCAGTGCGATTGAAATCGCAGTAGGCAGAAGGATTAAAACTATCCTCGATAGCTGATATCTGGCCGAAACGATGGATAATATAAAACCAATGGAACGGAGCGCAACTCGAATCCGGAGGACTTCAAATATCTTATTTCCGTCGATCGCAATCGCAGTCGACTAATCTACTAAAAAGACCCGGCCGAAATCGGATACATGGGTCAAACTGGGACGCATCATCATTTTTATTCTGTATTAGATTTATTTATTGTGCATACGGTTGTTTCGTATGAAATGTCCGATTTATTTGTAGTTCCATTATACGAAACTTTCAAGTACAAAGCTAATTTTACTTTTAAGTCAATTTCATTTCAACCTCAATTCGCGTTTCAACGCGACTGCCGTGTATTTCTTTGTTATGTGTGGAAGAATAACATATCAAATAAATTGTTGCGATTAATTAACGTACTATTCGTTGATAGTAAAGAGTATATAAATAAATGAAGAACGCGGATGTCCAAACAACTCAATTTTGACTGTAGCGCTTGTTTCACATAAAGAGCACTGTATCAGAAAATAATTTCCTTATAGAAGTTGAAATTATACTTAACCTTCGCAAGGTAATGTGGGGTCTCAGAGATCCCAGCTTCAGATTTTTGAAAAAATTTTTTAGATGAACACAATTAAATCTGTTTGTTTACTTTTTATCCTGTATTATTCTTTATCCCTTTATTAGAAACGAGGCTATTTATGACATTCATTTATCGGGGTTTAAGAGACCCCACCTTACAATTTATGTGTTATTAGACCTTACCCTGCGAAGTTTAACACTACAAGAAAACATTAATGTTTATCAGGAAATTACGGTTCTGGCTTCATTCACTAAATTACATTGATTTTGTTGGATTTTCTGGGGATCATGATTTGGCAATCAACAAATTAATAAAAAATAATCAGTGAAGGTAGAAATCATGAGAATAAGGACCTGGAGGCAAAGAAATCTGGGACGCGTGATTCCCGAGACGACCGTTCAGAATAAAGTCCTTACGTTTCCCTATGACGAATAGAGATTTTTCCCATGACAGTTGTTGGCCAGCGAGATGTCTGTGGAACTAGCGCTGCAATTTCGTCTGCGTGCACGATACATCAAACGCAAGCTCGTAACGCTGAAAGCTCGACGACATATCTATGTTGTTACCGGCCAACCGAAATTCCGAGCGCGATGCAAGGAGCAAATGAACGCGGGCGTCAATCATAGAACTGTTTCACCGTGGGAAATCGTGTTTAATAAAGGGTAAGAACGACAGGAACATATCGAAATCCAAATGACTTCATAGTAGATTCAATGAAGATAATTTTAATCGACACGATTTCAATCAACAAACGCAATCGAAAGACTTTTACGAGAACAAGCTAATTTTCTTGATGAAATTTCTTTCACACGTTATCGTTTGAAAAGTTAACCCTCCCACACGTTGATGTTTGAGTCTCTGGCGAGCAAACTATTATCAAGGACTACACGTCGTTGTTATACTTCTTTTTGAAACCTTTCGCTTCGCCTGCTTCTTTCCATTTCGTTCTGTGTGCGTTAGTTCAACTTTACACGGAGGTTCCGGGCGTTTAACGACTCACGAGTTTCCCGGAAATGTTTCAAACAACTTCGTATATTATCTACGGTTTCTTTCGCTTTTCACAACAAGACTCGGCACAATTTAACTGTTTGCCCAGTAGTTAGGAAACGAAACGGGTTTCTAATTACAAGGTAAAATGTTCCGCGGTGGACTACAACATAATTTTGCGCTTTAATGAAACGGGCCGGGAGAGAATGCTTCTCGGGTGAAACTTTCGCGCAATGTGTTCTGCTTCTTATGCACGAGCGAATGAATGTCCCCAAGAGAAGATCATTGTATCTTCGATTCGACGAAGAGTACAATTAAACTCAATCTAATAGCGTAAAATAATATTTTGCCCGTAGTTATTTTATATTGAAGAATTATTCTGGCAGTTGCGTAACAAATTAGACTAAAAATAATTAGCTGAAGGTTACGATATACGCTACTGTGCAAAAGAAAGAAGCACCCATTATAATTATAAGATATAATGACAAACAATATCTTTATGTAGAAATTGTATTGTACAATGATTGATTTATTGTCAGAACTACATATTTTCACAGGTCACAGACGTATTCTCAGAACTGTTCAATTAAACAGCGGAATCCTTCTTCAAAACTTACTGTGTTCTTATTTGATTTTTTACGCTTTTCTATTAAATATGACCGAGTGTTTCTTTCTTTTGCACAGTAGCGTATAAACTGTGAAATAAATGAAGAATAAATATTCAAGTAAAAATAAATTCTAAGAGATAAAATGGAACAGCAAGCAACCAACTTTTTGGTCTCCAAATAGAAATCTTACTTTACGTAAAAATGTGTTTTGGTGCATTTTGGAATCTATTCGTAAAGGATTAGTGTTTCGTTAAACCTTCCCGCAGCCTTCGTATGCTCGAAATTGTGCGATTCAATTACTCTGTGCCAGTCAGGGACACCATCCATCCGAACTGCGCACGCTGTCACGCGGAACTTGCAGTTCTTTAATTGCTCGGTGAAATATATCCTGACTGTAATACGCGCCTGGTAAAATCGTGCGCTACGTAGAAATCCGTGCGCGAGAAACGTGGGGATCTGAAAGTTTCTAAAACTGGTGTCCGTTGAACCACTCGCTCGGCTCGGGAGCCATTACTTTGCGCAGAACACAAGCCAATTTCTAGTGAATAATGCTGGATAGCCACGATCCTGCTAGAGTCTCTTGCAATTTTATTTTTCGCCGGACAAGGGTGCACCGCGCTAGTCGTCAGCCATCCCCATCCTCTAATCTAGACCTGTGTGGACATCTTTGTCGGTTATCCTGCAGTCCATTTTTTCCTGATAATTTCGTTCGAGCCACCACAATTTTTAGACAGTTACCAGAAATTTAAAAAGTTACTTATTTATGTTATTCATGCAAGGGACAAATTAAGATGTATCCAATCTGCGTTTTAAGGAAAGTCATACGTCTGTATAAATCAAAAGTTCTATTGTCTTTGTAAAACAAAGAACGTGGATTTCATTGAATTTATTTAATCCCATGCCCAACGATTTAGTTTACGGTTTCATTGATCAGAACTTTTTTGTGGTTCGTATACTTTCCTAAAAAAGGAAAAAATTTATATTCCCCAATAGCTGTGCATTAACAAAACCAAAGTAGAATTTTGTTTCGGTTTAAAGGAAATCAATAGAGGGGGTTAAGATATGTACCGAACGTGTTATAACTAGACTGCGGATGTTTATGAAATTTTCAATTGTTGTAAGCGAATTTGAAGAAAGTGGAATCACGTGAAATGTAACTTCCAGTGGTAGTAGTCTTTGTAGATCTGAAATAAATAAAAATCGCACTAAATTCTGTAGAATGTTATTTTCTAGCATTTTTTGAAACTTTTTTGAAGCCATAAAAGATCCGCAGTCTAATTACAACTATTTAATAAGAAATATTAGTGTGCCAATTGTTACGAGGCGTTGGTGGAGTTCGCGAAACTTTTCACACGAGTCGAGCGTCTCTCCGAATTGGCAACGTGCAACATACGTCCGACGGTGTAGTTACTGTTTTCCAATTTCGTTTCGTACGTTTTCGATTCTAATTTATAATCCCCATCCCCTTCCGCGGGCGGACGCCCGCTTTCCATCGAGACGCCTGTGCCACGAAAGCGAAATTTTTACGTCTCCCGCGCGAAAATTTCGCCCGGTTATTCGGCGTGGGCCTTGACTTCTCCACGACGAGGAATCGGTCTCTCTGGATGACATAAAATTTTATGCCTCGGATAGATTGTCTGCGGATATCACTACGGAGGTCCTAAAACCGGCCGGAAAAATTCCAGGGCCACGGTATCCGGATACGTTCCTTCGTTCGATGATAATTCAAGTTCTCCACAAAGGAATATTCAATTTATGGAAGAGCACAGCCGATGCTCGTATAATACGTCCATCCAATGCATAAATGTATGACGTGGTAGATCCATCTACTCGAACTGTTTTCGCATCTACTCGCGTGTTACATTGTATTACATCATTCTTCGGGTGCAACGTGCCTCTGATATCATTTACTCTCTCTTCCTTCGGATCTTGAAAAGTCCTTTGTAACCATTGTGGTAGCTGACGTACAGTTTAGAGCGATGATTAAATACAGTGAAGCCTTGATCTAAGAAAAACCCTCGGGTCCGCGCTGTTTCTAAATGCAGTAGACTCGTTTCCAGGATTGCAAGGACGCGGGATTCGGGTCCTCATTTTCCGATAACACAAAAATGGGGTTTTTCAGTAGTCAAAAATACTAGATAAAAGATCGATCTAGGGCGCTATCGCCCTCAAAACTTCTATTTTTTCGTTTACGAGGCGTAATTTCCATTATTCGGCAGCATACAACTGCGCATGCAGTTATTTTTACAGCATGCTGCCGAATAATGCAAATTACGCCTTGTAAATACAAATAATACAAAAATAGGGTTTTTCAGTAGTCAAAAACGCTAGA
>CM052194.1:11583198-11613411 GCA_028455805.1 Lasioglossum figueresi | reverse complement strand
TTTTTCGTTTACGAGGCGTAATTTGCATTATTCGGCAGCATACAGCTGCGCATGCAGGTATTTTTACAGCATGCTGCCGAATAATACAAATTACGCCTCGTAATTACAAATAATACAAAAATAGGGTTTTTCAGTAGTCAAAAACGCTAGATAAAAGATCGATCTAGGGCGCTATCGCCCACAAAAAACCTATTTTTTCGTTTACGAGGCGTAATTTGCATTATTGGAAAAACTCCATTTTTGTATTATCGAAAAAATGAGAACGCGAATCCCGCACACAATTCTTTTAATTTTTATACCTCTCGCGTTCAATTTTGAAATCTACGGTGGTTTCAGTCAGGAGAAGAATGCTTCAATCTTTTTACGGACTTTTCCTCCAACATTCTCGTCCACAAGAGGGTCTTCAGTTTCCTAGTGGCTGTATGTAAAATTAACGATGATGGACAAGAAAGATGGAACTTTTGAAAAATCATAATAACGAGAAATCGTTAACGGAATTTACGAAAACAGAATTGTATTAACGAATTTTTCCATATTCGCGAGAAATATAATTCGAGGGGTGTGCATCAAATTGAGTTCCAGTAAATTGAATACTGGAATGAAGTTATCCGTTATACGAGTATGAAACCAATAGAGATACTCCAGCGAGCAGTTTCATTCGTTTTTATAAAACGATCGTTAAATGGGAACTGATATCGTCAATTTATTGTTTATAACTGGTGGATGAAAGGTAACCGGCGAAGGAATCGCTCCGAAGCGAGGACGCGGCCGAGTAAATGATGTAAGCGATGAAGAACATTACATAGAGATTTAATAGAATGTTTCCTCCGCGTGTCTTGCGTTAGAGTGAATCGCATGGGAAGTACAATACGGCGGTTAACAATTCCACGCAGAGCACACACAGAATTCAAACAGTATTATGGGACCCGAGAGAAATAAAGCTCGCGAAATTATGAAATAATCAGAGAAAATTAAATTGCGACAATATTCCCGCAAATTCGTTGCACGCAGAACTGTATTTTTTTGGTTAAAAGGATTCGTTCGTATCGCGTATTTTCAAACCGCATTAAACGGTTCAAATGGAACGTGCAAAATGCAGAGATTGAAATTTCGTTCCGCGTCTCTAATGAACTTTATACACGGTACAATCTATTTGTTAAAGACTTTCATTATATTAACGACCAGAATTAATAGAGAATGGGTTGATAAAAAAACTAATATGTAAAGTATCAATAAATGGAAATCAACAGTTTCATTAAAAGTTCCGATATTAACGCCAGACACGTGTATGAATATTGAAAAATTAATGAAGTGAATGTTCGTCATTATTTTTACATTATCGACTACCTTCTTTCATATTATTTAAAACTACAAATAAGCGTTCGAGGTTATGAAATTGTATTGTCTTAAAAAAGTATTAGGGGTCTCAGATCGAAAAAATTGCCGTACCATTATTCATAATATTGTTTACATTATTAAATATATTGTTATCTAATCAATTACTATTCGTATACTATATTATATTGTATCAATTTCATGTCTACAAAATACAAAAAATCATATACACTACCGTCTACAAGTATCTGATCACCTTCAGTTTATCGAAAATAAACTGAATCCTATTGTTCTAGGTCGGAAGAAATGTTTAATTTTCAAGTTAAGTTAGCTCCGACTACAAAGGGTTAATATTGTCCGAAAATCCTCTATAGCATCGAACATTGTGGAATGTCTTGTACCCTAATTGCATAGTTACGAAAAAACCTAAAGCGTTACGAAGGTCGTGTCGTTGCTGTGATGAACAGAGGCATCGCAAACAGGTAGTCTAACAGCGAGTAAATCTTCAGGGAACAGATTATCCGAAAAGTCGACTGTGCATTCGTTCCCGACCTTTGTTGATTGCATTTTCCAATCCGGACCAGGGCGCCGGTCTTATCGATCGCGGCCGACACGCGTACGCCACGTGTAAACGTAATAACGTTGACGAACGACGCGGACATTCGTCAATCAACGTCAAATCGATGCCAGCAGTTTGTCGTCGGGCGACTCTCTCGCTTCGTGTCATTTGTCGCTTTTTAATGCGCAGTGATTTTTTCCGGGCTGCGTCATTGTTCCAGCGAGGCTGCGCTTCGCTGCGCGAAATGATGCCATGATATTGTCTGTTAGTTGACGGACAGCGATACGCAATCGTTTGGACATGCGGCCATTGCGAACGGTCCGTTTGACCATTCGTACGCAAGGAATTGCCCCGTGGCCCAAAATATCCTAGCCAATTTGATCGTGCAATTTTTCCAATTACACGCCACACTTTCATGATCTTTCAAAACACCGGTCGGAATGTTAACGAATCTCGTTGCCAGCGGCGGCCACCAGCACGCGAATACGAGTTTCTTTGTTCATTCAGAAGCTAATAGACTCCATTTTGATCAGGTTGCACTGACATTTCGGTTTTGCGTGTTTCACATACTCAACGCTGGAACTACCGAGCCACGAACAACATTAAGTTCAGGCAATTTTTCGCAAAAACAAACTTATCGGGTTGAAACAGCTCCATTTCTCTAAAAAAAAATTCCATGGTTGTGGGTCAAACGATACAATGTCTTCAGATTACCTGGAGAGAAAAAATTTAAAACATTACACAAATCTTTTGCCGAAACGTGTAATATTGTTGATAACTCGCTTTGGTGGACCAAAAATGATCAACTTTAACTTATAAAATTCGATAGATTTTGACGAGAAAATGCCAGAAATATACGTTTCAATGGGCGGAGTTCGCTGGTCCAAAAGTTATAGAAGTACTGGCCGATTTCAAGCGTTTTCGACAGGTATTTTGGTTCTTCTTGTACATGCCATCTTTTATTTTGCCCCACAAATTTGTCGTGAAAGTTTCCATTAATTCCAGAGAAATTCATGCGGGGCAACATTTTGGTTTTACTAATTGAACGAAATAGAAAAACCGCAAACGAACAAATAAACAAATAGGCGTCCTATCTTTTGGTCCCTGACGACTGTACACGGTGTTTAGAGTTTGACGAGATTGTTTTTGAATTTCCGGTGGCAATTCGAGCAATAACTCTTCCGGAGAAGCGGAACGGTCGTTTCTGGGCGTTGCGCTGGAAGGGCCGGGCCAATAAAAGATTCATCGGGGTCGTTCGGCGAAAATTCACGGTCCGGCTCTTTTTTGGCGAAAACGCGGCGACATACTGTAAATGCACCTTATGGATAGTTCTGCATTCTTGGCAGGCGGCCAACCGAGTTCCCGGATTACCGCGGGGACGCATCTATATTCATCCGATTAAGGGCTCGGGGCTTTAGCATCGATATGTCGGCATGCAGTTCCAGTAATTAGTCGGGCGTAATTAGCAAGCGAGCAAGCACACGAACGCGGAAAGCTTAAACGAAGAAACGGAAGAAAAATAATTGGCGCGTTGCAATGACCGCTCGCGATTCTACTCGTTCTCGTCCTGTCGACTCTTTTTAATCGCAGTCGCGCACTCAATTATGAATCGTCCTTATTCTCGCTTTAATTAAATTTCTCCCCTGGCATCCTTCTTTTTCGGGGTGTCATTGATCCAACGACGGGAGCAAGCGAGGATGGAGGTATGCCGAAAATGCAGATTAAACGCGTTGTAGACGAAACGCCGAAGCGACTGGCGTTTGTTAGCGGCGATCGATAATATAATACAGTTCATTAAAATCATCCTAGTGTTTCGCTCGGCGGGTTGAAAAGCGGGGGAAAAAAGTGGGATTCATTGTGTCGCGAATAATTCCCAACGATACCCGAGGATTCACTTCTGATGCAGCGCCTCGCCATGCCGTCGGTGTGCATTAAAATGCGAATCGTATACAAATGAGCTTCGTTATGTTGTTATTATTCCCGCGGTCAGTATTATTGATTACACGCCACTGTCCGGAAATTTGCATAGCTGTCTAATTAAATATTTATCGAGCAGGGGGACGGCTCGTTAAGAGATTTCAACGCGTGGGTGTCACGACTCTTTGTTTCTTCCCCGGTCTGCTAGATTCGTTTTCAAATCTGTTATTTCTGTTAAATCTGTTATCTGTTCTATCATCTTCGAAAGCGCTACGCAAGTTGACCTTATTTATGACAGTATTTATTGACTTATTTGTTGACGTATTGATTGACTTATGTGTTTATTCATTTTATTTATTCTCTCTGCTCATGGCACAGGTGTAAACACCATAGAATATTAACACATTACCCGCCTACTTTTAAGACGTATGCGCCCCGCGCTGAACTTTTCGTTCGAAAAGCGAGAAGAATTTTTTTTAAATTTATTGTGAAGTCAAGTAGAGGCACCTCAAGATTGTAGAATATTCCGATCAAAAGAATGAGGTATTATAAAAAAAAATGCAGTACAGAACAAAGCAAATAGCCTGAATAAAAAATCGAGGGAAAACAGCAGGAATAATTGTGCTGTACCAAACGAATGCATAGAAATTTTCTTTTACATTGCAATCTTAATCCTCGTACGCTCCTCGGAAATAGTTACGCAAAAGATCCTCGGGTGATATTTTACCCATTTTCTCTCTACACTTCAATTAATGTTATATATCGTAACGTGTTTCATTAAAAGTTAATTAAATTCGTGAATTTCTTTATTATATTTTGCAGTTACTACATATATTCATAGCATTTTTATGCTCGTCACACATACATTTTTCTTACAAATTTTGCAAGCCGCGTACACCTTCCGATCTTTCCCTACACATAATTGGCATCGACTTCCTGTAATTTTTCTTTTTTTTTTTACATGTGGTAAATTTGATGGGCCAGCAACGACTTGTAACGTATTTATTACAGCGAGCGATGCTTCACCTTTGGGTACTACAGTTCTTCTCTGTATTTCTTATTTCTTATTAATATTACTGTATTCTGGTGAAATATCACCCGAGCGACTCTTCCGTCACTTGTTTTTTTATGACGTTACTATCATAAAGGATATGTCATCGACTTGTGTTTTACATGTAATATGATATTTCAGACAAATACACCAAGTTATAACACAGTTAGAAAGAACTCAAACAGAACACAGTATCTGGAGCCAGAAAATGGGTAAATTTTCACCCGAGGAGCGTACGAGGCTTAAATGAAACTATTAGATGACGTTATCGAGGGTAACTTGTTAGTTCACAATGAAAATTGCTGTTGCTATTGAAGGTTCCATTAAGATTAATATATTTATAAATATATTATTATAATATAAGTATAAAATATATTATTAACAAAAGGTAGTAACAGTAACAGTTAAGGAAAATGGTTCGTGCCCATAAGAGGGAATGGAGGGATGAATGGATGGAGGGATGAATGGATGAATGGATGAATGGATGAATGGAAGAAAAGAGTGGAAGAGTGAATGGAAAAAAAAATGTACAAAATAAAGACAAGGAAACACAGATACTTGGCGCATTCAAAGCGAAGGGGTCGGCGTGACGAATATCGACCACCCCCTCGGTGGTAATGTCACTGTAACGTATCACTGCTATGTGCGGAGCTGGGATAAGTTGACCTTGAGAATGTATGTAAAGATCGAGCTCACACACACACACACATTAGTTGTGAGGATTTTGATATGAAGGGAAAACACGTAATTCCGCGAGCAGTATTTTTCGCGGCAGTATTTGTCGAAGTGCGCGAGCGGTCCCGGGTCTTATTGGAAACACGAATGTAACAGGATGAAAGCTGTATGAGAGACGTAAACTGTTCAAGAGATGATGAAAATAGTCGGCTTACCGTTGTGGAAGTAATAAGAGACGTCCATATATTCCTCGTCGGCGGGGCTATTCGGGGCTCGTCTCAGTACGACCGTCATATTTCTGCCGTTGGATGAGTACCTTTTCGGCTCGACGTACCTACGGCAAAAAAGAGAAATAGAAACGAAAATAGAATCTCGTTTTACGCGACTCTGCCTTAACCAGCCGACACTATTTCGGGAGTCGCGCATCAAGTCCTGAGGTATCTCCTCGAGGGAAACAGCTCGTTCCCTCGAGGCCGAGTGTAAATCAGACACCTCTTACCAGACACCTCCTATCAGAAACCTCGTAAAGAACACCATCCCTCTGGATATTAAGGGAGAACATTCGCCGGATCCACCGTGATCGAAGTAGTATTATACATACATGTTCTACGGTAACGTGCATCTGCTTTTCGATAGTGTCGCGATGGGTGTTTCGATTCGCTCTTGGTAACGTACGTTACTTAGGTAAGTCGCAAGACACAAGGTTGAGATCATGTTTTTCGAGATATTTTTACAGGGCGAGTCATCTAACGTTTGTACCTCAAATATCTTTGTAGTTTTCAAAGATACATTAAATGTCTTGCGGACAAAGTTGAATGATAAAATGGGGCTGACACGATGCCAACAAATTTTTGTTTTTATGTCATTTGTTTTAGAGATGTCAAGGTCACCTTCATTTTTTTAAATGGAACCACCCTGTTTTAAACATCTACGATAACTGTCCTTTTTATTACGAATTCAGTGACTATAACTATTCAAAGTCATGAAACGGATGAAATTTATGTCTGGCTAGAATTCGTATTACGCTACTTATACATACAAGGTGGGGCAATAACTATGACCACTTTAAATATTGCCGTTATTTGTAACAATATGAAGAAATGTTGTATACAAAACTTACACTGTATACAGGGGGACATATTGCGACACAAACATTTTCTGCGTGGGTGGAGTCATAGAGGAGACTTCAAGGTTACCTTGATTTTTTAAACTAGAATGTCCTTTTTTATACCATAGATCGATAGAGTATCAAGATCTGAGTATAAACGTATTGACCTTCATATGTCCTAAACCTAATAGTTAACGAGATATTATCGAAAGAAGAAAGAAAATTATTTCGATGATATCTCGTTAACTATTCGATTTAGGACATATGAAGGTCAATACATTTTTACTCAGAATTCGATAATCTATCGATTCATGACACAGAAAGTATATCTTTCCATTTAAAAAACTCAAGGTGACCTTGAAATCTCCTCTTTGCCTCCACCCACGCAAAAAATGTTTGTGTCACAAACACAAAGTTTGTGCCCCCTCTATACCGTGTAAGTTTTGTATATAACATTTTTTCATATTATTACAAATAACGGCAATATTCAAAGTGGACATAGTTATTGCCCCACCCTGTATGTGTATGTACATTAACGAATAAATGTCCCATGTAAAACTCTAAAGTTTTATTGCATGCGTGACCGCACAAGTAAGTAGAATCCTCGCTTCGCTTACTATCGCGTTGTCGCGTGTTCTCCGCAACTAGCCAACTACCGAGGTGTTACTGTATTAGTATACAGCAGGACCTCGATTAACCGGATTCCGATTATAAAGAAATATGCTTTTAAATATGAATGATATTATGAAGGGAAATAAATTTTCAAAAATATATTTATTTTGGAATATAATGTACATTTTAATCATTTCCCTCGGGTCTCAATTATCCATCGGGACTTGATTTATCCGTTGTTTACCGTAGTAATCTACCGTAGTATTAATTGAATTAGATAACGAGATACAATTATGAACTTTCGTGAAGCTGTGTTCAAGGACAAAATTCTCTCGCTTTCGTTAGCTTCCGTAGACGACATGTTAGGTGTGCTGCTATAGTGGGAGCACCCACTTAATTTGTTCGGGCCATTAATAACCATCGGACGCGGGGCGCGAAATCAATCGGCAAACATTGCTGTCGGTTGTCGGTAGACAAAAATAGTAGGCAAACATTGACTTGTCGCTGTGCAGTGTCTCATCGACGATTCAGGCCCAGGTTATCGCGAAACAGTGTTCCCAGAGCGTCCATTTACAACTTCGCTGTCGAGCAAAATGGAAGTGAACGACGTGGAAAATTTACGTCGCGCTTTGTACCGCCACTTGCCCAACTTCGAGCCCTGCTACGCACACGTAAGCTTGTCAAGTATGGTGCGGTGTGCTCTTTGACATAAAGGCGCCGGCTTCATAATTTACGGGAAACTTCCTTCGGGCGCTTCGACTTACCGATAAAGGAAAAGAAGAGCGATGGAAAGCGGGGTCGGGAGAGAGGGTGGCGGCAGGGTCATGGGAGGCCTTCTGCGGCTGCCCTGCCTGTTAAATCATTGTGGATTCTATTCAGAGTGTTCGAGATACAAATCGACGATAACGTAGTCATAATACCGAGCGGCCCAAACGATCCACACGCGCCCTCTATTATTCACCTCGGAACGAGCCGACGAAGACTGAGTGACTTCGAGCGAATATTTCTGTACTAAGGGAACACGTTCAAGTTACACAAGCTGATTTTCATGTAACTCATGCGAGACATGGTTCTCCAAAATTATTTCACACGTGTTTTGTTTTATCGGCAATCATCCAGGCTGCTCTGTAGTTTGTATAATCAGAAATTTTTGACTTTTTCTTGTGTAATTAACCCCTTACCGTGCCATTTAGCTCGACGAAACTAGGGACCAACAACCGGTAGGCGTCAACGCGCGCTAAACAGACCAGACTGATGCTCGAGAACAGTCGCGATACGAGCCGAAATATAAATACCTGTGATATCTGTGATATAGTCAGTTTTACGCGATACTGCTGTTGAGGTAGTAAACTCTAATCCTTTTACCTTTATAGATATTATAAATTTATTATATTTTGTAGTAGATAACAGTTTCATAATTACATTGCACGAATAAACAATACTTCAATGGAAATTCAAGCGTCTTCAAATGTAATTTCGTCCTAAGGAATGTAATAATACTACCCCTAAAAGTAAATAGGATATTATACTGTAAAAAGTCATTCTGCGAGCTTGGCTAGCTATGTTTGTGTTTGATCCGATTACACTGTCCAACATCAAATTTGTTTCGCTATAACTGTTGGGTGTACCTTATAGAGTTTTTTGCGCTGATTCCGAATCTGGCCTTAATTTTTCTCCTACGCGTACAGTTTTTGAGAAACATGGCCTTGAAAAAAAACCACATTTTTCAACTTTAAACAAATATTGTGATGTTATTATAAAAGATATTGAATTGTTCTTTACGGCAAAAGATTCTGTAGACTTTCCCGAATACAGTGATATCGAATATTAATACATTATGATTGTTTAAATATGTATAAACAATGATTAAAGATGGAGAGACGCCACTTTTGCACCATTTCTTGAGGATACTTTTCAGTTTATCCCAAAAAATAAGGGTCCAGCGGAAAATCGAACTATATCACGCGATATTTTTTTCGAACCAGAAAGAAAAATATCGTCGCCCGACATGAGTTGCCGCCAGTGACACTCACCACTAGAACGGGCGATCGCCGCGCCGTATCCCGTCGAACGATCGAGCTCGTGGAAGAGCAACACTGGCGGCAACTCATGTCGAGCGAAGATATTTTGCACTCTGGTTCGGTAAAGACATCGATGTCGGAAACTTCAAAGAGGGGTTTCTCAAGATAAAAGTCTGCTCTATCGCGTGATATAGTTCAATTTTACGCTGGACCTTTATTTTTTCCGATAAACATGTTTAAACATTCATAACGTATTAATATTGCATTCTACTCGGGAAAGTCTACAGAATCTTTTGCTGCAAAGAACAATTCAATATCTTTCATAACAACATCACAATATTTGTTTAAAGTTGAAAAATGTGGTTTTTTTTCAACGCCATGTTTCGCAAAAACCGTACGTGTAGGAGAAAAATTAAGGCCAGATTCGGAATCAGCGCAAAAAACTCTATAAGGTACACCTAACAGTTATAGGGAAACATAAAAAAAGTTGAAATTTGTTGGACAGAGTTCATCACGAGTCAGGCTCGTTAAAGTACGGGAAGGGGTTAAATAGATTTGGGCGAGAAAATGCTAAAAATCCAAGTTACCATCCTAGAAGATTAGTGGTTCAAGAGTTTAAAAATTGCGAGTGTTTAAAGTTGAGCGATTTACCGTGCTTTTGACAGGTGAGAGAGTGTCGCCATGTTGTTATGTGGTGGGTGTCGCGCGCCGCTTACCGATCGGAACCCTTAAGTGGCAGCACAGGTACACGGTAATGTCGATAATGTAGAGCGGTTATCATTGAGATGAACACTTTGTTCTGAGACAAGCTGTCATCGAACGGTAATTCAAATATGCAGAATCATATACAGAATGTCAAGGTGGTTCGGATCCCACCGTAATAAACAGTAGGTCCCGCTGAAAAGGCGATAGGGAGAGTGGAAAGAAGGGAGAGATTCGTAAATGGATTTGAAACCCTGAGGGGACCAAATAATCATATCAATCAATATACAGAATGTCAAAGAAGCGGTATAGTCCATGTCGGTTAGTGGTTAGGACGGGTAGGGGGAAGTACTTGATGTGCCACCTGGCGGCACTTTTACCTGTCAGAAGCACTGAAAATCGCTCAACTTTGACCACTCATAACTTTTGAACCGTTGTCTTCTAGGATCGAAACTTCGATTTTTGGCATTTTCTCGTCCAAATCTAGTGGATTACATAGGAGAGAAGCAAAAATTTCTGGTTACCCAAGTTACAGTTTACCCAACCATCGTCCACATTGAAGGGGTTAAAACAGCCCTCAAAACCACATGTTTCGAGATATCTCGGAAACCAGAGGTTGAAAAAAAATTGTATCTTTTCTTAAGTTGGGTAGTTTTCAATGGGAAATTAATTCGTTTGTTTAAACAATATATGAGAAATTCCAAACAACCCAGCAACCTCTATCTAGAACGCGTTATCCGTTCTCGTATCAAGGCGGCGCTTTGATTAAACATTTTTAAAAACTTTTGGATCGCGAGTTGTTCGTTAAAGTACGGGAAGGGGTTAAATAGATTTGGGCGAGAAAATGCTAAAAATCCAAGTTTCCATTCTAGAAGATTAGTGGTTCAAGAGTTTAAAAGTTGCGAGTGTTTAAAGTTGAGCGATTTACCGTGCTTTTGACAGGTGAGAGAGTGTCGCCATGTTGTTATGTGGTGGGTGTCGCGCGCCGCTTACCGATCGGAACCCTTAAGTGGCAGCACAGGTACACGGTAATGTCGATAATGTAGAGCGGTTATCTTTGAGATGACCACTTTGTTCTGAGACAAGCTGTCATCGAACGGTAATTCAAATATGCAGAATCATATACAGGATGTCAAAGAAGCGGTATAGTCCATGTCGGTTAGTGGTTAGGACGGGTAGGGGGAAGTACTTTATGTGCCACCTGGCGGCACTTTTACCTGTCAGAAGCACTGAAAATCGCTCAACTTTGACCGCTCATAACTTTTGAACCGTTGTCTTCTAGGATCGGAACTTCGATTTTTGGCATTTTCTCGTCCAAATTTAGTGGATTACATAGGAGAGAAGCAAAAATTTCTGGTTACCCAAGTTACAGTTTACCCAACCATCGTCCACATTGAAGGGGTTAAAACAGCCCTCAAAACCACATGTTTCGAGATATCTCGGAAACCAGAGGTTGAAAAAAATTGTATCTTTTCTTAAGTTGGGTAGTTTTCAATGGGAAATTAATTCGTTTGTTTAAACAATATATGAGAAATTCCAAACAACCCAGCAACCTCTATCTTGAACGCGTTATCCGTTCTCGTATCAAGGCGGCTCTTTGGTTAAACATTTTTGAAAACTTTTGGATCGCGAGTTGTTCGTTAAAAAGCAACGTCATAAATGATGAGAAAAATTTGAAATGGAATTGTTAACGGTCGCAGTTGTGTGTGTCCATCGGTTCGAGTGTGCTCCCCTAATTTATGTTGTGGCTTAATATGGACGAAACAAGCGAAGGAACGTTTGCGAAAAAAGTGCAAGCGAGTGTCGCGAATCGAGTTTCATGCGAGAAGAGAAAAGTTTCTCGGGCCGCGCGGCTAGAACAGACGAGCCGGAGTTGAAAAGTTGAAAAGTTGAATATATTTTCATGACTCGTGCAGTTTGATGTTGGCGGCGTGCTCCTATAATGTCGTGAACGAAACTCGATTCTCGTATCGAGGTGTTCCCACACTATTAGCGGTAGGTGTTTCGTGGATCTAAAGTTCCGTCGAATGACATCGTTAACGCGGTTTCGTAGCGGAACACCGTAATTTGCGAGATACTTTGCCCGTTAACTTCCGCAGTTTTTAGGAGATCATGATACTCGAGGAGACTTACTATGCACATCCTAGGATTTTGCATTTTGGGAACGGGACGATCCGCCACTCATCCCGCTGTACGTTATTAAAACTTCATAGTTAAACAGAGTTTTTATGAAGCCTGCATACAGTCTCGCATACAGTCTCGCATACAGTCTCGCATACAGTCCCTACATACTGTCTCATTTTGAAACCAACAGACGCGCTGATTGCAGCCGTCTGATTTGACGTGCGGACCGCGGTTTCTTTAGCATTTATAGCGTGTCTGACTTTAGCGTGACATAGCGTGTTACACTTTAGGAGTAAAGTATGTCACTATGAAGCTTTTTGTAATTTTTAATGTAGTAGTGTTCTTACTCAAGTATATTCGGTTCAGTTATTGCCAATTTACATGCACTACCGTGCAAAAGAAAGAAGCACCCTGTATAATTATAAGATATAACAAGATGTATTGTACAATGATTGATTTATTGCATTTAAAGTATTAGTTAATCCGCAATAACACATATATTCTCAGAACTATTCAATTAGACAGCGGAACGCTTTTTCAAAACTTACTGTGTTCTTATTTGATTTTTTACGATTTTCTATTAAATATGGCCGGGTGCTTCTTTCTTTTTCACAGTAGTGTAGGTAGGGTACTGTCGTAAAGTTTGGGACACGTTTTGTGTTTTAGCTATAAAATTACCTAGGACGGGAATTACGCAAAAAAATGTGTACTATATCAAAACAAATACCATTGTTATACAGGGTGGGGCGCCACATTTTGCCATCTAGATTTACGTCATTATTATTACGCATAGCAAACAATGTTTCAGATGAAGTTGAATGGTTTTGAGAGGGGCACATTCTGATGGTACATTTTTTTTGTAGGTGGACGTGTAAATGACATATGAAGGCCATTAGTGTTTTTATAAATGGAATCATATATTTTTTATTGCATCAGCTGATGCTCCTTCATATTCTTTACAAAAAAGTAAGAAATAGTTAGTTTAGGAGATAAGTTAGTTAGTTTAGAAAAAAATCATTAGTTTAGGAGATATTTTAATTATAATTTGTTAGGAAATCTCGACTCTCTGGCCAATAATATGAATCCAATGTGATAATGTAGTAGAAGAGCAAGAATTCTCAATGTAAATATTTATTAAAATATCTCCTAAACTAATGATTTTTTTACACAAATAGATTAATACTTTTTTGTAAAAAATATGAAGGAGCATCAGCTGATGCAATAAAAAATATATGATTCCATTTAAACAAACATTAATGGCCTTCATATGTCCTTTACACGTCCACCTACAAAAAAAATGTACCATCAGAATGCGCCCCTCTCAAAACCATTCAACTTCATCTGAAACATTGTTTGCTATGCGTAATAATAATGACGTAAATCTAGATGGCAAAATGTGGCGCCCCACCCTGTATACAGGGTGAGTCCGAAGAAACAGAACACCTAAATATCTCCGTTACTTTTCGTTGTACAAAAAAACTTCTTAGGACAAAGTTACACCGTTTAAAGGGCCACATGCAACGGTGTAAGGGAAAAAGAATTTCAAAGTCATTTTTTATGAGATTTCAAGCTCATCGATGGTTTTTTTAAATGGAATGATATATCGTCGTTAACGTAATGTTGTAGCTGACAAAATAACGAATTCATCCATGTAACACAATATGATATACAAATGACCTTCAACCCAGAAAAATGGAATAAATAACATTCAACGTGTAAGATTCATTTGCTCTATTTCTGTTGCGCAAAATGTTCAAAGATATTCCCTCGAGCTGCTATACATTCAAATGTATCGCAATACACAACATAATAACAGATTCGGTGTTGACAGGAAGACATTTATGATATACCTTCACCTATGCGTTCGTACAGAATCGTGTTTATCAACTACTAATTACTCTCAAGAACTTTTTGCTATGAGATTTCCACTGTTTCTAAGATTTCTAATCTATCAGTTTATCCATGAACGTTGCACAATGCGTTAGTCGAAGGAAGATAAGATTGATATGATTTTCATTTATGGAGAAAGTCGACAGTGTTGAAGAGAAGCAGTACGGTTGTACGAGGATCGATTTCCTAATCGTAATTGTCCACCAGTTTCCGTTTACTCCAATTTGATAAATGAATTCCGTGAAACTGGCAGTGTTGAAAATAAAAAATGTACGAAGGTGAAGACTGTAAGGAATGAAGCAAACACAATTAATGTTCTGGCAGCAGTGGACACAAACCCTCACGCTAGTACGAGGCAAATCGCACGAGAAAGTGGCATTAGTCAAAAATGTGTAGTGCAAATACTCCACGAACAAAAATTTCACCCCTTTCACCTATCGATTCACCAAGAACTTCATGGTAGAGACTTTGTAAATCGTGTAAACTTTTGCCACTGGAGATGGAGACAATTGATAAACGATGGAGCATTTTTTAATAAAGTATTATTTACCGATGAAGCTTCGTTTACGAATCACTGGCAGATTAATTTAGAAAACATGCATTATTGGTCATCTGAAAATCCGCGGTGGTTACGGACAGTCGACAAACAAAGACCATGGTCCGTCAATGTTTGGTGCGGAATTTTCAAAAACCAAATAATTGGACCTCGCTTTATCACCGAAACATTAAATGCAGAAAAATACATTGCATTTTTACGAGAATCGTTACCAATTCTCCTGGAAAATACACCCTTGGACATTCGTGAAGATATGTGGTATCAACATGACGGATGTCCAGCCCATTCTTCCCGTGTCGTAATACAATTCTTGAATAACAAGTTTCCAAATCGTTGGATTGGACGTAACGGACCCGTATTATGGCCAGCTCGCAAATCAGATCTTACACCCCTTGATTTCTATCTATGGGGAAAACTGAAAGACGATGTTTATCATGAACCACCAATCACTGTAGACGACATGAAAGAAAGAATCGTCAGGACTTGTGCGTCGATTCCCTCGGAAATGAATTGCACGGCGGTACGTTCTGTAACTTCACGGCTAAATGAATGTAGGATTTCCCTATTTTATATAAGTGTTGGTTGCGATCGAGTTAACCAATCGATCTACGCGGGCGGGGATCAGTGAAGGAATCGACTCGTACAAGTATAATATTTAATAATAAAAAGAATAAAAAAGGTGGAACAAAGATTTAACACGACTGTCCAAGACGACGACCGGTGCGAGACTCCTCTAGATCGCCTCCTCCTCGCCTTTTATTCACAACGGTCTTCGCCTGTCGTTTGTCTCGACATTATTCGTTTGTTTCTTGCGGGACGCGCGTTTCGCTTGCTTTTCGCGGGACGCGCGCTTCGTCCGCTTTGTTGGGAGTTTAGACCTACCACATGAATGTATAGCAGCTCAAGGGAATATTTTTGAACATTTTGCGTAACAGAAATAAAGCGAATGAATCTTACACGTTGAATTTTATTTATTCCATTTTTCTGGGTTGAAGGTCATTTGAAGGTCATATTGCGTTACATGGATGAATTCGTTATTTTGTCAGCTACAACATTACGTTAACGAAGATATATCGTTCCATTTAAAAAAACATCGAAGACCTTGAACTCTCATAAAAAAATTACCTTGAAAATTGTTTCCCTTACACCGTTACATGTGGCCCTTCGAACAGTGTAACTTTGTTCTAAGAAGTTTTTTTGTACAACGGAAAGAAAAGGAGATATTTAGGTGTTCTGTTTCTTCGGACTCACCCTGCATAATATACAGGGCGGGCCGGAAATCGTAGTGCAACCGGGCAGGGGGTGATTCTATATGCAAAAATAAATTGAAAAAAAGGAATAATATTTTTTCGTTCGACAGGTCGTTTTCGAGAAAATCGGGTTTGAAAATGCAACGAATACAGATTGCATAGGAATCGTCTGACGCGTCTGACCATGATCGACCAATTCTACTTTGTGCGTGCAGAGTGTTTCACGCAATTGTTTCAGTCCATAACTCCGTTATTAATGCATTTACGAAAAAATATCAAACGAGAAAGATAAATGGTTCGAACAGCGCTACATTCGTAGGCCCTTCAATTTTTTTTAGGTGCAACCGTGCATGTGCAATTAACAATTGCATCATTTCTTTAAATAGAAATGCATATTTTCTGTAACACTAATCGATTTCTCTGTTCATTCTACGTAAAAAATTATTAGGAAACCATAGCAAAAAAATTATTAGTTCTCGAGATATTTTCGAAACCTGTCTTTATTCAAGAAGATGCTCTTTAGTTTTCGTACTCAACTTACGATACATAAATTGCTACCGAATTACGAAATGCTCACTCGTACGAATCGTATGTTATAACAACAATAAAGACTTCAATAAAGACAGGTTTTCAAAATATCTCGAGAACTAATAATTTTTTTTCCATGATACCCTAATAATTTTTTACGTAGAATAAACAGAGGAATCGATTAGTGCAACGAAATATATGTATTTCTATTTAAAGAAATGATGCAATTGGTTATTGCTCATACACAGTTGCACCTAAAAAAAATCTAAGGGCCTACGTAGCGTTTCAATGTAGCGTTTCTCGAATCATTTTTTCGTAAATGCATTAATAACGGAGTTCTGGCCTGAAACAATTGCTTGAAACACCCTGTATACTAAAACTCGCGAACCTGACGAAACTTTAAACTCGATTTTCTCGAAAACGAAGCTGCCAAACAAAAAAATGATATTCCTTTTTTTCGACTTATTTTTGCATGCAGAATCACCCTCTGCCAAATAATAACCAAATACAATTGTTCTTTTTGATAAAGGAACTGTGGTGGTTAGATATACAAGGCGCTTCACAAAACACGAGGATCCGAAAAAAGACAAGAAATATGCTTTATTAATTATGGACGTACAGAAATGAAGACCGTCACACTTGTCCGATTCCCGATAAATACAATATTCGCGTGTCGTGTACACTGGGGAACTAAAATCTCGACACTCCGCAAAATCTAAACTCTGAGTCCGAATTCGTAAAACCTCAATAAACTTGAATCCTCCTTTCTGCTCCGGGGTCAGCTCTATTCAAAGTAAAGTCAACTGGGCGGAGGTATCCGCTGTTACGGATAGAGAAAATCTTCCGTTCGTTTCCTCACAGGAATCTCTTCCCGATCGTCTCTGGAGGGAAGCGTCCTAGATAACCTTTCGTATCTTGGTTGAACCCTTTCATTAGGACTGAGCTCTGGCTCTGATTTCATCGGAAGTGACAAAAAACTAGAGTTATTAGTCTGGCTCTAAGTATCCTTAGATTATGAACAAAGCAGCTCGTTCATTGTAGGGGTATATAAACCCTCTGATTTTTACTCTCGGGGGCTAGTACTTCGGTAGACACGAATCGAGTCGCGTCGTGCTGCATCTCGTAGAATCGACTTCCGGTGAGATCGGGCTAGAGATCCCCTTCGTATCAACGTTAACCGTATAGATTCCGCGTGTCCGGTATAAAATCTATTAGGCATTTCTAAAGTCGCTACGAGACCCCCGCATTGCCAGTGCGTCAAAACCGAGCATCTGAATTTAGGTAACAACACCTTTCTTACAACTCATCTTCATTTCAATCGCGACAATTACACATGTAACAAACTCGCTAGTTGAATATATTTGTGTTATTTGATAATTTCGTGTAAACTCGCTAAACCCTCAATTATTGTCCCTGTATCCTAATAGAGTAATTGAACGTTCCCACAAGATACAACCTTACCGCTCGGGTTGTATCAATTAGATTATATCATTTACGAGGCCCTACTAACATTCCTAGCGACTCCCTGATTTCGTAACAGGTTCGTTCGCGACATTTCTAGTTTCCAAACAGAGATTTATTCTACCTAGTGGCTCCCCAATTTCGCATTGGGTTCGTCCACGAAAACTACATAATCCTAGCGGCTCCCTGACTTCGCATCAGGTTCGTCCGCATCCTAACAGTTCCTTGATTTCGCATCAGGTTCGTTTGTGTTTTCGTCCAACGTCCTAGAGCTCCCCAGTTTCGCATTGGATTCGTCCGCGTTGTTCTACAACCTCCTAGCAGCTCCCTAATGAGGCATCAAGTTCGTCCGCATCCTAACAGCTCCCTGATTTCGCATCAGGTTCGTCTGTGTTTTCATCCAACCTCCCAGAGCTCCCCAATTTCGCATTGGGTTCGTCCACGAATACTACACAATCCTAGCGGCTCCCTCATTTCGCATCAGGTTCGTCCGCATCCTAACAGCTCCCTGATTTCGCATTGGGTTCGTCCACGAATACTACACAATCATAGCGGCTCCCTCATTTCGCATCAGGTTCGTCCGCATCCTAACAGCTCCCTGATTTCGCATCAGGTTCGTTCGCGACATTTCTATTTTCCAAACAGAGATTTATTCTACCTAGTGGCTCCCCAATTTCGCATTGCTTTCATCCACGAAAACTACATAATCCTAGCGGCTCCCTGATTTCGCATCAGGTTCGTCCGCATCCTAACAGCTCCCTGATTTCGCATCAGGTTCGTTTGCGTTTGACTCCATTCCTAGAGGCTCCCTGACTTCGCGTCAGGTTCGTCCTCGCAATCTATCGCTAACTAACAAATTGATTCCTTATTCCTACGGTAATAACCCTTCGCCGGCCACTCGCGTTGCTCGCGGCCCTGGCTCGTAACACCGCTAACGTGGGGAAAATCAACCCTATTCGCTAGATGACTTGAGGGAGGAGGATCTTCCTGATCCGTGGAGGAGAAAGTCACTCCCTCAAGTCGTTTTAGGGATATTCCAAAAAATACTTGTGATATGACCCCCGGAGCAGCGCGTTCATACTATCCTAAGTGGGCCTCTTGGTTTCTGGCCCCTTGACCTGGCGCAGGCCAAGGGTAGTGCCAATTGCTTGGATAGCCTGCACATGTGCTAGGACCCACTCTATCCGTTTGGGGTCCTCGCGTACCCGAATTAAGGACTCTTGGTATTATTTTATGGCCCTTCTTCCCGAAGTGAAAGGCGCCTTTTCGTAAAATAAATATGCTAAAAATCGAGGGGCCATCTGTGCCGCTTGTAAACGAACGTGTATTTCTTACAACAATAATAACCAAAACATACCAAAACAAAGAAAAAAGTTTGTGCCTTACGTTTACAACAGTCCCTAATATAGTAAAAATTTAATTTCTAATGAAGATCAAATTCGATTAACTCATTTAATATAAATCTGACAATGTCTATGAATTGTTCGCAGTCTGGTGATGCATCAATCCTTGGGAATTTGTTTCCCGGTACTATTGAAATCTCGGATTGGAGCATTCATTCTCGGTTGAAGTGTTCCGGTGAACCGATGAACCACTTATTTGATCGAGCGCTGGAATCATTTCAATTCTTCCTGCGAATGAAATACTGCCATTAGACGGCCAGAAGGAGAGTCACGGTTATGTTTTGGTAGGAGGCTCTCAGAAACGGAAGATCAAGCGACCCAGTTGGCGCATCTTCAATTTTCACTCGAGGATTTCATATATGCAGACGCCACGTGAGCACGAATCCGTGTGTACTTTTCCCGTGAAAATCGGGTCGGGTCGGGCCAGCCTGGGGAGAACATAGCGTGTCAGGTCTTCCGGATGCCTTACTTGGGTTTTGTCAGATGCATATTGCAACTGCAGCTATCGTGAGTGGCTTTTCAAGTGATCGTCCATTTAAACCCATCACCGCACGATTTTGTTTTTCATTCATCATTATTTCCTTTTCTGTATAATTTTCTTCGTCGCTGCAATTCGAGTCTGACTCGAAGGGGTTAAAATTTTGTTTGGTCAAATTGATCAAATTCAACAAACAATTTTTAAATTCTAATTCGTACATGTCTAAATGAATTCATTGTTTCATTAAACACCATTAACTGTTTGGGTTGACATCACGTCGGGCAGAAGCATATTTAATAGTAAAACTAATCTTCACGAATCAGGCTAATGTCCCATTTCAATTTTAATCAAGGATTCAAATCTGCAAGCGGATAATATTATACTATTCTATACGACAATAATTGGGTGGTCGTTTCATGTTGTTTTGAAATCGTGTTTCCCGAAGAATAACATTAAATGAAATGAAAGCTTGTAGTTTATATTTTATGCTGGTTATAATTAGTTTATATTGTTTTTATTTCGTTTTGTATGGAGTATATTTTATTTTCGTTATATTTTTATAGCTCTTTGCACATTAAATGGAATGAGCAGTTTTAATTGGTTTTTCATACCTCAAATAATAGTGTAGGCGTTTTGCGTGTATTTTTTTTTAACCGGACAACTTTCATTTTGTGGAATCCATTGCCGAAGAAAAATGATCTTCCCGGAATAAAATGAAACTTCAAATTTTACCGAATTAAAAATAAACGAAAAACCTTTCCAAACCATCGTGACTGTTAGTATTTCATCGTGTTGTATATCATACTTTATGGTAGACAAGGTGGTTGTGTTTTATACCGACTGTTATTCAGAATAACGAAGGTTCCAAAACGAAATATAGTAAATTTGTGTTTGCTGTAATTAGTTAAATTTGTGGGGTGTATTCACAGTAATAAACCAGTTGAAATTAGGTGTCTTAAAACGTCAAGCGTCGTAATTCGTGTTGAAAAGTAAGATACATAATAGCATGAGTGGATGGAGTACTTTATAATTTGGTCTAACCATTGGCAGACAGGTTTCGAGCCACTCTACCTAAATAGTACCAGCATGCAATTGTACCCCGAATCGAAATGCGACGAAGTAATAACTCGTACAAGTAGTTAGTATAATAGCTAAAACTCTGGTTCCATTTGCCAGAACACAAATCTGCACCAAAACAGACTATAGAAGACGCTTATTTCTTTCAAATTATTGGTGCATTTTGTAAAAATATCTGCTTGATATTAAAGCTCAACACTCTACATTTTTCATATGCTTACAATTATTTTGATTCTCTTTTACTTTGTTCAATTCCAAAATTACACTTTCATTGCAACAACTGTACCCGTGTTCGAAATGAGAAAGTGTAACATATTTTGAAAGTATCCGATATTCGGTGCTACTATTGCTTTCGGCTGAACTTCACCTGAAGAAACCAGAAGTTTCTAACTTTTTTATACAATCCTGTAGATTTTGACGAGAAAATGCTGAAAATCCATGTTTTAATCTCAGGAACCCACATTTTGGTTCAAAAGTAATGTGCGTGTTTAAAGTTCAGATTAGAAACTCTCTGCGCACGAGAACGGTCTCGTTTCATAGGTTAACCAGCAGCGTACAAGAAAATGTGAATTACAAAACCGTTCGTTAACCGATAAGCGATTAAAGTAAACAGGTGGCGATCCCTTCGAGCAATAAACAAACTTACGCAATTGGTCCTCGTCGATCATTCGCGGCTGTCACTTTCTGTCGGCAAATGAGGAACGAATGGACGCTAAGGTAAACTGTTCTAATTCGGACTGGAAACAGTTCGAGCAAATCATGGCGTAATCTGGCGCATAAAGCTGTTTCAATCGCGCCTACGGTGATCAGCTGTCCCGATCAATTATTATCGCCTCATGAACTGGAAATTATACGTCGGGTTCCCACATGCTGGTTCCCCGGAGGACTGTTTGCAGTGGCGTATGGGTTTCGTTATAAACAAACGTAACCGTAGTATACAAAACGTGCTCCATTACGGAGAAAACGGTTTATTTCGTCTCATCGCTGGCCGAGTTGATCTGTGTTGGTTCATTAGTCGTTCTCCAACGTACGGGAGTGGCTTTTAGTTGGACGCGATATGCGCGGTGATTAAATTACTCGATGCCCGACCCCCCTGGATTGATCTTTGATGTATTTTGTCCACGCATGGACGAAGATTAAACAGAGCATGCTTGCATAGTACTCGCGTGGTCAACAAAGACAACTCGAGGACATTTTTATCCTCCTTATCGCTGAAACAATGAATCACCGACGCACGGTCGAAAAGTTGGCCTAAATACGATTTTTCAAATATTGCGTTAGATGAAAAATATTGGTTGTCTCAGCTACTGGAATATATCACCAACAGTGTACCAGTTCTATTTTGTTTATTTATGTGTTCATGTAGTGTAGCTATCCATTGAAAGTAAATGGTTGTACTCATTTTTCTCTTCGTCCATTACTGGAATATCGCTCGGCTATTAGGATCGTTTATATGAAGATTCATATGAAGATACGAAGATGTTGTGTTAATTTTTTCTTTACACACACCTTTTAGACAGGTATACATTATAGTCTTCAGAAATGTTCAATTTTTTTCTGTTTGTTCGTTTAAAATTATTCAAGTTTTTTAAGATGACCTAGTATTTACTGCGATATTCCGAATTTGTAGAATTTTCAAGGAAAGAAAGAAAGAAATTTTTACTTTTCGCGCTTATTGGATATTGTAAAAGTTTCTGTTAACAATGCAAAATAATTGGCTGCCAAGATGTGCCAATACGACTTTTACGTTACTATTTGTACGTGAAATGTTCACTTTCTTACTGTTTGTTTGTCTAAAATTATTCAAGTTTTTTAAGATGACCTAGTATTTACTGCGATATTCCGAATTTGTAGAATTTTCAAGGAAAGAAAGAAAGAAATTTTTACTTTTCGCGCTTATTGGATATTGTAAAAGTTACTGTTAACAATGCAAAAAGAATTGGCTGCCGCTTACGTTACTATTTGTACTGCGTTGTATGGAGCAAGCGCAGTGTGCGTCGCGTCACTGTCAAACTGAAAGTGCCCAATAGTTACTACGATTTTTCAGGTACAGCCGATAGATAACTTGGTAAAAGAATGTTTCGGACAAAAGTTAATCGGTATTCAGTCACCTATAAATCCCAATAAAAAAGATTATATAATAAAACATTTTTCTTTAATAAAAAATGTGGTCAACTTGATTTTTGAAATGCTACTATGTATTTTTTATTACATATTGTTGTATCCGACATCGAGACGAATCCAATGACTCACTCCACTATGCATGCAAGTATTAAAATGATTAATTAGGGCTAATACACTCCACTGTGCGATGGAGCTATTATCATATCGCGGAAAAATATTTAATACAAAAGTTTGACGGTTTCGAGAGAGACATACAACTATCCTATACATTTTTTATTTGTTAGCCATCTTGAAGGTTATTCAAATGTCAACTCTCCTTTTCCAAATAAAATACTATTTATTTTCTAATAGATTCTTACTCGACGAGAAAAATGAAGAAACTTTTATGCGAAACATTTCTTTTTGCCAGGCGTCACGTTAAAAAGACATTTAATAAAATAAAACTTTGAAGGGATGCCGGATTGTGCGCTGATATCGATCGCATAATTACGTACCATGAGACGTGTCGGGTGGATATTACACCTAAAGTCGTTTCAAATGTATTGTGATCGTCGGATTGCAGATTTGCCGGTGTTGCCGAACAATGGGAAACGTGCCCGAGGCTAGAAGAAGGAGTACGGGTGGGTTGGCGAGACCGGAGATGAAAAATGAGCGTTATTTCCCATGCATTTTTACGAGATTAGCCGACATAAAACACGGGACTGTCCCATAAGCACGCGCGCTCAACGTGTCGCAGTAGCTGTTGCTAACAAGGGTATCCTGCAGCTGACTCGACTCGGATTTTGATGAAAGACCCTACGTTTCGGACCTCGAAATTACGATGTTACATAGAGCATCCGTTGCCAATGCGCATTTGTTACAAACAGCATTCTTCAACACACAGAGTAGCTCGCAAAACTATCGGAACGTTAAATTTCAAAAAATTGTCGAAAAATCCACTGTTATAAGTTCGTAACAAAGAGTGATACAACCATTGATCTGGAATCATTTTCAAGCTCGAAGCCGCTGCTCTGGGAATCGATCACTCATCTTTCGTTCACAACCAAAAAGATAAAGGAAATGGCATTTCAGTCTACGAGAAGTAAAGTTGAAGAAGAAAATAATGTACCCGTGTGCAAAGATCGATTTTGTGTACTGTATTATCCTATTTTGCAAACATATGTACGTTAATCCCTCGTGAAAGTACACTGTAGCAAAATCTTCTTGCAGAGAATTATTATTTGCGGTGTACAAGCACCGCCAGAAATTCAGTTAAAATTCGACGGAGGTCAGCTGCAAGGTCCCCTTGTAAGCATAAATTCTGGCCAGGTTGTCCCAGCAATGTTACAAATTAAAGCAGATGAAAAACTAGCAGTGCAGCTGAGGAACGAGGTGGCCCTTCGTCGACGAACTGAAATGAGTCTGTCAGAAAATTGGCTTATAGCGTATGTTTCCCACAGGAGTCACATTTCCTTCTTAAAGCGCAGTTACATCAAGTTTTTAAATCTTATTACTTTTGACAGAGTACTAGCCAAGAAAACTACATACATGTAACTTTGAAATTAACCCTTTGCGGTCCGTAGTCGCCGAAAATGCGATATTTTAAATATGAACTATAAATATAAAATTTTCATTTCGTTGAAGATTTATAAAATTGAACTTGTTTTATATAATGTAGCTGAGGAATAAATATTTTGTTTTACTGCAGCGACCGTATTACTAATAAATATAATTATGATTATTAATAAATATAAACCGTATTACTAATATATAATAAATATATGATACACTTGTAATTAATGAAGTGCTGGAGTTGTTGGTGTACTGTATGAGTCACTATGCTGGAGTGCAAAGGGATGAATATTTTATATGAAATGGAGTATGTAATTTCTTCTGGAATCACAGAAATTTCAAAAGGTGCACATGAATATAATGATGTGTATTGGCATTGGAAGCATTATCTATTGTTTCAGTGTAGGTAAACATAAAAATTAGAAATAATTACCTGTGTAGCGAGAAAGTACTGCGAAGAGACTGTCTCTGTATTAAAAGACGTACAGTACTGTAGTCTCTTTGCTCGCGTGTGAGATACTACTCGCAGTCCAGTGTGCAAGGAAAACACGTCCGGAGAATTTATCAAAACTCACGGAACACCGGGAAACGAGGTCAGAGTATCGTTAGTTTCAGAAATTCTGTTTCCCGTGCGATTATTGTTTCACAGAGGGGGCGAGTTAATAACGTAGATCGTGTTGCTTGTCTAAATGGTTAACAAAGTTTAGCGGAACAAGTCTATGCACGCTAGCCAATTCATTTCTGACACAGAATTTCTAAGATGTACATAATAAAAACAAAATAAACAGTCGAATACTGTACTGAAAACTGTAGTGAAAACTTCTATGACGATTGCACACGTGTCTGTTTCTCGATAGCTCGGCTAAACCCGGCTCCCCGAGTTTACCCGAATAGCGTTTCAGTTCGGAGCGTGACAGATCAGACTCATTCACTGTTCAGAAAAAGGTCAACGACACGCGCCCGTCTGTTTCTCACTCGCTCGGCTAAACTCGGCTCCCTCGAGTTTACCCGAATAGCGTTTCACTTCGGAGCGTGACGGATCAGACTCATTCACTGTTCAGCAAAAAGTCAGCGACACGCGCCTGTCTGTTCCTCACTCGCTCGGCTAAACTCGGCTAAACTCGGCTCCCTCGAGTTTACCCGAATAGTATTACACTTCGGAGCGTTACACATCGGGGCGTTACACTTCGGGGCGTTACATTTCTGGGCGTTACATTTCGGGGCGTTACATTTCGGGGCGTTACACTTCGGAGCGTTACACTTCGGACCGTTACATTTCGTGGCGTTACACTTCGGAGCGTTACACTTGGGGGCGTTACATTTCGGGGCGTTACACTTCGAAGAGTTACACTTCGGAGAGTTACACTTCGGAGAGTTACACTTCGGAGCGTTATACTTCGGAGCGTTACACTTCGGAGCGTTACACTTCGGGGCGTTACACTTCGGGGCGTTACACTTCGGAGCGTTACACTTCGGAGCGTTACACTTCGGAGCGCTACACTTCGGAGCGTTACACTTCGGAGCGTTACACTTCGAGTCGTTACACTTCGGAGCGTTACACTTCGGAGCGTCACACTTCGGAGCGTTACACTTCGGAGCGTGAAGGATCATTTCAAACAATTAGTTTTGTTTATAGAGGTGCGAAGGCGATTTTGAGTGTGTGTGTTTCATAATGTGTAATATTTATATGTAAAGTGGTTCCGGAGATTTCGGACAACAACACCGTGCGTTGCGCGAGGCAAAGGGAAAGATAGCGGCCGCCGTAAATACTCGATCAGACGGTCGTAATTAAGCCGGAAAGATTAGGGGAGCGGGTCGATATCTCTGCGAGGATTCAGAAGGTTCGTGGGTGCAACAACGTGATCTCGCGAGACAGGATTGGCCACCGGGCCGTGGAACGAGCTCGACATGGCGGAGCCGCTGCGCCGCGTCGTGCCGCGACAAACAAAGTATAGCAACTTCCCTCCGGAGGGAACGAGATACCGTTGGTGCGCGATGCAGAGGCATGCCGGGAGAGTTGAAGTAAGTGCAAAAGGGACTTGGCCGGAGTGCATGGACGCGTTGTATGCATTATGCAGCCGCAGGGAAACAGACGGACGCGAGATGTCCGTGCGTTCCAGCGCGACAGCTGACCCAACAACGATAGTGTCACGAGAGCGACCGGACTCGATGCAACGACGTAAATCCCCAAGGATCAACGTATTTACCGGAAGCGATTCCTCGACCCACCAGAAATGATCTCACGTCCCGAGCTCGTGATCTGTTGGAGAATCATGAAAGACTCGTGTTCGAAGAAACACTCGATGATTCCGAAGCTGGACGAGAAACGCTTGCGGACACGATCGTTTGACCTTCCGACGGCAGAGCTTGGAAAAATTCAATCTTCAAGTCTGTAATAGATTCGATTGACGATTCAATTTGAAACACTTTCTAGAAAAAAAAACGTGTCTTCGGTTTTCATCTACTATGTCGCGCAGAAATATTCTAGGACAAGTTGAACGCTGAATAACGTAGAGGTAGAGCTTAAATGACGATAATTTCTCGAGAATAAGAGATTTAGCGTTGAAATGCTCTTTGGATCCACTGTACGAGCTGTCTGTGCTTTTATTAAAACTCACGATGCTATAGTTTTTTGAAAAAAACCAGTAAAAGTATTTTTAATAATAAATAATGTCCGTAAGCCAGAATCCTGTCGCGCGTGATGAGCAGCTGTCCACAAATCCTTGTTTAGGATGGCACGCAGTCCATACTAAAGAGCCTGATGCTCTCTGCTAGCGCTATAACATTGATTACCGTGCCAATCACAAAAAACTGTAACAAAACCTGTAAAAGAAATAATCCATCTCTGTTCAATGTCTATTTTCAACGAAAATGGTTGAAATAAATTTAAACCTTCCACTATTTTAAACCAATTTTAATCAAAATTAAGCCAGCTAGGAAACGACTTTCCTGCATTCTCTCGTTTAATTTTAACGTGCACAGACATCATTATACCGTTGACGTTTGTGCTCGTTCATAATTTCGGACAGCAGCGAAATTAAACAGAATTTTATTTCGCCTGCAAGGTTTTATTTCGCTCGCTACAACATATAGGGACAAAGTATCAGGCGTTTTTATAATATAATTATCAAAAAGTGTTTTCAGATTAGTACTGCAAATATAAAGCAGTTTGACTCGCAATTGACAGAGAAAAATTATTTTTAGAGAAACGTTCAAATTCAAATGTTCGGCATTACACGAGTTTCAATGAGAAAAATATTGTTATATAATAATTATTCTGCGTGCAGCTATTAAGTAAAGTGAAAAAGAATCGAATCTTTCAATGAAACTAGAATCTTTTCGATGAAAGGCATATGTGTGTGTCGCGCTGTCGAAGAAATATGTTAAATCAATATAAACACGTGGAAATCGTGCGTTACATTTCAATTTCGGACGCCAAACAGTATTTAATCGTGCTCGAGGACGATCGTTTGCGCTCAGAGCGGAATTCCTATTATCCAACGGGTCACTTCGTATCTTACAATTAAATCCTTCGTTCGTATCCCGAGCGAATGTTCGTCCCCGGGTTGAACGATTCTCCGGATAGGGAGGCGAATATCGATCGTGGTTGAAAGGATTTGGAATGTAACCCATTCAGATCGCGGCCTCCGACGCTGATCAATATGTGCGGGGAAAAGTCTTTCTCGTGGTTGGTTTCCTGTCACGTTTTTCAGCCGGGGATACTTCTATTCTAGCCGGCGTGATTCCTTGCGGAGCCACTTTGACATTTATCTGATTAAAATCGAACGGTACGCTCACTTTCGGCAGACCCTTCCGGGACGTCACTTTTAAATGCGGCAAATTTAATTTCTACTTTTCGGTTCGAGGGCCTCTTCGTACCGGCACAAACACGGCTAATCAAAATACATGACTGTCGGAGCAGTGTCAAACATTTCGCAGCTAATAAAATAAAACTACATGGCTGCCCTATAACCTGGTTTGAGGAATTTTCATTTGAAATCAACAGAATTCATTTATCGAATCTGTCTCAAATCTATCACACATCAAATTCCATGACAAAATTGTTTTGTTTCCAATGATTTTTTGATCGAACTTTTACCAACATGTTCGTGAAATTTTTCTGATTGAAATAACATCGAACACGGCACAATTTCAATCAAATTTACCTGTTTAATTTGCGATGTAATAGGAATTTTTCCTTGAAATCGACATAATTAATTTTAAATCTCTTTTATATGCCTAATTCCATGACAAAATTGTTTTGTTTCCAATGATTTTTTGATCGAACTTTTACCAACATATTCGTGGAATTTTTCTGATTGAAATAACACCAAACACGACACAATTTCAATCAAAGGGTCTAGCAGACTAAGCATGGTGAATCGGCCCCACCCCGGGTTTTTATTTCAAGTCTCTAACCCTTCGTATAAGGATTATATGAGGGTAAGTACCCTTAACTATATCATTTTTTATCTCGGTTGTTAATTAAGATTTTCTAATAAAAAAAATACGAAAATGCTCGTACTTACGTCCTTTATAACATATATTTTTCACAATTGTGATCAAATCATTAAGGGTAGAAAAAATAAATTTAATTTTTTAGGGGTGGGAATTTCAAACAACCCTTCGAGTGACCACTTTCAAAAAATTCAACAACAATGTTCTGTTACTTATCTAATACGTACAAAAGATGCAAGATGGTCGGAGGGGTGGAACATAGTTAAATATTGAAAAACAAATTAAATTACGCCATTTTAATGCAAAATCCAGAGCCGATCTCATTTTAAATTAAACAGCGTACGCGCCAAGGAAACTTTTTGAAATAGAAGATTCTCAATTAGTAGTCATTTTTGATGGAACATATGTTAGACATGAAAAAAGTAAAAATAATGTGTATCAAAGAAAATCATACTCCGGACAGAAAAAAAACATCATTATGTAAACCGTTTACAATTTGTACAACAAATGGATACATTATCGACACGGCAGGACCATTTAATGGTACCATGAATGATGCATCAATCATGAAAATCTTATTAGAAGATCCTAACGGAATAAGTTCACTTTTACAACCGAATGATTTTTGCATTGTGGACCGTGGTTTTCGTGATGTTGTCGAACATATGCAAAGTAAAACATATAATGTTTTAATGCCAGCTTGTAAAGGAAATCGAGTACAATTGACAACAGCAGAAGCAAATTCATCACGCTTTGTAACCAAAATAAGATGGGTTTTTGAAGCCGTTCATGGCGCTATTGCACAAAAATATCGTTTATTACACCACAAAATGGATAATAAACTCCTGCCTCGTCTTAAATCATTGTGTCGAATAGCATCCTTTCTACAGAATGAATTTGGTAAAAGACTAGATACCGATCCAGAACTTACAGATCCAATTATTGACCATATAAAAAAATCACGGGTGGAAACAAACACGCTTCGGGAGTTAATAGAAGAAAAAAAATTAAGTCGCCGTAGAAAACCATTTAAACCAATGACTGACAACGATGTAATGGATTTTCCGGAAATAACTGAGAAAAATTTGAAAATCTTATTTACAGACTACTTATTTACATTGATGCATCATTCATGGTACCATTAAATGGTCCTGCCGTGTCGATAATGTATCCATTTGTTGTACGAATTGTAAACGGTTTACATAATGATGTTTTTTTCTGTCCGGAGTATGATTTTCTTTGATACACATTATTTTTACTTTTTTCATGTCTAACATATGTTCCATCAAAAATGACTACTAATTGAGAATCTTCTATTTCAAAAAGTTTCCTT
>CM052194.1:11550577-11583098 GCA_028455805.1 Lasioglossum figueresi | reverse complement strand
CCCCTAAAAAATTAAATATTTTTTTCTACCCTTAATAATTTGATCACAATTGTGAAAAAATATATGTTATAAAGGACGTAAGTACGAGCATTTTCGTATTTTTTTATTAGAATATCAAAATTAACAACCGAGAAAAAAAATGATATAGTTAAGGGTATTTACCCTCATATAATCCTTATACGAAGGGTTAGAGACTTGAAATTTTGGGGGATTATCTTTCAACCTAGAAGCAATGTTTTCACACAATTTCAATAGAAACCCGGGGTGGGGCCGATTCACCATGCTTAGTCTGCTAGACCCTTTACGTGTGTAATTCGCGATATAATAAGTAATTAAATCTTTACCATTTACATTTGCATAATGGAATGTCCAGATATCATCGGTTCGGATAATAGAGGTTCCACTAAATCTTCAACAAAATATAATTGAAATTATTGTATGTCGCGTCAATGTACCTAGGATTATCCTTCAAAGTCGCAAATCCATTCTACATAGCGACGCGATACTCCCGAGACGTGTATCGCTTCGGTGTTGTTACACGTATGAACAAATCGATCGGCATTAAATGTTTACGATGTCGCCGGAAGAACCGCGCCTATAAAGCACGCGTTTCAATATGGAAAACGGTCTCGCCAGGAGACCGGGACTGTAGCTGCATACGCGTGCATCGACGCGCGCCACGACGTCGAATACACGTCGTTTTCTGATAACTTCCTATTCGAGACTGTACCTACTAAATGCGACCTCGGATATACCGGGTGAGCCTTGGAATCGCGATGGGTTGCGTCCCTGGAGCTTTGTTCGAGCACGTAATAGAGATCTATCTCTTTCATTATTTTCCGTTCCGAGTGCTACGCTGCACCTAAAATTTATAAATACATTTTTTAAACCCCTTGCAATTCACAGGGGAATCGACTCGAATTCAGGGGAAAAAGCCTCCCCCGTCTCTGTTAGTACCGGACAGTGTTGCCAGAATCGATCAAAACCGGTCGATTTTTCCTCTCCTCCTTTTCCCCTTCCACTATCCCATTTCAGCACCATGAGCATACTTCGTCATCCCCCACTAAGACCGTAGACTGGTCACGAATTAATCTGGTCATCAGAGAGGGGGTAAACTGTATTCCCCTCGATTTCCTTGATCTGGCGGCACTGGTACCGGAATAGTCACGTGACGTTATGAGATATGCACAACGAAAGACGAAACGGAAGCGTGGGGGAATAGCGTCGTAGAAGGAGAAGGTAGTTGGCGAGACAAGTCTTAATCCTTATGTAGCCAATCGGATAACCATTTTCTGAATTTCAACAACTTGTTAAGGTTCGTCTAAAAATATTTCAAAATTTCTCTGAATGTCCATTCTTTGCTCGCCAATATATTAATTTATAGTGTTAAAATGACAATTCGTTCAAGTATGTTATATACAACAAGTTTCAAGTAATTTTAACTTATTACTTTTATACAGGGTGTTTCGTTTAAAACAGGACACCTAAATATCTCCTCTATCTCTGATAATACAAAAAATGTTCCTAACGTAATCTAAATGGTTTCAAAAGACGAATCAGATCGAAGAATCGTTTTTTATGAATTGTAATTTTTTAATCGTTTTTTAATGGTCATTCGGGTTGTTTTACATATATACACACATTTTTTGTTGTCGTATGTTATAACAAACGTTATTGTGCATTCATCCATGTTTAATAGGACGACGTTGAAATGACCGTGAACTCTAAAATTTGCTAAAATTTTAACATTTTGACTGCTTTTCAATTTCAATTAGAAAAACAATTATGTATATAATGACACAGCTTCTTAGAATTTTGTGACTTTTTGTACAACATATAAATGCGTTTATTAATCATTGTAGTTGCCTCCCCTACCTTCATTTCCGGTATATATATATGTGTTATACCTGTATTGCCCAAAAGCAGTCATTTTGACTACTTGGGAAATTTTAAATAATCATATGACTTTTATTATTGAATCGAGCAAATTTCTTGTATGGCCAGTTCGGCTCTGGATTGGAATAACAGTTTATATTTTTTTGATTACCGTCACACGATAACATACAAGTTCATGATAAATCGTCGATTTGAGCATATACTTGATAAGTTGAAGTTGTTCGATAACTAAAGTTGTACTTGTTATTCGAATCTTTATGCCAGGCCTGCCCACGCGCCTCGTTCCTCTTGAACGCGCTATGTATGACTTTAAATAATATAAAAAATATTAAAAATTAATTTTAAACAAATTTCTTTACACATTAGTTATTCTTTCGCAATGCAGTCATTTTGACTGCTTTGGGGCAATATAGGTATATACTAAGTTTCAGTCTTTCTAGTGTTAATGCAGAACTTACTTTCAGCGACATTTCAGATTTCAACGGTAAATTCGACCATGAACTTGAACTTGTAAATAATCACATTTATTACTGCAATAAATGTTCGAAACGATGTCCTTCGGTTGTGATACATTTCGTGAGGCGAAAAACGACAGATTGTACAGTTCTTTCGATGATTTCAGGTTTCGTATCAGCACATGCAGCAATTATTCGTTCCTTCATATTTTCTGGCGTCGTTGTGTGCTCTTAATAAACCGTACCCTTTAATGTCCCCCATAAGAAAAAATCAAGTGGGGTGAGATCGGGCGAACGAGCCGGCCATGATACAGGTCGTCCATTGTGTCCAATCCAACGATTTGGGAATTTTTTGTTGAGGACACGTGTTGCGATACGGGAAAAGTGTGCTGGACACCCATCGTGTTGATACCATAATACTAGACGGTCCCTAAATGGTACATCTTCTAATAAACCTGGTAGAATATGTTCTAAAAATTCAGCATACTTCTGCCCAGTTTGCGTACCGTTGACAAAATACGGCCCAATTATCCTATTATTTAGAATACCACACCAGACATTTATGGTCCATGGTCTCTGCTCATCGAGTTGTCCAAACCATCGTGGATCTTCAACCGACCAATAATGCATATTCTTGAGGTTCACCCGACCATGATTTGTAAAGGATGCTTCATCCGTAAACAATACTGTTTGGAAAAACATTTCATCGCTTTCATATTTCCGTATACCCCATTGAGAAAAGTGTACGCGGTTTTCAAAGTCTCTTCCACGGAACTCTTGGCGAAGAGATAAATGGAAAGGATGAAATTTTTGTGAACGAAGAATGCCGAATACGCTTGTCACGCTAATACCGGTTTCACGTCCAAGTTGCCTTATACCAACATGCGAGTTTTGATTAACTTTAGCGATGATATTGTTCACATTTGCTTCACGAGTAACATTCTTACGTCTCCCACGAATGTTTCCGTTGACGCTACCAGTCTCACAAAATGTTTTAACAATATTTGAGTATGCGGAACGCGACGGACAAGAAAGTTCTGGAAATCTGTCTTTGTAAATTCGTATTGCTTCTCTTAGACACTCTCGAGCTTCACCGTAAATTAAAACCATTTAAATTTTCTCCTGTTCCGAGTGACGCGAGAAATCTAGCAGCGAGCAAACTCTTAAATACATATCTTTCTCACTGTCTATGTACACAGAGGAATGATACAATGTGTATATTTGCAAGTTCCAAGTTCATGGTCGAATTTCTGTTACCGTTGAAATCTGAAATGTCGCTGAAAGTAAGTTCTGCATTAATTAGCAAATATTAGAGATCACGGTCATTTCAAGGTCGTGCTATTAAACATGGATGAATGCACAATAATGTGTTTGCTATAACATACAACAACAACAAAAATGTGTGTATATATGTAAAACAACACGAGTGACCTTGAAAAAACGATTAAAATATTACAATTTATAAGAAACGATTCCTCCATCTGATTCGTCTTTTGAAACCATTTAGATTACGTTAGAAATATTTTTTGTACTTTCAGAGATAGAGGAGATATTTAGGTGTCCTGTTTTAGACGAAACACCCTGTATATGACGAGGTCATATGTTACATGTTAATCGCTCTATCCACAAGTCGCCTTTGCAATCTTCGGAAAGTTCGACGAACAAATCGTGCATGGAAGTCAACAATTTCATTCGTCCCCTGAGTACAAACCTTTACGATTTCGAGACTCACCGTGTATGTTAAATGATGTACAGCGATCTCTCAGGGTGGACTCGAATGGGACGAGCGAAACGCATCGCGAGCTATCTCGTTCTCGAGCAGATGTGAGCAGATGCAGTCAGATGCACCGACGACGAATAGATCAGAGGCTGTTCTCTGATTACGGCTCTCTATGCCCCTAACCCAGCATCCCGATAAAATCCCGCGTTTTCCAGTCCGAGGAAGACCACCCGTTTCTTTTTTTTCTCTCTGTCGACTCCGCCTACCTCGTTCGCCTTTTTCTCGGCGCAACACGTTTTATTAGATCGAACCGAAGCGAAGGAAATGGCCGAGAACGGAAGTCCCGTTTCGCCCGACGCGGTTCCACCGAGTTCGGTGAATGAGCTCAATGGAGTTTGTCGAAAACGGCGAACCGAGTTTATAGCGTCGCGTTGTTTCCTTAGTGCCGTGTTTCCTTCCTACAATCAGGTTTCCTCCGCCTGTTTATAAGCGTCTGCTTACCTCCCACGATTGAATCGACCAGTCAGTTGGTCAATCGATAAAATCGGTGAGCGTGCTGGCTACTTGTCGATTCGTGGAAGAACACCTTAATCTGCCTATTGTCATTTCATCGGCCCGCGTTTTGAATTTAATCCTCGTCGCGAGATAAGTCGACGAGCGATGGCCCATTTCTTTCTGAAACGTTCGTGCGCTGAATCGATATTGACGATAAAAAATATATTTGAAGAAACGAATATACATGATATTACAATAGATTTACATTTGGTTAGAGATTGTTTGGACAACCACAGCCTTTCAAACGATTTCTCCACCTTCTAATACTTTCAACTTCGCGACCACGACAAGCAGCACGCTTCAATTCCGGTCTCGGAAAGCAGCGTATTTCCATTTACAGAAGAATAGGAGGTTTGAAAACTGATGCCTACGTTCCAGTAATCTGTCGCGGGTAGGTGCGCTGTTTGCTTTTACTCGCGAAAATTGGCAGGTTATCGATTTTAGCTGGGAGAAGCAATATTTTCGACATATTGTTTAGTATTTCTGCTGCAAACACAGTTAACGCAATGTTTTATATAAAATAAATTTCGTTCGTGAAACAAATAGAGTTCCAACAAATTGAATATATTCAACTTTGTTGTGAAAATGGTCCACACTCCTCGAGTTAATTAAGAAACATATTCGAAAGTTCGGCGAAAGTAAATTGGGGACTAGAACAAGTAGATTGCAGATTTCAAGCATTTATAAGAAAAATAATTAATTGGTATAACAAACAAACGATATACTATACGAGAGCGGATATACGCTGCTGTGCAAAACAAAGAAGCACCCTGCCATATTTAATAGAAAAGCGTAGAAAATCAAATAAGAACACAGTAAGTTTTGAAAAAGCGTTCCGCTGTTTAATTTATTAGTTCTGAGAATATGTGTTATTGCGGATTATCTAATACTAATAATTGTGCAATACAATTTCTACGTAAAGATATTGTTTGTCATTATATCTTATATAGTACCGGACAAAATGATAGGACAATAACACAATAAGATATATGTACATATTACACGCCATGTATATTAGATATGTCCTTCAAAGTATCCATATAGAATTGCAAGTTTGTATCTTGTACACGAAAGAAATTAGAGAAAATAATGGAGACATGTATTGATTTTAGTCGAACAAAATGATAGGACGCATGTAATATTTTCTGTTATCATGTACTCTGGCAGTAATCTATCAGCAGTGACTAGAAGCAGACGTGCTAATTTTTCAGTGATCTACAACATTTGCGCCATTAAAGTTAAAATGGGTCGAGGAAAACAATTAGACAAAAGTGAAACCGACCGAATTTTGTTATTGCGGTCACAAAATCAAACTATCACGAAAATTGCCAAATTATCACGAAAATTTCCGAATTATTAAATAGAAGCCGTCACGTTGTGTATTACTTCTTAAAAATTCGAAAATTTACGGAAAAAAGGAAAGAAACATTTGCGCCATTAAAGTTAAAATGGGTCGAGGAAAACAATTAGACAAAAGTGAAACCGACCGAATTTTGTTATTGCGGTCACAAAATCAAAATATCACGAAAATTGCCAAATTATTAAATAGAAGCCGTCACGTTGTGTATAACTTCTTAAAAATCCGAAAATTTACGGAAAAAAGAAAAGTACTGGCAGACCTCGTGCTACAACAGAACGCGACAGACGGGCCATATTACGCGTAGCTTCTAATTGTAAAGGAACTGCCAGAAAAATCGCTGAAGAAGCAGGTGTTTCAGCTAACGTAAGAACTGTGCGACGTATTGTCCAAAGCAGTAAACAAATTCAACGAAAAAAAACTAAAAATAAAACCTCCTTTAAGCGAGCAACATAAAGAAGCTCGTTTAAAGTTTGCTCGCGATCATGTTTTGTGGAAAAAGAAGTGGAGAAATGTGATATTTAGCGATGAAAAGAAATTTAATTTGGACGGTCCTGATGGCTGGGACTACTATTTCCACGATCTAAGGAAAGAAGAACAATATTTAAGCCGTCGACAAATGGGTGGCGGAAGTGTCATGGCGTGGGCCGGTATTGGATATCGGGGAAAAACTGACATAAATTTTTTAACAGGCCGTGTAAACAGCACAAAATATCTTGAATTAATAGACGATCGGTTAAATAAGCACGCGACTCGTATCGCAGGCGGTACGTTTATTTTTCAACAGGATAATGCTGCGACACATACCGCAAGATGTGTTAAAACTTATATTAATTCTAAAAATGTGACATGCCTCGAGTTCACCCGACCTTAATATGATTTAAAATATATGTGCAGAACTTTCAAGAAACGTTTATGAGAATGGAAAACAATACAAAGATGTAACGGAATTAAAACAAAGTATTGTTACAAATTGGAGTGTTTTAAGACAAAAACGGATTAAAAAATTGTTTAAATCAATTCCTAATCGTTTGGTAGATGTTATATAGCGAAAAGGTGGTTTTACTAAATATTAATTTGGAATTCAACAAAATATTTCTATTCTAACAATTGTATATTTTAATAATGTTCTATCATTTTTTCCGACTAAAATCAATACGTGTCTACATTATTTTCTCTAATATCTTTCGTGTACAAGATACACACTTGCAATTCATAATGGATACTTTCAAGGACATATCTAATGTACAGGGCGTGTAATATGTACGTATATCCTATTGTGTTATATGAAATATACAAATACATAAATTCTCCTATCATTTTGTCCAACACTATAATTATCCTGGGTGCTTCTTTCTTTTGCACAGTAGTGTATGCTCGAGCGAAAGCAATACTCGCCGCGATCTCTGTGTCGAGCCGAAGTTAAACGCTTGCAAGTTTTATCATTCTCGAGACGTCTCTGCTGCAACCGGAGGGTTGATTAGCCTCTCAAGGTCATTCACCCGAGAACTTGCCGTTGTATGCGGCGGAGTAGGATAGCAATAGTCGTCCGAGTCTTTGGGACTTCGTGATTTCGAGCAGACTATGGTCCCCACGGCGGTTAGTCTTGTACGTATGTACATACTCGCGCGCGAGTCTCTAACAAGACGCGCAACAAATTAGGCTTGCGCGCGGAGGCCCTTGGCGCTTCCCGACGCGAGACACAAAACAGATTTCCCAAGTTGCCGATCATCTCCAGTAGTATGTTTCTTTGAGAATGTTCGACGGATCCTGCCGATCGGTTACTTCGCATTAATTTCGGAAGTTCGTCGAGCTATGCCGATGTTAGATCCGCGGATAACAGAGGTCGGTTTGCATTGGCGCTTCATATATCGAGCGGAATCTCGAGGACTTCTTGCTTCAGTATCCGAGTAATAAACCGTGTATAGTAGACCACGTCGCGGCATCTCTTGTCTAATAACTGGAGAATCCACTTACGTATCTTGTTGCACGAATTCCCCAGGAAGCCTCTGCGCAGGACTGCAGATCCTCTCGAGAGATTTCGCGGTGCCAAGCATCCCTTCTTCGTGGTGGCCGTCGTATATTTCAATCGACGATTGGCACGACTGCGCCCTGTAAGATCAATGAAGAACGAGGGATAGTCATACATCGTGGATCTACAGGGTGGAGCAAATGAATCGGTGCAACCCGTTTTCGCAGAAGCTGTTGAAGACAACGAAATTTTTAGGCGTTAGTCATTTAACCCATAGTAGCCGAGGTGTGCCTCAGAGTCGCCTCTAAAAATTGCTATACCATTATTCAAAATATCGTTTAGATTATTAAATATGTTGGTATCTAATCAATTATTAGTTTGCCCTACTAATCACGCAAGTATTAGGTCAGGTTAATACAAACCTAACTCAGTCCGTTTTATTATCAAGTGATGAAAAGTTCATAAACAGATGATCACGTTGTTTGTATATACTTGTTTGATGTAAGAATATCAAATGTACGCAATGCGAAAGAAACTTTTGGGACAACCTAATATATCAATGTGTTACAGCAATTTCATATCCATAAAATTAAAAAAATATAGAATGGAATTATTCTAGGTCGGAAGAAATGTTTAACTCTCGAGTTAAAATAGCTCAAACTGCAACGGGTTAACCTTTAGAGGACTGGACTGGCCACGCTATAGTAGGACAAGCTTGGGAATTTTGAGTGGCATGTTGTTTGTATACAGAATGTTTCATGTAACTCTGTCTTGTTGAGCGACTTCAGTTGGAGCACCTGCACAGTAGTGGCTGCGTATTGAAAATGATTTCAATATTATCTCGTTAACTATTTCGTGGAAATGAAATAATTTATACAGTTTTATATCAGAGAAATATTTATAGAAAATACTGCTAAATAAACTCCACATCAAAATTTTAGGTATTATTAATAGCAAGCTCCCAATTTGGTGAAAAAAGAGCGAATTATTTAGCAGTGTTCCTTCTAAAAATTCATCAGCAAATATTGGGTGCAAAGCAAAAACCGTAGGTGGAGTTAGCGGCATATCGATTCGGATAAATAATGCAAGCTGGATCGACGAGAGTGAAGCGGTGTTAAAAATTGGTTTGCCGGACACGTACTTTTAGTCGAATAAATAATCTCGAACGTCAAAGCTAAAAGGTAACAGATTATTGGCGAACAGAATACATATTATGCTTTCAAATTTTTATCTCTGTACCAGATTTTACATATACCAGGGACGCAGATTTGACGAAAAATTTTCTTATTTTCCATTAACATGTGCTCTAAAATACAATTTTTTCCATATACGTAAATTCTAAAACGCGAAGTGAAAAGTGGAACTGTTATTTTTGATCGCGATATACACTACTGTGCAAAAGAAAGAAGCACCCAGTATAATTATAATATATAATGACAAACAATGTCTTTATGTAGAAATTGTAACGTACGATAATTGATTTATTGCATTTAAAGTACTAGTTAATCCGCAATAACACATATATTCTCAGACCTATTCAATTATACAGCGGAATCCTTTTTCAAAACTTACCGTGTTTTTATTTCATTTTTTACGCTTTTCTGTTAAATATGGCCGGGTGCTTCTTTCTTTTGCACAGCAGCGCATATCCGTTCTCGTATATATCGTGTGTCTGTTATCGAAGCACCCAGTGTAATCGTAAGATATAATGACAAACAATGTCTTTATGTAGAAATTGGATCGTACAATGATTGGTTTATTGCATTTAAAGTATTAGTTAATCCGCAGTAACACATATATTCTCAGACCTATTCAATTATGCAGCGGAATCCTTTTTCAAAACTTACCGTGTTTTTATTTCATTTTTTACGCTTTTCTGTTAAATATGGCCGGGTGCTTCTTTCTTTTGCACAGCAGCGCATATCCGTTCTCGTATATATCGTGTGTCTGTTATCGAAGCACCCAGTGTAATCGTAAGATATAATGACAAACAATGTCTTTATGTAGAAATTGGATCGTACAATGATTGGTTTATTGCATTTAAAGTATTAGTTAATCCGCAATAACACATATATTCTCAAAACTATTCAATTATATAGCGGAATCCTTTTTCAAAACTTACTGTGTTCTTATTTGATTTTTTACGCTTGTCTGTTAAATATGGCAGGGTGTTTCTTTCTTTTGCACAGGAGCGTATATCCGTTCTCGTATATATCGTGTGTCTGTATTGAAGCACAGTGTAATTGTAAGATATAATGACAAACAATGTCTTTATGTAGAAATTGTATTGTTCGATGATTGATTTATAGCATTTAAAGTATTAGTTAATCCGCAATAAAACATATATTCTCAGTACTATTCAATTAAACAGCGGTATCCTTTTACAAACCTAACTGTGTTCTTATTTGATTTTTTACGCTTTTCTGTTAAATATGGCCGGGTGCTTCTTTCTTTCGCATAGTAGTGTATGTTGCACGAAACAGAAGTCACGAAGAAAACAAATGGATTCGGAACGAGCACTTAGCCGCAAGGGGCAAAACCTAGCGCGCCCCTCTCGTCGTTGCAGGATGGTCTTCCGGTTCAGCGACGCTTGAATTTGCAATATTTCATTGAAAATTGATGCCGCCTTCAATAAACCCTCCGCTCTGTCTTACGCCGCAGTAAGAGGCGGCGTGCGTGTCTTCTCCTAGTTTATTCCCGGTTATATATCTACCGCGGCAGACCCACGGGGTTACGTTCTCTCCTTGGCTACGGCGTCTGCTCCTGCCTCGCATAGGAGGAAGAACCTACCGAGACCTAACCCACTCCCCGTGTGTTCCATCTCTTACCAGAGAACATATCTGCAAAGCCACGAATGCATGGTCCGCGCGTTTCAGCCATTGTGCATGATAATTGAAAATCCCGGGGATACGAGCCAGCCACATTCCCGTGTGATTTAGTGCTACTTCGTATCTATTACTTCCGAGAGGACGGAGGAGGTAGCAGGTCCCTGCTCCCGCATTCCGATGAGTTATGTTGATTGATACCTACCAATGGAAAACAAGATTCTTTTGGCTGGTGCGTGCTGCAACAGCCAGCCCACACCAAATTCGGACACGCGTCTTAGGGGATTGCGGATAAGTCTTTGTCTCTCTGAATTTCTGATCTACAGGGTGTCCCGTGAATGATTGCACAACATCCCAACAGCCGGTAATACTTCGGGAAAAATAAACCGAAATATAGAAAATAAAAATTTCATTTCGGGCTTTCATTTTTCGTCATATATTTTTCCAATGATAGAAATTGTTGAAAATTCTCGTCACATTTCGGGTGGCATCGAAAAGAAACATCGAAGGAATTAGAAAAACAGAAACAAAAATTTATGGGAGGTTTTATAATTAATGTGTCCGAGTATCAAACAGGATCGGCAACGCGGACGGTTCGTGTAACGGTGCAAAGTATCAAATGAGCTAGAATTCCTCAAAGCGCAGGACTTCGGACAAGTTAGGTCCCGCTATAACAACTATCCTAAATTTCTTGGGTCTAGACACACGACGGGGATAAGTTTTAGTGATAGACACAGATGATTCTAGATTCAGAGAATTTGATATAAATGCCCCGAGACCCGAGGAATTCAACACAGTGGATCCACTGTCTGAGGAAGCTGTCGTGACGCCCTACTCGCGGGACCGAGCACAACCGATCCCCGAGTTGCCGAAACTAATATTAATGACTTCCGATTCGTGGAATCGAGCAATTCACGAGTTTAATAATGGAATCACCCCCACCGAATTGCATCAGCTGATATGGATAATCTCCAATTTGTAGTGCCAGATATTAACTTCCTAATAATAGTCAAAACGAGGGAGAAATGGAAACGATAGGATAAGTGTCCCTGATATCGCCCACCTGAGAAATGTTCATTCATTTATACGTTTACGTGCTTTTATCACATCATTTCCATTAGTGTCGCATTTAAAAGAGGGTTTTTTTTACTAATATCCCAACTTCGGTTTCTGCCAACGATTTTTCCTAAGATATTATGATCGACATTAAGGTGTACTCGAAAAAACGAATGGAACAGTTGTCTTTCAGCGGATAGCGGTGTACAGAAATTCTGACTCGAAAATTCGAACTTCAAACGAATTTCGACGCACGGGATACCGCAGGATTACGATAACGACACTGTGGTCGTGCGTTAAGAGTTTGGGCTAGGTCTAGGCTAGATCCTCTGAGCCCAGACCTTCCTAAATCGGTTTTAACGTCTGTGGAGACATTTGTTTCATCCCCGACTGCCTGCTGAATACTTAGACACCGCGTCGGTTTAGGAAGTTTACCTTTTAAAAGAGTAAACATCTATCCGAAAGTTCCGAAGGGGCGTAAAGAGTTTCGGAAAAATATGTGCCACTACTTTAAATTCGAAACTTTTGTCGTTCGCGAACTTATATGCGTCAACTTTTAGCTTTTCCGCGTTCCTCCGTCATCTTCTTTGCGAATATTTGTAAGTTATTTATAAAATTCACTGCTGTCAGGAATTTGCATCTCGTAGTTCAAGAGGTCTCAGGTTGTGCCATCTTCTCGGAGTATTTGGGAACAGGGATCGTCAAACAGCTCTATGTGTTTGTCAATTAGGGTCTCGGCAGTAGAACAACACTTGTGGAATTTCATATTTTCATCAGGTACTATTTTTTCGTTTACAACTATATGTATATTCGTATACAACTGCTGTGAAAATAGCTGCATGCTGCCGAATAATGCAAATTACGCCTCATAAACGAAAAATTAGAATTCTTCAGGGCGATAGCCTCCTAGGACGATCTTTTATCTAGTGTTTTTGACTACTGAAAAACTTCATTTTTGTATTATCGAGAAATGAGAACGCGAATCCCGCATCCTTGCAATCTTGGAAACGAGACTACCGCCATAACCAGTGAACTGCGTTCGACGTGTATACACGTCAATCCAAATCTCTATTGCGGTGCAATAACAATAACCTTTTCAAGAATGACTTGTTAATTTTTTATCAAATATAAATGTAATCCTTCCTCGTTTTTCGTAAAATTTATAATAGGACCATTTGCTCTGCGTTCGACGTGTATACTCGTCATTGCTTGATTTTAATTCCGCGTTCAGTCGGGGATTTTTAAAACTAAATTCCGCAGGTAAGAGGTTAAGGAGTTCTGCTCAATCATCGAGCCGACACAAGTGAATTTTCGATTTTGTATTCTCAAAAATTCGAAAAAATATTTTCTTTTAAAAATGGTGATCGTCTTTCTTGACAGAACAATTAGGAGTTCTGCCACAATATTATAATTGATAAACATTTTTCATTGAAACGACTATCGTCGGCCTCCCGACCGATCGCTTTTGTACACAATTTCGATTCTTCTAATGGCACATGTTCAATAGTTAAGATTGTATCGTAAAATTCGCATTTCAGATAATTATCCCTCGCAAACCAAAGTTGGCGGGTAGGACTTGAGTGGTTAGTTCGAATACGAGTTAGAGGAACTCTCCTAGTTAAGTGATGGTAGTTTAGGTTTGTCGGGAACATTGAGTTCCTCATTAGGCAATTTTGATTGGGTATCATCAGTCCACATGCAATCCCAGGAATCAATAAAAGCTGTTCCACGAATTGTATTGTTAAGTCCAGCAATGAACATTCGGAAAACTATCATAAGCCGATCCTCATGCGGAACAATAATTTTCTGCGTCAAGTACAAAGAAACTGAAGCCGATTAGAAAAATTGATTTATTGATTAAATAATTTTAATAAACCGGAAATATCGATGTCACTAAGTTCTTTTAATTTTCTTGCTGTTTTCAATTTCGCCCACTCATTTCCGTCATAAATTCATAAAATCCGCAGTCTAACAGACAGTGTAAACGGTTAATCGTTCCTTCTAACTTTTCCATACAGCGCCGGAAGTTTTGTTGTCTATAATACAGAGACTGGGGACGAGAACGGGCCGGTTAAAGTATTTCGCCGGGAAGTTTGTAACATTCCAGTTGCTAATTAAGTAAAAGCATATTTTCCATTGCTGAACCGAACATTCCTCGCCACGCGATCCGGCCGTGTTCGTTTCGTTGGAACTCGCCGAGGACAAAGAGGAAGGCGAACGAAGGCGAAGAGGAAGATGATGAAGGAAGAAGATGATGAAAGAAGAAGAAGCTGCCTAAACTCTAAAGGATATTCAAATAGACGAGACATCTCATTTACATGGCATCCCTTAGTATATGTAAATTCCATTCCGCGTCTGTTCCTTCGTCTGCAGATATTACAGTCCCGACGTGGTGCAAATTATTAACTTCATCGATAGTTGGCACTGCACCGGACGAGTTTTTCCCCCGGTTGTCGGTCCAGTAATTAAATCGACGGGTCCGGGAGAGACTTGGTCCGGCCAGAAGTTCGAATTTGATTTACCGGAATCCGACGACCATCGGGGCTCGTAGTTGAAGAGAGACACGAGTTCGATGGAAACCGAGGTATCGAGTGCCCTCCAAAGCGGCTCCACGAAAAAGGTAAACAATTGAAATGCAATTCGAGCCACGGACCGACGGCACACGGACCCGCTACGTGACTGCATTTCTGGTGGCTTTTAACTCTACCCTTACGGTTGACTGCAATCGCCTTAAAACAGTACCCTGGCCTCCCTCGCAAGCATGTTAAGCGATCACTGGTTCTCGCCTTTCCGGCGACGGTCACGTACGATATATTTGTGAAACGGAAAGCGAAATCGGCGAATCGTATTCCGTGCAAACTCGAGATATTTTGTTCATGGAAATTCCAGGCAATTTCGTTCCGCGGGCACAGATAAATATTTGCACGATGGTCCCTACGATCGTTTCGCATCGTTCTCGGTTTTCTATTTCTATTAATTCACGGACCTCTAAACTCGACTTTTTTTATCTTACTTTCTGTGGAACGAGTGTATTTAATTCAGATTTTTAGAGATTTCTATTGGACCGAAAACGAAATTTATTGAATTATTTCCGGAGGGATATACTGGGAGGAAGAAGATGACAGACGGTGCACAAGATGTGGAGACGAAGCAGAAACGTAGGAGCACGTGTTGGAAAGATGCAGGGAAGATGAAGGAATTTAGAAGGAAGCTGAAAAAGATTGTATTAGCTGAAGACAGGGAGAGGTGTGGATGGCGATGTTAGGAAAGCAAGATGAAAGTGTGAATTAGAGAGGGAGAAAATGAATGGAAGGATACGGGAGACGAAAGGGTGAAAATAAAGAAAAGAATTATAAAGGTAACGGGATCCCTTTGTATTCCGTAATGGAACAAATATATTAGGTGCAGAAATTAATTCGGTGCCTTTTTAAAAACAAATTTAGTATTTATTTATAATGTAGTCATAGATCTGTTATTTTTCGAAATCGTCTCCATTATTTTGGATGTACTTTGGTCCATCTTTCAGGCAACTGTCGAATTCCTTGACGGAAAAAAGATGGCGGTTTAAATGTAATGAATTCGTCAATACTTTTTCGCACCTCTTCCAATCTTTGGAAATTTGTATCTGCTAAATGGTGCTGGAGTGGTCGGAATGAATGAAAATTCAAGCAGAATTCAATTCATTCATCAAAATCAAAGCGGAGCAAATCATTTCAACGGCTTCGGAAACAGTTTTCTTTAATTGAAAGGCAAACAGTGTACGGTGCCGTACGTGAGTCTTGTCAGTCGCCGCCATCTTGCTTACTAATAGTTTTTGTTTCGATTAGATCTCAAATGTTTCGTAACTGTTAGTGGTGGTACTTAAACGTTACAAAATGGCGGGCGATTATTTCCATTCAAACCAGAGTTATAAATAATTTAGTATCAAGGCACCGAATTAATTTCTACACCTAATATGCAGTCAGTGTACAAAGTATTCGTACACCTTTTAAAAACGAATAACTTTTACGAAATTGGATCCAACAGCTTGAGCTTTTTTGAGACGTTAGAAGGATTGGTTTACTTGCTGATGTGTACATAAGTTTTTTTTTAAATTGTTATTGATTGCAATTGCGGAGACAAAATTATGGTCGCGATTTCTAAATGTTTTATCTGTGTCTGTAATGAAAATTTAAAACATGTATTTTGTAAATCTAAGTCAATTATATGTATACATGTACAATGTTTCATCGAAATCGATCGAGGTTCTTATGGAATATAATTGATTGAAAATTCATATAATTGTAAGAATCTGCGATTTAAATGAATCGCTAACCTTAATTTCAATGATTTTTACATCGAACAATGAACATAGCTTTTTTATGCGTCAACCGATTTCAATGAAACTTTGTACATGCATATAACTGACTTACTTAGATTTATAAAATACATGCTTCGAATTTTCATTACAGGCACAGATAAAACATGACAGCACAGATTAAATCACAGATTAAACATGTTTAAACAATCATAATGTATTAATATTGGATATCACTGTATTCGGGAAAGTCTACAGAATCTTTTGCCGTAAAGAACAATTCAATATCTTTTATAATAACATCGCAATAATTGTTCAAATTTGAAAAATGTGTCTTTTTTTAAACTCAATTTTCTCAAAAATTCTACGTATGGAAGAAAAATGAAGGTCAGATTCGGAATCAGCGCGAAAAACTCTGTAAGAGTCGCATAATGGGAATCGAAATAATCAAGAAAAGTTGAAATTTCCCATGGATCTTTCGAATCTCTGAGAAATGATGAGTTCTCAGTACGAAAATGCACTTTTTTAAAAAATAAAATGATTACAAAATGGTGGATTTGGAGTAAAAAATCTGTAGCGATGTCCTCGTGAAATGGTTGAAGAGCGAATCACAGTTGGCCGCGGATAGCCGACGCGTCGCGACGTGTGTCGTGTGCGCGGTAAAGGGGATGGAAAAGCGGGAGTTAAGTGTGGAGCGTGCGCAGGCAAGGTCGTAACGTAGAAGAAGAAGAAGGTGGTGGGCATTACCTGAGATTGTAACTGGTCAAGGAAACGTGCCCGGTGTCGTAAGCACGTCCGTACAGTACGAGCCGGCACGTCGGGTGCTTGGGCTTCCCTCTGGTGTCGTAGTGACCCGTTCGTTCCTCCTCGCCGTTGACCTCCAGGTCGCAGCTGTTCGTAGCGAATCCCTGATCCTTTCGCTGGTCGTGGAGGTCCCGATTGTTGTAGCGGACGTTGTTACCGATCGACTTCATCGTGTCCACTGAAAACACACGGGCACGCGACCCCTTCAGATCGCCGCTTTATTGAAACAAGGCCGACCCGGTTACCCGATATGTCGCGCTCTGATTGAAACTGGGATACACGGCTCTGCGGATCCGAATAAATTACCCCTGGTCAACGTTTCGTACGTCTTTCTACCGAATTAATCGAACAAGGCAAAGATTCGAACAAGGCTATGATTCGACCATCGACTCGATCTCGCAGAAACGATCCCGAAAATATGAGCTTGCAGACTGATTTTGCATGCTTCTGTTAGGTCCTCCCACGAATTCGTGCGTAAATAGTAAGTGAATCCGGGGAAAGTTGATACACTCTTTAGTTTTTCATTTTTACAACTTTTGTTTGAATTTATTGTTGTAGTAGTTTGTGGTTTGCGGGTGTTGCCAAGGTATTTAGGGCAACGCATGTTATTAGACAGAAGGCAGCAGTATCTCTCCGAATGTAAACCGATCAACTTATAATAAATCACTTTTATAAAAAGCCCTACAGAAATCAGAAGTGGGATCTGAGCTAGTGCGCGCAAAGAATTAAAGAATTAAATCGTGTGAAAGTGAGTTTTGCAGGGGTTGAATCGGTTATCATAATTTGAACTATATTCGAACTTGCGGTATTCAAGTATAGAATTGTATTTTAAAAAGTGAGTTTGTGGAGGTACTCAGTAAATTGCAGAAAGTGTGGGCTTTGGTAAAATTCGTTTTAAAAAATATGCGGCCGTGGAAAATCTCATACTTGGAAGGGGACAATTCTGTGTGATAAGCGTGATAATATGATTACAATAATGTGTGTGTGTGTGTGTGTGTGTGTGTGTGTGTGTACAAGTTAGTAATAATTGTTCTATAATTGTTGTAAGAAATATTATATTTCTAGTTGTTTGAATTGTGTAACGTTAATATTTGTTGTAAGTGCTTGCAAAGTTAAGAGTGATTGATCCATCGAAAGATCGAGGACGATCTAAAGGTCAGGCTGGCTGAAACTGTAGTAGTTTATGGCTGTTGCCAAGGTATTTAGGGCAACGCATGTTATTAGACAGAAGGCAGCAGTACCTCTTCGAATGTAAACCGATCGACATCTGTAATCCGAGCAACTTATAACAAATCACTTTTATAAAAAGCCCTACATTATGTGGAAAAAAGTAGGAGAAAATATTGTTTGAACTTTCCTCTTAATATTGATTTTTACAAGAGAAGAGACTCTTTTAAAAAATGCAATTATTCAAACGTATACAAAATAGCATATAAAAATCGCCCGTCTGTTCATGCATATAAACTGACCGATGATAATTCTGTATCATTTTTTAATTTTGCGTTGCACACGTCGGCACACAAAACGCACCGTTTGCGCTAAAAACGAACTGCCAACTTTCAATATAAACAACCACCATCGCTTTGTAATATTTTTTAGCTCGGGTTTTTTACTGCAAACAGTCGTGTTTTTAACTGGTTTTAGGTGTTTATTATATAAAATCCATCACGTATTTGCTTCTGCTATATGTACATATTTCTGTCGAAAATTCAATTGGTCCACTAGATTTTATAAAAATATTGATTATTATTTCCTACAATACTAATTCGATCTTCGTTTTTTTTACGTTTTGTTTTCGAACGAAAGTGGAGAGTATAGTTTACAGGTATGTAGTAATGAAATGAAATATTTTTTGAAAATCGACGGTTTGGCTCGTTTTAAATAAATTTCATTAAATGTGAAGGTATAAAGTAACGTGCAACAACGTTTAATGTTTCAAAATGTCTAAAATGTTTGTTGCATTTTATATTTTTTTAGAAAAGTCGTACCACACATATTTTGCAGGATATATTAAACCTGGAACAGCATAACGATTTCCGATAAATATTTTGCATACATTATAACGGTATACGTTATCTTTTTCTTCATCCTTTGCGCAGTATAAAGCTTTCAATGAGTTCAAACAGTAATTACATCCTCTCCTCTGGGACAAATTGAACCGTGTGTCCGCAGACACAAAAGGAAAAATTAATTACTGACCGATAAATGCGTTCACTTTGTGTACTTACGATTTTTATTGACGTTTTCTGTAGTCGTTGTCGTTGTTGGGGTTTCCGTTGTGATCTCTATGAAATTGAGGTTCGCGATGAAACCGCTGTAATTAAAAGGTGGTACTTCAAAGCCGGTCCTGTAAAAGAAGAATGTTTTTATGGAACAATTCATCTTGCCCGTTCGGATTTTAGACAGTAGCTTTCTGTCTTGAACTTTCACTTTTTATCACATGTGAACTTATTGGTTCACCTGCATTCTAAGCAATAATACAAATGAATTTACGCGAAGAATTCGATTTTAGAAAGAATATAAAGCTGAGGGGTCACATTACCATCTTCCTCTGTCAATTAATAAGCCTACAAGCACGGTTTACAATGTAATTCAAATATAAAGTCATTACCTAAACTCGACCAAGAGCTTTTGCCCGGCGTACATCAACGATGTTGAGTACATTTTCTCTTTGCCACAGAGCATCTTCAGAAGAGGACTCGCCGTTGTTGGACCCGAATATACGGCAATATAGTCGCTGGTGCAGTGACTGTAACAGACAGACAAACATTCGTAATTTTATATATTTTCTTTAAATCGTATATTCTAAAGAAAATTGTAAAATGAAATGAACATTTTTTTCGTCATTCTTTCGCAGTCCCGTGTAAACGGACTGAGCTGAAAATGTTTAAAATAGTATAAACCAGCAAAATAGTGATAATAACTATAAACATTTGGGTACATGTTTTAATTACATTTTGTTCCGGTTTAAAAGTTCAAGAACAAGTTCAACTAGTTTCTCGGAACCACTGAAATTGAATTCAGTATGTATGAGCCCGACTACGCTGTTCCATTTCGTCAGGAGAATATTTAGCGTGGTTGACATGGATACAAAACCAGAATAAAACATCACTCGAGGTCGAAGTTTCTTTTCCAATATTTATACAACTCTGTCAATTAACGTCACATCACGAGTTCGGGAAAGTTCTCTGAAAATAGAAGATGAGTGTTCCGGTGGCTCATGAAGAATTTCTGTAGAAGTTTAAAAATATTCCGACACGGATTGCGGTAGTTGAACATGGAGTGCTCGAGAAACGAGGATGAAAAAGGCAAGTGGGGTAGTAAGAGAAAAAAGAGATGCCAAACGCGAAAGGCGAAACGCTCTCGAATCGAATAAAAAGACGTCCGTCGAAATGGCGCGAGGGGGTGGTCGGTGTACTGATTTATCAGAGAGTTCATGGATACGAACAGTAGTCGATTGCCACGGAAGTTTTACTATTAAGAAAATATCCGATGTTACCGACCGAGGCAGAGGCGGCTGCGTTGAATTACCACGATGGGATGGCTTGATTTATTTTACGAGAAAAGTTCCGTCGTTGCTTGCCTACAGAGGCGATCTCTCATTTTGAGGATCACGGCGATACGTTTTTAATAATCCGTTCGAATTAGGGGACATCTAGGGGTTTCGAGTGCGCGCGTTGATTCAATTAGCCAGCAACTTTCAGGCAATGTTGTTTACGGGCTTGGTAGAGAATTCTGCATGGTTCCCAGAGCGTTTGTATAGGAACTTACATGATTTGTATACCCATTTTGTAGAGGATCTTACAATTAGGCTGCAGAATTTGATGTGTATTTAATACAGGTGTGCGGGAACGGGAACGGGAACGGGAACGATCTTCGGGATCGGGACGGGATCTTGGAACGATCTTCGGGATCGGGACGGGATCTTGGAACGATCTTCGGGATCGGGACAGGATCTTGGAACGATCTTCGGGATCGGAACGGGATCTCGGAACGATCTTCGGGATCGGGACGGGATCTTGGAACGATCTTCGGGATCGGGACGGGATCTTGGAACGATCTTTGGGATCGGGACGGGATCTTGGAACGATCTTCGGGATCGGGACGGGATCTTGGAACGATCTTTGGGATCGGAACGGGATCTTAGAACTTTCGAGTTTCTCGAAAATGCCGGGATTCGAAAAGGTGTCCTGTTTCCTTGAATATGACCATAGTGTTAGATTTATTTAAATAAAACATCAAGTTTTATTTAATTTGATAATTTACAACTAGACAGCGGATGTTTATGCAGATGCATATTTTTATAGAAAGTAATTGTAGTTCCTTTCACGAGGTTACATTGGTAACCGTGGCTTACACTCTTGTACCTGTTCTCTTAATCTCACTCTGTTATAAGACGTCCTCATGTGTTCAACATAATATCATATAGTCTATACATATAAAGTAGTTTAGCTTATTCACATTGTATAATAAGAATGTTTTGTGTAAAGTACAATGGCGTTTGTTATAAATAACCATTAACAATGTTTACTGCTTTTGCGATGGCAACTGTACGCGTGACTTCTCTTTACACGATATTTCGAAAAACGAAATTATATAGAAAACTCTTGTAGCATAGATAAAAACTAAAAACCAATATTAAAAGAATTCGTACAGTATCAGAAATTCCGAAAAAATTCACGGGAAACCCGAACACCCCCGGGAATTCCGAACACTTTCGGGATCCCATCCTGAACACCTCTAGTATTTAAGAAAAAAATTGTTAAACAAATAGAACATTGATAGAAAAATGTTTGCTATTACAGGATTCCAAACATCTTACAAATAGGCTGCAGAATTTTATGTGTATTTAAGAAAAAAATAGTTAAACAAATGGGACATTGATAGAAAAATGTTTGCTATTACAGGATTCCAAACATCTTACAAATAGGCTGCAGAATTTTATGTGCATTTAAGAAAAAAATAATTAAACAAACGGGACATTGATAGAAAAATGTTTGCTATTACAGGATTCCAAACATCTTACAAATAGGTTGCAGAATTTTATGTGCATTTAAGAAAAAAATAGCTAAACAAATGGGACATTGATAGAAAAATGTTTGCTATTACAGGATTCCAAACATCTTACAAATAGGCTGTAGAATTTTATGTGCATTTAAGAAAAAAATAGTGAAACAAATGGGACATTGATAGAAAAATGTTTGCTATTACAGGGTTCGAAACATCTTATAACTAAGCTGCAGAATTTTATGTGCATTTAAGAAAAAAAAGAGTTAAAAATGGAATTGATAGAAAAATGTTTGCCATTACAGGGTTCCAAACATCTTACAAATAGGCTGCAGAATTGTATGTGTTTAAAAAAAAAGAGTTAAACAAATGGCATTGATATTGAAATGTTTATCATTACAGACGATATCATTTACATACGATATAAATAAGTTATATGAACATGGTATGTGATGCAATATTAGATGCATTTAGTGAAGAATATAATAGCATAGACTTTGTAACCCTAACACAAATATTATACGTGCCTATAGAATATACCCCGCATGAACTTTGCATACATCCTGAATATATTCTGTATATTCACTGCATGGTACGGCTGCACAAACTTCCGCAGTTTAGTTATAATGATCAAAATGTTGTGCGGAAAATTTGTAATTAAAGCTTCCGTTTTTCGATACGTTGTTTTCGTACAAGCCAATGGTGTAAAAGAACGGGCTAATGAATGCGCATAATAGAATTAAATTTTCACTGAATTTATACGGAATATGATAAATACGATATGTGTCGAAATATATCATTGTTACCAGGAAATATGTTCCAAAGCTTTTGCATTTCAAAGAGAAGATTTATTCGGCACGGTGCAGGACGCAATTATTTCGTTCGATTGTGAAAACGTGTAAAGCAACAATTCTTAATACAGTTTATTCGGAACTTTGGGTATTAAGAAGGTATTGCGAATATCTCAAAAATGAAAGATCTGCTTAGCAAGGATTATTTTTTGTTTTTTACCTTGAGGATTGTTCTTACTTTTTAAATAAGTGTTCAGGTTTAATACTTCGTTATCAATGTTTAGACTATAATATAGTACTTTTGTTGATGGAGATGCGAATTTTTAAAAGTTACAAAAATTTTTAAAATTAATAGAACAGAGTTAACATTTAGCGTACCAATGCCACATTTTTGCATTTATTTGTATAACTTGGAATAGAACAATTTCAAGAATATAAATTCATGAAAAATGTACTGTACAGTCGGGAGCGTTATAAATCGTAGAATTTGTTGTTACGACTGTTATTGAGCTTCGGACATATCTGTTTCCGATTTCTTTTGTCCCTTGCTTAAATAAATACAGAACCGGCATCGTTGTAAACAGAGGAATCGATTAGTGCAACGAAAAATATGCATTCTATTTTTAAAAGATGATGCAATTGGTTATTGCACATACACAGTTGCACCTATAAAAATCTAAAGGCCTACGAATGTAGCGTTCTTCGACTTATTTTTTCGTAAATGCATTAATAACGGAGTTATGGCCCGAAACAATTGCGTGAAACAGTCTGTATACTAAAGCACGGGAACTCGATTTTCTCGAAAACGAGATGCCAAACGAAAAAATGTTATTCCTTTTTTCGACTTAGTTTTGCATGTAGATCACCCCTTGCCCGATTGTACTACGATTTCGCAAACAGCATGTATAATATAAGAAGAATGTCCGTTTCTACTGCAATACCGTCACTTTCTTTGAAAGAGTGCATTTACGCGATATTGTGAGTGAATGGAACACGATATATCTCTCTCTCTAGAGATCTTTATTACGTATCACCATGTTAATAATAAATTCATCACCCGTAAATAATAGTTCAGCTATTCAATGCCGAAATTATTACGAACTGGTATCGTGTTTTACATAATTATCGGCAAAATTCAATAAAGTTTTAAATTTCCTACTTCGAGAATGTTTCATTAATTTTCCATTATGTTTTAATGATACAAAATTCGTCAGAAGTTTCATTAGAAGCTTGAAACAACGCGCTGGTGCGCATCAGCGGTGTCGAAATAATGGCAACCGTGTATGTACTCCTACCTATATTTACCGATAAACCGAGTATAATTCGGATTGACATTTCAGCAGGTTTTCTGAAAATCTGATTACACGCTTTTGTGTTCGCACACGTTTAATCGGCAGTATTGGAATTATTCTCTCGTCGGAACACGTTAATATTATTACACGGCGCTTTAAATTATAATAGATACAAGCCCATGGTAAGGAACTAATTAGTAATCTATGTCAATAATTAATAGACTGCAGGTCTTTATGCGAAACATAAAAATTGTTTGCATGAATTGCACGGTACAGGGACGAAATACAAAGTTAATCATCTGTTTAATTGTTTTATTGCGTCGTAATTAACGTGACGGTGTTATTAAATTCGTACAATCTTTCGATTGTTTGAAATTAGATCGACCCAATTGTTGTTGGAAATGGGTTAAGAAAATCACAGAAACACTGTTGAATTAACTTTAAGAATATTTTATTACACAGCGCGGAAGGACGACTTGTCTCCTTGACTAGTGGGCTCGAAGCGAAGAAAGAAAATGGAAAGTTGTAGGGGAGGAAGAGTTCATCTGTCGCCCCCTTGACTTTTAGGAAAAACCCCTGCATAGGGCCTGCATAGTTTACGTTTACGGCACAGGCCCTTGACAACGCGAATACCAGGCCTATGGGTCCGGTGACATATAACTGGTCTATTGTTCTTTGATAGAGAACCTACAGTGTTTCTCATGTAAACGAAATTCATTTTTGCACTGTGTTGCATTATCATTACTAATAATCCAACAATTGTATCATAAATGTACGAAAATGTATAATAAATTAATCATCGGATGTTGCATAAAATAAATAACGAAGAATGCACAGCGATTTCGGTGGCCAATAAGCATTCGGCAAGTTTCCTCTATGGTTATTAGCCGACGTCGAACCATTCAGCGATTAGTCATCCGAAGAATTTCATTAGTCGAGCCGGAGACACGAAGAAATAATTCTAAACACGTAACAGGTGTTCCCGAACTTTTGCCCCGGGGATTTTAATTAATTGCTGTGAGCGGCAGGGTTAAGTAATTAATAGGGAAAGTTCGTGCACCGCTTCGATTTCATTCGACGAATTTTCGTGGAAAATTCCTTTTTCGGCATTCCGCCGACGAACTTCGGCCATTTCAGTTCGCCGAGACACGCGACTACTTGATGCGCCACACCGCGCTGCGGAGAGACGTGTGGCGTGGCTCGTCGCCAATTTCTGAATAATTAACTGTCAGGAAGCCGCGGAGGGCGCGGCCCGCTTCATAATTGAGACTGCGCCCTTTCTCCTGCCGGGTCTCACTTTCCTCCGTGTAAACATACAAATTATTAAACCGTGCAGTCTGCCCGTTCGGAAGCCAAGCAGCTGCCACGTTCTTTTTTTGTTTGACTTCTAAGAGACTTCGATAACTATGCACGATCGGTCTGTGACACGTGGCTCGTGTTCATTGAAAATCCACCTCGAGACAGCATGGTCGAACCGCTAATAAATTCTTCAGCAACGATTCGATAAAAAGGTAGGATAAACTTTCTGTAAAATTCTAGGATAAAATTCTGTAGATTTTGGCGAGAAAATGTCAAAAATTCAAGTTTCAATCCTAGAAGATCACTGGCTCAAAAGTTACGAGTGTTGGAATTTGAGAACGATTTTCAGCGTTTTTGACAGAGAGGAGTGCCGCCATGTTGGTATGTAATGACTAGACTGCGGATTCTATGCGTTTACAATAAAAATGGCTACGCACAATCTAAAGCAGTGGTCATGTTAAAAAGATTTAAGGACATCAGTGTATTAGTTTCAGTTTAATAGGATAATTAATTGACGAAAAAATGTTGTATTTGGTACCTGCGTCTTGCAAACAAGGCAAACATTTTTTATTTTACATAAAGATCCGCAGTCTGACCGATGCACGCCGCTTAAGTAATTGGACGATGTCTGAATACATATCAATACGGCGGCACTCCAACCTGTCAAAAACACTATAAATCACTCAACTTTAAACATTAATATAAATAGGTAAATGCGTAGCGCTGTTGACAAGAAATCGGATTTAATCAACTTCTTTGCAATGGTGCCAGATAAGGTGTAACGACTTTACGAATTGTATCAATCTGCTAAAGGAGTGACCCAAAAATTCTCCCCTTTTGGCACCCCTGATTTTGGAACTTTTTGTGTGTTATCAATCTGCAGAGTTGGGCAAAAATTTAATCAACGATGGACGAATAAATTACTATTTCAATCGTTAATTATAATTAACAATTAATCTCCCAGTTTAGTCGTTATTTGCGGTTAACGATGAAATTCTTATAAATGTTGATTACGGTTAACGATGAAATAATTATTAATCGTTAATTACGGTTAACGATGAAATACTTATTAATCGTTAATTGCGGTTATCGATTAAATACTTATTAATCGTTAATCGAGAATAACGGTTAAATTTCTACTTTAGTACATTTTTTTTTCTTTCCTTTTCACAGTGGTACTAACGTTCTCGTTATTCGCTATATTTTGTAATATGTACTCTGTAATATACTTTATGTTGTAATAAATCTCATAAGAAATTCCTAAAAAAAAAACTATTGAAAATACACATGTTTTTGTTGAAATATATTATTATTTCTGTCAATTCTCCATCCGCTCTCTCTTCCCACTCTTTGTCTCTCTCTCCCTTCTTATTACAATTTATGGATAGACCGTATGGCGATTAACTTCAACAATTGATTAAATCAGTCTCCGATTTTTCGATGATTTCTTTTTTTGACCAACGATTAAAGATTACTTCATCAATCGATTGAATCAGTCTCGGATTTTTCGATGATTTCTTTTTTTAATCAACGATTGACGATTAACTTCATCGATCGCTTGAATCAGTCTCCGATTTTTCGATGATTTCTTTTTTTGATCAACGATTGACGATTAACTTCATCGATCGATTGAATCAGTCTCCGATTTTTCGATGATTTCTTTTTTTAATCAACGATTAACGATTAACTTCATCGATCGATTGAATCAATCATTGATTTTACAATGATTACCTTTTTTAATCGTACACATTAACCAATCAATCTTGATTAAAATTTTAATCGATTAATGCCCAACTCTGCCGATCTGGTGGCAAAAGTGTGCAGATTGTGACAAACACACATACCGAAAAATAACTCGCAGGAATTTTTAGAAAATTCCAATGAAATAGAAAATTGGAGAAATAGTCTGTTGTAGGTATATTCTATCGATTCTCGTATGTGTGACGCGACAGTCACGTATTAATATAATCTATAGCGCGGATGTATCGTCGCAGGGAGCGTTTCGCCGACAAGCTTCAATAACCAGTCGGAATTCTGATTAAGTTTATTCCACTCTCCGATGGAGAGGAGTGTGGCGCAGATAAATCGAGATCGTGCGCGCTTTCAGTTTCGGCGTAACAGGTCGGCCTAGATCGCCGACACAGTTTTCTACGTAATTTTCTACCCGAGCGGCCCGATCGCCAGAAAATCCGATTTCTCTAGCTCCATTTCGTACAATCTCACCGCATAGCTGAGTGTGGAACAAGAAGCGCACGAAAAAAAAAGAACAGAGAAATAAAAATCGAGCGAGAAAGAACGGGCGAAAGTGAGAAGAAAAAATGGTATGCGATGGCCGGTGTGTTGCGAGCACTCAAGCCGGTATAAATTGTCCGGGAATTACTAGTCCGTAAATCCGGCGGAGTGAATTAAAAATTTCCCACTCGAACCTGTCGATTGCGTCCACCTTCGAACAATGCACCTCTTCATTTAATTCCAATCGGACAAAAAGCGGATTAAATCAGCCCACCTCCACGACCATTGTTTCGTTTCCTATTCCATACCCCTTCTACCGCCGCCCCGACATTCACGACCAAGAATTAATGTGTAATTCCACACGTGCTGGCTGTCGTATTTTCGTATGTTCAAATTTCATATCGTCGCATAATAAAGTGAACGCTTTGCGAGCTGTCGAATCGAGCGTAATTCGATTGCGGAAATATATTTCGCCTCTGGTCTTCTAATAGACGAGAGGCATAAGTAATGTTTCTTCGGAAAAACGTCATTAGTTGTGTAGAAAGGTTATTTAAGATTACTATGTGATGATATAAACTTTCTTGAAGCGAGCGAAACGTTTCAAATTATTATATTCTTAAATTTTCTCTCTTGGTCAAACTTCCGTGAGCGGTAGTGTATGTAGTAAATCAGGGATGGGCATTTTACCACGTTTTGATTAGCTCGCTTTCTGTTTGTCTGTTCGGTACAAATTTTGCAATTGATTTTGAACTAACTTCCCGATGAGCTAGAGACTTGAAACTTGAAACATAGCTCAGAACAACGCAATATTAAAAAAAAACAAATTTTAAAAAACTGTGCATCAAAGAGAAATATTTAAGTTCAAAATTTTTTTTTAATATATCACGCTTTTGAGACGGACTAAAAAGTATAAAATAATTTTTCCTAGCCCCGTACAGATAGCCCTGAAAATTTGTGATTGTTAATTTTGAGTAGTTATGAAAACGAAAAATCACGCAGAAGTTCATATCATTCGCAGTGCAATAAAATTGTTAGTGACTTAGATGAACTATTCATGCATCAATTATCTATTGCATGCGCCCCACGTTTTCCGTTTTAAATCTTTCAAGTATTTTCATAGCTATTCAAAATGGACAATCACAAATTTTCAGGACTATCTGTATGGGATTAGGAATCTGTATGAGATTAGAAATCTGTACGGGGCTACGAAAAATTATTTTATACTTTAATTTTATTTTATTATTTAAAAATTTTGCATAATTAAAATTTTTTTCTGTCCCAATTGAGATAAGACCGTCCTCGCCAAAGCGACCACAGCCCCCCACCAGCATTTGTCGTTATGAAAGAGAGATTGGTGGGGGAAGCAGGCGTTTGAGGAGCCTCTACCGACCACCTGCGGTTAATAATAAAGCTCGTCATATCAATTAAGTTGTTTTACACCAAATCCTAACATAAAAATTTATGTTAACATTGAAAAGAACATTACATTAATGACGACATTATTTTCTGATTAATATAAGACCAAACACGATATAATTCCAATTGTATTTAGTGGTTAAATCGGCTGAATCTCTGAATGATGCTTTCGATATCGCTCTGGAACATCAACACCTCAGTTTTCATGTATTTTCTGACTCTCTCAGCGCGCTCCTGGCTTTGGAAAGCTCTAAAGTAGATATTAAAACCAACCCATATATCCTTGATAGTAAAAGAAAATACAATCTGCTGATCAATAATAATCATAATAGTTTCATTAAACTGTTTTGGATTCCATCGCATCTTGGAATTCAAGGCAACGAAAATGCGGATAGGGCAGCTATATCGGCTACGACAATGGACACCGTAAATATTCCTGTGATTCCCTACACTGATTTATTCGAGGAGTTTAAAAAACAAGCTAAAGATCATACTTTCGAAGCCATAAAAAATCAAGGTCTCTTTAAGGGAAAAAAATTCTTTCAAAGCTTTTTTAATGAGAGATCAGTACCCTGGTTCACCCATTTAAAACTTGGGAGGAGTTTAGTTGTTACGGTTAACAGAATGCGTTCCGATCATTATAATCTGGCTGCTTCGCTAGCGCGAGTAGGTATTATCAATGATAGCCAGTGTAGATGCAATCAGGGATGCGAAACTCTTGACCATATAATATGGCAATGCGAATTGTATAATTCACAAAGACGTAAGTTAACAAATTCTCTACTTAGTATGGGTCATCAACTACCCCTTAATATAGACACACTCATAGCGAAGCCAAACGTTAAAGCTTGTATCAGTATCCATTCCATTTTCAAAAATTGTAATCTGCATATTTAGTGTTGACGGACCTTGTTATCATACTTACATGTACTTACTTATATTGTATTCTTACTGAACTACTACTGTATTTTATATTATGGTATTCAATTATATTATTCTTGTAAAGCGAAATAAACCCAGGAGGGTTTAAATGCTTAAAATAACAAAAAAAAAACAAAAGAAAATCGGCGATTCAAGTTTCCTTCGCAAGCAACGACAGCGTATCGGAAAGAAAGAGACACTCATTCTGTCCTTCTCTATGTTCGGCTTCTCTTTTGAGTTTCATTGTCCTTCTCTATGTCCGGACTCTCCTTTGAAGTAACAAAAATACGATCACAACACCAAGATTACTGTCCACCAAAAATACGGCTGTTGGACAGCAATGTCGGCATTACTGTATTTCTTTTATAGATGTTACATATGCGAATTTACAGAATCGTTGCGGGGAAGAAAGGCTTCCAGATCGACAGAAGAACGACAAAATTTACATAACATTGGCTTCAGCAAGCTTTTCAATGACAGTGGCGCAATCTTTTTAGTTCAGTCGTTTAGTACGAAACTACAATACAATAAAAATCACATTGTCACGGCATCGCTTCGCCGGTCACATTCAAGCTAGATCGTCAGAATAATTTCGTGAGGACCGTTATCGCAATAATACTGTTCGCAATGGCGCGGCATGGCGCGGCGCGGTGGCGGCGCTGGGGATTTCGATGTTTCAAGTGAGCGTAACACAATAGCCTCGCGAACAATGTAGAGCACTTACTGTAATTCGCTAACGAGCCACTTGATTTTTCAGTAATATCTGTTCCCGATCGTATTAATTCATCGCGGTGAAATATCGTCGCCGAGTACGGCTACAACAATTCGTTTCGGACTATATTTCTACGTCGCATATTTTTTAAAAATACAAAGCTCGTCAGCCACGGAACGTTTTAATTTGAAGATTTCTTCTGCCCGTTTTCACAATTTGTACGTTCAACGTTTTCGTATTAAAAATATCTACACAATTTTAGTTTTGTTTCATTACGAAGATCAGCACAGAGGACAGAGTTTGAAGAAAAAGTTGTATTTTAATGTTAGGCTAGGAATCTTTACTAGCAAACAAATAAAATTACTACCACTTAATCTCGATATTACATTCGAGGCACTACAGAAGTAATTCGCTAACTCGAGCGGAAAAACTTCTTGCGCGAAGAGACTGGGCTTCGAGCAGAGCAAGATAAGACTCAAGAAAATTGTCTTCCATAAGAAAAGGGAGCCAGGATCCATGAAAAGAAAATGCTGACAATGTTGAATGAATTTTCTGTGGTCGTTTGTCTTCTGAATCCACAGAAAGCTGCATTAGATGTTTAGAATGTCAAAATTGAGCTCCCCTATATTTGTATCGTAGAGCCTGGCAGGGATGAAGATGTTATTTATGTCCGTGACAGATGGGAATAATTCCATTTTGCCTTTGATAGAACCTAACACTGGTTGTCGTATTTCAAAATAATTTTATAGTAATTCAACGTAAAAATTAGAATTTTCTTTTCAATAAAGTTTAACTTAAAGAAACTACGTAACGATCTTTTTAAAACTATTAGTTAATATTAATAATTAATTTGTTAATAGCATTAATATAATACATTATGTGTTACAATGTTAAATCTTGTTTTACTTCTGTTATTCAGCTGTTTCTAATAAAATTACTAAAATTGTTGTATGAAATTAGTAACAGTCGGGGAACTGTGGTATGAGATACACTTAAAACGATACTGTGTAATTGGGAACAGAATTGAAAAAAATATTCGTGGTGCAAAGGGTTAATTCGATCAACGAGGCGATTAAACGTGTTTTCCAAGGGAGAGAAAGAAAGGGGACAGGAAAACACTTGGAATAATTTTTATTTCCCAGCCGGCGCGGTGCAAAACGATCACGGAATATTAAACTTCGCGTTGTACAATTCTACCGGGGAATCGGAACAAATGCAATTACAGCAATAATCCCATGGATGGCAATAACTGGGCACCGCGGATACATTAGATGCGGCGGCGCACCAGCGCAGCGGCAGCATTGCATTCGTATTACGTAATCAGTACCGTGCCAACAGATATCGCATGTAACTGCGTGTAACTAATGTAGAATCGTACGCGCTACGTTAAATTAATTCACCGTCGGCTTCTATACCGGGCGCGCGATTAATGCGACACGCTCTCACGAACTTGCTTTCGCGTGTATCGTTGTCTCCGACGCGGCGCGACGCGACGGCGCGACTGGGATTACACTTGCGGCTTACTGATATTGAAATTTATATTCTGACAATCAAGGTTGCACCCCTTCCCTGAAGCAACGGGCGCCGCACAATGGGCCGTTTCTACGAAATTGCTGGAATCGATTAAAAAATTTGCATGTCATAGGTTAAAACTAGCAAAGGGGTTTAATGAAATTGGGAGTTTGGTTAATCGAATTTTTACACGATATAGAACTCAGAAAAATATTTGACACGTATTCTTTTCAGCTGCCGACATTTATGTTAAGGGGGTGAAAATAGCCCTAAATGTTGGGGTTGAAAAATCTGTTTTATTGAATATCTCCGAAACTACCGTGTACTTCCTTGTAAGGGATGTAGCGAGGTGTATATTGGGCAAACGTCCAGACTTTTGGAAACTAGAATTAGAGAACATAA
>CM052194.1:11443949-11550477 GCA_028455805.1 Lasioglossum figueresi | reverse complement strand
GAATCAGCGCAAAAAACTCTATAAGGTACACCCAACAGTTATAGCGACACATAAAAAAAGTAGAAATTTGTTGGACAGTGTAATCAATACAAAAAATGTGTTCGGTTATAACTAGACCGCGATTTCGATGCAAAATAAAAATATTTTACCTGAATTCCAACGAACTGGAGTGAAATAGAAATTTATTTTCTTCCCTCTTATGTTTAAATTTTACTAATATTTTTACTATTTTAAATCAGCCTTGCTCATTTTTGTTATAAATCCGTAAAATCCGTAGTCTAGTTATAACTATATTGCACCGACCGTTATCATAAAATTCTGAAACTTCAGGAAGCATAATCGTCAAGATGATTAAAGCTAGTGGAGCAACCTTTACCGCCACGTCCACTTTAATAAAATATATTTTCTACGCGTCTATCATCTTATTGTCTAAACGGACCCAACTTCCCACCGAAGGGTTGAATACTGAAGTCTGTCATGTCCGAAATGAACGACGTAATTTTCAGTTGGAAGGTACAAGATCCTTCTTACTTAAATCGCACAAAATAAAATAAATTTTGCAGAGATTAATCAAATTTAATGATTTACGAGGGTAAGTTTTGAATGGAGACTGTGGAAGTTTCTTGTTAGCCGAATGTAACGGTTAAGTTTTCCGCCCGACATTTTCGTAGGCTGTAGACGGTTCGTGACGTTGCTGAATTTTACCTCGAGGCGGCTCGATCATTATTTCATTGTCCAGGTTTGGATGCCGGTGGAAACTTGCTCGCGAGTTTTAAGAGCTTCCAAGCGTCGATACGTGGTTATGACTAGTTTAACTCTTAATCCTCTCCTCGTTATCTTGTTGCTTGTGCAGCTGTTGTCATGGGAATGAAGTAGAATGGGAACGAACAGGAAACCTCCCGCGAGGAAACTTGTAGTCGATTGCAAATGACCCTTCAGCGAGCATCCCCTTCACCCGGCTTCGCTTCGCTGTTATTTGAAACTGACGTTTCGCAAAACACTTGAATAACTGAATTTTTAGAAAATAGAAGCAGCAACGAATAGAAGTAGCAACGAATTGAAGCATATTTTCAATTGTTACTTCTGCTCGTCCGCATCGCATGCATGGTGACCTTTTTCTGTCCTAGATCACAATTTGTTTCCGGCGTCCTCATCCCAAAGGGACATCATTTCGCATAAAAGGGTAATTTTGCATACAAAATTAAAAAATACCTTTATGCGAGGTATTCAGAACGAAGGCATACTTGCTGTGATAAGATTTAATTATTTACAATTCGTTTCGAGGCACAGTTATTTTTTGTAACGAAGGGGGAAACAGGGAACGCGTTTTATAATTCTCTTCATCGGTACATTAAAACGATAAACTATAAAATACTGAGATCTGTAACTGTAAAATATTGTAATTTCTCGGAGTTCAAGCATATGTATGTATTTTCAAATATATGGTTATGGATTTCAAATGATTAAAGAATTATCGATTTAGCGAACAAAAGATTTTGTTAAATATCGATCGAGTAAAATATGCTTTCCAGTTCACCGTGTATCGTAACGATTGATTACACGTAATTTTTCGGAGTACGTATCCGGTTATCGAGGAGAAATTTAAGTAGTCGCAAAACACACGGTATTCCCTCTGCAAATACGATTAAATCGGTTTAGCGATAAATTAATTATTCCAGCGAATTGAAAATTCGTTCGCGAAAGCTTGTTCGCGACGTTGATTTTGTTACCGGGGACCACTATTGACACTCATTGGAAGATATTCCCGCAGTGGAGCGGAATACCGATGGAAAAATTCGATAGCCGATTGGACTGAATTAAACTTTTTCGTTGCGGGCTGCCAGTATTGAAACTTCTTTGCATACAGTGTACACATCATTGGAAGAATTGTATAGAGTGTCTGATTTAACGTGGCCCAAAAAAGTACATACTTAAATTACAAACGCGTCGCGATACAGAAAGTATTTCTTCTATAGTCACAAAAAGGTTGTACACGTTGAAGGCAAACAAAATATCCCCTCCGCTGTAGTAATCTGATCTCGGCTCGGGTATATCGGTGTGAACTAGTAATCCAATTACAAAACTTCTTTATTTTACATTATTTTTTTATGGGACTTTCATTAACTTATTTGTGGCATTTTTCTGATTAAAATCATACCAAACACGATATAATTTCAACTGTATTTAGTGGTTTAATCGACGATGAAAGTTTCGGGCGCAAGGAAGGACAGTGTACGGGAAAGAAATAGACGTGGATAGTCGCAGTCGCTGACACAGTTCAAAGGCTCGCGCGTTCTCACAATGTAATACCAATATAAAAACTTTTTTATTATTACTTATTTTTTTATGAAACTTTTGCCAATATATATGTGGCATTTTTCTGATTAAAATGATAAAAAACACGATATAATTTCAACCGTATTTAGTGGTTTATCGACGATGAAAGTTTCGAGCGCATGGAAGGACAGTGTATGGGAAAGAAATAGACGCGGATAGTCGCAGTCGCTGGCACAGTTCAAACGCTCGCGCGTTCTCACAATGTAATACCAATATGAAAACTTTTTTATTATTACTTATTTTTTTATGAAGCTTTTGCCAATATATTTGTGGCATTTTTCTGATTAAAATGATACCGAACACGATATAATTTCAACCGTATTTAGTGGTTTAATCGACGATGAAAGTTTCGGGCGCAAGGAAGGACAGTGTACGGGAAAGGAAGAGACGTGGATAGTCGCAGTCGCTGGCACAGTTCAAAGGCTCGCGCGTTCTCACAATGTAATACCAATATAAAAACTTTTTTATTATTACTTATTTTTTTATGAAACTTTTGCCAATATATTTGTGGCATTATTCTGATTAAAATGATACCGAACACGATATAATTTCAACCGTATTTAGTGGTTTAATCGACGATGAAAGTTTCGGGCGCAAGGAAGGACAGTGTATGGGAAAGAAAGAGACGCGGAGAGTCCTTTTCTCCGTTCGGCTCGATCTTTAAGACAAATAAAACAGTGTCTGTCAACGAACTGTGCAAACGAACCTCCCCGAGGCTCTTGCGACTATGAAGGATTTACTGTATTTCGAAGGTTTAGAAATTGATCAATGTTCGTTTCCGAACATGAAAATAGAGATAAGTAAATCTTCCAAAAAAAAATACTGGAACATGAAAATTTCGTATAGTTTCAAGTTTGTTTGAGTGTTGACTCGAGTAATTTTTATTTTCCATAAAAATCCATAGTCTAGTCGTAAAGCTACCAAGCAAAGTTTGACTCCACCCTTTCCCACAAATCCGTAAAAATGGATTCTTCGAAAGTTTAAAACCAAATGATCCCCTTAACTGATTCAATGTGAAATGATATAATTATACGCAGTGCTCTAGTAATTTGAGCAGCTGCCGTATATTCTGATAGTTTGTATGTCAGTAAACCGTTTACGGATTGAAAATAACTGGCACGTTAGAACTAATCCGGCCAATCACTTAATCTGTTTCAGCAAAGTACGTTATCGGGTTCCGCGGATTGAAACGAAATGAAACGTAAATCTGGTTACGCCGGTGGCGGGGCAATGTTAAAGTATAATCAGGATTAGCGGGCGAATTGAATTGGTTCCCGCCGCGATGGCGTGCTATCGCGCCGCGAGGCGCAACACGCAATTTATGGCAGACGGTGGAAGAAGACCAACACAGGAGTCGGGCCGGATATTATTTTTCCGGCGTGGAAGAGAAAAACGGATGTTGCCGGTCCCACTCCTCCGTGTCACGTTTAATTCGAGGTTGTTTCGGCCGCGTATCATTTCCGTGTCACGTGCTGATTTCAACCGTGCGCTCAGCTCGTACGTGGGGAAAAATTTAAACAAGATAGAGCGACCGTCCCGAAATAAAAGCGACAAAACGAACGAGAAAAGTCCGAACAGAAGATGAAGAGACGGAGATACGAAGTGAAAATTTAATCAAATTCGACGGTCGGCCATCGTCGGTCGCTTGGAAATTAACGAAGCTTTCGATAAGCGTGAAAATGGATTTGCATCGCGTCCGCTTGTTTCGCGTAACTAACTTCACCGACCACTTTATTTAACGTTTCCTGGAGCCGCCCGCTCCCATATCTTGTTTGAGTTAACCGCTGCCGCCGACGACGGTCTGTTGAATATTGATTTCCCGTTTGCCCTTCTTCAAGAAGAATAAGACTATTTTACATAAATAACGACCTGATTTCGTCGGTTCTACTTTAGTTTGTCTTCTACTTTGATCTCGTTGCACGAGCGAAGTCTAAATCTCTGAGTATTAATTGCTTGGGGAACTATTTAGTAAAAATTTTCAGAAAAATGAAAGAAAATAAAAAATTTTTGGCTTCCAAACACAGGGTGAACCACGAATCGTGATCAGTAGAGATTACGCTGTTATTAGCAGTCCAATTGAAAATGTTTCTATCAGGTATAACATGGTTTTAAGAGAGATTTCACGTGATTATAGAAAATTTTTCGTCAACTCTTTTTCTTCACGATTTTTCAAGGTCACCTTTTCTCAATTTTTTTGCAAATACACCTATAATTTTTTTACAGTTATATGTTAAATTTCAAGGGGAGTTCGGTAAGTATTACAACGTAAAAAAAATTACAAAAAGAATTGCAAAATAAATTGAAAAAAATTGCTTATTTTATATTTTTTTTTACAAAAAATTTGCTATAATCACGTGAAAGCTCTCTTGAAACCAAGCTATACCTGATAAAAACATTTTCGATCGGACTGCTAATAACAGACTAATCTGTACTGGTTACGATTCGTGGTTCACTTTGTATATGTATACATATACAAAAATCATTGAAACGCTATTTCATTAATTGTTAAATGCAATCTTTAATATTTTCTTCGATATGTTAATATTCACAAACAAACGATAACAATGAAAGGTTATCGATATTCATATATTTTAAGAGCTTTAACAAAATTAATTGACGTGAACGTATTCAGTAAAAATTATATTCCTGACCGCTGAAATAATTTACGTAAAATTGTTAAAAAGAAATAAGAAGAAATTATCAAATAACAACATAAAATATTGGAGCGCTTTTATTACTACGAGCGAAGAATATGTGGATAAGGGTTATTGGAAAATTTCTTCACGTCTGGGGATGATGGAACGCGTCCTCGAATCAATGTTACGTTTTCTTATTTTATGGTTCGTAAAGAAACAAATGTTTCTGCATTAATATATTACTTATGCATAGAGATTCTTATCGTTGCATTTTGTCTTTGCTGTGAAAATGTTTTCTCCGTTCAACGGATCAATAGTTATTATAGGTGTAATTCCACAGAGCGAAAACGTTAGAAGAATTTAAAAACACTGTTATATTATTTTCGACCTATTAAACATATTAAGAAAGAAAATAAATTTCTATTTCACCCCAGTTGGTTGCAAATCAGGTAGAAAATTTTGTTTTCGCATAAAGATCCGCTGTCTCGTTATCATTATAAAATCCAGATCAAAGGAAAAATTCATTTCCTTGACTAACTGATCTCTTATGGTAAAAATAAAATACACATCTCTCTTTATAAAGTCGAATTAATAATTTTATGAACTCCGTTCTTTGAAATAATGTGAAATCTATAAACCTTTATCTATATATTTACATACATTCAAAGTTTCTAGAAAATTAATTAACAGGAAAGTGGTCGATAGCGTCGTACTCGCGATCGCTGAAGGAATTTATATCCGAAGCTTGGTTTCTCCTACCGCATACAAGTTCGTATTTTGCGCGATGACGCCAACGATTCTCGTTTCTGCTGAAATTGCCCGTAACCATGGTCTTTAAGGTGAATTTTCAGAACAGCAGATCAAGGGGGTGGAATGGAGAATAGATATAGATGACGCCGTCGGGTCGAGAAGGTACCGCACGACCAGAGGCACGCCTTATCTCTAAGCTTTACACTCTATTACGTTTATTAAAAGCGCCAGTGGAAGAAAGTTTCACGGTTCAAGGTTCCGTGGTTAGAATAAAAATGAGATCAGCCCGGATCGCATCTTACAGAACGTTTTGAACGCCTTATGGTTCCACTGATAGATAGGGAATGTGATTCAGGAACCTATTTCGTGGCGCGTAGCTCGCTACTGGTAGAGATTGAACTTAAAGTGTAATCGTAGTCTCTATTACGGACTATCATTTCCATCCGTTCATGCTTTGCAATATGGTCTCGATAGATGACTATCGAATATGCTTGCGCCAATCATTTCAAAGTTAATCATATGACAAGGCTTCGACATTATCTATCTCATTTCATCCAATTTTAAATGACTGGACGTACTTTCTATTACACTAGCAGACGGAACATTTCACAAAAACAATTGATTCGGTGAAACGATTGTTCAAAAGAGAAAATTTGATACAACCAGTGGTATTTTTATTTTTCTGCATTTTACTAGAAAAAAATTGATCTTTATATCTGCTTTAAAAAATTTTAGTTTTAGATCAAAGTTACAGGCCGGCAAATCTTTCCTGTCTCGAATTTATTGTTAACCCTTTGCACTCGGAACTATTTTAACTCGACAATTAAACATTTCTTACGACCTAGAATAATTCCATTCTATATGAATTTATTTCTTTGTAGGAAAATAAAATTGACATAATACCTCATACAATACTTAGATGTTTAGTAATTGATTAGTTACCAACATATTTAATATTGTAGACAATATTTTAAATAATGGTGCAGTAACTGTTAGGGGTGACACAGAGTCACCACTCGAGTGCAAAGGGCTAAAAGTTCATATTTCCGAATGTACACAACTGTTAAAAAAAATTAGTTTTCACGCAAATAAAAATTGCAATTCACCGCAGTTTTATACCTTCTAGGTGTACGTAACGCAATAACAAATAAAATGTCGAAAACAATGAATGTCCAGAAAAATTGAAAACTTTTGCACGCACCTAATGAAAAAAACTCTCACGCGGCCAACCGCGAAGGCAAAAGTATCCAGCACTCGTTCGACAATAATAACTGAAAGCAACAGGGTGGTAGTGTCCGGAAGGGTGTACGATTTCCAAGAAGAATTCGGCGATTTCGTTACGACTGCCGTAAAATTTATCATTATATCTACTTTAAAAATTTTAGTTTTAGATAAAAATTACTGGCTGGCAAATCTTTCCTGTCTCGAATTTATTGTTAAAAGTTCATATTTTCGGATGTACACAACAGCTAAAAAAAATTAGTTTTCACGCAAATAAAAATTGCAATTCACCGCAGTTTTATACCTTCTAGGTGTACGTAACGCAATAACAAATAAAATGTCGAAAACAATGAATGTCCAGAAAAATTGAAAACTTTTGCACGCACCTAATGAAAAAAACTCTCACGCGGCCAACCGCGAAGGCAAAAGAATCCAGCACTCGTTCGACAATAATAACTGAAAGCCACAGGGTGGTAGTGTCCGGAAGGGTGTACGATTTCCAAGAAGAATTCGGCGATTTCGTTACGACTGCCGTAAAATTTATCATTATATCTACTTTAAAAATTTTAGTTTTAGATAAAAATTACAGGCTGGCAAATCTTTCCTGTCTCGAATTTATTGTTAAAATTTCATATTTTCGAATGTACACAACAGTTAAAAAAAATTAGTTTTCACCCAAATAAAAATTGCAATTCACCGCAGTTTTATACCTTCTAGGTGTACGTAACGCAATAAAAAATAAAATGTCGAAAACAATGAATGTCTAGAAAAATTGAAAACTTTTGCATGCACCTAATAAAAAAAACTCTCACGCGGCCAACCGCGAAGGCAAAAGAATCCAGCACTCGTTCGACAATAATAACTGAAAACAACAGGGTGGTAGTGTCCGGAAGAGAAGAGACTGTCGGTGTCCGCATTGGCGATGTGTAGTGATGGGCATTCAATACTCTGTCTTGCATGTTTTCAAACAAATCAATCGCTACAAGATTTCGATTCAATTCGATATTTATTCGAAGTCAGAAATTCTCGAAACGCTTGAAAGTTTTGATCAAGACTCCAAATTTTCAAGATTTTTAAGACTTTCGGATTTGTCGATGTGATACGTACTCTCCGTCTTGAATGAGCTTGAAATTTGTTGTCAAGGTCACCATTCTGAATAACATTCCCCTTTAACCTCTTAACTGCGGAATATAGTTTTAAAAATTCCCCACAGAGTGTGGAATTAAAATCAAGCAAAGTCAAGTATACACGTCGAACTCAGGGCAAATGTATATTTGATAAAAAATTAACAATTCATTCTTGAAAAGGTTATTTTTATTGCACCGCAATAGAGATTTCGATTGACGCGTATACACGTCGAACGCAGTTAACTGGTTAAAGTTTTCGACGGTCAGCTTTAGTTTACGAGACAATTGCAAAAAAAACTTTACGTGTAAATGCATGGATTAGGTCTGGATGAGATTTGGGGTTCAAGAGTTTTAAGCTTCGAATTATGTTGGAAGTGATTCGAATTTTTCATCATAAACATTGGATCGAAGCGATTCAAAGTAGGGCTGTAACTTTTCCGAAGCTTCGAAGTTTTCGAAGGAACGAAGGGACTTTCGAAGTCTTCGAATTCTTTGTAGTCTTCGAAGTCTTCGAAATTTAGAAATTTCGAAGTTTCAAAGTTTCGAAGTTTCAAAGTTTCGAAGTTTCAAAGTTTCAAAGTTTCAAAGTTTCGAAGTTTCGAAGTTTTAAAGTTTCGAAGTTTCAAAGTTTCGAAGTTTCGAAGTTTCAAAGTTTCGAAGTTTCGAAGTTTCAAAGTTTCGAAGTTTCGAAGTTTCAAAGTTTCGAAGTTTCAAAGTTTCGAAGTTTCGAAGTTTCAAAGTTTCGAAGTTTCAAAGTTTCGAAGTTTCGAAGCTTCGAAATTTCGCAATCTTATACCGTGTCACGATTTTTGATAAATAAAAATATTAACTGTCGGTCACCGGTGACTGACATTGAAGTTTCCGTTTGAACTTTTCGTAATTAAATTATATTTAAAAAATTAAATTAAAATTATTAAATTATATTTGCGCGAAGAAACAAGCGCAAATCCGAATGTAGATAGGTAAACTCTCCACCTACCACATATCTACCGTGGCCGTCATAATAAATTACTACGGAGGTTCGAAATTAAAAACATTGATTCTCATCGCCTTCGAATTACCAGAAAGCGAGATTACTTTCGAAATCTTCGACCTTCGAAGTTTTTCAAATCGAAGCTTCGAAGCTTCGAAATCTTCGACCTTCGAAGGAAAGTTACGGCCCTAATTCAAATATGTTTCAGATCCCATATCACTTGCGGCGTGTCTCACGTTCTCGGGAGGTCAGGGAAAACCTAAACACAGAGCTGCGATTTCAACTTTCACGGAGCGCAGCGGTGACACGAGTTTCCGCGGAACCTAGCCCGGGAAAGTTTCGCGACGTCAAATCCCTTTCGCCGGCTGGGGACTTATTTCGTCATTGTTCCGCGACAGCAGCGCGGCGCGGCGGCCGTTGTCTGCTGATTTAATTGCGGCCCTCCGTTGGCTAACATATTCAACGATTTGTACCAACTCTAATCGTAGTTTAACCACGGGCGAATGTTAAGCGGTGGAAGGCGAGAACCGGTTGTACCCCGATAATTAAATTCAACGATTCGACGATCGCCGGAGAAACTCGAGTCCTCGCAGTCCGAGTTTCTTACGGCTTTTCGGCGGAAGTTTCTGCACCGACTATGCACCGTTGTCACTACATTTCACGGGGAAACTTTCCGCCAGGATCAGAACGATGGGAACGGTTGCTCTGGCGCGACGCGCGGCTGGAACATTGACTTCTTGGAATAAGAATCTCGGCGAAACCTTCTCGTCGCGTCTCGTCGCGTCGGCGAAGGGTCAGCGTCTCGTGTAAATTCGTGGTAAAGTTTCCCGAGTTTCGTGCCCCGGGGCAAACATTCAGGGTCCCATTGTGACGCGTCGGTTGCGCCGGCAATAGTTCTGGGTGCACGCCGCAGGGCGAGATTAAATTGAACAACGTACTCGAATTCTTGGGATCGAACAATCGCAGAATGCCGCGTTGCATCGGCTTTCTGTCGATTGAGCCGACAGTTTGTGTTGTTAGTCATATGGCTGCCTATGAGAACGTTTAACCTGTCAGTTATCGCGATTTGACGGTCGAGTTGGCACAACCTTTCCTTTTGATGCTACTGTTCGGTAATTATTGATCAGCACGATGCTGATAACGTGTTGTGGAATTGTGTTCACTGGTGATGTATGCATGTTTGTACGCTAGGCTGGTTCGCAAGGGGTTAAACATTTTTTTCAGATATTTATAGTCTAACAATTGTAAGACTTGATGAGAAAATTGTGTGCGCGAAATTTGGAAGCGATCGGACAACGGGATCTTCTCGTGCTTCATTCGCGTTAGTTTCGATATTTCTATAATTTCAAATGATTTTCACACAGAACTGTATTTTGTTATTTGGAAAATATCGTTAAACGTTTTTGAATGAAAGATAACGCCTTAGATGAATAACGATTTATGTGTTACTTCCCAACATAAAAATCTGTGAATTTGATTTACCATTGAATACAGAGTATGCACCATTAAATGCAGAATCTGGCAAAGGGAAATACATCGAATCTGGACACATCGATTCTGATAAAATTTCCGTGAAAGGCAGTTTTTTGTAAAAATGATTGACACGTATTTTTCGGCCATCGTCCATGTCGAAAGGCCGAAAACAATGATTAATATTGGGAAAAATCAGTGAAAATCAATAATTTTAAGGGTTGTTTTCAGCCTTTCAACGCGGGGGCGCTGGTCGAAAAAATACATGTCAAATATTTTTCCAAAATTACATCTCACAGAAATTCGTATGTACAGGGAATTTATTTATATACAAATATTCCCTTTTGCCAGATTCTGCGCTATACGCTATATTTGATGGTAAATCAAATTTAAAGATTTTTTTTTGTTTTGAGATAAGACGTAAATCGTTATTCATCTAAGGTATTATTTTTAATTCGAAAACGTTTAACAACATTTCCAAAATAACAAAATACAGTTCTGTTTGAAAATCACTTGATAGCATAAAAATTTCGATGGTAATGCAACACATTATTTTTCATCGCATCTCATAATTTAGGGTGATAAATCCAAAAAAATCTCCAACAAAATTTTTGACTCTTATAGCTAGGGATCGCTCTATTGTACATGTATAAATACATGAAATCCGCAATCTAGTGATAAGATTATCTGCAATTCTAATAAACGTCATATACCGTACCTATCGGGGTCTCTGTAAGTTCTCAATAGAACAGCTGGCAAAAAATTGCAAAACGATCCTATCGAATTGTCTTTTTACAGAACGTGCGATTTCTTGTTCGACAATCGAAGTCCCTGTCGCAGAATCAATTTCGCCGCGGTTGTTCCATAGAAAATAGGGGGCGGTTAGGGGATAGCGTGATTGAGGAAGCGTGAACCTGCAACATCGTACAACTGTAATCTCGTTCCGCTATCGTCTTTATCCATCTCCAGCCCTCTGGCATTGTTCGTTCATTTCGATCGAACGAAATTCGGAAAAATTCCGTGGCGGTTCCCACGTTCCTCGAGGATTCTCGGAAAAGAAATCGAGTACATGGACGTTCGTGTGACTAGCTGGAATAAGGCGGGGAATAAATTCCTGACATCCGGTGTTCTCTACGGGTCGTTCCATTTCTCTGCGCGGTCATCCCCGTCCGTTCGCTCGCAAGACAACGAGATAAACGTGAAAATGTTCTCCAGGTGCAAGAGATAAACCGGCGAAGTTCAACGATATTTTTCCGGCAAGGGTCCACCGACATCGCAAACAGACACCGACGAATGAAAGTAAATCTCGCTAGAATAATTATACTGGAATTTTATTTTAAACTCCGTCTACCATTTCTATGACTCTTTTGTTCGTAATCTGGCAAGCAATGCATTGCCTGTTAACGAGCTCGTGGAAATTTCCGCTTTTGCGACGAGCATTAAAGTATTAATACCAGGGGTGTGCGATTACTCGAAATTTCGGGTTGAATCGGAAATGGTAATCGAGTCAAGTCGAGTCGGGATCTCGAAAAATTGCAATATTGGAAATGGTGGAAATGCAATTGTAAACGACTACCTATATTTGCGGAAACAGGAAGACGATACCTTGGCATTGCTGCCACTCAAGTATTCAGCGAACGATTGTTTTCTGACGCTGGAAATATTGCCACAGCCACGAGAACAAAACTCGTATCAGAAATGGTAGAACAATTATGCTTTCTGCACACAAAAATTTATAATAAAATACTACGATTTCACAATAATGTACTCTAATATATTTCTTTTCCTCGCGAAGTTTGATAACCGATTACACTAAAAATACTAAAATCATTCTGAACCTGCCAGTGAAAATAAAAGATTCAACTGAAAGATCATGAAACAGCATTATGTTTATATAAATACAAATTTCACTTCGAGTACCCGAATATTGCAAACTTTCGGGATTCCGACCCAATCCGACTCGATCATTGTCGAGGCTCGGGTACCCGAAATTTCGGGTACTCGCACACCCCTAATTAATAGGAGTACATAATACTGGAACTGCGGGACGTTAGAATAGTTTGGTTCCAAATTTTTTAATTCACGACTACCGAGGTCGTGCAAATGCATTTATGCATTTCATTCCATGCACTTCCTCTCTGTACGGATTGTTTGAATTTTTTGATAAGTAAATTATGTCAAAAATTGTTGAAATGTTTCGTTCTCGATTAAGTTCATCGAAATGTGGGAACTCTGGTTAGGTATATGTTTACGGAACCATAAGAAAATCCGAAAAGAAATATGATCAGTTTGATGAACAATTCGCTATCCCGTCCTCGAGACAGAAACGATCGATCGATCGGTCTGCGAGTTCCCGGTGCTCTGAATAGTTATAAATAACACACCGACTGCGCGAAACGTAGCGAAATCGCTTCTATCGCCCCTGGAATAACATCGATAAGCTACGCTTCCTCGAAGATAGGTCTTTTATTCGACTTTTATCCGTTAGCAAATAACTTGTATATGTACGTATGTATACATTGAAACTGTTTTGACGAATATCCTCGTTGTTATTACTAGACTGCGGATCTTTATGCAAAATAAAAATTGTCTTCGTTAATTGCAAGACACCGAAGCCATATAAAACTTTCTTCCTATTTTCAACAATTTTAATAAATCGAGAACAAAACGTGGGCGTTCTTAAATTGTCTTAATGTTTTTACTGTTTTAAATTACATCCTCCGATGTTTGTCACAAATGCATATAATATCCGCAGACTAGTTATTACCGCTCAAAGAGCGTTCTATAAAATTGAAGCTCAGTGTGCTCCCGAACTCTTGAGAATTGCAAAATTTATAATTGGACGTGCAATAATTGCACGACTACACAACACATTCATTAGTATCGTATTAGGTTAGCATTATAAAAATAATTTTATAAAAATGTCGACAAGGAAAAGATTGCTAAAAAATAAAATGCAGACGTTAAATATTATTTGTTAAAAGGGTATTTCAGCGTAACAGGTCCAAAAACGTTGTCAACAAGAGAATATCTACCGAATGAATAGGAAACTGTCGGAGCACAACAAAAGCAGAATTTTTTCAGCTAAATTGTACCCAACGCGAATTGTTATTGTAAAGCGCGGCCGTGTCGGTTTACAAAAATTGTTCCTTCTATATAAAATAGCGAAATAGAGTATTTCTTCTGAGAACGTGTTAAATATTAATGGCTAACAGCAGCGTCATTCGCGCGCGCGATTTCGATGAAATGTTCAGAATTGTGTATAATAAATTTGGCAATCGTTTAACAAAGTTTTGAAAAGCTAATTCCCTTTTAAAGAGTATCCAAATACTAATGGGAGTCATTGGTACACGTATTTCTCGGTTAGAATCCACTAAAACATCAAAGAATTACGTGTTCTGTCGCTCTAATTTCCGAGAAATTCGTAAACCACGAAGCTCCGTAAAGTCGTGGACGTGCAAAGACTTCCGTGTCCAGGTCCATTCGCTGGGAGTTCTTTATTAATACAAATCGTCCACTGTTTTCCACCCGTAAAAATTGCATTTTACGACGGCGGGGTTAATTCCCATGGCTGCAACCTGATCGTTTGAACGTTCTTTGGACGAGATAAATCTCTCAGACGCGTCGTTCACCGTGCAACCATCCTGTTTATATCGTCTGAACCGTTTAAACTGGGGGAAGATGAAGTACGAAGTAGGTGGAAGGAGGATTCGAGCGTATTCCTGAATATATAAAAGCCTTGCAGAAGGGGTAGGGAAGCCAATAGAGGGCTATGATATCAATCCTCCTCGAGGGGAGGGTCCGTGGAGCACAGCTTCTTTCGTGAACAAAATATTACGTTGCTCCTTATCGGGACTGTGCGCTGATATGCCGCAAAACTGGCTACTAGAATCAACGCCCGCAAACAATGGCCAACGAGAATAGGGAAACGTCGAACAACGTTTCGGTTGTCATGTCGCGACGTTTAATTTGACGCGACGCGTGAAATAAAATATACAGAGGTTCGCGGAGCTCGACGACTTTACGGCGAATAAAATTCGGTTACGATCCCCGCCGATTATTTGATGTATACGATTACTACAAATTTATGGCGTCGTTACCTGCGTTGTAAGTACAGTGCCGGACCAAATGATAGGACATTTGATGTATTTGTATATTTCATATAACGCAATAGGATATATGTACATATTACACGCTCTGTGTATTAGATATGTCTTTCAAAGTATCCATACAGAATTGCAAGTTTGTATCTTGTACACGAAAGAAATTAGAGAAAATAATGTAGACACGTATTGATTTTAGTCGGAAAAAATGATAGAACATTATTAAAAAATACAATTGTTAGAATATAAATATTTTGTTGAATTCCAAATTAATATTTAGTAAAACCACCTTTTCGCTATATAACATCTACCAAACGATTAGGAATTGATTTAAACAATTTTTTAATACGTTTTTGTCTTAGAAGACTCCAATTTGTAACAATACTTTGTTTTAATTCCGTTACATCTTTGTATTGTTTTCCATTCTCATAAACGTTCCTTGAAAGTTCTGCCCATATATTTTCAATAATATTAAGGTCGGGTGAACTCGAGGCATGTCACATTTTTCGAACTAATATAAGTTTTAACACATCTTGCGGTATGTATCGCAGCATTATCCTGTTGAAAAATAAACGTACCGCCTGCGATACGAGTCGCGTGCTTATTTAACCGATCGTCTATTAATTCAAGATATTTTGTGCCGTTTACACGGCCTGATACGAAATTTATGTCAGTTTTTCCCCGATATCCAATACCGGCCCACGCCATGACACTTCCGCCACCCATTTATCGACGGCTTAAATATTGTTCTTCTTTCCTTAGATCGTGGAAATAGTAGTTCCAGCCATCAGGACCGTCCAAATTAAATTACTTTTCATCGCTAAATATCACATTTCTCCACTTCTTTTTCCACAAAACATTATCGCGAGCAAACTTTAAACGAGCTTCTTGATGTTGCTCGCTTAGAGGAGGTTTCTTTTTAGTTTTTTTCGTTTAATTTGTTTACTGCTTTGGAGAATACGTCTAACAGTTATTACGATAGCTGAAACACCTGCTTCTTCAGCGATTTTTCTTGCAGTTCCCTCGTCTGCTTCTAGACACTGCTGATAGATTACTGCCAGAGTACATAACAACAGAAAATATTACATGCGTCCTATCAATTTGACCGAGCAAAGCCAGCCCATGATTACATTTCTTCCTCTAATTTCTTTTGTGTACAAGATACGAACTTGCAATTCTATATGGATACTTTAAAGGACATATCTAATATACAGGGCGTGTAATATGTACATACAGGGTGGTCCACGCAACTTGCACACCTATAACAACCTCCAAAGTATGCGTTGCACGGAAAAGTTTTGTATACAGAAGTTGCATGGTCTGAAAGGGTACATTATGTAGTGTACGTATTTTTTTTACAGGTGGAAGCGTGTCGGAGATTTGAAGGTCGACTTTGTTTTTTTAAATGGAATACTATATTTTTTGTACCAAAATATGGAAGAATGTCAAATGCTGAGTAAAAAAGTATTGACCTTCGTTAGTCCTCAACCTAATAATTAACGAGAAATTTCACCTTATTTACTGAAAATTTTCTTCGCATAATATCAAGTTAGAAATTCAACTTTATTACAGATTTCCGCAGAACAGTGGGATGTTTACGTGACAATGTTTGTTAACATGGGTGACCTAGTAGCTTATCCCAACTAACATAAGTGTTCGAAGTGATATCCATTGACATTAATACAGCGATGCAATCTATTACTTGTTTTACTTATGCCAGAACCTCGTGAAATCTGCCGTGTACTAATATGGGGATTTTCTGCTACCGATGCTAGGACAGCAATTGTATTTACATCGGAAGTGGCAGTTTTCGTTGCGTTACGTTTACTAACATTAAAACATCCGGTTTGCCGAAGCGATTCACAGATTCTATCAAATGTCCACCGAGATGGCTGATTTCGTTCAGGAAACCTTTCGGCATACATAGATTTAGCTCATGTTGCATTTTTACGGCACTCACCATAAATTGAAAGCATGTCAAGTTTTTCGCTATTACAAAATTTCATTTTTGCTTTTATCTTCCTTATAATTACGCGCAAACACCGAGGATAACTTCGATACTGAATTACGGACATGATAGGAGATTGCGGATCATAAGTAGACGTTGTCGTGTTTATAAACATTGTCACGTAAGCATCCAGCTGTCCTGCGGAAATATGTGATAAGATTGAATTTCTAACTTGAAAATAAGCGAAGAAAATGTTCAGGAAATAAAGTGCAATTACTCGTTAATTATTAGGTTGAGGACTAACGAAGGTCAATACTTTTTTACTCAGCATTTGACATTCTTCCATATTTTGGTACAAAAAATATAGTATTACATTTAAAAAAACAAAGTCGACCTTCAAATCTCCGACACGCTTCCACCTGTAAAAAAAATACATACACTACATAATGTACCCCTTCAGAACATGCAACTTCTGTATACAAAACTGTAGGATGCAGAGAATCTTGCGTATAAACGTATGTGTGTGTGTGAGCGCCGCGTGTATGTATGTGTGAACGTCGAGACAAATCAAAAACGTGAACAAACGATTGATTAATTTTCCAGAAACTTCTATCGCGGAACATATAAATAGGACGCGTCCGCGATACGGGGACTGTTTCACGGTACCACAAACGCATGACAGAACTCATTAATACAATACGATACGATACGATACGATACGATACGAAACGTTACGATACGTTACGAAACGTTACGATACGATACGTTACGATACGTTACGATACGATACGATACGATACAATACGAATACGGACTACGAATACGAATTACGATGACAGAATTGAATGTTTATTCGGTGTGTTGCATTGTGTCTTGTTAATTATATGTTTATTCGGTGTGTTCCATTGTGTCTTGTTCCATGTTAATTGAAGTTGTGTTATTCTTTGTTCTTATTAATAAAGGATTAGTTACTTTAAACATTTCTATTCTTACAAAACTTTTCCGTGCAACGCGTACTTTGGAGGTTGTTATAGGTGTGCAAGTTGCGTGGCCCACCCTGTATATCCTATTGTGTTATATGAAATATACAAATACATCAAATGTCCTATCATTTGGTCCGACACTGTAGGTAACTACAGTAATCCCTTGATTCTTGGGCAGGGGGTGGTTCACCGGAGTGGAAAGGAATCGTGATCTTCCTTGATTTTCTAATTTATGGCTGCGTCTACCACTCCGCTCGGGCCGAGCGAGACTACAATAGCGTGTGGCCGCTGCGTGTGCCCGTCGCCGACACAGTTTAAAGGCTCTCGTGTTTTCACAATGTAATGCCAATTCAAAATGCTTTATTTTTCGTTATTTTTGAAGTGAAACTTCTTTGCTGGGTTGTTCTTATCGCATTTCTTTACTTTCTATGACCTTGAATGACCTTATGTAGTAGGTCGTTGAACTCGTTTTAAGATCCTCTATCGTGATACGGAAGCCAAAACATACCGATCCATTAAAAAAAATGGAGGTGACCTTCAAATGTCCGAATTACGTCCACCTGCAAAAAAACTACTATCACCACCGGATGGCCACCTTCTTACTGTGCAATTTTGTTTCAGCAAATATTTCTGTGAAACTTATAGTTTCAAAGATATCTGAGGTGCTAATAGTTACTGCCCACCCTGTATATATTCCTGTTTTCCAAACAGTTTTCAACTTACTATCCTACGCCCGTAACACGTCGTGGGAATTCGCGTTTGTCGTGTCGTCGGAATTATCCGGGTGAAGATTTACGACCTTCATTGACGAGATCAGTCAGCAAGACTTCGCGAGTATAAATAAGATGAGGGGATGGACTCCGAATGGAGGGGGATAAAGTTACCCTCTCTCTGCCAGTGCCGGACACGTGCACGACGGAGAAGAAACGCGTCTCGTGACCGGACCGCGGCGGACGTGTTGAGAATAGCGTTGTAGAAGGGGAAGGTAAAGTGGGAAGACAAGTCTTGATCTGGCGACACTGGTCACCGGGCAGAATGAACTTCTTCCGCGCGGCGAGTGCAAATAGTAAATGTTTGGAGTCGTCGCGCGAAGGGCTTCGACTTCTAGGATGGATGTGACACGAGTCCCTGCAATTGTTGTGAGTTCACTGCGGCTGAAGAGTTTGCTCTTCGCTGCGAACATGCAAAGCGACCTCAAAATAGACAACCAGAGTCTACATGCCCGTGCACGGAATTGTGGAACAAAACGGCCCACCCACGACTTAACCCTCCGAGTGCTGTGCCGGAGACATTTTTGACCGGGAACATCCAAATTGTCATTCAAGTACTCAATTTGTGGCAATTAAACTAATTGAATAGCCGTTTCGTTGAGGATATCGGATAGACTAATGTGTCTACACGAGATAACATCGAAAGTAAATTTTTTTAAATTACACTGTCCAACACCAAATTTGTTTCCCTATAACTGTTGGGTGTACCTTATAGAGTTTTTTTTGCGCTGATTCCGAATCTGGCCTTAATTTTTCTCCTACGCGTACAGTTTTTGAGAAACATGGCCTTGAAAAAATACCACATTTTTCAAATTTAAACAAATATTGCAATGTTATTATGAAAGATATTGAATTGTTCTTTACGGCAAAAGATTCTGTAGACTTTCCCGAGTAGAATGATATGCAATATCAATACGTTATGAATGTTTAAACGTGTATAAACAATGATTAAAGATGGAGAGACGCCACTTTTGCACCATTTCTTGAGGATACTTTTCAGTTTATCCCAAAAAATAAGGGTCCAGCGGAAAATCAAACTATATCACGCGATAGAGCAGACTTTCATCTTGAAAAACCACCCTTTCAAATTTTCAATGTCGATGTTTTTTTCGAACCAGAAAGAAAAATATCGTCGCCCGACATGAGTTGCCGCCAGTGACACTCACCACTGGAACGGGCGATCGCCGCGCCGTATTCCGTCGAATGATCGCGCTCGATTGTTTAAACATGTTTAAACATTCATAACATATTAATATTGAATATCATTCTACTCGGGAAAGTCTACAGAATCTTTTGCCGCAAAGAACAATTCAATATCTTTTATAATAACATCACAATATTTGTTTAAAGTTGAAAAATGTGGTTTTTTTTCCAAGGCCATGTTTCTCAAAAACTGTACGCGTAGGAGAAAAATTAAGGCCAGATTCGGAATCAGCCCAAAAAACTCTATAAGGTACACCCAACAGTTATAGCGAAACATAAAAAAAAGTTGAAATTTGTTGGACAGTGTTATTAATTAGAGCTGTGAACGGTCCTAAGCATTGCCAATTGTACAGCTATAAAAATCGTCCGTTGTCCGAGAGTTAATGGCTCGTACCTGACTACACCGACTAATCAAGATCATTATTTTGTGTTGGGATTTTGATTTATTAACTGTTATCTGCAACTTGTTCCTCGCGTGTCAATATCCTGGAGACTAGAAATAATTTTAGGAAGAATTAAACAGTCTAAATACCAGTGAATAAACTAAAGTACATTTTATCCAAGAATAGGATTGTGAATAAAGTAATTTTTGCTCGTTACTCGAGTTTCTCACGTTACGATGTTGATATAATCGTTTAATCTACCATATCCTGCAGTATCCAATTTGTAGTATTAATATGGAATTTCCGAGTAAGTAATCATAATAATAAACGAGATAGAATGGCTAAATGAACAGACGGATCCGAATTTCTGGGATCTTGAGTGAAACGAACCAAGCGACGAGGAAGATCGATCGTCTTGCTATGGATGCCTGGGGCTTGCATTCGGAATGAGGACATTAAGTTACCCTCTCTCCTTGGAAAAACCGACAATTCATGATGGATACTTGACCCTTTCACTGCTACTCGCAGCGGAACATATAGTCTTATTATGGCAGGTCGTTTCAAGTGGTGGTAAGTAAGATGGAGCTGAAGAATATATTCTCCTAATTGGACAACCGGACTTTAGGGTTTAGAGTGCCATTACCATTTTATGGTTTCATCTGAGACAATTTAATACACATATAATATGTGCTATCACATAAACTTCCAAATTACTTCGTCGTTTTACTCTACATTCGATTATCATACAATCGCGGAAATGTAATTTCACAATGAATTTCAAGTTCGAAAATATTTAATTATAATTGCTGATATACCAGCTATGTAGCGTGTGATTTGTGAACAGAATTGTAATCCACCATCTGCAGTCTGGGCAGACCGGAGTTATAATAAATATCGCGCGTAGTTTTCGAATAAATTATGTCAGATTGGAATATGTGTAGGATAAGCGTATCCAATAAATTTTTCAAATATTTAAGAACTCTGTAGTATATTAGTATTGTGAGCACAACAAAAAATTTCCGATAGCTAAAGTACTGCAATGTCTGATGAGCAGACAGCAGATCTTTATGGACAATAAAAATTGTCCAAATGAATTGCAAAGAATAGAAATACATTAAGTGAAAATAGATAATGGTCTCTTGCCAGTAATGAAATGTTCAGCAGCACACGTAAACGATTCCATCGAGATCTTCGCAGTCCACGAGAGATGGCCAATAGCGTGGCCAATAGATATAGCGAGTGCAACGTAATTTTCTATGAGATTACCAATAATTTTCCGAAGTCAGAGTAAGAAATTCAATATCAGGCGAACGGAAACTGTTTTCCCATTGAGTTAATCGAACGCTGCTGGAGAAACTCGTAAAAATCACTTTTAGAGTGATGCAATTCACGAGTGATTTGTAACTCGCCAAATGAAAAAGAAATTGCGAACTTCTCGCCGTAGAGGAAAACCAGGAAACACAGAAAGCGTTTTTACGTCGTTTCATCGAAATCGAAATATAACTATAATATATTTCTCTCTAGACATTTCAAAGAATTATTACTATTGTCAAAGTTCACTTTCATAAAATTGTTAATGCATTCGGCGCAAGGGTTCGATCATTTGTTACTTAATTTACAAAGCAATTTTGCGAATTACTAAAGTAATTCCGACGTTTCGATCTTCATTCAGATCATCTTCAAGGGTCACCAGAATTGCGTCTGTGAAACAATTTTTTTTTTTAACAAATTCAGAATATTTTGAAATTCAAGTTCACTCACATAATTTGTACATCTCATTCCACTAAAAACTTTTCCAAATGGTAAGGGACTATCAAATTTTCAACAAAGTTCATCAGCTCATGCGCGTCGACCTAATAGTTGATAAATTGTCGGAGAGAGGCACAGAATGTTTAAGTGTTATCAAATGAATTATTTCAGAAGAACTCTGAGACATAATTTCGCCCGGGAAATTGCTCGCAAATAGGAATTTAAACTTTCTCTGCAGTAAACGTGGAAAACCCTCCTGTCTCATACATAAAGCGTGAATTGAATTTCTAATAAAAACGGAAGAGCCGTTTAGACGGAATAATTGATTAATCATAATTTTAATAATTGTTTAAAGTTCCACATCGAAGAGACTGCCAAAATAATTAGTAGCTCTTTGAAAAAATTGACAACGTTAAGAACTATTCCGAACTGTAATTTATGTACTAAACGATCCAAAGTGTACTCTATTATTTTCTCGCTAAATGGATGGTAAAGTGTGAAGGTAGAACATATTTTCCCCATTTTAATATGCGGATGCTTAGCATGCTGAAATTTGATGAGAATACTGATCGATTCATTAATTCGCCATTAGTGCGATCTAATTATTATATATGGTATATAAAATATTCTAGTAGACTCGATTTAAAATTAATTTTAGAGAGACATTTCATTAAATGTGCATAAACTTCGGATTTGCGAAAACGAGGAGGAGAATCTACGTACTATTAAATAACAAATACATAAAGATATTGTAATATTTTCTGATAACGAACATAACGTGATATACTAGAATGTACAATACTGTGTTAAAATATAGCATAATATGTTGGAAGATAATACAATACTAAAATATACTAGACTATTTTTTACCAGAATATTTTCTAGAAGGAGTCTCCAATTTTTCGTCGAGAGATAAGGCTGGCTTTTCCAAGGGAGCCAGATCGAATACCTAACTGAGCAAAGCTGAGAGATATGGCCGTGAAATTTCAAAGTAAAGCACCCAGGTCAGTATTACGTGGCAACCGGGCCCCTATCTTTATCGCAGCGCGATTCGATTACTTCTTAATTTAATGAAACATCCGACGGCGGATGCTCGTCGCCGCGACCTTCGGAACACAAATAAGATCGAGGAGTTTAAATGAACGCGGGGCTAACCGATGTAGATTAAACACGTGGGAGTTCTCGTACGTCGCTGAGGATCGTGGGGTTTCCCCATTGTTTCACCGAGGACCCGAGCGCATTGTACGGTTCCGGTTCGCCGGCGCGGCGTGTCGTCGAGGAACAATCAAACGTTCGTTTCCTTTCGCGAAGTAACCGCAGGACGGGATCGATCGGCGGGAACTTCGATTTTCGCAACCCGCCCGACGTATTGACATCTACAATTGCGTAGTTTCGGACGCGGTGATGTATGAGCAAGCATGCCAATTGCCACGGAAACACGTGGTCATTCATAAATGTACGTGTGCACATATGGCAATACTTCAAAGGACTTGAACAAGCTGCAAACAGCAGATTCAGCTGACACGTGGGTATTGATCATTTGTACGTATTAACCTGACTGCCATGCCGCAATGGCTACCTTGTGCGATTTTTGTTGCGCTATAAACGGACGACGCACATAAATAGACAACTTAACCTGTATTTCTGTTCGCTCTGGGTGGACGTTGAGTCTTGAAATGTATAAATACAGTTTTATGAGGAGAGAGTTCTAATCATAAATTACGTAGGTTGATATCGATTCTGCGAAATCGCTTTATCTAATAAACTTTTGCTATTGTTGAATGTGGATCTGTTGTAATAAATTGCGATGTCATCTGTAAATTGAGAGACTATGACGCTCTTAGGTAAATTATCAGCAATATTAGAAACGTATACATATCTTCTATATCTATAAAAACGCTGTCCTGACTCACTCGCTCATCAACGCCCAGGCTAAACCCTTGGACATAGAAAGCTGAAATTTTGCACAGAGGTTTCCTTTGTGATCTATACAAGGGATAAGAAAGGATATTTCGAAATTCAACCGCTAAGGGGGTTAAAAGGGGTTGCAACGTTTGTACGAGGAATATTTCGTTCGTGGTCGGATTTACTTGAAACTTGGTCTTAACGTTCATCGATACAATTATATCGCTTTAAAGTTGTCTTATTTCCGTATATGTATCTGGAAACTAATATATAAGTACGTAATTATTATCTTATCGCTAAACCGTTGCTTCAAAGTTAACCGTCAGAGAGATCTACGGAGCAACGCGAAAAGCGAAATGGAATTGAACGGCATAGATTATTATCGATCGGTAGAAACCAATAGCCCCAAATATGTTTCGGGACAATTTTGTAACGTTTACGTCTCGAGGCGCGAAACTACCCACACGAAAGAGATACTTCAAGTATAAACCAAATAGTCATAACCATTAGGTACGTCGTAGTTTTTCAAGAATCTACTCTTTATAAATTCAATTCAACTTATATTTGACAAATGCAGTAAAAGCAAATAAGCCTAAAAATCGGTATGGGTGTCGTTATCGAGGTTTCTTGGGACGTTGATTACAAAAATGGCATCAATTTTTAAATCTAAGATGGCGACACGACATAAAATTAAAATTATATAGGGGAGAATGGGGGGTTGAAAGGTTTTATTTTCCGAGGGTATTAAACGGTTTCCTGTGCGAGCAAAGCCGCGGGATAAAGCTAGTATTGTATAAAAGTGGACTGAGGACTCCGGCTTGGGGAACGGCCTTGAACAATTTTCTAGCCTGGTCGTCTGTGAGATCTGTATATACTACCTTTCCAAAAGTTATGAATTTAATCAATTTAATCATATTTATTGGACAAGCAATCATTGCCAATTATTTGTAAAAGAATGTTTGTATTGACGTTAAAAAAACGGTCAAACCGTAGCTAAAAGATTGTTTACATTATTAACGGATTCCCCAATGCTTAGGATAATGTTAGAGTCAGATTGTCTATACTGGACATAAATTAACTCATAAATTAACTAAATAATGGTCAAAACGTAGCTAAAAGATTGTTTACATTATTAACGGATTCCTCAATGCTTAGGATAATGTTAGAGTCAGATTGTCTATAGTGGACATAAATTAACTCATAAATTAACTCATAAATTAACTAAATAACGGTCAAAACGTAGCTAAAAGATTGTTTACATTATTAACGGATTCCTCAATGCTTAGGATAACGTTAGAGTCAGGTTGTCTATAGTGGACATAAATTAACTCATAAATTAACTAAATGACTTTTTCAAATTTGTACAAAAGAAAACTATGCTCGATACTTAAAAGACATGCGGAGATTGTATAATAAATATTTTTGTCCTTGTGCGCTAAATATGGGGCTAATAAATTCATTGAATTGAAAGTGATACAGTCGATTTTCTTACATTCTCGTCGTCTATTATTTTTAATTTCGGTTTGATGCGTCCAGCTATGAGCTATAAAATTAAAACGCTGCATCTATCAATTTTTATTAAATTTTGATGATAATATAATTTTGCATACGTTTATGATTCATAAAAAGGATAGTTGATAACTCTCGAAGTTGGGGGGTGAGAAGCGTATTTGATTAAGTATCTTAGATGAGGGGTTGATACTTTTTACTAGCGACCTAAAGTAGTTTTTATAGAGCGAATGCAGTGAGATTTAATAAAAAAAACTTAGTAATCTAGTAAAACAGGGATTTTCTGGTTGAAATTTTAGTCCATTTTTAAGTACAGTGGAATCTCAACTGTTCGCAATCGTTGTATTTCTCTGTAGTTTCTTTGTTGCTGTCAGTTGTAATGTTTTTCGAAACGAATTCATTCAGATTATTTTGTTTACAGATTATTCAATCGATTGCTTTCAGATAAAATGTGATTAGATTCGAATCACGAAATCTCAGACTCGCAGGTTGAAATATCCTACGTAACTCCACAATATCCTCAATAGTTTAGTATAGCGCCCACGGGGAATGAATGATTGCCCCGAGTAACTCTTACCACCTCATTGTAGGTCATTAATCACGAGTTCTTGGGATCACTACCTTCTATAACAATCGTCCCCTTCAAACTCGTGCCCCAGGGAAGCGACGCCCTAAGACGTGCTTATTAGTTAATTACCATCTTCGAATAATTCAACCATTACCGTCTCATGACTGCGCTGTTCACGAGAGCGTCTAGGATGAGGGAATCCAAGGGCCCTCTACTGGTAACCAACCAATCGATTGACATAGTCAAACGCTCTGTCAGATCTATGACGCTCCATCCGTTTATTCGACGTGTTAACAGATGATATACAGTGGCCGAAATAACTATAGGTTCACTTCAATTTGTTGGCATAATGTTGCGATTAATGCAATATTTTTGATTTTACTTATTATCATTTATTCATTCTAATATAATTAACAAAATACACAGCTCAATTGAACAACACAATGTTAATTAATATCAATTACAAACTTTCTGTTACAAAACTTGAGATTTAGTTGCGAAATAAACATAGATTCATTATGTATTTTTACATAAAAAATTAAACAAAAAAGAAAATAAAAATAATTCAATACTTAGTTGAATCTCCCTTGTGTTTTATAATTTCAAATATTCTGCGTCGAATTGATTAAATTAATTTTTGTAATGCTTCCACGACATTCGTATCAAGTATGATGATCTTCCGATAAGTTCAAAGGAACGATTTTATGTATGATTTGGTTCAGAGCCCCATAAAAAAATTATGTTCAGTAAATTTTAGCCTTCCTTCAATCTGCAACGTATTAAGTGAACGTCGTTGGATGTTCACGAGCTGACTACCGATTCTATTTGTTTTAATTCTTTGTTTCATGGAAAGTTGATGTTTTGAGAAATGAATGATTTTAGTGCTTCTAAATAGATAAAAAATATGTAACATTTAATATCAATTTTCTTTAGTCCGTAATATAAGCGAATATTTATTACACTGTACAGTATGTGTATACAGACTTGTTCCAAAATTAAACATGAACAGTTGAACGATTGTTTTGATAGCGGAAAGGCTGAAACCGATAGTTTTTAAACTCGAACTATTGTAAACAATGTTTTGTCCCCGTTAGCTATTATCTGATAATGATTCCGCGTGTCTTTCCATGGTTTATCGTTAAATCGCGCGGACATTATGGAAAGTCAGTTTACTACGTCATAAAAGACGCTCGTAAAACCTTTAGCGGCATAAACTGTAGAATAGAAAAATATTGCTCTATACATTATCTTCTTGGCGAAATCTTTATGAAAGTTTTTTAACGCCTATCTGGGAATTTTCTCATTTCTTGTTACAATATTTTCCATCTCGATGGGGAAAAAGCGATTACGTTGGACGCAATTACAGGGAGACAATATTAACCATAAAATCCCTTAGCATGGCAACGATCATGGAATTACAGCTCGTCCGGTCGGAAAATATATCCACGTGTGCGTATGGAATATTAATTTGGCGATTAGTTGTTATTATGTGGGTAACCAATATTAATAGCAATTAAGCCACGTGCATTAATAATTACCGAATTACGTATGCGCATATGTATGTATATCCATATATATCATATATAAATATAAAATTATTAACGATTAAGAACAGAATTTCCTCTAAACTTAATCAAAGTCGTTTTTACAATGCTCGCTCCTGCTGTGCATCAGAAGCAAATTTCGAATCTTTCACTTTATCACGGAACTTTGTAATAAATTATTCGTCCCCTCCGCCGACGTTCACAGGGAATAATCTCCCTTTAACGAACACTTCTCTTAAAGACAGTCTCATTTACCTTCTTTGATCGGCGTCATTACCGGTTCCGACTATCATAAATATACTACCGATTTTTATGCAAACTTGTTGTTTCGAAAAATATTAAATCGGTCACAATGTCGTAAACGTATAATGTAAGTATATAATATTATAAATAAGTAATACATTTTACACAATGACAAGCAACTTTTTCAACAATCACATTCGCAATTCCGATCAAATAATATATGTATTTATTAATAAAATACTTTCTGCCAGTGGAAGTACCTACAAAACATCTTGGCGAGGACATCGTTGGTAAATTCATAAATTTTATGCATTTATAGTAAAAATGAATGAGTTGAAAGACAAAATTGTAAATACATTGGATGAGTTGAACAATGTTGTTACATTAAATACATTGTTATCTAGCTTCCGTTTCTTACAATCGATTTAAAGAATTATATTTTGCATAAAAATCCGCAGTCCAATTATAAATTCATTGCAGGCGTTTCTATTTAGTTAGAGCCTCGATTCTAAACCCAGGGCCGGATTAAGCCCAGTAGCAGAAGTAGTAAATGCTACGGGCCCCGCGCTCTTCTGGGGGCCCCGTGCTCTTCTAAGGGCCCCGTGCTTGCAGCAGAAAAAGCCCTGGCTACTATTAACAGATATTTCTGCTAAAAAAAAGGTCCTTCATTGTGTTTTGTTTTATTATCATGCAAAACCTAGGGCCCCCAGGTAACATTTGCTACGGGCCCCGCGCTAGCTTAAGGACTGCGTCTCCTAGACAGACGACACTCGCGCGTGACTGCACACAATCACCACAGTACACTCACACACCGCTAGACCACGTATACGTACGCGAGGATTGCAAGGGGCCGGGATTCCACTTCTGATTTCACAATAATGCAAAGACGGGGTTTCTTATTAGTCAAAATCGGTAGATAAAAGATCAATCTAGGGGGCTATTTGCCTCAAAAGTCTTACTTTTACGTTTACGATGCATAATTCTCATTATTCGGTAGCATATCGACAGCCACGATAGGCGGCAGCACCGTCGCCTCTCCATTGCTACTCGCGGCTCCGCGACACGCTGCAGAATAATGAGAATTACGCGTCGTAAACGTAAAAGTAAGACTTTTGAGGCAAATAGCCCCCTAGATTGATCTTTTATCTACCGATTTTGACTAATAAGAAACCCCGTCTTTGCATTATTGAGAAATCAGAAGTGGAATCCCGGACCCTTGCAATCCTCGCGTACGTATACGTGGTCTAGCGGTGTGTGAGTGTACTGTGGTGACTGTGTGCAGTCACGCGCGAGTGTCGTCTGTCCTAGGAGACGCAGTCCTTAATTCGGCCCTGTCTAGACCAGTGGTTCTTAACCTTTTTGAAGTCAGGGAACACTTTTGATTATATGAAAAATAAGCGGAACACCAAAATTAATGATCCAAAGAAATATATTTCGCGGAGTTTCGCGGAACACTTACAAAAAGCTCGCGGAACACCGGTTAAGAGCCACTATTCTAGACGATTCACCGGCTCGCGACAATCTTTGCCTGTCAATCGTCTTCATCTGTTATTCGAGTTTCAGGTGGAAGACGCGCGCGAGCCTTCAGAATCCGATTGTTAGCCGTGATTCGCATAAAACCGGCGGAAAAATTCCTGTCGGATCCAGGGGCTGGAAGCACAACTTTATGCAAGCGCCCTATTTCACCGCCTATGAATAATTTACGCGCAACGGCCGCGGCCCATGTAATTTCCGTGCATTAAACGGAGTTACGTCAGATTGCACGACGATTTGGTCGTCGTGGGTGATATTTGCCGTACAGATAGAGCTTTGACGAGCACGGCCTTCTCAATTAGCGACTTCAAAGCGGCTGGCGGTAAAAGGGATCGGGATCGAATTTGCATTATGTCGACGGCTAATCAGTTTCATAAATCGACGACGTCGAAACCCGTTGCTATTTCATTTGCGCCTGGGTTGCGTCACGTCGAGCGTCGTTAACGTGCCAGTCGTCATCACGATTTGTCGACATCTGCTGGCGAACCAGCAGGTGAAAGGACCTTTGCCGCCTTTTTCGGGATTCGAATCAACGTAATCGTGCCAGTACTGCCAGTGGGAATGGAAAGCGGGGCATTTCTAATCGGCGCAGCGGATGGAGGATGTCACAGCTAGAAATAGTTGGAAACTGTTGCGAGGAAATAATGCAACGCAGTGTATCTCTTTATAATGATTTCTTAGAAGCGTTCATCGGACAACGGTTATAAAAATTCTTCTAAAATTAAATTATTATAAGAATCCCTCTGAATTGGACTTTCATAAAAATTCACGCTGCTGTCACTCGAAAAATAATCAGTTTTGTCAGTGACAACGTTATTTTTCAAGGCGGGACGTATTTATTATAAGCAGATAGTCCCGAGTTGCCCAGATGTAAGGAACTGCAAGATGAGCTGCAGTTCGAAACACAAACAATTAAGTCAGAATACGAACGATAATCCTGTTCATCTTTCAAACGGGAATATGGCCGCTGAAGTTGACGATGCGAAAACAATTTATCATGTTACCTGTGCAACTTCATTATCGTTTTCCGCCTGAAACGCCGCGCTAATCTGTATGTAATGTTTCTCAGCATTACACGGGATCATAAAGGATTATGAGGTGCCGTCTCGCGAAGCTGACTGAGAGGCGAAAATCTAGCGGCCTGCTAAAGCTGCGAGTTCGGTCACGTTGATCCGTGCTCGAACATGCTTGCTACCTGTCCCGAGACGGACCTAACTTCTGAGCTGTGGCCCGTATTGCGTGTCCGCGCGACGAGGGAATCTATCAACGATATTGATGTTCTTGATGAAAAATTGGTTCTTGATGAAAAATCGGTTCTTGATGTTCCCTACAAATGTGCGAAGTTCAAGGAGATCGAAACTTTTTAATCACCGCGCGAAGGTCCCTTGTGAACCCACGTTCACGTTTTATGGCAATGCAACTTGTACAACAAGGAAAGGCTCAAATTAATGAATAATCTCAATAAAATAAACTTCCAGCTTCGAATGGATGTCGCAATACTGATAGCCAAACCTAATATCAAAGCATATCACTACGTGTTATCATTTTTTAAGAGCTGTGGTCTTAAAGTACAAGTTCATTTATATTGTAAGTAAATTTTTTTTTTTTCTTCTATACTGTTCCAATTAATCATACGTCTGTATTACAATATTTGTGTATTTCTAGTAACCCTATTCTGTTTTGTAATTTTTATACTCTGTTCTGTATGTAGCGTATTTCAGTTTTGTAATTATGTTGAAATAAATCTCATATGAGATTTTCTAAAATAAAAAAAAAAATAGGCCCAACAGGACTCGTTGATTAACAGGCGACAAGCGAGAACGATCAGGCGAAGTAACCGTCAAAGTTTCAGTGCGATGTAACAGGAGATCATTAATAAATAAATCCTGCGAACGGCTAGGTATGCGACACATATCGGGGTGATAAAATGTGCGTTTGATCGTGCCGAGACGACCGCAGGAATCCCGTTCGACGAAATATATTAATCGTGCGCGATGATTGGCCGCGCGATTTACCACCCTAAACGGAAGTCCTGATTTCGATCGTTTCCGCTAAAACCTGACAACAACCAGGTATCTGATTTACAGGCTTGTTTACCAGCTACTAGCTGTTTCCTGGCCTCTATAATATTATACGTCGTTATTACAGGATTACGTTCGACTGTGACGGTGAGAATCAAAATCGGATTACGATGGATTAACGGTGCACTCGGTCTCAGCAGTGTATCGACCTGAATATGTATATTCGTGGACGTATAACGGATGACTCGAGTATCGGAAATTATAACTGGCCCGAAGCAACCGGATTTCGCTTCTTAAACCTATATTCCATCCTTGGATAACGTAAGGACAAAGGTAAAGTGTGCGAGATGTCTTTGTTATCAGATGTCTTTGTTATCGGGTGTCTTTGTATTCGATCTTAGATACCCCGATTGCAAACGTGTTGAACCATTGTGATTTTAGTAATTTTCGTAATTTTTGTAATATTTGTAATTTACTGGAAAGGAATTTTCTAACCCGCAACTGGGATCAATCGATAGCAGCAAAGGAATCAATCCGGATCCTCGAACGAATTGATCGTTGAAGCATCGGCTACGCATTAAATTGGATTTTTTTGCAGAAATCGTCGATGTAAATGGATTTACTCGATCCCCTTTATCTTCCCCGTATCGGACCGCCCTCGAAATTTATTCTTTTCCCTCGATCGTAGGAACGTATGAATTTCTCTGGCTACGAAGAGAAATCAATATTTGAGCACGGCCACGCTGCAGCGAGTATACTCCTTCCTCCATTATTCGACGGGTAACGTCTTCAATATTTTTTTCGACGAGATCCGGAGCTTCGACGGTGCATTCGTCCCGGTAATTAGATTTGCGGCTTCGGCTATGTATAGTGTTGGATCTCTGAAGTTAAACGCTCGACGACCAAGCAGAATTAATTTTCACTCAAAGAAAATTGTACATAGTTTCTCGAAAGTAGCAGATATTTTGTGGTTCCTTCTCGAGCTGCTGGCTTCACAATATTGAACCGGGATGGAAATTTCACGTTGAATATAGTAAACACGAACGTCTTTTGTTTCAAGTTCAGCTGAAATCGAACACTGCTTTACTGCTATCAGTATTTAACCTTTGATATAGGGAAGACTGGCAAGAGTCGATGAACATCGAAGGAGAAAGATCGTGTTTATTCGAAAACAAAGAGAATCATCAATTTTTCTAGCTCAACAGAAGAACATATGAAATAATGTCATTCTTTAAAACATGTGAAACGTCTGAAGCCTCAATCATGAAATGGTTGATGAGAAAATAAATTCCTCGTTCAAGGAGTAGATACGATAGTATATTACACAAATCTGATGAGTATATTTTTAATTTCAGAAGAGCCGGGACTCACAGAAGTGCAACGACTATAATATTCTCGAACGTCGTAAATAGATCTGAATCACTTCGAATCGCTTCGATTCAATATTTACGACAAATAATTCGAATCGCTTGCAACATAATTCGAAGCTTGGAACTCTTGAAACTCTTGGACGTCTTGAAATTCTTCATTGTCTTGAAAGTCTTGAAAGCCTTAAAACTTTGGAAGGTTTGTCAGAATTGAAACTCTTGAAATGTTACATCCAACACGAAACAATGATTACGTCATGTCAGTATTGGGATGAATAACAGTATGAACTTACAAATATTATGAATAGTATACCATGTATTAAGATTATCAAGACTTTTAAAATTTTCACATAAAAAACTTCAAGAGTTTCAAGAGTTTCAAGAATTTCTGATTTCGAATAAATATCGAATTGATTCGAAACTCGGTGGTGACTGATTTGTTCGAAAACTAGCAAGACAGAGTATTATATGCCCATCGCTAGCCGTAACAACGTTGAGTGATGGCACAAGAGTTAAGGAAGTAAACTCGTTTTTCCAGAGTTGCAAGGGGGCCGGAATTCGCTTTCTCATTTCTCGATAATAAAAATGGTGTTTCTCCGTAGCCAAAAACGTTAGATAAAACATCGATCTAGAACGCTATCGCCCTCAAAAGTCTTATATTTCGTTTACGAGGCGTAATTTGAATTATTCGGCAGCGTAATTTGGATTATTTGGAAGCACACAACTGCAGATGTGCTATATTCATAACTACATGCTGCCGGATAATGCAAATTACGCCGCGTAAACGAGAAAATAGGACTTTCGACTACTGATAAAATCCCGCACCCTTGCAATCGTGGAAACGAGTCTACCGTCTTAAACAGAAAATCTCTTTTGAGGTTCGTACAGTGTACGTACATCATGCTACACGCGCAACGATGTACGTTGGTGTGAGTTTCACTGATACCGCGTCACAGCCAATCAGACTCCCCTTTTCTCAGCGCTGGAAGCGTCGAATAAGTAATGGCAGGATATTTAAATTAAGGGTGGAACGGGGCAGAAGCGATGAATTCCTTCTTTGGAAGCCGATGAAAAGGAAGTTCCTGGATCTGATCGATACGAAATATAATTCTAATGCGCTTGACATCTCCGCAGAGTTCAAAGCACTCGCGCGGCCCCGAGAATTTATTAAGAGAGCTGCCGCGCCGACGCGCCGCCGGTGTAAGGTCTGGTTTTAACGAGTAAGTCCCATCTTCGCCTAAATGGAGATATATATCTTCCGTTGGGCGCACTTATCCGTTCTTGGCTGACACCAACACGTACGAATTAATGGCTTTGCTCGAACTCTCTTCTTGCCGGCCGCCATAGTGACGGCTATAAACCACTCGCGGTTACGTGGCCCTGTGTTGATCATGATCTCGCTGGGGAATCAACCCCTGCGTTAATCACCATCGGCTGATTCTTTTTCTTCGAGGCGCATTTGGTCCCTTTCCGCGTATCTCGAGATCTTCCCTTGATGCTCGATACAAATTGCCTCGAGTATTCTGGTTCTCGAGCTCGTTCTTGCACGAATATCACGGGGTAATGTGTTCAATTTAAAAGTCAGCTTCGAACGTATTCTCGATTCGCGGCCGCATAAGGGATTCGTCGGAATTACTGAAAGAAAATCTTCCAGGTTTCGTTCCCTCGTACACGAACGTGTTCCACGCGGCAAGCTTCTATCTCTGTGAGGTTTCTTCCACAACGCGATCCTGCTGTACACGAACTCATTACCCCGACGGTTTCCAGCCACGATAGAATCGAATTAGACTAAACCGTCACAGATTGCGGGGCGGCATCGCTTCTTAATCGTTTCCGAAGAATATCGTAACCGAGCAAATTAAAACCGATCTCCGGTAATTAAGTTACCCTTAACTCCTGGTCTGGTGATTATGAATGAAAACCGATCTGTTGAGCACCGATCATTCCGTTAGCTTCGAGATCCAACAATTTATTCAAAATATTTGGAAATTAGTCAACTCATATCTTCAGCCAGTATTAACCCTTTTAGTGCCGGAGGTCGATATATCGGCCCTCGCTGCACTGGCGAAAAGTGCCAGAGCCGATATATCGGCCCGCACCTTGAGCGCTTTACTATTCGCATCGCGCGAGAGATCTCTTTCTCAAAATAAATTTATAATACGTTATAAATAGTCTAATTTCATTACGAAAGAATTAAAATAAACAATTTTTCGGATTAACTTTCCCTTATATTCTATGCCAGTCGATGTTGAGACTGCTTATTTATACGCGAGAGCGATACGGTAGAAATTCAACACGGGCGGCCGGCGCACAGTGGTCGGAAAAAGGAATAAACCCAAAATTATGAAAGTCGTTATTTCAAATATCGACCACTATTTCCTGATAGGCCATGAACCCGTGTATCTTGCTATGCAAATGGATTGATGTTTTTCTCTTTAATAACGGAGAAAAATAGATCTAAAGTAGACCTCTCAGATTCTAGTTGGATTTTTACAGAATTCTAACCACACGTTCGACGTTATTCTTTCATTTTTGGGGACATTTGTAACCATGTATGCTATATATTGTAAATGTATATAATCTCAGCTTATGCCCAATGCAAATAATTTTCGAAAACACACAACCAAAATAACAATATAAAGCCCGAAAGTAGGATACGTATCATTTCATATTGCAGCTACTTTCTTTAGCTCTACAAAAAAAGCTACACGTTCCTACATTCTCTGAGTGGTATCTTTTGAAAGAAGACACCATCACGCTATAGTCCTACAAAAATCAGCTGCACGCTTTGCACGTTTAGCTGATATCAACGTCTAAAGTTTGAGAGCGCATGAAGTTTCAGCAACGAAGTAGGATCCCTGAACAAGTGCGCGTCACTTCGCTGGACGGTTCGAAAGACTATGATCCCTGTACCGAATTGTTTTTCTCATAGGAATACATTCAATAAAACGATCAATCGCCATGATAAATCTGTGTATTGCAAATTATGCGAATTCAATGAAAACAAACCTGAAGCCACAAAATACGAAATGTCCTAAGTAATATTTCTGAATACTTTTGTGACATGAAAACTGTAAGTTTAAATCATAAAAGAATGTTTCCGTTTGTTGGTTTAAATAATTGTTTCATCTTACATTGAAATTAATAAACGTGTCTGTACCTCCATTATCCGAATACCTTAATATACGGAGATTCTATTATCCGCACAACGTTTCTATATAGAAAAGAATTGTTTAAAAAACTTCTGTCTACGTTTCACTTAAATGAAGATGATGTGACAGAGCAATATAAAAAACTGTATTTAAAAGACTGCTTGTACATGGTGGCAAATGTGTGGTGCAACATTAAAAGTACAACATTGAAAAGAGCATGGAGATATTTCAACATTGCAACCGATATTCTACAGAAACCGAAATAATGGGTTTCCCATTGTTCCCAATATTGATAAATCGATATTATGTAAACAAGATTATATTTTTTGTTTAATACTGTTTCAAGTTTGTTTGTTTAATTCTATTTCTAGTTTGTTTGCTTAATACCATTTCAAGTTTTCAATTTTAGTATGCTGAAATAATAGTTCGTAATGTGGTTAAACAATATTTTGTATAAACAATTATATTAAGTTCATTGTTTAAAATTTCGTTTAATAATATGAGAAGTGTGAAGATTAAGAAGTGATATAAAAAAAGAATTATTAAAAAATATTGAGAAATACCGAAGTTATGAGTTTTTTCCATTATTTCTATAGGTTCCGACAACTATGCGGCGCGGCGTCGTTGGATATTTTTTATGTTTCTTGTGCAATATTACTTATTTTGTTAAAAAATATATTGGAAATTTAAAGTATACACTTTGCAATAAACGGTCTATATAAAGTTATGATAAAGAGATAACTTTTCCTATGTGCAATTCCGTTTTGAAACAGAGAACTCAATTTTTTTTTTTATCACTTATACCTTTGTTATTTATGTAATTTTCAATGAATATAGTGAAATTAGCATCACTGTTTTATTCTCTATTTTGTCCATAATACACTGCTTTTTGAATTATGTAAATATTGCTTTTCATTTGGTTTTTATGAGCCTTTTTCCAAATCCTAGTAAAATCGTAAAATTTGGCCGGTTATCTTCGCATAAGCATCTCTTTTTCGCCCGGCACTAAAAGGGTTAAATATTAATATGCTTAGTATGCATGCTCGCGCGTAACACTGTTGGCATCTAATTAATTACTACACATTTAAGTATTCTGCGAGGTGCTATATCAATTTCATATCCATAAGATGAACAAAATCATATACAATGGATTTGTCCTAGGTCGCAAGAAATGTTTTTTAATTATCAAGTTAAAACAGCTCCGACTGCAAAGGGTTAACTCTTTGGGGTTAGATGGGTTAAAAACTGCCCCACCTTTTGCTTAGCTTTTTATGCATAGTGGAATATATTTTAACCCATCTCGAAAAGTTGAAGTTACTTATGGTCGTGCTCATGGAAGTAACTCATTTAAAGTTTTTCATTCGGTTGGCAATGCTATGGACCAACGGTAACTGCGTAAATAAAAGTGCCGCGAAGAGTTAATACGTTAACATATATATAGATAATACGTTGTTTAGGTGATCGGGTAAATAAGTGTCTTTAGTGACTAACACGCGATTTAACAGACAACAACTCAATATATATTTATTAAAACAATAACGACTCACAAATAACAAAACAAATATAAACTGAAAACAATAACGAAAAAGCTAACGTTAGATCTCCAGTCTACCAAGCGCGGGATGATCAGCGTCAGAGTGACCTCTCAAAAACAACGTTGTGTTCGCAACGAGAGTCACAAGCTTTCTGACTGGCAAGTGAAAATCACTTTTGGTGGGAGGATCGTTGACGACAGGAAAACCATTAAAAATAGGGGAGGACTTTTCCCCACAACCATGTGTTCTTAGCGTCCCTGCAACGGACATTGCAACGGTTGAGTCAGGGTTCTGGCAATCGTCACTACAATGACCGTACCCTTGACTCAACCATGTAAAGTGCGTTCTTGGGAAGGATGGAATTTCCTTGTCCCAAAAGGTCACTATGTCCGCTACAGTTGCATATATGTAGATGACACTAATATTTGACCAGGTTTAGAAATTCATATTTCTTGTGGTACGTTCGAATGAATTTTATACCTAATATTTTTGTCATCTCTATCCTGTATACGAGGCACATTTTTGTTCTCCATAAATTACGGTTTGATCCCATCGTCGAGCGATCAATCTTGAATTACCTAACAGGACTAATAGTAGTGTTGACATACCTCTTAGGGTCTTGATAAAATTTTCTCGATCGCGGCGATAGCGAGGATAGCGGGGATGAGGAAAGGGCGTGGTGGTTCGAAGGGGGCGGCTAATAACAGTCCTCCATCATTTTCTTCGATATCAGGTAGCTTATTAAAGCCCTCGAGGCTCAGTCTTCGGATTATTTTCAGGAGATTTTCTGTGCTGGGTTGCCGGCATTAAAGTACGCCCGCAAGGCTGCGTGTTAATTAATTCTGTGGCGAGGAGGTAACCAGGTCCACGAAGTGGTGGACTCTGCGCCGTTTAAACCTGTCTGCACCGATGACCGTGACGGGAGGTGGGGCTGGGAAAGATGCATATTTCACAACAGGCTGGCTTACCGCTTCGCCGGGAATTCAAGAAAATACACCCCCGGTTTCCTCTGTTACATGGTATCACGTGAATTTTCGCATTACCGGGCACGCGTACACCTGCGTCTGTATTATAACGAGACTACGATGTCATTAAGCAATTTGGATACCCGATACCGTGTGTCCCGCAGCGCAGCCGATGTATCGCAAGAACCGAGTTATCGCGCAACGGCTGCGAACAAAGGATAAACGTAATTTAACCTTTAACTACCCGCGCCCTGAATTTTCACGTACTTTTTACACCAGCGCGGGTAGTTAAAGGTCGAGGGATGAAACTACCGATTTCTTCCCTGGAAAAATGTTAGCGGCTACAAACGGTTGCGCAGTAACTCGTGACAGGCGCGAGAGCTGTAGTAAATTCTTTAGAGATTACTTTAAGTCTCTTATTGTGTGGTGTAAATTGGAGTTATAAATTTTTCCGTTTTATAAACTTCAAAATAAATAAATGAACTTACACCAATTCCCAAATAAACGTTCCAATTATACTACCTACGCAATACATTCTGGAGTTTGCAATAACATCAGAATGCGCTCCTCCTGAAACCATTAAACTCCGCATGAAACCTTTCCCGCTACAAATAACAACAGTCAAGTAAATCACAGCGGTAGTGTTTAGAGAATCAACTCCGCAGCGTTGAAGGGAACATAGGAGAAAGAGAAAACGAGAGTTAAAGGAGGAGAATCGTGTTTGTTGAGCGGCGAATTAGCGTACAGCGAAGCTCGCGGCGTGCGACATTTGCGTATCCGATTTCGAGAGCGTCTCGGTTCCGTGGCGCGACACGTCGAACCAGAAGTTATCGTCGGACAGATTGCGAGGTCTCGGAAAGAATTCACGGTGTTATCTCGTTCCCCGACGGTCTTATCCCTTTTCCATGGGGTGCCAGGATATAAATCAATACGTCTTGAGAACGGGGGAAGCGGAATAGCGGCGATGGCGGCGCGACGGTGGCTGAGGAGGCGAAGGGTCGAACGGGATGAAAGCCTAGGTCTGGAAGGACCTGATGAACCCATTCCCTTTCTTGAGAGATCCGTACCCGTCACCCTTGAAATCGCTGTCAGGCCCTCAGGTGAGATTCGCATTAACGAAATTGTCGCCGTGGGTGGTGTAGACTCGTAAGGGAACGGTTCTACCTCCAGGGCGTGAGGATGAGGATCAGAGGGGGCGAAACGAGCATTTACATTGCTTTGACCAATCAGCCGTCGAGACGATTTAAATAACCGAACTACCCGCCGCTATATCTCTTTGCGGCGTCCTCTTTATCACCCGATTTCTTCCAGTTGTCTCTTCCATAAGGACGAGGATCGCTGTTTCTGTTTGTCTCTTCTTCGCCCCACTCTGCTTCCCCTCCTCGGGGTCCCGTATCCTGTCTAACAATAAGTCTATCCTCCTAAACAGAGGCTCGAAAATGCTAAGCAGCTCGATTGTCCGTCTCTCGGCAACTTCTTCTGTTTCTCGGCGCCAAGCGGGGAATGTAATTGGATCCAATGATCCTCCTCGATATGATAATCCAAACGCGAACGCATTCGCGATGCCGTGCAGCGTCAGCGCGGTTTCTACATTTTCTTCATTCGCTTGGGGTACGTGTATACCGTTGTTTGCTCGCGGGAGATGTCGCGAATTTTAGAAAAAAATTCGGGTCGATATGGTCCAACATTAACCCTTTCCACTCGGAGCTATTTTAACTCGAAAATCAGACGTCTCTTCTGACCTAGAATATTTCCATTCTCTATGATTTTTTTAAATTTCGTAGATGTGGAATTGATGTAACACCTCGTACAATACTTAAATTTTTGGTAGTTGATTAAATACCGACATATCTAACAGTGTAAACAATATTTTAAATAGTAGTACAGCAATTTTTAATAGCGTCTCAAAGGCGCCACTCGAGTGCTAAGGGTTAAAAGTTAGAATAATTGATTCACCAAGTAATGCGGAAAGAAATTTTTCAAAAATTCCAATTCGACAGATGAATATTGTGCTAAAATTTTAAAAATACCTTCTAAATACAGGATATGAAATTATCAGCTTATATCTGTTTATTATCAAGTTTTCAGCTCCTGATTATATTATTTTTTTACAATACGATCACGCTGGTGAAGAACTTTACGGTTTAATTAATTCCTGGATTGTATGCAGTCGCGTGTTTCGGACGAGCTATATCGTCAGACTCGCAAATTGATATGGTTAATATTCACAGCCGATAGCCTCGCGATGAACGGTAAAGCACGGGCCGTGCGACGACTGTGCTGGATTAGTGATCACTTTTTATTAATTAATTTGCAGCAATATGGACTTTATTGGCCGGTGCGTCGTGTCGATCGTTTACACCGGTCCCCGATCGCGCGTGAATTAATTCGCGAGCTATTAGAAGCGTGGCGCGCGAACCGTACCCAGCGCGATTACATTCGCCAAGCTGTTCGGCTTACGAGACTGCTGGAAGTTCCGGGAAGTGTAACACGAGTTGATTACAGGCTGTATGGGCGCTATATTACAAGCGTCTGGGAACAAATTGTGCGACCTTGTGCGCGTTCCTCGCGACCACGTGGCGAAACGTGATTTCCAAGGAAACCTCTTCGAGTCGAACGAGACCGCGCCAGCTTCATAAAACTCGGCCTGTAACGCTTCGAGTTTTAATATCCCCCGCGCAATATTTTTCTTTCTACAAGTAATGCATTATGCATTTTTTAATGCACGGTACAGGCCGGTCTGACCTCAACCGTAATTTCATACATGAAATTCCAGAACATGTCTCGGGGAACATTGCCATATACGTGTAACGGTGAGCCGTGCGTTAATTTACGCTGGATTTTCTTCGATTAGAAAACGTTGTTTGCTTCGAGAGACCTAGGAGCGATGCTTTTTTCATGGAAATATAAATTGGAACCGAATCGCTTTCCGCGGCCGTTGTACGACGCGGAGCAAAGATACAAATTACATCGCGTCACGCTACGGTATCGCACGAGATGCAATCGCACGCGAATGTCGTTAGCGCGGTGATTACCCCGTCGCTGAAACACGATTCGCGTTTTACGAGCTTTTTTAATAACAATCGGACGTTTTCCTTTGTAGTTTAGGAATTATGTTATCAGCCGACCATTCCGTGCAATTATTTTGAAGCGCGCTCGCGCTCGCCCGCGCCCCGAGAAAACTAGAAACGATGTAATAATAGTTAATCAAAGCGAAATGTGCTTCCGATGATAGATAAGACATGGCGTGCGCTTGAAATACGTCACGGTTAATTGTCGTACATTTTCACTGGAGAGAGAGATTTCTACACGAATTTGGATCATCATTATTCAGGATGGACCATGAAGCGCGATCAGCTTGAATTATTCTGCTGCTAGCCGTTCGATGGGAATTTTTTTTTAGCTGAAACAACATGGTTATTGGTTACGACAGCATTAAGCTGATTATACTGATCATAGGTGAACATTACAATTACTTTACGAAAAACTGAAGGTGACCTTGATAACATCGGAGAGAAAGGATTGACAACAAATGTGGTACTTGTACCAAATAAGCGTTGCAACCTAACCAAACCATAACCTAAACAATGGTTGTAACTATTTTAAAGCTTTTCGCGATCATGTTAACTAAAAAAAGAAACAGATTAATCTAAGCTGATCACGCTTCGTGGACCAATGTGTATTATGATCATTATACAGTGAGCCACGAAAGTATTCGAACGCCCTTTAAAACAGAATAACTTTTTTATAATTTTACTAAACGACCTGACTTTTTTAATAATCAATTAGAAGCTTCGGTTTACGAAATGATACGCAATAAAGATTTTCCAGAAATTATAATTTACAAGATTGCCTGCAAAAATAAGAAAGGCATTTTTTAAAACTTCTTTATTTGAGCCCTTAATGAAAATTTAGTTATACACATGCTGAAAATTTCATTGAAAGATGTACGATTCTGTGGATTTTAAGCAGAAATTGATCAAAGGAGGAGTAAAACTACGATTTTCACAATTTTTAACCGTTCGCCTCTCGCGTGTATGTTAATCGATTTCCATGGAATTTTCAGCATGTGTGTAATTACTATAGATCTACAAAACAAATATCTTAAATTTTCCATTTAGCGCCCAAATAAAAAGTTTAAAAAAATGCTTTTCTTGTATTTTTGCATGTAACCTTGTAAATTATACTGTTTGGAAGATCTTTTTTGCATATCATTACGCAAACCAATGCTTCTGATTGATTATAATAAATCAGGTCTTTCGGTACAATTATAGAAAAGTTATTTTTGTTTTAAAGGGAGTTCGAATACTTTCGTGGCTCGTTGTAAGGGTGTACAAAAAGTAATGGTCATCCGTCGTAGGGGTTAATCTACACCTCTGGATCGGTGGACATTTGTAAAAGAAACTTGCCGCAAAATTGTTATATAACAAAGCAAATTGTTGTTAGAGTTTGATTGTACATCAATACTTTCGACACATCGAGAAGAGAAAAAGTTTGGAAGGAGTCGGATGTCGCGAACAAATAGTTATTGAGATATAAGCTGTCAAAGTTCTTGTAAAATTTGATTGTGTAGAATTATACAGCCGTATAATTAAAAGCCGACTACTACATTCCACGCGACCGTGTCGATGAGACAGAACACGATCGTGTGCGTGTTTTAAGCCAAACGATGTTTAAAGGGGCATTCGATGCTGGGCCTCAATAAATCAAAGAATACCTTATATCCATTTTTATACATAAGAATAATAATCCTGTGTTATAAAATACTAATGTCAAGTATAGGTACTTACAAATTTTTCAGAATCTTCTGTTCCTCCGTCGGATCAACAGGGCACTGTCACTTGCGCGAATACGTCTTAACTAGGGATTGCAATACCGGTATACCGGTATACCGAATACCGGTATTTCGTGCTATTTTGCAATTTCGTGAAACCGGTATTTGCTAAGTTAAAATACCGGTATTTTCGGTATTAGCTATAAATAATAAATATTTTTTTTGGGCATCTACTCTTATTTGAAATACGTTCGCCGCTCAAATACTCTGGATTTAGAAACTTCTGATTCTGATTTCGAAGAGAGTGACAATGAAGAAAATAATACAATTATTGAAAGTACCTCGTTTGAATATGACGAAGATAATAGTAACGAGGACAAAATATTAACTTACCAAGGATTGCTTCCTGTAATTAAAAAAATCCGAAAAGTTGTTAAAATATTTAAACGTTCCCCTACTAAAAACGCCGTTTTACAAAAATATATACTTACCGAAATAAAAAAAGAACTTATGCTAATATTAGATTCTAAAACACGCTGGAATAGTTTATTATTAACGATGGAACGATTTTTGAAATTAAAAGCTGGCTGTGGAAGCATTATGGCGGAACGATTCCAACTCATTAACAGCGAATGCAGCAATAAATTTTATGTTGCGATCGCTTAAAGATCAGGACGCGCCACTGTCTGCGGAATTATACAGTGCATTGAAAATTCGTATACAGGAAAGGCATAGCGAACTAGGAAATATTTTAAGGTATTTACATAATTATAACGACTTTAAAAAAGAAAACGGAAAGGAAGAAACGAATCTAACAAGGTCAAATTTAATTAACTTCGTCGTCAATTTCCACAAAAACATTTATGAAAACCAAACACAAACCTATCCAGAAGAATTCGTTGAAGACGACGTTGATGTTAATATCGAAAAAGAATTGCCTCTCGAGAAGAATTTACAATTAGCTATAAATAAAAAAATTGCCACGAACAATAATACAAAAATAATACAAAAAATAGATTTATCCAAAACCGTCGGACGAGAGACCGAGTTGTTAGAAGATGAAGGACATCGAGGAAAATATTTAGAGAAAGTATATTGCTTATTATTAACGGTTCCACCAACCATCGTACATGCGGAAAGAGCATTTTCAACTGCAGGTAATTTATGCAGAAAAATACGTTCGAGGCTTAATGACAGTTCAATAGATGCATTATGTTTTTTACAATCACAGTTAAAAAATATGAAGTCAATAAATTAGTTAATGTTTTTTTTCTATTAAACAACTGTGTTTTTGTACCTTCATGAAAATTCATAATACCGGTATTAATACCGGTATACCGGTACAACGTTTAAAAAAATACCGAATACCGGTATTGTATTTTTGGTCCGGTATTGCAATCCCTAGTCTTAACCAGTTAACTGCGTTCGACGTGTATACACGTCAATCCAGAACTCTAGTGCGATGCAATAACAATAACCTTTTCAAGAATGAATTGTTAATTTTTTATCAAGTAAAAATGTAATCCTTCCTCGTAAAATTTTTCGTAAAATTTATAATAGGACCATTTGCTCTGCGCACGACGTGTATTCTCGTCATTGTTTGATTTTAATTCCGCACTCAGTCGGGGATTTTTAAAACTAAATTCCGCAGTTAAGAGGTTAACCCTTAGCACTCGAATGGTGACTATGAGGTACCACTAAAAATTGTTGTACCATTATTCAAAATATTGTTTACATTATTAAATAGGTCGGTATCTATTAAATTACTAAACATTTAGGTATTGCATGGACTATTGTACCAATTTCATATCCACAAAATTGAAAAAATTATAGGGAATAGAAATATTCTAGGTCGGAAGAAATGTTTAATTTTCAAATTAAAATTGCTTCGAGTGCACAGGGTTAATAAGTGTGAAGCACAAAACAAAACACTTTCCAAAATCCTGACAGCGAACGGGAACAAGTGACTCCGACCACGGTCAAAATAGTACTGCGGTTCCCACCTGGGTTTTTCGTGAATGGTTAAGGGTGGATTTAGGCGGGGAAATGTTGCGTTTGTTAATTGGACCGGGGATGTGTCGGAAGGACTTTAGGTTGAGAAGTGGGGAAACTGTCACAGAAATTCCTTTTGGTATTGTCTTCGGTCGTTAATAACGACATTTATAAGGGTAGTCCGCTCGTCGCTTCGATGGGTTCGCACGTGTTGTCCATCTGTCGGGGTTCGAAGATTCGCGTGCGTTTTTTTGCTAAATCTGATATCGCCCAATCCGCTGGAGGAACGGTGAGGTACGGTAACATTTTATAATACAGGATTAATATTCTCATAACAATGCATACAAGGTATTCTTTCATATTTTGCAACTTCGAATTTATGATCCGTATGGGCAGGGAAACGATGCGTCGTACGGGCCTAGCGACGAATGTCCCTTTAAATTTCGTTTGTCGAGGCACGCACACGATTATGTTCTGTCTCATCGACACAGTCCACTCGACTGTAGCAGTAGGCTTTTGTCTATACGTATAACTCCGCGCAATCAAATTATGCAAAAACTTTAACAGCTTATATCTCAATAACTGTTTGTTTGCGACAAGTGGCTTCTGTCGAACTTTTTCTCTTCTGGAAGAGTGGAGGGTGTTGATGTAAAAAAACAACTTTACCAACAATTTTCTTTGTTATCTTGTTATCTTGTCCATCGATCCAGAGGTGTAGATTCACCCTTAGAACGGATGACCATTACATTTTATACATCCTGTACATATTCTGTAGTATTGTGGACGAATGGAACTTACTGGAAAAATAATAGAAAGTTCGCCCATGAATATCTTTGCTGTGTTTTAAGTTATATCTAATCATTTTTGTCATAAATGCATAAAATGCTCAGAGTCTAGGGATCGGAAATCGATTCGTCTTTTCATCAGAATTTTCCAGTAACCGAGCCGCACCGAAAGTGTCGGTCGGCAGCAGCGTCGTATCGTTAACCCTGGCCCACCATTTATCGCCTTACGTGCGGACGTACGTCGTCGTCATATTGCGACGTTTATACGACGCGACGCCCGGTCGTTGCAAGCTGCGGTCGCACGGGTCGCGTGGCTATTGCGCCGGAAACGATGGGGGTGGCTCGCGTGCTGCCCCCTGCCCTCTGCACCCACTGCGCTACACCAATAGCCGCACAATATTGCGAGCAAGATAGTTTGTAAGGTGTCCCGGGTGTCGTGCCGTATCTTCGGCCAAAGTGTAAAGCGACCGTTTGGCTCGAACCACCTCGACGATCGAATGTTAACTGTCAAGAGTGACCCCTTGCCACATCGTTTCGGAGCTGGCCTCTGCCATCTGCGTTCGTGAAACGTGCTATCAAACGTCTATATCCTTGCGAACCACCCATTTAACAATCCTCTTTGTCTACGAATTTTTTTTATAGATTTTTGTCTCTCAGAAATCTGTAAGTGAAAAATTTAAGGGACTGTCGTAAAGGTTGGAACACCGTATCAGTAAATTTTTCTACCCTTATTGCTTAAATATGTCCAATTTGTTGGAATGTAGTTTAACACTAGATTGCCCAAGGAAGTCATTTTGACTGCTTTTCAATTTCAATTAGAAAAACAATTATGTATATAAGGACACAGCTTCTTAGAATTTTGTGACTTTTTGTACAACATATAAATGCGTTCATTAATCATTGTAGTTGCCTCCCCCTCCTTCATTTCCGGTATATACAATATATGTGTTATACCTGTATTGCCCAAAAGCAGTCAGTTTGACTACTTGGGAAATTTTAAATAATCAAATGACTTTTATTATTGAATCGAGTAAATTTCTTATATGGCCAGTTCGGCTCTGGATTGGAATAACAGTTTATATTTTTTTGATTACCGTCACACGATAACATACAAGTTCATGATAAATTGTCGATTTGAGCTAATATACTTGATAAGTTGCAGTTGTTCGATAACTAAAGTAGTACTTGTTATTCGAATCTTTATGCCAGGCCTGCCCACGCGCCTCGTTCCCCTTGAACGCGCTATGTATGATTGTAAATAATATAAAAAATATTAAAAATTAATTTTAAACAAATTTCTTTACATATTAGTTATTCTTTCGCAATGCAGTCATTTTGAGGTATATACTACGTTTCAGTCTTTCAAGTTATTTCACATGCGAACATTGTGAAAGTGAATCAGACGAATAAGTCGGTTATTATTGAGTAAACAATGTTTCCTTTCGCGTTAACTCATGATCTAAGAAATAAATACTCGATAAATGTTGAGTATAAGTCGGTCTGACTTCATTTCAACACTTGAATGTCAGAGTTTTTGAAAATGTAGCTGGCAACTATACCTTTCCAACGGTATAAACCTTTTTGCGAAATTCTCATCCTATGAAATTTTATAACTGAAAACAAAACGTGTCCGAACTATGATAAAAAAAATCATGTCGCTCGTACGTGACCGGGCGTGGCCGGGAAAGTGTTAATAACAGTGGTAGGTTCATACCGTTAGATCTAAAATGGAAGTCCCCCCGGAAAGGAAACGATCGAGATTCACGATCGGACGGCGCGTTTCGCGAATAGGTAAATAAATGCATAAATTTTCGACGGTCTTCGGGCGAGATTTTGGTCAGTATGTCGCAGTCGGACGGCTCGAGAGTTATGTGTGTATTTTTGTTTGCGACCGTCGAACGTGTGATTCGTTTCTATATTTTCCCCACTCCCATTTTTCTTTCTCCGTCGTTCGCTTTTTCTCCCTACGCGCGCTCGCGCTAGCACTCTGGGGTTGGAAATTTTGAGCGAGAGTTTTCCACCGCGCCGCGTGAAAATTGCCGCAGTTTGTTTAACCGTGCTTCGCCTTGATTTATCGCGGTCGGAAAAATGCGGCTGGATACGTAATGGGAAAAGTCGTCGTCGCTGCCGAGCGTAATGCTTTTCGAACGTGTGCGTATATGCGCACACGTATTTTCCAAGCTTCCTCCCTCCCGCTCTTCCCGTTCTCTTTTCTCTTTTTAATAAACACCGAGAGAAATGGCGCCGGAAAACCGTGCGAATGATGTCACTTTACTCGGCCGTGTATCAAACGTGATCTACGATTTCAATGCATCGATTGCTACGGCCATAGATTGCGCGGACATCATGTCACAGCTTTACGATTGTTATAGCTACTATGAATTCGAGCGTATTACGCGCTAGAGTGGTTTTTATGCGTCCGTTTCGATACAGGATTTCGGCAGTCATTCTTGGAACGGCAGAGATTGCAGCATAAACAGTGATTCTAAATCTGACAAGCGCGGAAAAAAGGCTAAAAAAACTCCGATCCATTAGTGCAACAATTTACGAAGTATATTGACCAATTGATAAAATGGTTAAAAAAAATCCACCGGACGCAACGGTTATATGTGCAATGGATTTATGCTGTAGCTTTTTGTTCTTATTTGTGCAGCCGTCCAGTATATTCATTTTCTTACGCCGGGACAGAAACAATTTTAAAGAAAGAAATTGTTGGTTTTACACTCATTCTTGCACTCGGATGCAAACTCTTCCTATCCTCTTTCGCAACCCACGCTGTAAAAAACTCGTATTCCCTCGCTCTTCGGTTACAGTAAATGCACTGACCGCCATTAAAAATGCACTCACCCCTTCGTGCGCAGTCACATAGAATCGTCGCTGAACCTGTTTTTATTCTCGCGTGGAAAAATTGTCTGACAATGAGATAAAACAGTTATTTGAGTAATTTATAGAAAGATTTTCTCGATTTGGCATGAATGAGATGTTAATTCGATGTTAACGAAAAGAGACGTGAAAAACAGCTTTTTGAAGGACGCGTCTGTATTCACGTATTTTTGTATTTCCAGGATTGCAAGGGTGCGGGATTCGCGTCCTCATTTCTCGATAATATAAAAATGGGGTTTCTCAGTAGTCGAAAACGCTTGATAAAAAATCGATCTAGGACGCAATCGCCCTCAAAAGTCCTATTTTCTCGTTTACGAGGCGTAATTTGCATTATTCGGCAGCATGTAGCTATGAAAATAGCAAATTACGCCTCGTAAACGAAAAAATAGGACTTTTGAGAGCGACAGCGCTCTAGATCGAACCTTTATCTAGCGTTTTTGACTACTGAAAATCCTATTTTTGTATTATCGAGAAATTAGAACAGGAATCCCGCATCCTTGCAATCCTGGAAGAAGGAGTCTACGTAAGGCACGTATGGAAGAAGTATGGTTCAGACTGTACACTAATATTAACGATGCAGCAAAACAGTACGTTCAAAGCTTTATGTCGCACGGCTGTCAAACGTTTCGGACAATAGCATGAGCGCGGCGGCGGGTGGAGCGTTCGCAAGGAATCGCACAAAGGATATTAACATTCGTTGCATACGTTTAACCCGAACAGCTAACAAAATTCCGAATTACGTGCACTTTGAAACATATTCGGCAATACTGTCCGGCCTGGCGTAGTTATTGCAAAATCCATGGGCAGAGATTGTCGGCCGTTATTACATCGGCAGAAAAGTTTGATGATGCTCGTTTGCCGGACGTTATTGCAGGTTCAACGCGATAGCGAAAAGCTCTCTCTCTCTCTCTCTCTCTCTCTCTCTCTCTCTCTCTCTCCCTCTCTGTCCCATCGGTCGGGTAAATAAACGCATAAATATCGTGGAGGCTCACGGGAAAATCTGGTCACTGGGTCCGGGGCTCGACTATTCGATATCAGGAATTTGCGTGCCAACCACCGGCCAACCCAGAGATTTTTCTTTGTTTTATACGTGCACACCGTTCCCCAGAATTTACTAAACAGCCTGTTGTGGCCTATCGAAGTAATTAACGACCTTTATTCCTGCGGTCGGCGCATGTTTCACCGGAAGTAAATAAATTATTCGGTTAATTAAGTAGCTTGAAAATCCGCGGGCTCGTTTAATACGCACGCTATCTCCCGAGGCTTGAAATTCACGATCGTAAAATCAATATTTTAATGAAACGAACTGCTGCAGATAAGCTGCGAAGTATCTCATTGTTTTCAAAACAGTATCGGCAATTACAATTGCCAATATGCATCTCAGAAATAACTGCGCGAAACATTATCGAATGATATTGCATCCGTGTTTGGTTCTTGCTTTAATTAATAGGGGTAAAACTATACATTATATTTCACTGGAAACGAATACTGATTTGTTAACGTCTTACGGTTGGAAAAATGCCCAATCTCGCTGGACAAAAGTCCATTTTTCTCAGGTATTCCAATCGTGATTGTGAGGGTACAGTTTATTAGTGGAAATACCCAAGTACGCTACTTTAAAGAATATACTTGTTTTCGAGTGAAGCGATTCTTTGCGGAGTGTATAGTATAATGAAAGGTATGTAAATTGGAAACCAATATGCACTTTTTTGTTTCGAATAAAAATTCCAGGCAGAGTGTAAATTAAATGAAGCGTTCCTTTTCCTGACATATAGCAATTACTTTAAGTTTATACTTTGACTCCAACATGATCTCAAGCGTCAATTTGTTTTTATTTGTAATCTACTCTAACTACTCTATTCATGCTAAAGAGAAAATAGCTGCAACGACTTGCACCTGACTGAAAACTTAACGAATATCAGACACATATGCAATTTGATATTTGTTAATATCAGCTTGTACCACTAAACATTTTTTTTACTCAGAGTACACTCACCGTATGCCACTGTCAACATTTCAAGTGTTTTGTAGCACTTAATTCCACTTTTTACACGAAATTTGATGCAAATTCTTTGATCCAATTTTTTTCGACAGCAGAAAATCGCCGAACACGCAAAACACTTCTAACCTTTATGCTTCTCGTAAACAAACAAAAAATGCTATACAGCTGAAACTGTGAACACACGTTCGGGACGAGTGTACCAGCATAAGAAAAAAAAGAAAACGAAAATCGACTGTAGGTATCCCGCGAAATTCAAAAAGTCACCTTACATTTTGATCACACCTCGTATATTTCAACAATAAAATTTCAAGTATGAAATGAAAAGATGCTATAAATTCTTCCACGAGATTTTTGTCCAGCTATATTCAGCACTTTTCCCGCTGTGCGTCTTCGCTGTCAGACTGTCAGTTTCGAAAATTCTGCGAAATTCATCAGTTTAATGAAATCAAAATTGTGAAATATCCGATTCATTAAATTTATTGTACGATTCTCACATGCAGAACAGCCGCTCAAATATCCTGTTTAGACGGATTACATTACGCCGGCAATTATTCCGCGTTAATTATCAACACAACGCCTCGGTGTCTGATACCGCTCCGGTTTCATCGCGATAGAAAAAAATAACCGTTCCGCGGGACTTTTTGGCGCGTTCGGTGGATTGTCAATAACGAGGACCCGCGTGTCGCGATTGTCAGAAGACAAACAAGCGCGATAAATCGTCCGCGTTGCGACGCGAGGACACATTCGTCAAAAAACGATTAACAGACAGAGTGGTATTGGGAGAGACGAGCGTTAACGTATATAAACGCGGGCATAAACGTGCACGTAACCGTGAACGTAAACGCGAACGTAAACGTGAACGTAAACGTGAACGTAAACGTGAACGTAAACGCGGACGTAAACGCGGAAACGCGCGCCGTTGTTGAAACATCATTTTTCCGAGCGGTGCCCGATTTGCGAAAGAGCCGATGTTGCGAGTCGGCGCCATCAAGAATTCATTTCGCAAATTAAAACGGGTTTCCCCGGGTGGAAGCTCGCGGACAACAGAGCCAGGATATCTCTCCCGTGGGTGAGGAACCGGGGAAAAGAATGGAGCACGAAATTCGTAGAACAACATCCGTAAATAGCGCACGGACGATCTCGACAAACGCGTACGACAATTATCTTCAGTTAGGAAACACGCCTTCCGGACATGCTGAATCTCTCTTAGCCTTGCGTGTGCACACAAGCTCTGAGTACACATTGTAACGCTTCGAACAATACGCAGACGTGTATCAAAGCGTTTTAACCCTTTTGTCAGAGAACGGAGTTACCTTTAAGGACTTTCTGTAACGCTGCGAGTTGGGCTCTGAACTACAGAGTGCCAGACTCATTTAGCAAGACACTCCTGTCGTGCCGCTAGTGTGTTCCTACAGGGAACGTTCATATCGCTAATTGTTATAATTTTTAATGTCTCGATAAACTTGCAAAAACCTGGATCCAAAATATCGCCTTATGTCGCCGACAAAACATCTGTGTTCTTAATTATTTTTAAATGAAATAATTTGGCAGTTATATTTGATTTGTAATTGATAACTATTTTGTGAATGTACAATCTCATCTAACTATTTGACAAAATGTTATAACGTTGGTGATACATTGTCGGTGTTGAATGTAATGTTGGTAATAACGGTGAATGGTATAAATGGGCAAGATGGTTCTATCGATTCAACAGTTAATATGCCACATTATGTTACAGTGGTGAGAAGCACTAGATGATTGTCAATTTAATTTTGATAGAGCAGCATCTTCATATTTACGGCGTGATTATAGTTCTCTACTTTGTTTCAACCTCATAGCTAGAATCATTGTTCCCTGGAGACTTTGACCCAGATCCCCACCAGTGCTAAGCTGTCCGGACCCATTTCCCCAGTTTCACTACTCCTCCCTTTTCTATCTTGGGCACTTGAGTTCTATAGTCTAAACTAGGCCTCTACTACTACCACTTTCTCCCTTTCATGGCTAACAAGTAGCTAAAGATTTTGTTCTGATAAGACTTCAACTCTAGGACTTTCAAAGTGGGAGTTTCGCAAGTGGGAAAGCTCTTCGTGAATGTTGCATTTTAATCCGAAGGTTATTCTAGACCCTGTAATTAATACTATCGTTTACTCTAATTAGATAACTAACTGCACATCTTAATCCACTCAATGCTTGCTTCCAATTGCAGCAAGACTCCACCTTGTGTAACCGATTTTCTTTCTTGGGCTTCTTACTTTTATGATCTATTGTAGATTGGGTAAAGGCAGTCCTTCGGGAGATTTCGTTACACCATAATTTATTATATTATTAGTTCCCCATTAACAATGCTCCTTCTTTTTTATAACTTATAGATGGTAATTCTGATAAAACTTAGATTTTAAGTCCACCTCGATGATATCTGGCTGGCATCGTTCACTTCGTTTTATTAACGATTTTATTTATTTCATTATCTTTTTGGACTCGTGGGTTTGAAATTGATTTTGAAAATATCTCTCAAAGCTGATCGATTTTAAAAATTGCAAAATATCTATTCTCACTACCCGTCAAATTGGCGAGACACCCTAAGTTGTCAATCGCTATTTATCTGAACGACGTTATCAATCAATTTGACCAACCGTTTAATTACCTGTACAGGGTGGGGAATTTAAATAGGAACACCCTAGTATCTCGGTTATTATTAGTCGTACAAAAAATCTCCACAGAATAAAGTTGTACCGTTTCAAGGGGCGAATTTGATGACGGTAAAAAATTTTTCTGAAGGTCATTCTTTTACAAGATTTCAAGGTCATCGATATTTTTTTAAATGGAATCATATATTTTTTTGTTCTTATTCTTATAGAGAATAAAATGACAAATTCGACAACCTATCATACATTTATAATGTATGATTCGGCTCATGTGATCTCAAGATATTTACGGTTTACTTACGTGTTCCGAAATCATATGTCGTGTACAAAATGATGGCCATTGGCATTGATGCAGTACCGAAGTTTCGTAATAAACGATCTGAATGCGTTTTCTATTTCCTGCGGCGTAAGTAAAACCCTAGTAATGCCCTAGTAATTCTTTGCCTCGTATCTTGTGGCGTCGTAGGTTTTTCCTGGTAAACAATGTTCTTCAATCTCCCCCACAGGTAGAAATCTAATTGAGCACCACACATTGACAGACCACGGTCTTTGCCTTTCCACTTCTCTTATCCATGTTGGGTTTTCAACCGACCAATAGCGCATATTATGTAGATTTATTTGCCCGTGGTTCGCGAACGATGCCTCATCCGTGAATAAAACTTTAGCAAAAAAAGCATTATCCATTTCTAATTGATGCAGTGCCCACTGACAAAATCGCACACGATTAAGATAGTCGGTCTCATAAAGCTGCTGATGTAAGCTTACGCGATATGGGTGGAATTTCTCTCGATGAAGTATTCGCAGAATACTTCTTCAACCGATTCCACTTTCTCGCTGCAATTGTCTAGTACTTGTATGCGGATCTTGGGACACTGCAGCTGCGATGCAAATGGCATTATCTTCGTGCGTTACGGTCCTTCGTCTGTAGTGTTTCTTAGCGTTCACCTTACCGGTTTGCTTAAACTGTCTTATAATAACAGAAAATGCGTGGACTAAGGGACAAATACGGGCTGGAAATCTTTCACTGTATAAACGAACTGCTTGTCCAAGGTATCGCTGGCATTCACCATAAATGAAAACCATATCAATTTTCTCTTGTAAGGTATAACGCATTGTAATCGCTTCGAAGTTTAGACTAGGATTACCGAAGAAGGAATAAGATATTTGCTCGAATAACACTGTCCGACAAATTTCAACTTTTTTTGGTTATTTCGATTCCCACTATGCGATTCTTATAGAGTTTTTCGCGCTGATTCCGAATCTGATCTTAATTTTTCTCCTATACGTACAGTTTTTGAGAAAATTGAGTTTTAAAAAGAGACACATTTTTCAACTTTGAACAATTATCGCGATGTTATTATAAAAGATATTGAATTGTTCTTTACGGCAAAAGATTCTGTAGACTTTTCCCAATACAGTGATATCCAATAATAATTCATTATGATTGTTTAAACATGTTTAAACAACGATTCAAGACGGAGAGACACCATTTTTGCACTCATTTTTGAGGATATTTTTCAATTTATATAAAAAAATAATATTTATATAATAATAAAAAAACCACATTTTTCAACTTTAAACAAATATTGTGATGTTATTATAAAAGATATTGAATTGTTCTTTGCAGCAAAAGAATCTGTAGACTTTCCCGAGTAGAATGATATGCAATATTAATACGTTATGAATGTTTAAACATGTTTAAACAATCATTAAAGACGGAGAGACATCATTTTTGCACAGATTTTTGAGTAAAATTGAACTATATCACGCGATAGAGCAGACTTTCATCTTGAGAGACCACCCTTTCAAATTTCCAACATCGACGTTTTTTTCTATCCAGAAAGCAAAATATCTTCGCCCGACATGAGTTGCCGCCAGTGGTGCTCTTCCACTAGCCCTGATTTCTAATTTTTAGTAGTTAATTTGTAGTTTCTATATTCGAATTAGAGGTCGTTATTTAGTCTTCGTAAACGCTAAAGGAAAAATAATATAAGATTTTGTAATTACTTATTCCATCTTTATTTATATTATTAATTATTAATTGCGCGAGCGGCGAAACCGCGAGGCGTTGCGGGGGTTGGCGAGCGAAGCGAGCAGTGGGCAGAGTAAGTAAGTAAGTTTATAATGAAATTTTTACGGTCCGCTTGTTCGAACATAACGGGCACAAAAGGTTCACTGAAGTTCTATGAAATTTGATCTGCATAGACGAACAAGCAAATTGTAAACGCATCTTCCAAAAAAACGTATTGAGACTCGGTCAACAAATATGAAGTTAACAAAATCGACTAAAAATATCTGCAAGAGGAATTGACAAATGATTTTTTCCTGTACGGTATGATGTCGCTATGACGGTTTCGGTATGATGTCGCTTGAAATTGAAAACTACAGGCAAATATTATATTAAAACGAATATATTAGAAGAATATGTTAGAAAGAAATGAATTTACACTTCAGCGCAGTGAATATTTCCTATACTTATTGTTTGTTGAAGTTCTGAAAGAATTTGTTTACAATCAATACATCTTGCACGTGTCCCGTTCTCGTTACTATTCGCCGGAGGTCGTAGAAAATGGCGTTTGTGTGATGGATGCGTGCGAGGGCAAACGATCTAGACGGAAAAGTTCGACGTTCCACGGCGTTAGAGCGTCCAAGCTAAATTGTGCGTCGTGTCGTTCCGTAATAATCTCGTCTGCTGGCTTACGACACGACGTTCGTTACGACCTCACGCTTTCGCGTAACGGGGAGACGACGTCGTCGGAACTACAAATGCGACAGAATATTCGCAAGACGCGTGAATCGTAATCGAGCATTGCTACGGGACCGCACAATGCGGACATCATTCTTATAAAAAGTAACGAATATTCCAAGTGAAAAACCGGCACCAATCAACGAAACCACCAAATATACTTTTCCTCAACATCGTCGCACAGCGAAGTATTCGCCGCGAAAAGTAAGACGAAAAATTTTGTTTGTCTCGGCTATTGGAATACACAGGGTGAGTCACCTAAGACAAGCCACCCGAACAACTTCTACATTTTTTGAGAAAGGAAGAAATGCTTCCGACAAAAGTTGTTCGATTTCTAGAAGCCCATTACGTGGTCTACATAACTTCTTTTTCAAGTGGATGTGCTTAGAAGATTAGAATGTCAACTTAGATTTCTTTTAAATGGAACCACATATTTTTGAATCCAAGCGTGCGTCGCGTCGCGGTCACACTGATCCCCAGACTGCGGATCTTCATGCAACCATGGCTTTTGAAAATGTTAAAAAATTGCTAGAATATAAAATATGATAGAATTTCATACGATTTTAATTTATTTCTTAAAATTCGTCTGCAAAAATTGCAAATTGCATAAACATCCGCGGTCTACTGATTCTCAATAGTTATCACGAGTTTTCAGGCACAGCCGATAATCTGGCTGAAAAATGTTTCCGACAAAAGTTAATCGATATTCGGTCATCTATAAATCTCAATGCAAAAAACTATAAAACACTTTTTGTAATAAAAAATTATGGTCAACTTGATTTTTGAAATGTCACTATGTATTTTTTATTACACATCGTTGCAGCTGATGTCGAGACGACTCCAATGACTCGTTACACTATACTATCGAAGCAAAGCTCATCTACTTTAAAAAATCGCGCAGTAGAATGGAGACGGTAATGCGATTACAAGAAGGCGGCACAAAGTAGAATTAGGCACGCCTCGGTTTAAATAACCATGTTCAATTTTCCTTTCTTCGATCGCATTGCACGTACGAGGTCGCGTAGTAATTTACAATTCTATTAGCAAACGCTTTAAACGTCACCGGGAGGAATGGAATTTTACATAGCTGCCGCCGCCGCGCGATATTTTAATTACAACATTAATGCCCGAATGAAATTCACCATTTGACGGTAACGAATTATTCCGTTCGCGGGCGATACGAACAAAATAACTGGAATGCCGTTCAAACAATAGGCACCGAAAACTGGTTTCATCTGGGATGAGCCCCGATGCCGCGTAATAAACCCAGCTATAAAAGGATAATGTTGTCGTTAAACTGATTTTCAATTTCTGTAATACTTTCCGCCGATGAGGCTCCGCGTAACTTTATTCCGGTACGATGGGGACGAATGTGCTGGTAGTGGAAGGGTGAAAATAGCGCGTGCCAAGCCTGTCAATATATCTGCATACAGTTCGATTTTCGTGACACTCCATTAATTAACGAAACACGTAGGTTCAGCTAATTTAATTAATGTTCGCCGATGTCGAGTCGGCTGCCGAATGAAAATGCATCGCTAATAGTATGGAAATTCGACGGTTTAGCATTTTTATGGGCGTCCGCGGGTACACGGTCGCGAAATTTCCACGTCACGACGCGCAGCGTCGCGCGGCGCGGAAAAACTCCGCGTTTACCATGCGAAACTTTTTTCTGTAAGACCTAGCTTAGGCTCGTGCAATTTCGCATCGAATAGCCGAACGTGAAAACGTCAAACTATGGGATATTTGCTTTCGACATACGAGAAGAAGTACTTTCTAGTAACTATCCCCAAAATGAACAAAGTTAATTCAGTATTTGCGGAAACACAACGTTAAGGAGATCAAACTCAGGAACAGTGGATTATAAAATTACACTGTCCAACAAATTTCAACTTTTTTTTATGTTTCGCTATAACTGTTGGGTGTACCTTATAGAGTTTTCTGCGCTGATTCCGAATCTGGCCTTAATTTTTCTCCTACGCGTACAGTTTTTGAGAAACATGGCCTTGAAAAAAAACCACATTTTTCAACTTTAAACAAATATTGTGATGTTATTATAAAAGATATTGAATTGTTCTTTACGGCAAAAGATTCTGTAGACTTTCCCGAATACAGTGATATCCAATATTAATACATTATGATTGTTTAAACATGTATAAACAATGATTAAAGATGGAGAGACGCCACACCCTTACGATTTGCCAATTCTGGCCGATTCTTGAACTGCATCTCTCAGTTTGGCGAGTTGTTGCACGTACACGTTTTAATTAATCGTGTCGTTTTTAAAAAATTTCTTTTTTATTTGGAAAATCAATTTTGAAACTGCCTTTCTTGCAAGGCTCCATTCCCATATACGGCACATAACTTTTTGTGTGCTCGCGTCGCGTTCTTTCCTTTTCGGAAATAATACAATAAAATATGTCTGAAATGCACATCTTGTTCTTCCATTTTTAAATTGGGATAAAAACGAAACTAAATAACTAATCTGCAGTTTTGCAATTTTTTTACTAAATTCAAGGTGGAAGTCCAAACAACAAGAAAACAATGTAGGTTAGGTGCTTTGAACACGTTGACAAACCAAAAGAATGTGCAAAGACCACCTATTGACAAAATACGCAATGACTTAGTTGCCGACCCAATATTACGACTCAGACTTATCGAAAATAAGAAACCGGCAATTCGGTTCGGCTCGAGTGAAACGGGTGCGGTGGTTGTTCGCGAGACAACGGGAGCGCAGTTTCGACGACAAGAAAGGCCGTATTTAGGTTCGGTGGCGTATACTATCAACCAATAGAGAGTACAAGCTAGCCAGAAGTGCCAGGGGGTTAGTTGCAGGGGTAGGTGTCCCCAAACGGGAGCACAAAAGCTTTCAGCCCCACCCTTTCTCCATTCCCGGCGTTTTACGTGCAGAAACGGAGCTGCACGTAGCCGAAGTTCTCTGTGTACACACAAGATCACATACGCGCCAACACTCATCCCTTCGGCGCGCACGGGGAGCAAGCACATATTCCCTGGACTCACAGTTGCGCGCGGGAACCAGTCTCGAATAAACGGGAATCCGCCCTAACTTTATGCGGCTCTTATTAAATTCCAGCCGACGAGGATCGCTAAGGACGACGCGAAGCGCGCCATTATTTTACGCCTGTACCATCGTTCAGGCCAAAGATTCGATTCGGCCTCCTGAACACCGCCTGTTACCACCGTTCGACCATAGTAACGCGCTTCCAGTTTAAAGCGCACCCTTAAGCGCTGCTATTATTCAGCACACCGCGTCGCCGTGTTTTTCGCGCACCAGCCCCGATCAAGTTTTTTAGGGTACGATCTAAATGGGTTATCAGAAAACGTCCCAGTGGAAAAAAGATGCTTCAACTCTCGGACGGCGTACAGTGGGGCATTTGGCCCAAAAAGGTCGGAGAAAAATCAATATCAAAATTCTGCGCAAGTCGTACAATTTTTGCTGTCCGATGTAATTAAACGTCTGACGAATAAGGAAGTAAATAATAAATAATCCTATTTATTTTAAAGTATGCGTACAACTTCGAAAATAAAATATTTTATTTGATGCAGTCATTTTTGAAAATAAGATAATTTATTTGTGGCAGTAATTTTTGAAACTAGTATTTACAAATAGTATCTTATTTGAAGAGTATTGAAAACATTTGTATTTTGTCTTTATTTTCAATTTCAATTTTAAATATCATTGCTGAAAATAATGGTTCGAATTCAATACATTTATGAGTGTAAATCGCTTCTCAACGATAAGATAGACTGTATGTTTATGCGGTTTCTCAGGGTATTATAACAATGCGAAAAGTAAAATACTTTATTTCGTCTTTCAGATTGTTAAAATAGAAATATATTATTTTGTCGATCAAATTGTTAAAATTGAAATATTTCATTTTGCGGTTCAGATTGTTAAAATAGAAATATTTTATTTTGTGGATGAAATTGTTGAAATAGAAATATTTTATTTTCAGGTTCAGATTGTTAAAATAGAAATATTTTATTTTGTGGATGAAATTGTTGAAATAGAAATATTTTATTTTGAGGTTTAGATCGTTAAAATAGAAATATTTTATGTTGGTAATGATGTGTCGTATCTAAAATACTATTTTCTTTAAGCAAAATAAAATCTAAAATATTAAATAGTATTTGAAATATTTGTTTCGCCAAATAATGCCCACCTCTGTCACAGGTCCCAACCTGCCAAAAGAAGTTGCGGGAAGACGGGAAAGGACGGGAGTCTGTTCGTGGCCGCTCGTTCGACATGGAGAGTTCAGCGATAATACCTGGACACCTGTCGAACGAGAGAGGACAGGACACCTCTTGGACGCCTGAAACCACGGAACCTAGCTAGAGTACACGTGCGAATTTCTAGAAAATTGTAATTCGATATTGCGCAGTGAACGTTTGAACGAATTTATTCCTTCGCACCTACTGTATCAAAAATCCTAATTCCAAATAAATCTTGTCTGCCCATCATTTCTGTTCCAATCAATTTCATTTTGCAAAACGATGGCTACAAGCAGAATAAACGTAAAAAAGTTGTACAGAATTTTCAATATTTACTCCACGAATTCTACGGCCTCCACTTAATTACGATACCCAGAAAATAGTTTACGCAAACGAACAAATAACACAGAAATTAAATTTCAGTTTCCAATTACCAGTATATCCAATAATAACAAATTCAATTTATTCCAGAATGTTTTTTAATGATTGAAACCATGTAAACACATTTCATCGAATTTTGTTGTTTAGTTGAAAACGTGGTAAAAATAATCCTACACGCTTGTACCAGTTACAAATGTATTTTGTAGTTTGCCAATTGCAATTCGTATTTAGTCTGTAACCGACAGTAATAATAAACGTCTCGTATGTACCTTAAAAGTTACTTCAGCTTGATGAGATTGCTTGAACGCATCCCATTGAAAGATCATGCAAACATAAACATAAAACTAAACAGTAAACTGAGATCCTCCACTAGGGATCAAGTCAGAGACATAAAAATACGACTGTAACTCATCGAGAGACACGTCGAAGCGAACGTCGGAAGTGGAATTGCTGGACCTCGCTGACAGATCGATGGACCGTTAATAAAACAAGAGTTTAGGACGGTGAGCGCGATACGTTATTGGTAGCCGGCAGATTTAATGAAACCAGGCGACATGGAATGTCGCGGGTTGAAATCAATGACGTTCATAGTGGGTCGTGTATCAGCCGCTTGTCGACCGAAATAAAAATTTGGAAGCCACCGGGTAGGCAACTGAACGTGCCGCGAGAAATCATTCCCACGAATGGACTATTAACATGCCAACCAAAGACGAGTTTACTCGTCATTAATTCGTTCTCAAGTTTCAAAATGCTGGAACAAAAATTGATAAACATATACTGCGGATTTATTGGATTTATCACAGAAATTCGTAGATCAAGTGACACCAAAAACATTAAACCCTTTGCGGTCGGAGCTATTTTAACTCGATAATTATACATTTCTTCCGACCTAGAATAATTACATTCCATATGATTGTTTTCATTTTATGGATATGAAATTGATATAACACTTCATATAATACAATATATTTGATAACGTAAACAATATTTTGAACAATGGTACATCAATTTTTAGTGGTGAATCAGAGTCACCGCCCGAGAAACGCCGTTGCATTATTTCCAACTCATTAAAGTTATTGAAAGAAAGAAATACATGTCTATGTAGGTTCTGTATCTTGGAATGAATGCAGAATTTATATCGCATTTAAATCCGCAGTCTGTTCATCGCATAAATCCACTGGTTTGCAGGATGTTGGGAAACAATCGCAGAAAATGATGTTGACTGTACGAGGTGAGTGACATGGCGACTTGAAATAGCTCGTGAGTTCTAGAGAATTAAAATATCAGCCAATTAACAGGACAAAGAGTAGAAAAAGGCGTGGATACGTGGGAGCCGAGCATGCGAACGGAGAAACCAAGAAAGAGTGAGCGAATTGAATGCAAAAAAGAGCGTAGGAGAAAGAAAAAGGAAAAATCGCTGCCTCAGAGTTCCCCGCGATGCAGTTGGAATAATTTCGACGTTTGCATGGATGAGGGTGGTAGCTCGATTTACCCCGGCCAACCCGTTCGTTTCGAGCCCTGGCCGAGCGCGTGAATTCAGGGCGGCGCACTGCACTGTGCCGACGATCACCGTCTTTCAAACGGAAGGGTGAAAGTAAAGTCTGAATAATGAATCGGAACAGGGAACAGGGAGCAGGGCTTGGATGCCTCGTACGTTTGCCCACCTTGAATCCTTTAAGGCTGATCCTTACGAGATGTTCGAGCAAGTTACTCGGTCGTTACCTGGGTGCCGGTTTACATTCCGTCCAAGGGGGAAAAAGGGAATTCAAATGGCTACAACACGTGGAACGTATTGTCCTACCACGGTTCAGAGGCGTCCGGGTGCTCCATCCAAAAGAGCTTCGACCACCACCCTGGTCTCTTGATCTAAGCTCTCGTAATAAAGGAAATATAGAGAATCGTTCCGACCCAATGTTCCCATAGATTTCGCTAAGATTCGCCCCTTCCTTTCATTATTTATATGTATACGTTCCTACCATCCTAAAATGCTATTCGAATTGTGGCAGGCTGAACATTTACTTAGGGGACCAAAAATTGTTCACTTTTCTCAATATAATACAGTGGCCGAAATTTCTATAAAGTCATCTTCGTATTCTTAGATATTTGCAGAATATCACCATTTTTATTGATTTATCGTATCTGGTCATGTGCCTCGTTGACACTCGGATAGAGGGACTACGCACTTTAGACCGCTGTGTTCACTATCTACGTTTGTTTTCATTTTTTTCTGCGCGATGCAGAACACAAGTGCGAAGTTTCTATAAAGTCACTTAGCGTTTCTCTGGATTCCGAGCAGAGAACTACGGAAAATTTGAAATATTCTAAAAGTATTAGTTTTAGAACTCATAGAAAACCTATTTCTTATAATTTGATTCACCTGTATTAGAATGCCGAGAGGAAAAGTGCTAACAATTGAAGAAAAAGCATCGATCGATGCTTATAAAGATATGGGCTGCTCTAATCGTGCAATTGCTAAGAAAATTAATCGTTCGTATACTGTGATTAATAATTATATCAATTTACGTGAAAATTACGGAAAAAATCATTTTAAAGGTGGTAATAGAAAATTGTCAAACAGACAACATTTATTATTAACGAGGTCTGCGGCTAAGGAAAGGAAAAATGCAGCACAATTTCGAGCTGAATTGGACCTTCCAGTAACAACCAGACGTGTGCGACAACTTTTAAATTCTTCTGGGCAATTTGTGTGGACAAAAATGCAACGTAAACCAGGCCTAAGAGAAGTATATAAACTGGCCCGTCTTGATTTCGCACGGGCGCATATGTCTTGGACGAAAGAGTGGGAGTCTGTCATTTTTTCAGATGAGAAAACATTTGATTTGGATTGGCCTGATGACTGTAAACATTATTGGCATGATCTGAGAAATGAGAAAAGTGTGACGATGAGTAGTAACTTTGGCGGTGGTTCCCTAATGATATGGGCAGCGTTCAAAGCTGACAAAAAACTCCAATGTGTTGCATAAATCACAAAATGAATTTGGAAAATTGTACAGATTTGTTAGACATGGTTCTAATACCCTTTACAGAAAATATTGAAGATGACAATTTTATTTTACCATGGCCTGCTTGTTCCCCTGTTATAAACCCTACTGAAAATGTTTGGGGTATCATTGCGCGACAAGTCTATAAAAACTGCAATCAATAGAACTCCATTAGCGAACTAAAGGATGCGGTGAACGAAGCGTGGGCGTCTGTTAAAACAGAAACGCTACAAAAGTTAATTTCGTCGATGCCCAATCGTATTTTTAATGTAATTAAGAAAAATGGAGATTACACCAGATATTAAAATAGAAATAATAAAAAAAACAATAGTTAATTTCAACTTTATCCGTGTAAAACGAAAGCGACGTTATACAAATTTCGCAGTTTGTTCTGCGTAAAGTTATATTTTTCTTTTCTTTTATCGATAAATGTTACACTTATGTTTTGAAATCGCTGTGTATGCTTTCTTTATGTAATCCCGGAACGCTACCAAATACAAATTTTTCATTGGTATGGTATAATAATAAGAATTCGTTACAAAACACAGTGACTTTATAGAAATTTCGACGAGTGTATACAATTCGACGGAAAAATGATAAAACTTTAAATTCTAGTGCGAGGAATCCAAGTTTCAGTGCGCGGAGTTCACTCGTTTAACCTTCCCTCTGTGTATGGGGTGCAAATGCACCCCAGGTTGACAAGAACGGAAATGAAAAGTTGACAAACGGATAATTTACAAAAATTTTACAATTCAAAATTATGATATCGGCGCACGAGTCGATCAATTATTACACACTTATGCAATTATGCAGTTGAGTTTTTCTTTCCACTTAGCAAGTATGTTTTGTTGCTTATTTCTTTTGGTGTTTAATTTGTTTTCGCATAATTTACAGTGTTTTTTATTTTACAGACGCAATCATTATAAATTTTTCCTTGATAATGGTCCAAATATGAGACCGAAACGTTGGAAATTGTTATAGGTGTTATTTGCAAAATTGCATAAGTGTGTAATAATTGATAGACTCGCGCGGCGATATCATAATTTTGAATCGTGTTTACAATTTTCTCGATCGAAATCAAGTAAACATTTATCTGTGATATGTTTAAAATTTTTTAAGTATTGTATACTTGTCTTTTAATAATCAATAAAAACTCGCAGATGCTTATGCAGACAAATATCTTCTTTCATTTTGTTCCAAATGTTTGCGGGGGGAGGGGGGCAAAATGTATGGGGTTCAATCAACCCCTGTACACGGTTAACATTAGGATAGCAGTGCACAGAGAGAACATTAAAGGTTATACACGCGTATAGTTGCTCGATTTCAAGCGCGTTTGACAGGTTAAAACGCTGCCATATTGGTTTCCGCACGTAGTGAGCGGATCCGTCAGGTCTGGGTTAGATATTGGATTCCTCGCACTGGCATTTGAAGTTTTATGATTTTTTTTCGTCGAATTGTATAATATTACATACAGAAAAGTTAAAAAATGTTGATCCCCTGATTGAATGTTTAACCTTTTGTATTGTTAGAATGCTTTATTCGCGTTGTAAAATTATAACATATAACGCATGCAATCATGTTGAATAAAAATCACGAGAACTGATCAATTTTGGCAGTTCTCGGATTGTCTGTTATAACTTCAGGTTGCTCGAAAGCGATTTGTAACCAACAATGTTAATTTTCCAGCGACACGTACCGCGTCCGCGACTAAGAGAAATTACGCTAAACGACACACGTATCTGAAGATAAAACTAGGTTAATGACTGTCGTCGATTGGTTTCTATTTGTAAACCGTGTTTCACATTCCATTAGTGTTGCGTCACAAGAAGCGTTTTCGTAATTACTTTTTTGAAAGAACAAATCAAAAATGTATAAACATTTGAGTGGTGATATTCTGTGATTAGGTTTCGAAACATTCATGATGAAACTTAGTAGATGAATCACGAATTAGGGTGTCTCGCCAGATATTACCACATACCGATATTATTAGTTTCTTTTTAGGTGGACGCGTCAAGGTCTATTGAAGGTCAACTTTGATTTTTTTAATGGATCCGTGCACTTTTCTAATGCACCAATCGATGCAACTTTTTATTCTCGATAAAAATGTGTTAACGGAAAACTGATTAGTTTAGGATATATTTTAATTTAAATATTGCTTGACGCAGAAAATTTTTATTTTGCAGCAAGATAGATTAATAAAACTAATAGGATGATACAATGTGCGAATGTTCTGACAGATATCAATCATTTACAAGTCATATAGTTAGTCATATGGTACAAGGGAACGATAAAGCATAGTCTTGCGGAACTGGTGCCAGCAGAAAATCCCTCTGAGAAATTTAACAATTGTCGGTGTGTCTCAATATCGCCTAACTTTCCCGCGACGCTCCGCAGATTTTGAAAATGGAGTCGTCCAAAGAGGAAAGCTTTCGCTAGATTGGGTATCCGAAAACAAATTCGGGTTTCAGAGAACAGTTTCGCGAGAGTATGCTATACGTTCAAAGTTTGTGATTCGAATGACACTAATTGCAACGTACACTTTGGTGTAAAGCAAAAATGTTGTCAATTATTTAAAGTATATCCCGTAGAAGAGTTTCCATAACGAAAAATAATATTGCTGATTTGAATCGTATGAATACATAGTACGTACTATGGTTGCGTCCTTTCTATATTATGAAAATTTCATTTAATTCGACCGAGAAGACAAACCCATAAATTAAGGGGGACTCGCGGTACAATCAAGTCTGTTTGATTTCGAAAAACGGTGGATAACGATGCGTGAAGTGTCAAAAAAAAACTCCCGAAGGCTCTTACTTTTCCGTCGGCTGACGTGGCGGGAATTCCGAACGACCTGGCGCGTACATTTCCAACTTGCAAGCACAGCCACCGAGCGGTCTCGTCGCCGAATAAAAATAATAATAACAGGGATTAACGATTGTAATTGTTTCGTCGTTTGCGGGGCCGGCAAAAATTCCGCGGAACCGGCGAACGGAAGTTTCAATCTGTCCCGGAAACGCGATTGTCTTAAACTTTTATAATAAGTTGGATGCCGCCGGTCCGCAGCCCGTTCTCGGCCAATATTGTCTGAAACGCGTAAAACGAGTGCGAGACAGATAAAAAAGGGCGAACGTAACGACAGCAGTTTCAAACGAGGATAAATTATAATAAATGTTGATGTTCTCGGCGCTACGGTTTCGATCAATTTCTACTGATAAATCAAAAAACAATTTTGCAGATTATCAAATAATCATCGACGTTTCGATTCTAGTTTGAATCATTTTCAAGATGTAATTATTTGCCTTGCGTCTGTAAAAGTATAAATTTATTGTACAATTTTCAAAATGCAATACTCAACTGCTTTAATGTAATAACAAAAACTTGTTTGCAATATTGTTCATAAAACCAACTTACTTGTTTTTTACGTGATTTAATACTTTAAAATGGGCATCGTGACACACGTGTGTCATCGATGCATGTTGTCAAGACACTGAATACATTCGAAACGATCTAGGTTATCCCGATCAATATTAGGCGGTAAATTTGAAAAACATAATACGTCTTTTAGACCATTAATGTGAATATACCAAAAACGGTAAATTCAATTATTGACATTCAACTTTTATTGGAGGAATTTTATACACATAATTGTATGTAATCGAACCGAGAACATCAACATTTATTATTAACATTATTACGATCGAGATATAGAGACAGAATAAATTATATTCGTCAACGACGCGCTGTCTGGCGAACTTTGTTGTCGTTATTTTTGGGAAATGTACGGATACTGCTGACAACTAGATTCGGCATCACGGGTCTCGTAATCGGATTGTTTTCGAGACAGTTTCCACTAGGTAGATCGTTACTTTACTTGTGCAAATTGTATGCGAAAAATGCTTATTAATAAGTCTAACAAAGGAAGTTTCGCATCGGAATTAAATAAATGGCGATGCCAAAGAAAATATACATGAAAAGTTGCCGAATGAAAAATTTCCAAAGTTCTCTTAGGAATGCTGTCTATGACATGTTTCACACATGATTAAAAAAATTGAAACTATTAAATTATATGTACGCGGAGTAATGGTTAACGTAACAATTTATCATGGCAGAAATGAATAGATAAAACACAAAAATTTGAGAGTGTCCTCACGTTATTTGGTAATTGTACAGAAAATTGTATATTGATTAAGAAGTATATTGTCAAGGTCATCATCCTGAACAACATTTTCTAAACTTAAACATTTTCTGAACATCGTTTTCTAAACAATAATACAGACGATTCTCAGATTCTGAACGAACATTTCTGAAGGTATCTGTTGGAATAGCTCCTACATTCCTGTACAATTCTGCGACAAAAATCGTTGACGCTTTCTGGTTGTGTTTTAAAAACAACAGACTTTATGTGTCCCCACAAAGTCAACGATTTAAGTCGCAGAATTGTACAGGAATGTAGAGCTATACCAACAGATACCTTAAAAAAGGTTCGTTCAGAATTTGAGAATCGTCTGTATTATTGTTTAGAAAACAACGGGGGACATTTGGAAAATTTGTTATAGTTATAAAGAAATTACAAACTTTCTCTTTAACCTCTTAACTGCGGAATTTAGTTTTAAAAATCCTCCACAGACTGTGGAATTAAAATCAAGCAAAGTCAAGTATACACGTCGAGCGCAGGGCAAATGGTCCTATTATAAATTTTACGAAAAACGAGGAAGGATTACATTTATATTTGATAAAAAATTAACAATTCAATCTTGGAACGGTTATTGTTATTGCACCGCAATAGAGATTTGGATTGACGCGTATACACGTCGAACGTAATTAACTGGTTAAATATCTCCGAAACTAGTGCGCAGATAAAAAAAGTATCCTACGAAAATTGCTGGTCTTTTTACGTACAATAAGATCCAATAATAAAAAATATAAGTTTCCATTTGTAATAACAAAGTTGACCTTCAAATGACCTTGAAAACGCCACCCAAATAGAAAACTGATACTGTCTCCCTCTTTCCCCCTCGAAATCCTTGGACACGTGTTTTACCAATTTTTAATATCTTTCATGCGTTTCGAGATATTCGGCTGGAAAGAGATATTTATAAAAATAGTTTTCGTGCTTTTTCGTTTGGTTTGAGTTAAATCTGAGTTTATTTTCGTCGTATCACGTGGCACAATGCCTTTAGATGTTTCGCGTTTCAGTTTGTAAACACGGAGAGACAAAAAAATACAGCTTACAATTATATTACACCCTTCATTGTGTAATGTACACTCTTCTTGCTAAATGGACAGAACAGAGGTTTGTTATTTACTGAAGTGTACGGTCTGGAATAGTTAAGGTAATTGCGAGTTATATTTTTTGCCTTGCTGTGTGTGTGCGTGTGTGTTTCCAAACTGAAACGCGAGACATGTAAAAGGATTCTACCATGATACGACGAAAATAAACCCAAACCTAACCTGGATCTAACTCGAACCAAACGAAAATGCACGAGAACTATTTTTATAAATACAGTAGTACCTCGATCAACCGGATCCCGATTACAAACAAATATGCGTTTAAATATGATTATATTATACATATATACGAAGGGAAATAAATTTTCAAAAATAAAAAATTTATTTTCGAATATAATATACATTTTATGTCGCTCGGGTCTCGATTATCCATCGATCTTTCATTTATCCGTGCTGTTGATCTCCCGATCAACGTGTATGAAGAAGTTGCTTGGTATTATGAATGTAGGATTTCCCTATTTTATATAAGTGTTGGTTGCGATCGAGTTAACCAATCGATCTACGCGGGCGGGGATCAGTGAAGGAATCGACTCGTACAAGTACAATATTTAATAATAAAAAGAATAAACAGGTGGAACAAAGATTTAACGCAACTGTCCAAGACGACGACCGGTGCGAGACTCTTCTAGATCGCCTCCTCCTCGCCTTTTATTCACAACGGTCTTCGCCTGTCGTTTGTCTCGACATTATTCGTTTGTTTCTCGCGGGACGCGCGCTTCGTCCGCTTTGTTGGGAGTTTAGACCTCCCACATGAATTCTACAATATATTTGAGTTTCATCAAAATCGGCGAGGTTCCCTTTCCCTTTTCTGTACAATTACCGAATCTACTTTTATGGAATTTCTACAACTCAAAAATTCACCATTCAATTATTACGCAGTGCAGAAACAGAGTCGTTGGCCGAATTATAAAGAAAAATGAAAAGTGATCGTCGAAGAAGTCATCGCTCGTTGAAAGTTTGATTTTTCTCTGTCCACTTATCCCGTTGCATTTCGCCGGAATAACAGTGTAATAACGCATTATTATTAATCTTCTTATCCTCGTTAAGTGAGCACCGCGGTGTTCATCGGAGGAAGAAAGAAAAAGGAGAGAGATAAAAGAGAAAGCAGACAGGCCGTAGAGGGAAAGGTCACGCGCGCATCAGAGGCACTTTTTCACCGGTACTTTATCCGATGGGTTGGCGTCCTCTGTAATTAAGGATCACAACGGAGATCGCGAGGCAAACGAGCTTAAGGGATCAATGGGACTGTAGGCGGGCCATTCGACAGGGTCGAGAGGAGAGATCCTTTTGAGCCGGGAAGTACGGTGGCGTGCCACTTCATCGGATTCAAAATTTCCGTGAGAAGTCTTCGACAGATTACAGCAGCAGCAGCCCGCCGCCACCGCGCGCGCCCGCACGTTGATCCACCGCGCCGCGCGCCGCGCCGGTTTCAATAGCTTTGTCCGTCGCGGCGAAGAATGGAGCGTCGCGCGAGCCGACGAAAGCAAAAGGGCGCGCGGAATGGACGAGAACGAACGCGTATATTCGCTTTTCAAAGGGGTAGGGAAGTGCTCGCCGTGTACTTTTGACGTCTGCTTCTCGTATGGAAGTGCTTTCGAGCAGTCGGTGTCGTAAAAACCTAGTCGTTGCGCGCTGTGAAGCGGCCGCTGCGCTTACATCGCCCGCTTGTATCGTGATTATTCCTTCCACTCTATACCTTTTGCTCGCTTTCGGCTCACTGTGCACGGATTACGCGGTTCTCCGAGGAATACCGAATGTATCTTTTTTGTCGTGTTCACATTTAGCTGGGTTGGAGCTGAATATCCTCTACACAGTCACCGCCTGCGATTTGTGAAACCGCTAATCTTGGTCACAGAGCAGCATTCAAACCCCTGACATTGTAGAACCTCGATTACACGATCCCGTGTAAATCGAAAACTTTCTTCGCCCTCTTCAGGCCTCCCGAAATTGGTTGCATATTTTGCGTCAAATGATGGTTTATTTTGAAATGTAAAAGTTGATGATCAAATTTTGTCGAGAATCTACGAACTTTTAGATTATTCTGTTCGAATCTCTCTGATCTCTGATCAAGAATCTAGCTCGATATAGTGCAGGGGAGTAAGCGAAATTTACAAAATCCATTTCATTCTAAAATGATCTGGTGACTTTTAGGTAATCTTATATTTACACGAATTAAAGCACGATACGAGCTAAGCAATTGAGACTATTGTCATTAATCGAACCGAAATTCTTCCGCAGAAACGCAGAAAGATAGCAGTATTTCTATCGAAAACAAACTCCTCGATCGAGCTTTCTTCCCCCAAAGCGTGTTCAAACAATCTGGGAATCTTGCAAACACCAATTCCCGGGAATTAATCGTATATCGAGTGAACTACCGACACATCGAAGTGTAAAACGATTAATATATAACTTTGCGAGAATTCGAGCCACTTGGCGTACAACGGTCTATAACTACCGGGAGAGCCAGCTGCTTCGTTCGGCCCACTAACGCGCTAGTTATTTGCATAGCAACGCAGTAATATGGATATACTCGTATGTTCTATTCGGTGTGCACCCGTGCACCTTACAATTAGTCGCTGCTTTGGCCTTGCTCCTTCATTCTCTCTCCCTCTCTCTGTCTTTCTTCGTCGCCCCTCTCCCTAGCTCTCGAAAGGTGCGTGCTCTAATTAGTTTCGTATTTCGTAGCGCACCGAATAGATATAAAGCGTCGTCGTTTCACGGTTCTCGTTACCGCTTGTTTTCGAACTTCGACAATTTATTGGGCAAGTAAGTTTAGCTCCTTTATCCGAGCCGAGCGTATGCACGGGAATCCCGACGGAGTCGCAAAATCTTCGCGCAGACTGTGAAAAGTCAGCGGCAGTTTATCAAATCACGACCTACTTACTCCGTCGTCGTGTTGGAGTATCAAGTCTCTGCTCATTAACGACGTAAGCGCCGCTTCTTAACCCAGATCGACAATACACGGGATCATGTATAGTTCTAGCGTCAGCGAATCCGCCGAAATTAATGGGGATTGGTTCTAGAAACTGTTATCTACTGTAATTGATGGCCGCGTCTTCCCGTGCTCGTTGCTAACCGTACACCCGCTCGCAAAAGTCTCGATACGCTCTGATTACCATTAATATTCAAACAACCTTTAACCACTTGTCTCACAATTTAATTCCAGGGTTTCAGGATAATGCATATAACATTATCCCTTTCATTTTGTCTGACGCTCGAAACACAATGTAGAATGATTTAGATTATTGCATATACAGTTATTCGAATTAATATTCGGACGCTCTAAAAAAGACGATCCCTTTTTTAATATTGTACTATACGATTTGAACTTCTTTGAGAAGCTAGAGAAATTAGTTTACTACAGAATCTGAACAAATTTTTAAAAAATACTAAAAGTTGCATTTTACAACTTTTTCATGTGGGCCTATATTGAAAATTTAAAAAGTGGGGGAAGAGCTTGGGTTGTGAGACGGGTTGGGTTGCGAGACAGTCGTTTTTATCCATCGCGCAATCGCGATAATTCCAATCTGTCTGCTGTCAAATTTTTGTTTTGACGTCTGCTAGTTTTTGTGCTAGCACCGAGGTGTATAGACGCGTTGCTTATATCAGATACGGACATCGCGTGTAAACACATCGTGTAAAACTTTTACTCATTTTTTTAAAAACATTATTTTGTTGAGCGAATCAATTGAAAAAGGTGAGTGCGATGCATTTTCATTTAGTGTTTTCCTTACATTTTACGATGCGATATTGAGTTTTGCGCATATACGAGAAAAACATTGTTTTTTCTGTCACATTCGGAATATCATGGTTGGGTTATGAGACACCATAGCGTTGGGTTGTGAGACACTGGTTCTTTTTACTAGAAACGAACTAGAACTGTCAAATATCGTTGTTTGCGTTAGAATTAAGTGTTTATTTGTCATTTAACGTTTGTTTTGGTTTATTTTTTGAATTTATAATCATTGTAGGGACCAGTCGAGGAAACTCGAAGTCCTCGAAATTACCTAAGCGTAAAAAAACAGCTGAACACGATTTATGGTGTGCGTGACTAGACAAAGCTATTTTCGAGAGAAAATCTATCAAATGCAACACATGCCAGCGCCCTGTTCATTTGAAGTGTGCCGATATGGGGAGATGTTCGTTTTTCACATGCAAACATTGTGACAGTGACTTGAATAACGAAGAGGAAGATCATTATTGAATCCTTCCATCCATTATATTTTTCTTTACTTTTCTTCGCCATTTTTTGCTTTCTTTCAATTTTTTGCCATTCTCTTTAACTCCTTTGGTCACTTAATTTCATTAAAATAAATAAAAATTCATTTTTGCATAAAGTTACATGGGTTTTACTTTATATTTTACCACTTTTAGTTGATTTTTCCGGGTGTCTCGCAACCCAGCCACTTTTGTTCAGGAAGCCAAAAAACATGTCCTCGGAAAATTGGTCATAAAATTTTACTTGTTCATCAAATCACGAAACTTTTTACGTATAAAGGTTGCGTATTTCCTTCACCTTTCCAACGGTATATAAAACTCTTTGATATCTTCATCGAGCAAAAAGTTACAGACCAAAACCAAAACCCGTCTCATAACCCAAGCTCTTCCCCTACGTTTTGTAGGTCTCTGTCAATCGTATGCACTGTGAAAGCTTCATCGAAATCGGTCGATGCGGGAAAAAACGACAGGCATTAAAATATGTAAGAATTCTCAGATATACGAGTAGACCAAAAATCGTGAAAATCTGCAATTTTTATCACCTTTAAACGTTTGTAGCTCATTACAACGTCGACCGATTTTGACGAAATTTTCAGAATATGTTTAATTCACACGGATTTACAAAACGTATTTTATAAATTTTCAATGTAGGCTCGCATAAAAAAGTTGTAAAATGCAACTTTTAATATTTTTTACAACACTAAAACAATAGTATTATACAATATTAAAAAAGTTATCGTCTTTTTTAGAACGCCCGAATATTAATTCGAGTAACCGCATGTTAGTTTATGGTGGAATGTTGAAAATATTGAAGTTTGCTGTTCGAACCTCATGAGCAGACTGCGGATCTTTATGCAAGATAAAAATTGTCTGGATCAATTGCAATAGGCTGGAGCCAGAAAGACATTTCATTCTTACTTTAATCATTTTAACAAGCGGAAGGTAATAGATTGGCGTTCTCAAATCACTTTAACCTTACCACTGTTTTGAATTGCATCTACTCTTTTTTCCCCATAAATGCATAAAATCTGCAGTCTACTTAGGAGACGTTATTTGAAGGCAAGGGGTTCGTCCTCGTTAAAGTATTTTCATCTTTATTCGCTCATTGTTGGTTGAACGTTCCATTGAATACCGCTTGTATTTTATGTAACTGTCCCAGATTGCAACTACAGTGATCCCACGAAAGTATTCGAATGCCCTTTAAAACAGAATAACTTTTTTATAATTGTACTAAACGACCTGATTCTTATAATCAATTAGAAATTATTCGTTTATAAAATGGTATGCAAAAAAGATTTTCCAAAAATTATAATTTACAAGGTTACATGCAAAAATAAAAAAGGCATTTTTTGAAACTTTTTTATTTGGGCCCTTAATGAATACTTAAAATATATGTTTTGTAGATTTATGTTAGTTATACACATGCCGAAAATTTCATCGAAATTTTGACGCAGGAAAAAACGACACGCATCGAACGAAAGTCTCGAAAGAAAGAAATTCTGTGGATTTTAAGCAGAAACTGATCAAAAGTCGTGTAAATCTATGATTTTCACCATTTTTAGCCGCTTGTAGCTCGTGTGTATTTTAATCGATTTCGATGAAATTTTCAGCACGTGTGCAACTGTATATTATCGATCTAGGAAACATATATTTTAAATTTGCATTATGGGCCCAAATAAAAAAGTTAAAAAAAATGCCTTTTTTATTTTTGCATGTAACCCTGTAAATGATAATTTTTAGAAAAATCTTTATTGCATATCATTTCATAAACGAATAATTTCTAATTGATTATAAAAAAATCAGGTCGTTTGATACAATTATGAAAAAGTTATTCTGTTTTAAAGAGCGTCCGAATACTTTCGTGGATCACTGTATATGCGAGGGATAAAACGACGTTTGTAAAACTAATCCGCTCGACAGTCGACTCCGAACGTTTCCATTGCTAATATTGAGTTTGATAAGTTCCACCGTAGGGACGTGTAACCGAAGTATACTGGATTCTTGGTGGCAAATTTCAGCGAGTTAGAATACCTTTCGGAAACACTGCAGGGAATCCGTTGAATCGTGTCAATTGACTTTTAGAGTACTGGAATTTGGTTTACGTAGTTTCGTCGAACAGATCAAGCAAGAGCTATGCGGCAAGTTGTACGCGATATGTGCCCACCGCGCCGGTGAGTACGGCACGGACAATCGAAAGAGGATCGCATTAACAATATATCTGCGGGAACAGTTGCGCCTTTCGACTTTCAAATTAGTTCCGGAACTCGCGCGTAAAATCAGCGGGGGCCGAGTTTCGAAGTTCCCTCTAACGACGGGCCAGAGAAGAAAAACTCTCGAGGAGTTGCAAATAAGTTGCTGCTGCAAAATACAGCCGACGAGATTTCTAAAAGAATGCAATGATTCACGAAGAAATATTCATTCATTTCACAAAGCCCTATTAGTAGGGATGGGATCAAGTATCTCGCAAACAGGTTCGAACTTTGATTGATTGAATTCGAACTCTATAAGTAAAACTGTTAATGCTTTCGGCGCAAGGGTTCGATCATTTGTTACTTAATTTACAAAGCAATTTTGCAAATTACTAAAGTAATTCCGACGTTTCGATCCTCATTCAGATCATCTTCAAGGGTTACTAGAATACTGTCTTGAGACATTCAATAGAATTTGACCATAGATTTGATTTTGAGAATGCAAAAGTGGTTGATAAAGTAGCGAATTTACAGCGAAGGATCTTATTGGAATCACTTCATACGATTAAACACCGTAGCGTAAATCTTAGATATGAAACACCTAAGATACATGAATATTTCGCAGCATTACCGGATAAGCAATGTTTTATGATGAAATTTCCAAATGAAACTTTTCTTTGCTTCAACGATTTAACATCAATTGTTCTCGCATACAACTTGAGCAGTTTGTAGTCATTTCATGGACAGATGAATGTCAAAGAATTACCATAAATTCATAGATATGGCATACAAGCAGTTACAAGAGGAATGAAAAGTGTCTTTGCGTTTCAAAGTAATTTCAAACTTACCGCCTTATATCGATTGGTATACTTCGATCTATGATCTTATACGGTCTTGCCTAATGTTTACTGTTTACCTCAGTGTCTCGATAACCGGCATGCATTCAACAAGTATTACAGTTTCACGTCGAATTGATTAATTTTCATCGCAAAGCTAGTGGATAGTTTTATTACCAGCATTTTTCCATTTCTCTGTTATGTATTCCTAAATTTCAAAATAATCTTAATTTGTTGAAAAAAATTTTCACAGACGCAATTCTAGTAACCCTTGAAGATGATCTGAATGAAGATCGAAACGTCGGAATTACTTTAGTAATTTGCAAAATTGCTTTGTAAATGAAGTAACAAACGATCGAACCCTCGCGCCGAAAGCATTAACAATTTTATTAACAACAAATACGATCGATAGAAAGCTATAATTCTCTGTAAGTACTTCGAAAAACAGAAATAGTACTCCTAAGTATACTCGAATCTTTTATAAGTACTTTGGTAAACGGAAATAATACTTTCAAGTATATTCGAATCTTGGTTGAACAGATTCGAAACTTTTATGAATACCTACTATGCAGTTTTGATTTCCAAGATTCGAGTACCACTTGTGAAAGATTCGATTCCTTTCATCATCGAAGTACTTATAAGTATCTTTTGTATGTACTCATTCCGAGGTCCGATATCAGTTTGTATAAAATGAATACATTTCAAATATAATAATTGAAACATTATTGCTTTTAAGCAGTAATCGAAACTCATGAAATGAAACTTGGTTATTGAAATTGACTCGGATTCGTGAGTACATATTGAACTTGATCCCATCCCTACCTATTAGTTGTATCACGAATTAAGTACGACACAGTCCTTTGCCTTAACAATTTGATTATTTAACATAAAAACACTTAAACCATGGTTCCCATTCATCAAAATGACGTCCATATGCGAAACAAAGAAGAGAAAAGTTTGTATCCCAACGTATACGGCACGAGCGTCCCAACCTCCACGAGAAAACGCCATTTTAAAACACAAAAAAGAAACATATTAGCATCGCGATAAGTGCACAAAATTTATTTTGCACATTTAAACTACATTAAATTTTCAACAAATTAAATATATTTAAGCAGTCAGGGTCGAAAAATTTTCAGTTGAAAACGGACCAATGAGAAAGACAATGAAACTTTAGGACATATTTTCAGACTTTGCTTGGCACAGCTTCACTGAACACGACTTGTTGCTTTTAATAGTTCTAATGCTCATGAAAAGTTTGTTTACAAACAGAAACAAAGTTGACAACCATGACATTGGTGTTTCCAGTGCGTTAATGTGAAAAAGCATCGTCCCAACCTTTAACCCTTTACACTCCTTTGTCGAGTGTGACTCGACATCGGAGAAAAGAAAATGTAAACGAAACGTGTTTTCATATGTGTTTGGTTCTTCCTTTATTTATTTAAGTCATACTATTAGTGAAAAACAAACATAAGTTGCGCAAATATAAATTACAACAAAGTTAGAGAGAGCTATATTTAATAGAAGTCGTTAAAAAAATTGTTTAAAATAAGCAGGAGTCAAGGAACAGTTTGAAGTAAATTTCGAATGAAACACTTCAAACAGTAAGGAGTTGTTGGCAACGAAATTGAAAAATAATTCGGAGTGCAAAGGGTTAAAACAATCCATTATAATAAACTTCAACATAAATTACGTATTCAAATTTTTGCTTATAGAAATTTCATCTAATGTAAGAAGAGCGCGTATACTCCATCGAGAAGGAGCACGATTTGAGTATCGAGGATGCGCATTATCAGTGCTGCATCGTACCACGCATTCTCCAGGCTCGCACAAAGGATTTCCGTGGCTCGGAACGAACGAAAACGTATTGGCTCGTGACATTTCTGTGTGTAACGGAATCTCGTGAGAAACACTTTCGGCGCCGCGAGAAGAACTTCTACCGCAGACCGGCGATGCATCCGGCGAAATTGGTTTTCCCGTTCGGCGCGGCGCGGCTTCGTGACATTAAAATGTACAATTTACCCTCGCGGAAGGCAGACTCTTAGCCGCGCGTCCCGACCACGGAACGAACTCGGCGAAGACGCGACGATACTTTCATCCCCCGAGAGACGGAAGCGTTATTTAAATATTTGCGGACGTGTCGGGCGCCAGAAATCTCTGTCGCCGACAGGAAACGCTATTTATGGAAATTATCGTGAACGAGACGCGTATCTTTAGCTGCGCCACCCACCGGCGTTTTCACACTTCTGTTGTACGCCGCGCGTAACGCAGTGGTCTGGAAACCACGAAAAACCGACCAAAAGTCATTTTTTCAAGTTTAAGATTCCGAAAACATTCTTTTTCCACAACAACACTTCGAATATTCAAAATCTAATATGTTCGTTTCAGAAGACAAAATTCTATAATTCAGAAAAAAATTAATTTGTGCAATAACAATAACCTTTTCAAGAATGAATTGTTAATTTTTTATCAAATAAAAATGTAATCCTTCCTCGTTTTTCGTAAAATTTATAATAGCACCATTTGCTCTGCGTTCGACGTGTATACTCGTCATTGCTTGATTTTAATTCCGCGCTCAGTCGGGGATGTTTAAAACTAATTTCAGCAGTTAAGAGGTTAATATTCAATGTAGAACATCAAATAAAAGCTTTTTAAACTCCGAGAAAGGTTGTAACAAAATTTCTAAAAGTGGCAAGCTTTTATGCGATTCATTTTGTACACTTGAAACTATATTTCACATTACTTTATAAAACTAACTGAAATATATTAGGTTGGCAACTAAGTTTGCGACCTCCACATTTTCTCGAACGAAGTCATTTACAGTGGGTGTACAATGTACTCGTACACCTTTTAAAATAGAATAACTTTTTTTACAAACATATATTTTAAATTTTCTTTAAGGGCCTAAATAAAAAGTTTTAAGAAATGCTTTTTTTTTATTTTTGCATGCAACCTTGTAAATTATACATTTTGGAAAATCGTTTTGCATATCGTTTCGTAAACCAATGCTTCTAATTGATTATAAAAAATCAGGTCGTTTGGTACAATTATAAAAAAGTCATTCTATTTTAAAAGGTGTACGAATACTTTGTATACCCACTGTATATATATATTTTTTAAGCGCGGGCATTTTATATCAAATTAATCGCAAAATTCGGAGCTTTCCAATGATATACAGTTCAAAAGGAATGGTCACTGAATGAAGTTATAATGATACAATAAAAGAATTACGAAACAGAAGGTCGCGAATTTAGTTGCCAACCTAATATTTAACTCTGGGACATTTTCATTAATATTTGATGGAACTTTCATCATAATTCCGATAATTTAAATCGCAATACACCAGTGTATATACATATATATATATATATATACAGTTGCGGACAAAAGTTTCCGACCGATATCAATTTTCATATTTCATGCGATTTAACGTATTTCATTTGAAGCTTTAAATAAATCGAATTATGTACATCGATAGAAACTTCAATAATCTATCAGATTTCACCGGAAACTTATTTATAAAAAACATGTTTATTTTCTTATATTTAATTTTTACATGTTTAGTTAAAATGTATCCCGACAAAAGATTCAGAACGATTCATCATTACTTAGTTGTTCGTTCGTTATTGCGAAGAACTGTTTGGCATCTCCTTGGCATACTTACAATTAATTTTTGAAGATAGAATTCTGATAAAGAATTCCAAATTCGGCTCACTTATATAAATAAATGGTCAGACTTTCAAAATTTTCTGCCCTTCATCAATCGTTCTACCTCGCTCCATAGATTTTCTATGGGGTCGAGGTCTGGCGATTATGCAGGCCAATCCAAAACATTAATTTTTTTATGCTGCAGCCACGCTTTAACTGTTTTGGCTGTATGTTTGGGGTCGTTGTATCGAAATCATCAATCACGTGGCATGTGTTCTGTAGCGTACGATAACATTGTATTTTCCAAAATTTCCCGGTATTGTATTTGGTTCATCCTTCCATCAATACGGTATAGAGGACCAACACCGTGCCACGAAAAGCAAACCCAAACCATTATATTGCCCCCGCCAAATTTGATGGCATTTTTTGTATATTTTTGATCGAATCTCTTATTAATTGGACAACGAACGAATCCCTTTCCATCGTCCGAATACATATTTTTAGATTCGTCGCTCCAAAGTACTTTTTTCCAATCATCGACTGTGAAATTTACGTATTTACGTGCAAATGATAAACGTGCATTTATGTTCTTCTTTAAAAGTTGTGGTTTTATTGCTGGTCGTCTTCCGTGTAAGCCAGCTTCAACAAGACGTCTTTGAACAGTCCGTACACTAACGTCGAATACAACTTCGACTTCTTCGCGAATCTCGGGAGCTGTTAATCTAGAATTGCTCTTAGATTTTCGTATAATTCTACAATTCGTCCTAAACATGATTTGTTCAGTTGTATGTAACTCATTTCTTCTTTGCTTTAAATAGTATGATTAATTAAGTGTAGAAACCTGCGATAAGTTTTACGCGGTCGACCGCCTTCATTTATTGGCTGAGGATTCTTTATCCGTTTCAAAATGGCGAAAACTGTTGATTTCGATATTTAAAACAGTTTTGAAATTGCTCCAATCGACATTTCATCTTTGTCAGGAAGGTTCGCTACTGAAGACTCAATTCTCTTGTCGATGCGTTTACGAGCCATTTTTCAAACGTTTGATGCGTTTACTAAAAATTACGATAAAGTAGATATCTGGTAACCTAAGAAAAATATCTGATATTCGCGAAGAAATATTAAGAAACACGAAATATTAATAAATCGTTCGGAAACTTTTGTCGGGCTCTACTTGAAACAAATATATAAAATTTAAATACAAAAAAATAAACATGTTTTTTATAAATAAGTTTTCGGTGAAATCTGATAGATTATTGAAGTTTCTATCGATGTACATAATTCGATTTATTCAAAGCTTCAAACGAAATACGTTAAATTGCACGAAACATGAAAATTGATATCGTTCGGAAACTTTTGTCCGCAACTGTATATCTTTTATTCATTACGATAGCATGTGTTCGAAAATTATCCGAGCATTGTTGGTCACAGTTGAAAATAACGAGTTATGATGATACTATTGGATAACGCAAATTCATGGCCCGAGAAAGAAGAATTTAATCATACAATTTCAGCTCGGAAATGTATTTGTCGCATGGATTACTTACTTGGCAGGGAGAAGCACGCCGGTGAAGTTAATTGCGATGGACATTCGCGGGCTGGAAGTAATTAAGTACAGACATCGGCTGTTGGGAGGATATAGGCCAGGATGTCCGGGACTAGCTAGCACACATCCGTCGTGGCACTCGGTGTCTTCGTACAACCAGTCACACTCTGAAAATAGAGGAAAGCACATGTATTACCAACGAGAATTTACACGAACCACCAATGTTTCGAAAAACAGCAACGAGGTAAAATAAAACGGAAACGAAACCAAATTAATTAAAGTCCGCACGGACTATAAATTTAAAATTTTACCATACATAAAGGCCATACCACGCAAAATATAGATGACAAGGTTTGCGATACATCTGTAACTTTTCAACAATCGCTGAACTTTAAACACGCCTAACTTTTGAACCAGTGGATCCCTAAGATTAAAACTTGAATTTTCGGCATATTCTTGCCAAAATCTATAGGATTATATGAAAACAAAGTTAAATATTTTTGGTTCCCTCGGGTGACGTGAAATTGTAGTATCCAAAAAAGAATGAGAACTTTATTATAATCGTTATCGTTTCGTTTAATAGCTGGCCGAATTGTAGGAATATTCTATGTCAAACCACATATTCTATGTCAAACCACCGCTCAGTTATTTAAAACATTGAACGGCCCGCCGTGTGTTGATGCGTTCTCACAACGGCGACACAGGGAGACGGAACACGGTTCGACAGCTGTAAAGACGCGAGACGAAACGATTATAATAAAGTTCTCATTCCTTTTTGGATACTACAATTTCTTTAAGCCGTATCGGCTGTTGCGAATCATTATTGTCAGAATTCATCGGTTACTTGACTACTTTATCCACCAATACGTTCGGATGTACAAGACCTCGCTGTAATGCCAAAAGCCGTAACCTTCATTCGAAAAACAGCTCGAAATCAGAACGGAACAGCAACGAGGCATTTTAATTCGCAGACAGAGACGTCCGTAGGTGGCGTGTCGGTGCAGAGACATCCAATTAAAATTCGCGGGACACGGGGAGCGACGTCGCAGCGTATTCGCTGTAAATTTCCTGGTCTGCCGATATCAGTGTGCGATTTAATCGGGCGGGTGCCTCGCGCGAGCGTGCAGACATTACGGGAAAGTTATGGAGCGAGTGCGGGGGCGTAGTTCGACGCCCATCGATAGGCAAAGTGCGCTACGATGATTGAGGAAAGAGAGGGAGAGAGGGAGTGAGAAATGAAGAAAGAGAGAGAAAAAGTAGCAAGAAAAGGGACGAACGAAAGGGGGCGAGACCAGGCACGAAACGTGAATCACAGCTTTATCGCTGGTACCTGGAACTGTTGCGTTCGCCAGCGAACGATCCGGCATAACCGTGAGCAAATTTAAGAGGAGTCCTCGAGGAAGGTGGAACGACGCGCCGCGCCGCGGTCGAAGGGGTACGTCGCTGGAACGGCAAAACAAATATTTTTCCAGTCGGCAACGCGATATTTACGAATCGGAATCTCTCTCTGTATTTTTTGCCGAACCTCCAACCTACCAAGGGCATGCAAATGCCAACGACTCGATGTATAAATCAATTTGAAAGAGGGAAGAACCGCGCGATACTGCATGAAAAAGTAATTTTCTTTTTCTCTTTACCCTTTCTCCCCCTTTCGTAGTTTCTCGGTTTGTTTTTATTTATTCGTTCCCGGGGCGTTTTTTCTATTTCTCATGACACTTGGAAATCGCAATATTGATATACGACATCGACCTCGGCCGGGTTTCGGTGTTTTCGATCGAGCTGCAATTCCGTATGTTTTAATTGTATACTCGCGACGAGATAATGCATACAACCGCGGATCGTCGGAGTTCAATTGCAGCTTTAAAGATGAGACATTTTAGTTGGCCGGATATCTGCTGTCATCCACGCCCCGGCCCGTTTCTTCGCGCTCCAAAAAATGGAAGCATATCGTTGCCGCGACCGTGTCTTGCTTCCGGTGTTTTTTGTTTAGTTTTATATATATATATATATATGTATATATATATATCCGCCGGATGCAATTGTCATAATGGTTGGACCCATTAGGGATGGGACGCGTCCATCCCACGGCACCCGGTCGCTCTGAATTTATATAATGCCTTCTGCATCCCCGGAAGTCTTTTTTCCGCCGACTTTTCGCGTGCTTTTTTATGCCCGAGCCCATCCTTTCGGCTCCGCGCACCGGATCGTGCTCGTTCTTTTTCCACCTAATTGTTCGTGTCCGAAAGCGCTTAATTACATTGCTCCTTTCCCTCTCTCCCCAATCTTTCTCCTTCGCTCGCCGGACGATGGCCGGGGGAAATAGATTTTATGCTTTCGCTTGCTTTGTTTTTCGCAAAATCGTTGTTCCACTATGCGCCGAATTGTAACTTCTATTAGGAAACAACTATTTTATTGATAATATTATAGATGTTATTCAACGAGGCTATGTTTCTAATGAAAATTATTTTGTTGATGGGCCATTCCGCCCGAAATCGGATACTTTTCGGGGTAGTGTTTCGGATGTTTTTCGAATTCAATAGAATATTAGATAGAATATTAGTCTTGATTTCAAAATAAATATGAATCCAAAATATCACAGTATTGTATGATTTTTAGAACGGATAAACATATAAAATAGATCGAATTTCTGAAATACCTCTACATATTTCGTTTTTCGATAAAAACATTCGCATGTATTTAATTCCGAACGTTTAAAAATAGAACAAATTAACTGAGAGAAAATGAAAGCAGAGGCTGGTATCAGTGCCACTGTATGAACGTGCGTGCAAAATACCTTCTGCAATTTTGGCCGTTTCAGAATCGGTATTGAAACGAATACTGTGAAATGTATCGCGAAAAACAAAATAAATTATCAGATATTGATAAGTTCGATGGAAAGCTTTGATTACTTTTCTAAAATGGTTCGCAACAGTTGCAATTAATTTGGACTAAATCATAATTCTGCTGAATGCTATTGTAAAATATAATAATACGTAAGCATTGATGTGTTAAAGGGAATGAAAAGAAGCAACAACTTTCTAAAACTCGACAATTTATTCATCGTCGTCTTTTTATTACAGTGCAGCGTGTTCGTTTTCTTCCTGCTGGAGCGAAATCACTTTTATCCGCGTGAAAAAATCGCCAAACCGTGAATGGGACGTGTCGAAACAAAGTTGTGTAACTCTGGGTGAAACGTGTTAAAAAAATTGTGTAAAAAAATATCGGGCAGAAAGAGAGCCAGGTGTAATTTGCATTTTTTTCGACGCTGTTCGAACATTTATCGAAGGAACGTGTTCGACGAAGTGATGGTAGAGATGTGAAATAAAAAAACGATCAATTTTAATGTGCACCCGTGTCGGAGGTGTGTGGGCCGCGGTAACTTTTACTATCAATCCTGTTTCCAGTTTTTAAATTTTTTGCGTTTGACACGTTCGAACGCGATTCGATGGTTCGTGCATGAAAATATTTTTGGCCTCGCATACCTCTTACAAAACGTTGTGTTTCATTTTAAATATGTCCTGGTCTTACCCATACATTTCAAATATCGAAATTCGAAAGTTTGTTGTTGGCTCAAACGAGGAATCGCATTTACAATTTAAATGTTATTTATTTATCGTTAAATGTTATTTATTTATCGTTAAATGTTATTTATTTATCGTTTTCTGCTTTTCGAAGTTATTAAAAAGAAGAAAAGAAACTTCTACTTAGTACCCAGTTCCATGCAATCGATATAGACAATTTTTATTTTTATAACAGTATCAATTAATCGTATCTCTAGAGTCTAAAGGAAACACGATTTTCATCAAAATTTCTTGTTGCGCCAGTCAACGAGATAAATACATGTAATTGACTATTTGCCGTAGATATTGTACTGCGGTAAATATTAACCGATTCAGTTAGTAATATCTGACCCAGCTTACGCAATTTCAAACTACAAATATTCGTGATATCGACGCTAAATCAATACAGAGGAGGCCAGTAAATAAACGTATTTCGCTTAAAATGTTACACATGGATGTCTCGAACGGTTTTTTTTACAGTCCTCGACTTCTTTGTTGAGATTCTCGCTCTTAGGCTCGCAGGAGGAGTCTGGAAATGAAATCTGACAGATGTCACAATGTGACAGCCTTTTAGAGTGAGGGCATTTATGCGGCAGCTTGTCGAAAGCTTGCCTATTGCCAGAGGAATATATCTCCCGCTTCTTCGGGAAGAAGCTGTGGGAATCTGATAACTCCAGAATGTCTTTGACATTATTGAGCCTTTAAAATGTTCCACGTAACTTTTCTCCTGCGAAGTGGTATGTATTATTGAAACGTAACTCTCATCAGTATTTTTATAATTCATTAATGTCTTCCCATAGAAAAGTTTTTTACGACTTGTCTTTGATAAATGAAATATTAGGCCACACACACACATTCGGAAAGTCATTTCGTTTTCTCAAGGGAAAAACGAAAGCGAATTTTTTACTATTTAGAATAAGTTTCATAACATTTTGTTCTACGATCTTTTGCGATTTTTCAAGTAACTTAAGGATACCATGCTCGTAGAATTTCTGCTTTTTATTAGCAAAAACTTCAGTGATATGACTTTTTACGGCTTTATTTGAAACGAAATTTGCACCGCTTAAAGAATGTTGGAAAAAGCGAAAGAAATAGCAATCCGATGTTACATCCTCTCCGTAAACAGAACACAACTTTTTCTATCGGGCATTGCATTTTCACCTTTGCGGTGATAAAAAGAACATTGAAAAATAACTGTTTACCTTGTTATTTCATCGATCTTTTACTTTCTTGATTCAGTTCGTGAAACGTGGGACGGACAAATGCAAGCAATATCATCTCTACACAATAAAAACGAAATTATTTTCCGAACGACCTAATAGATGATAACATATGATTACAATATATATTTTTTATTGGCTACCATGATCATAGTACTTCCGTTTGATCCACTCTTTTTCTCGAAATCACGGCGTACGTAAGAACGACCGATTTCGCCGGTGATAAATGCCACGGTACGTGCAATCGCTTAGTATCACATTCAAATGTAGACGTCGTCCTCCTGAAGCCAGCGGAACAAATCGCTAGGTAAGAGGATCGCATACGTAAAACCTTAGGCGATTGATCTGTTTGTCAATCCCTGCACGGTTCGTTTTTCTCTAAATCTCGTGTTCCCCTCCGTTTCCACCGACTATTTCTTTCAGCTGGACCAGCTGCTTCCTCCCAAAACAGTCCGATTCGACCGAATGATCCTCCGCTTTAGCCGAGGTCTGACGATGACCGACTTATGCTACTTTCGCGCGCCGGCTATTGCAGGAACGTCTGAAATATTACTTGTCGCATCGGCGAATCCAACCAATCTCTTGCGGAAAAATCTCTTCCTATGATTTCCGCGAAATCTTTTTCTCGTTTTACGGCCCTGGCGCCGGAATTGAATTTATGTGTGGACCGACCACTATGATTCCCAACAATTCCATTTATTTGGGAAACAACCAACAGAAATAAACTTGACGTCGACCCATCCAAGCAATTCGTTGCGACGTTTCAACATTTCGTTTGCAATACCTTCGATCAATCTGTTATTCGTGTTCCAGTTGTGAAATATGCTTGCTCGTTGCTACCCAAGGATACTCAGAAATTCAAAGAAACTCAAGTATTTATAGTTCATACGATTCCCATTTAAATGCTCCACCCTACGTAGAAAAACCTACTTTAATCTTCACTCTGCGTACATATATTCCTATGTTAACCCTGTACTGGGGGGGTACAATCGCAACCCCTGCATGTTCTCGGTGCAACGTGTAAAGAAAGAACTTTGATGGCGTGAGTATACTTCTGAAATTTTATCGATTTTCATGGCAGTGGGTACGGAAAAATTGAAAAATTTAATTGAATATATAAAAATTCTCTGTAAATACAAGTAATAAGTTCAAGAATTCCAATCATTTTTGTGCAGTATGTCACAGATAGCATTCCTAGGAGAATTTTGTAAGGTGACTTTTTATTTTTATCAAAAGATATTTATTTATTCATCAATATTTATGTTTTCTCCTTCAAAGTAATCCCCCTCAGATATAATACACTTGTGCCAGCGCTTTTTCCAATCCTCGAAGCACTTCTGATAAGCACTTTTTGGGATAGCTTTGAGCTCTTCCAGCGATGCGGTCTTTATCTCCTCGATCGTTGCAAATCTCCGTCCTTTCGTGGGTCTCTTCAGTTTTGGGAACAGGAAAAAGTCGCAGGGGGCCAAATCCGGTGAATATGGTGGCTGAGGCATGATTGTTCTGTTGTTTCTGGCCAAAAAATTACTCGCAAGCAACGACGTGCGAGCAGGTGCATTATCGTGCTACAATATCCATGAATTGTGTTTCCAAAATTCCGGGCGTTTTTTTCGTACTTGGGAACAGGAAAAAGTCGCAGGGGGCCGAATCCGGCGAATATGGTGGCTGAAGCATGATTGTGGTGCTATTTCTGGCCAAAAAATTACTTACAAGCAACGAAGCGTGAGCAGGTGCATTATTGTGCTGAATAATCCATAAATTGTGTTTCCAAAATTTCGGGCGTTTTTTTCGTATTTGGGAACAGGAAAAAGTCGCAGGGGGCCAAATCCGGCGAATATGGTGGCTGAGGCATGATTGTGCTGTTGTTTCTGGCCAAAAAGTTACTCGCAAGCAACGATGCGCGAGCAGGTGCATTATCGCGCTGCGAAATCCATGAATTGTGTTTCCAAAATTCCGGGTTTTTTTCGTATTGCTTCACGCAAACGGCGCACAACTTCAAGGTAATACTCCTTATTAACCGTACGACCTTGTGGTAAGAACTCCTGATGCGCTACGCCATGATAATCGAAGAAAACAGTGAGCAAAACCATGACATTTGATCGAACCTGGCGTGCTTTTTTCGGTCTTGGCTCTTCTGAGGACTTCCATTGGGACGATTGGACTTTGGTTTCGACGTCATAACAATATACTCATGATTCGTCACCAGTTATGACCCTTTTCAGCAAACCAGGATCATCATTGACGTCATTCAACAGCTTCTGAGCGATATTTCTCGTGCGACGTTTCTTCTGGTCAAAATTAACCAGTTTCGGAACAAACTTCGCCGAACACGCAAAACACTTTTAACCTTTATGCTTCTCGCGAACAAACAAAAAATGCTATATAGCTGAAACTGTGAGCATATGTTCGGGACGAGTGTACCAGCACAAGAAAAAAAAGAAAACGAAAATCGACTGTAGGTATCCCACGAAATTCAAAAAGTCACCTTACTTTTTGATCGCACCGTAGAAGGTCGTCGAATTTTCGTCTCAACGTCAGCTATAACATAATGAAATCAAAAATGCATTTTAACGTTTAAAGAATCAAAATGATTTGAATTTCTTGTCGAAAAGCAAAACGTCGAACAGCAAAAATTGTACGACTTACGGAAAATTGTGAGATCGACTATTTTCCAAGTTTTCGGGCCAAATACGCGAATTGATTTGCCCGGCGCAAATTCCTAATAGATTTGGGCCGAGTCGATCGGTGCCATTTCCCGGCGAAGGCCGCCGCAAAACGAAAGCGAAGAAACAGAAGCAGAAAGGCTGCAAGGGGTCCAAAGGAAAAAAAAGCAGATTTAGCCGGCTGGAAGGAGAGCCGGTCGATTGATCTGTTTGTCGAGCGTGCGACACTTCCGTTCGTTTCTCTTTCATTTTCGCCGGTCGGTGTCTTTTTGGCCCGGCTGCTTGTCTGGCACTTCGTTCCCCGCGACCCCAATAAAGCCAGGCAGCCAGCCTCTTCCGTTGCCAAAAAAAGAGGCCTCATCCAAATGGGTGGGGTCACGTCTCCGAAAAATCGTACGTCTCGCGCATATGGAAGGGGCCGCCGTTTCTCCCAGGGATAATCGAGAACCGTTGTCGTTTCGTTATACGTGGACGAGCTCTGCTGGGGCTCTGCTTTCACCAGGGTGCTTTTACCACCGCGGTCTCATCCGCTTCTACCTTTCTTATTGCTACTCCAGACCGGTGAAACGAGGAGCGCGCTCTTTCTTTGTTCCCTTCATTCCGGCACGCCGTTGCCTTCTCTCATCGATAGAAGCATCCGAGAGCGCCATCTTCCTTGGGAAGAGAAACCTTAAATCCGTTCCTTGGGAACGTATGGCGCGGCCCGTGGAATATCTCGATGCATCTAACCCCGCGTACTGTGCGCTATGCGGATGAATAATACGTGGTTACGCGGCCTGTGCTTGCGCTAGACACGTCGTTCATTCTTATTACTACTTCAGGATATTAAAACTGCGCTTCTCTTCTTTTTTCCACCCTCTGCCTACAGGGGTTATTGTTGATCATTTCTCAGCCCTTGTTCCGCTCCCAAGACACCGAGCTGCCTATACTCGTTTACCGACGGACTTTCATCCGTGAAATTCGATTTAGGCTTCGATTTGACTGAAGGACTGCGGAAACTTGTTGAGCAACCGTGGATTTATTTCCTGCTTCAGATTCGCAATCGTCTTGTGTTCTATATCGACACCATTCAATATCAAAATTCGACGTGCAGGCTGTCTCATAATTGGTGGTGCACCAGTACCTTTTTGTAAATTGATCAAACGACTTCAGGTTTTCTAACAAGCTAAGTGGACAAGTTTACTGGATGACAGCTAATGAAAATTTTAGAATACTTGTGTTAACGAAAGTTTTTGAACAATGTGTTCTGTAGATTCATACAAATGATATATGTACTGGGTGTATAAAATGTAATGACCATCCGTCGTAGGCTTTTGTCTATTTGTATAAGTCCGAACAATCAAATTACGCAATAAATTTAACAGCTTATATCTCAATAACCATTTGTTTGCGGCATGTGGCAAACTTTTTCTCGTCTGGACGAGTGGAAGGTGTTGATGTAAAAAACAACTTTACCGACAATTTTCTATTTTATAAACAATTTTGCGGCAAGTTTCCCTTACAAATGTCCACCGATCCAGGTGTGTAGATTCATCCCGAGAAACGGATGACCATTACGTTTTACACATTCTGTACATGTCGAAAACTTTATCGAAATCTATCAATTGGTTTATGAGTTCTAAACTATTATACAATAGAATAATTTTTTACTGTCTACTACTTCCACTCGTTTGTATTATAAATGCATAGAATCCGCAATCTAGTTATAATTTTATGACATCGGTAAATTTATATGCGGCGATTTACAGCACTCCTGTAATTCGAGACACCATTCTTCGTCCCGATCGATGAAATTTTCGCCATCACGGGAAATGAAAGTTCGTCACGATCCAGAGTAGCAGATTTACGATTTTAATCGATGCATCGAAGGATGCACACCCAATGGCGTACCAATTATCTCTCCGTATTGTATTCCGCATACATATTACTTACACGCACATCGTGTACCGGGAACAATGAATAATTTATGGAGACCGAAATTGAACCTTACGCCATCGCCGGACGCTGTCGATCGATACGCCAGATTATTAACAACGCGTCGAATAGAACTTGATCTGTGACCACGAAGTAAAAACGAGGGATTCGGAAAATTTTTTTCACGATGCTTCCCCACGACCGGACCCCGAGTTATTCCCTGGAAAAAGATGACACGATGAGGAACCGTCCAGTATTTCGACATCCTATTACATCGTCGGGCTGCATTTTTACGGCCTCAGCCACTATCTTTTTATACGACCACCTATTTCCGGCGGACGGACAGAAGGATACGGGTCCATTTTTACGACGAAACGCTATTTGACACACCATTCTACAGCAAGTCAAGCAGTAAGAAATTGAACAAGATGCATCTCTGTACCGAAAGACATGTTCCAGACATTTTTTAAGCATTTTTTCAAGGATTTTATGCCTTTACGATAAAGATGGACGAACGTAATTTCAAACAGTAGAAACATTAAAAGAGTTCGATCTCTTCCAGAATACTGGCACATGCACTTACGGTAGCGGACAAAAGTTTAAGACGCTCTAACAAACACGATAACTATTTTAATGTTATACTACCCGATTTGAACTTTTTTCGGAAGCTAGAGCAATTAGTTTACTACAGAATGTGAAAAGAAATTTTGTCAAAAATTGCAATTGATCGGAATTGTTGAAGAAATACTAAATCTTAAAAAATACATTTTGTCGATCTATGCGAATTAAACGTATTCTGAAAATTTCGTCAAGATTGGTCAACGTTGCAACGAGCTACAAACGTTTAAAGACGGTAAAAATTGCAGATTTTCATGATTTTCGACCTCAAACTGCAATGCCTGTCGTTTTTTTCCGTATCAACCGATCTCAATGAAACTTTCACAGTGCATATAATTGATACAAATCGACAAAATGTATTTTTTAAATTTTCAATATAGGCTCACATAAAAAATTTGAAAATGCAACTTTTAGTATTTTTTCTACAATTCCGATCAATCGTAACTTTTGAAAAAATTTCTTTTCACATCCTGTAGTAAACTAATTGGTCTAGCATCCGATAAAAGTTCAAATCGTACAGTACAATATTAAAATAGTTATCACCTTTTCTAGAGCGTCTTAAACTTTTGTCCGCTACTGTACATTTCATTTTAGTTTTTAATTTTTAATATTTCATCAAAATTATTTTCAGTTTTGTTTTTTCTTCAATTATGATGTCTATTTAAATTCCATAAAGTGTAGCTGACTTCAAAGAGATGGAAATTGTCCGATTCGTTTACGAAAATCTCGTCCTTAAAGAGGTTAAGAAAAACAAAAGATCCCTGTTCGGTTCCTACGTCTTGAAATCAATGCAAATAATTTTCATTTTGCATAAAAACCCGCGGTCTAAATAGATTGTGCTCCACAAATAAGATTCCTTCAACAATCTACAGATATTCTTGTTACGTGTTGTTTGTGCCCGTGGTCGATCTTGTGACGATCGTTCAGGCCTTGATTTTTATGCACTGCGAGGTGCCTACTAAGGTGCTCGAAGGACCACCGTCACTTGTGTGAAGGAATAAAAAAGGCTTCAAGTATTGTGTCTACTATATATTTACACTATGTAACTAACTGTAGCGAGTCTATATGTAATTGCGAAGGTGTACGGAGCAGTCTGGCGGGAGGACCGAGAGTTCTTGTATTTATCCCTCGTCCTTCTCCCTACCTCTGACAAATTCATCCCCACTCCTTGGGATGAATTTGGGGGTGGACGGTACCAAACTGGATGCTTGCAACGGTCCCCGAGGTTTGCCAAGGCCAACATTTGGCGACCAAACCCCGGGTTTTCCAGTCATCTGGCAAACAGACACGCTGTAGTTGCAAGCACCAGCTAGCCGCGCCGGACCCAAGTGCGAACGTTTTTTAATGATTTATGGCAAGGACGGGATTGAAGGTACCCAGGTACGGACGGAGATTGCGTGACGATGACAGGCCCAACGCCGTAGCCAAACTACAAGAAGTCACGTACCGGGCCCATGTACAATAGGGGTGTCCCTACCATAAAAACCGTCCAGCACGGCCGCTACACGTGTTCTTGGTACTGGTGTACGTAATGCACAAAATTTACGCGAATCGCACGAATTACGTTAATATCGATGGGCCAGGAAATATCCAGTCAGAATTAATAGAGCGACACACGAATATTCATTTACAAAATGTTTAAATAATTTCTCTTCTGTAACATGTAATTGCAGTTGAAAGCGAGCTCGACGTTCGATCAGTTAACAATGTGATAGAAGATTAATAATTTCAGAGAAATTCCAATTGTTATTTACGAAATGAATAAAAGGTTCGGATGATTAGCATAGAGAATAGTATTGATTTTGTTGATTACGCACGGAACGGGTTCAAGTATAAAATCATCCCCGATTCAGCAGTAAAAGTAGAATTGTCTGACCCGTACAGATCGGTAGAATAGGAATGGCCTTTAATCAGCCCAGTAGAATAACCCCAGGGATTGTCTTGTCGAAAAAAACCTTACTTTATCTTCTCTGAGATTTTCCAGCAGCATTACTTGGTTAAATAGGGAATTTCGTTAGATAATAGTATAATTTGTCGTATCTTGTTTTACCTTAAATTATGTATTTTCTATTTCACCTGAATCTCATTTGTTTTAGTCCACAAAAGCGTAAACTTGCATAAATTTTCGCAGCTCTATTATTAAATGTTTTACCGTAGTTACTAATTGAGGTTACGCATTTCTGTACAATAATAATACAGTTTCATTTTATTCATAATCAACTGAAACTAAAATTTTATGTAAAGTTTGTTCCGTTAAATTCCTCTATGGAAGCGAAAATTTTGTATAATGGTATACAATCTGATTACGTATAAAAAACTGGAAAATTGTTGGCGCTATGTACGGATGGAATGCTCCTACTTTATTATGGGGTGTTAAGTGTTAACAATTCACAGTGTCACTCAATGTCAGCGTGTCAACAGCCCAGGGCTGACGCCAGCTGCAACTAAAACGTGACACGGGGGACATTTTCCTAACGGGCACGGCTTACCCGCAGAACCCTCAGTTAACAGGAACGCGGGTCGTGGAAGTCTCAATTACCATACCTAACTACTGCTTCCATCGCTACGTAAAACTTTCATTCTCATTACAATCCACGTATGCCACATCAATTCCATATATCGATCCTAAACTCTCATCCCATTCATCCACCCTTATCGGTGAATACAAAATTGCTGATACCAGCTAGCGTTGGCATTGTTTTAGTTAAGGAAGCTAACTGCTCGTTTATAAACGTATTAATACTTCAACTTTTCTAAATAACGTACGTAATCTTTGTGAAACTCCGTTCGATAGAAAAGGTCCACCGACTTGATTATTTTGAAAACGTTTCGCAGAGTTTATAAGCTCTCCCGTAACCGAGTTTCATAATTTTTAAAACTGAAAGTGGTGTTCTTTAAACTCTGACACCAGCACAGTTTTCAACCGACGCGACGCGCCAGCTCGGCTTCAAACTTTTGTAACTCCCGTAATTTTCGAGATATCTTAAAAATTCCTCCACACACATTTCTCCGGTTATGGCAAAATACGAGTCAATGAAGGAATTAAATTCTGCGATCCCGAAAAAGGCAACAGTGCACAGCGGTCCGTGCGGCCGATCTAGCAGTTCATTAAGACTCCAGCACTATTTGTTTTGACATCAGCTAAAATATTACGAAGGCAAAAATATATATTAATTTTTAAAAATTAAAGGTGACCTTGATTATTTTATAGAATAAACATTTTTTTTTTAAATATCTTGTATTGAAATTTGTAGATCCGCTAAATACCGATTAACTTCTGTTTTGAAATATTTTTTTGTCTTATTATCGGAATTGCCTGAAAAAATCATGTTGTGTTTTAAAATATACAATAATCCATAATGGTGTTTATAAAATGTTGATTTTCAAATGCCTGTACAATTTTGAATAAATCTTATTAATACGTAATCGTTTTTGACACTTTAATCAATAATAATTCCTGAAGAAGGACGAAGATGGAAATGATTCTTGCGGCATCGTACAAGGAAAACTATACTCTATCACTATACTATACTCTAAAACTATATCAGGTATTCCATGTCAAAGGGAAATAATTTCGGCAACTTTCATTAGTCTATTAAGAATTATTTATTTAATGAATTACGAATTGTAATTCTAAATTTGAGGTATGCATCTTGAAGGTAGAAGAATGCTCTACATCTAAAAAAAATTATTTTAGAAGTATTATTATAAATAAGTTCGACAGGGTCTACGAAAGAGAATTAGTAATTTTTCGATCGAAAATCATATTCACGAAGTGATCGTTTTTAAGTGCCTGTTCTGATTATAATTTTTATTAAATCTCATTAATATCAACCTTCTTCTCGTAGATATACGACAAGTAATCTTTTCCCAAATGAAAACCCAAATGCTAACCTGCAGTGTGTTCGAGTAGATAGAATTCTGCGAGGAATCCGAAGATGATCCGAAGATCTTGTACGATCCTTTGAGCACTTGTCAAAAGAGACGGTTTAATAAACAATAAATGTTATTCTTGGATCAGCTAGATTGGTCACGGTATGCGACTTGTAGGTCCACCGAATATTTAAAAAGCGGGAGATACTTCCCTGGTCAACTCCAGCTGGCGAATCTAATACAATTCAAATGCGATGTCCCAACAGATGGGTGCGATCTGGCTGCGGAAGTTCTTCCATTCAACGTGTCCTGGTTCGCCAGGTGTACCGGGCCTGTTTAAATAATCGTTACTATCTGGTAACTCGCAGACATTTCGGCCGCGGAATGGATAGCCGGCGCGAAACTTGGCGATCGTGGTAATTATCCGTGGCTGGCTGGGGCCGCAGTGTAACTGAATTGCCGGTGGGGATCAGCCTTCATCAACCTGGTGGTTCGCGGATGGTTGCTGGATCCCCAAAGGTATCGATATCGCGCGCTCACTTTTTAAAATGGCTATTCGCAGAAGTTCCTATGAGATCAGAGGTCGCAACAATGTTCTCACCGGCAATAATCAATTTCTACAAATACGTTTATGAACATTTTGGAAGTTGAATATTTCTTCTACAGTCAGTTTTATAATCGATAGCGCCGATTTTAAACAGCAATAACCATTTTATAAATGGACCAAACGACTTCAATATTTCTGCCAGGCTGGACGGATTAGTTTACTAGGTGATATGTAGACTGTGGATTTTATGCATTTATGACAATAACGGGGCACGCACAATTTAAAGCAGCGGATATGTTAAAAATATTAAAGGACGTTAATGTATTAGTTTCAGGTCAACAGGATAATTATAAGAAGAACACAATTTTCATTTGGTTCCTGTGGTCTGCAAACATCCGCGTCTAGTGATAAGTAATGAAAATTTTGGAGAAATTACTTTCATTCTAAAGTACGAAATAAAACGGTCAAAGCTGCATTTCACATTTTTCTTTTATTTGGGATATTACTAAGCTTTGGTAACGAAAGCTTAAAAAAATGTGTTTCGTAGATTCGCACGATCGTATACGTGCTGAAAATTTCATGGAAATTGGTCGACTGCTTTACGAGTTTTAAACGATTAAGAAGAGTTGCAAAAGGCAATTTTTATTATATTTTTTTCGTAATACAGACTTAGTGCAATTTTTACAAAATGTCGACTCAATGTCCACGAAAACATCTCTGCAATCCGTATGATTGAAAAATACAGAGCATGAAATCCGTGACTTTGTCGTCGTGGCCACTTTCCGTGATACAGTGATGTCCGCATTACTGTCGTGTGTTTATACTACGTTCTGAGACGAGTGCCTACCCACTCCACTGGTGGCCAACGCCGCGCCGCAACGAAGGCGGCGATGATTGATCTCGGCTCGGGTATATCGGTGTAAACACCACACATTGACTAGAATGAATCGAAATTTTCAACTTTCTAATTTTCATTATTTTTTCAATGAAATTTCACTATCCTATTTCTGACATTTTTCTAATTAATATAAGACCAAACACGATATAATTCCATCTGTATTTAGCGGTTAAATCGTCGATTCAAGTTTCGGTCGCAAGGAACGACAGCGTATTGGAAAGAAAGAGACTTCGAAGACTTCGGCTTCTCCTTTGAATTTCATTCTTCCTTCTCTATGTTCGGACTCTCCTTCGAATTTCATTCTATTCTTCTCTATGTTCGGCTTCTCCTTTGAATTTCATTCTATCCTTCCCTATGTTCGGCTTCACCTTTGAATTTCAATCAATCCTTCTGTATGTTCGGAATCGCATTTGAAGTAACAAAAGTACGATCCAGGATCCAGATTACTGTCAACCAAAAATACGGCTGTTTGACAGTAATCTGGACATTACGTAGCCAACGACGATGTACAATCAAATCCGCATTACTGTCCTTTGTTTATACTCAGTTCACTGTCCAGTGCCTTCTCACTCCACTGGCGGCCAACGCCGCGCCGCGCCGAAGGCGGCGATGATTGATCTCGGCTCGGGTGTATCGGTGTAAACACCAATTTGACTCAAATGAATCGAAATGTTCAACTTTCTAATTTTTATTATTTTTTCAATGAAATTTCACTATCCTATTTCTGACATTTTTCTGATTAATATAAGACCAAACACGATATAATTCCATCTGTATTTAGCGGTTAAATCGTCGATTCAAGTTTCGGTCGCAAGGAACGACAGCGTATTGGAAAGAAAGAGACTTCGAAGACTTCGGGTTGTCCTTTGAATTTCATTCTTCCTTCTCTATGTTCGGACTCTCCTTCGAATTTCATTCTATTCTTCTCTATGTTCGGCTTCACCTTTGAATTTCAATCAATCCTTCTCTATGTTCGGAATCGCCTTTGAAGTAACAAAAATACGATCATACGTGTACACACCAATCTTACTGTCCACCATAAATACGGTTGTTGGACAGTAACGTGGACATTACTGTATCGTTGCTCGGCGATGAAATGGATAAATTTTCGATTTTTCGCTAGCTAGAATGTAGAATCGGTGTTTGTCCCAGTGCGGGTCGCACGGGTGCAGGTTCCAGTCGTTATCGCTTTAACCGGTGACGTCTAAATTCACCGAGGAGGGAGGGGAGGGTCCCCCCGGAATGTCTCCGCGTTTGCCCTTATTCGGTTAAGCCCGGACTGTCCTGCACTTAAGCTTGCATAATTTTCACCCTAACTAGGGAGAAATTACGCCTCCGCTCTGTTTGCGCAAGGAAATTCGCGCGTCCACCGCTCCGTATCAAGGCAATCTGCCGCGCCGCCTCGCGACCTTCTACTCCACCTCTACCAGCATCTAGGACCAGGGCTCTCCCAACCGTTCCGGAATTAACGTCGAGTGCAAACGTTCCGTGGGCACGAGGGTTCTCGAAACCCGAGCCTTTTCGCACATTTTCTTCCCGGATTTCGCTCCGACGGATAAAGGAACGCTTATATCGTGGCCCTGGTCCGTTAGCAAAACTTTTCCTTCCATCCCTCTGCCCCCTGCTGCCCCTTCCAAACGCGTCGAATAAGCTACGCCCCTGTCTTCCCTTCTCCTACCGCTGCTGTTGCCTACGCTTTCTGGATGTTTCTTTTTTTTCGACGGATCCTCGGATGTTTCTTTTTTTTCGACGGATCCTCGGATGTTTCGTTTTAGAAGGAACTGCAGGGCAAAATGGATCGGAAGTTTCCAGACGGAGAAGGCGAAGTTACTTTGTAAAACTGTGTCACCAGTGAATGACTTGTTCCCGCTGATCTCCTGCTGGAAAAGGAGAGCGACGTTCGTTCTTCTCACTTGTTCTTCTTCAGAACAGCAACGATTTAATCCTCGAACTTATGGACACTGCTATGGGTACAAGATACGGGTATATATGGGTACATCCGATGTTAAAGTTTGGTGTACTGGCACTTATTCTTGGAAGGTATGGAAGTGTGGAAACATTATAGAGGGTGGGCAACGTAACTTGATCACGTGGAAAATCCCAGTTGGATCTGACGATATAAACAAATGTCACGGACGAACATTGTTTCGTTCAAAAAGGCTGGAATTATACTAACAAAGGTAGTTACCAATTTTTGAATTTTTGTATAATATAGTACTCAAATAAATATTCAACACGTATTGTTTTCTAGCTGCAGACATTTATGTTAACCCTCGCAATGTGAGTTCCGATACAGTGGTTTCTAACCTTTTTGAAGTCAGGGAACACTTTTGATTATATGAAAAATTTGCGGAACACCAAAATAAAAGATCCAAAAATCAAACAAAAACATCCCGCGTAGAAATAAATATATTTTAGAAAATATATTATTAAATATATTTAATATATTTCGCGGAATTTCACGGAACACTTGCAAAAAGCTCGCGGAACACCGGTTAAGTTAAGTATTGGTCTGATAACACATAAATAGAGTAAGGTGGTGTCTCTTAGACCCGCGACAAATGAATCTCATAAATAGCCTCGTTTTGAATCAATTTCGGATAAAGAATAACACAGGATGAAAAGTAAACAAACCGATTTAATTTTATTCATATAGAAATTCTTTTCAAAACTCTGAAGCTGGGGTCTCGGAGACCCCACAATTACCTTGCGAAGGTTAAAGGAACGAAAAGAGCCCTCGAAGTTAGGGTTGAAAGATCTATTTTATGAAATACCTTCTAAACTATTAGGCCCAAACGAAAATTTCAAAATCCAATTTGTGCGTCTTTGAATGACAATCCTTTTAGTGTAAACTAGTTGTTTAAGCAAATTTTTATAAATGAAAAGAATTTGTATTGATATGCTGCGGCTGTGAATTTAATATGAAACATAACATAACTATTGTCAATATGTTTTTGTTCAAGGTATGTAGACCGTGTAAACAAATTTTCATGAAAAAGTTTTGCAAAAAGAAATTCATTTTTAACATATTTTCTAAAGAAATCACTTTTCAAACATTAAATTGAACTAAAAGATTTGTCGTTCAAAGACGCGCAAATTGGATTTTGAAATTTTCTGGGCCTAATAGTTTCGAAGATGTTCAATAAAATAGATTTTTCAAATAGATTTAAGGTAGATTTTTCATTCTTGAGTTCTGTACCGTACAAAAATTCTAAGAGAGTATATATTTCGTTTCTGCTCGCAAGAGTTTTCCCGCAGCCGGATCTAATTCGGCAGGCATTCGTTGGACCAATATTAATGATATTGAGTTCGTATCTACCGTGGTTTCGTACAGATATTAATGCTAGCCGTGGACGTTTGATGTTAACAAGTCTCAAAGCTGAAATCCTCAGAAAATTCCTCGACAATAATAACGTCAAATAATATGAACAGGTAAAGAGATATGTATGGTAGAGATAGTTACTAAGCGGATCAATGTTTAATTAGTGGTTTCGAAATTACCCCTTCGAAAGTGCATATGGTCAATCACGATCGCGGGAGAGGGAGGAGACGTGGAATTCCGATTGGTCGACGACATTACTACCGATATTATCACCCATCCTATTACCGTGTATTTGCTCTTTCAGCTGTTATATATCTTGCTTTTCTAACATGTCCTAATAAATTCATTTCCATTAAAAACCCTCTCTAACATTTATTAGAAAATTCTTCTCCGTTTTCACGATCACGTGTAATATCTTTTAAGTGCACCATTTCAATATTTGTGAAGTAGAAGATACTCGATGAATTATTCAACACCGTTTGCTATTACTCTGCAAACATAGTATTACCCTTACACAATTTTTCGAAAATTCCTCATCATTTCCTCGTTCACGTACGATTCCTTTTAACCAAATCATTTTAGAATTTGTAACGTCGAAAACGGACAGAATAAATAATTCTTTCCTATTTTTCTCTGAAAAAATGTTTAAATCATGCGACATTTTCTTCGTTAGATTTGCTTGGAGAGTAAAAGGGCACCATGAAAAAGTGGCATCGCTGGCGGAGAAATTTTCGCCCCGTATTTTTGGGTAGTCGGTACAGTCCCGTTGAATTAAGGGCTCGTTAAATTAAATGTAAAAGTGTTGCCTTACCAGTATTGTTCACCGGATGTCCGCCTCTTACAGGCCAGCCAACGGACACGCTCGCTTTGGACGAGAAGCTGAAGTACGCCAAAAACTGGGATCTCGTGGTGTTCTCGTTTATCCTGGAACAAGTAGAGTTACGTGTGTTCAGCTCCGCTTACGTACACGAAATCCGAGTGTTTTACACGTTAAAACAATAAAAGGAGCTCGTGATAAATACTACGAGCCACGCTATTGCGTGACCCACACTGGCCGCAATATTTACGGGCTTGGGATCTTGCGCGCCTGAGCAAGGAGATATATGGATACCTTGAACATGGTACGGAGCCAGTATCTTCAAATCATGCGCTCGACTTCTGAAGCTTGCTTTTCAATTTTGCATTTTTATAGGAAAAGAAGCAACTTCGTGCCTTCGTTGCGAGAGGCGTTTCGTTAAGGATGTTCTGGAGGTACAATGGGAGACAAAAGTACAAGAAATTCGAAATCCATCAATATATTGGCAATGAACGCCGTTCATGAGTATATATTGCATTAAAAAAATAGATTAATTTAAAAAGCTTTCGTTTAATTAGTAAATTTCATGTTATATTTATGTTTTAATCAAATTGTCTTCACATTATAAAAAAATTGTAAGTGACTTTTGCGAATGATTCTACCCCTTGATTTCAACTTCAAGATAATAAATTTGTGATATTCAATACATATAATTAAGCAATAAAAAGTTAAAAATTAAATATTTAAATAAATTAAAAATACCTCGGAAAGCAATATTTATGGTTATTACTGAAAATAAACATGTAAAATTTGCATAAAATTATGTTCTGATAATAACAAAAAACCGTGACAACACTGTACTGCACTGAACTCAACTGTATTTTTATATTTGAGGGTTGGTAGTATTGTGTACGTTTGGACATTATCGTAATAATAAAAAAAATAAAAAAATGAATAAAAAATAATAATAATAGTAATATTGAAATTAATTTAATTCTTTTTATTTCACTTCAAAAGAGTAAATTTTGTGTGTATGTAAAAGACCGGCAAGTATTCAATCGTCGCGCGCAATCATCGATGATATAGTAGCTATATTCGGTGGTCTATACTGTTGTCGCGTTTCCATGCTATTGAGATGACAACACGATAAATTTGACGTTTTGTAACAGTTTATAATTTTTTGCTCTGTAACTGTTTAGTGAATCCTAATAAAATTTGAACATAATTAATTACATAATTTTTATTATATACATAAAATAAATGGAGATTCTAGTTGCGTTTTTTCAAGGTTTAAATAGGGTTTGAAGTGGAATTTTATGAATTCTCCATAAGAAGACGTGTTAAAATGTGCAAACGTTAAGTTGCTATAAATATTAAACGGTGCAGTGAATCGAACCCAAACTTTGGTAATTGTATTAATTTAGTAAGAATTATATCTTGTCAAATTTTCCAAAATTTTATTGCGTTTTTATATACCTCCAGAACATCCTTAAGTATACATTTCTGATTGTTAGCTGAAGGAACTGAATCTCTGTTTCGTCAGAGTTTTAAGGTCTCTTTCGAGGTAAAATTTAATATTTGCTCGTGGAATCGTATGAAGTTACTAATGAAACAAAATACACAATGCCTGCAATGCCTTCACAGTTTTGCATATCATGTCTATTCTTTTCTGTCATAAATACATCAAATCCGTGGTGCGGCCATTAACGATATAAAGGTGTCCCAAAAATGTACTTTTTCGAAAGAGACGTTGAATTCTTGAGATCATTTGAATGGCAACGTTTTCCTTTGTGAGAATGTTGTCCGCGGCTTTTTAAAGGAATTATTAACGAATAGACACGGACCAATTAGAGCGCGGCGCTGGCGTTGGCCGAACCGGAATCCGTCCGTTAGTAGCCGCGCTTTGATTGATCCGTGTTTTTCGTTAATAACGCCTTAACGAAGCCGCGGAGAACATTTTCGCAAAGGAAAAAGTTACTTCAAATGAACTGTGAGGAATAACCTCTTTCAAGGAAGTACGAGGTGTGATCAAAAAGTAAGGTGACTTTTTGAATTTCGCGGGATACCTCCAGTCGATATTCGTTTTCTTTTTTTTCTTATGCTGGAACGCTCGTCCCGAACATATGCTCACAGTTTCAGCTATATAGCATTTTTTGTTTATTCGCGAGAAGCATAATAGGTTAGAAGTGTTTTGCGTGTTCGGCGATTTTCTGCTGTCGAAAAAAATGGATGAAAGAGATTTTGCATCAAATTTTATGTAAAAATGGAATTAAGTGCTCCAAAACGGTGAGTGTACTCTGAGTAAAAAAAATGTTTACAAGTGGTACAAGCTCTTCCAAGATGGCCGAGAAGATGTTAATGACGAAGCTCGCCCTGGACGCCGCAGCACGTCAACAACCGATGAAAACGTTGAAGAAGCGAAGAAAATAGTGTTGGGGAATCGTCGAATTACCATTAGAGAAGTTGCTGATGATGTCGGCATCTCGTTTGGTTCGTGCCAAGCAATTTTAACGGATGTTTTGGGCATGAAAGGTGTGTCAGCGAAGTTTGTTCCGAAACTGCTTAATTTTGACCAGAAGAAACGTCGCACGAGAAATATCGCTCAGAAGCTGTTGCATGACGTCAATGATGATCCTGATTTGCTCAAAAGGGTCATAACTGATGACGAATCATGGGTATATGAAAAATATCGTGAAAGGACGGAGATTTGCAACGATCGAGGAGATAAAGACTGCATCGCTGGAAGAGCTCAAAGCTATACCAGAAAGTGCTTATCAGAAGTGCATCGAGGATTGGAAAAAGCGCTGGCACAAGTGTATTATATCTGAGGGGGATTACTTTTAAGGGGACAACATAAATATTTTTTGATAAAAATAAAAAGTCACCTTACTTTTTGATCACACCTCGTACATTGTTAGGACACTCTGTATACTACTGGTGATGTTAGGACTCAATGAAAAAGCGTTTATTAGTTAGGAATGACTTTCATTTTTAACGACAGACGTTAAGATGGCTCCGTTGACTCGCTACATTATGTATGCAAGTTTCAAAAAGATGCTAAAATAGGCCAACTTTTTTGCCTACACTCCACTGTGCACCGTAACGAGGGAATCGAGTCACACGGTAGCATCGATCGACGTTCTTTTTAGGAAATAAAATTCTTGTTCGACAGAAAGCATCGATGTGTTGGAGATATTCAGGGACACGGTATGAAAGGCGCGCGTCCGCGTCGAAACAGATAGTGTATCGACGTGTTATTACGCAGAAACAGTGGGTCGCATAACGAAAAGAAACGAGAAAAAGCGGCGCGCTGAAGTTGCCGACGACCGGAAGCTTGAACGGGTTTGTTGCAAAAGTTTGTTGCACGAACGGCCAACGATCACGAAGAGGAGATGCATGGAGTCGGACGTGTATTTTCCCGGTTCTTGAGAAATCGCCTTGTCAAAAAAAGGTGTCGGGGTCGAGCGTGCTGCTTTCGTGAGATCGGTCGGACGTCGAGCCGGGATCGGCGTGTACGGGGCGAGCTGTTTAAAAAGCAAGCACGTCGAAGTCTTTCGTCGAATGGACAGGAATCGATATCCGAACATCCCCGGGGTAGAGAACTCGGCCATTCACGAAGTACGTACTAAATAAAAAGGGGAAACGACGTTCCGCGATCCGGCATTCACGGGGCTTCCCTTTTAATGAAGACGGAACTCTCGTGTAACCGTAAAAGTGATATTTACGAATTTATTCCCGAAGTACACTGTTGACGGTACGAGGATAAACTCTCTTGGAATGTATAGATCATTGCAAAAAAATATTTTTTAATAAGGAACGTTTAACGAATGTTTTAAAACGGCAATGAATGAACCTTGACCGACCTTCAAAGACCGAGATTAAATAAATAAAAAGAAAGATCGCTTGCTACCACGGATTGCAATACCGGTACACCGGTATACCGAATACCGGTATTTCGTGCTATTTTGCAATTTCGTGAAACCGGTATTTGCTAAGGTAAAACACCGGTATTTTCGGTATTAGCTATAAATAATACATATCTTTTTTGGACATCTACTATTATGTGAAATACGTATTTACAGTAGTACCAACATCAATCATTTGCCGTCTTGTCGTTTGCTGAAACCTAACCTCACATTTATAAGGGTTCGCCGCTGACGATACGCGTGTGCTTGTTGTCGATCAAGGAACATTACCGCGGAGGAAAATATTTAGAAAAAGTGTATCGCTCATTATTAACGGTAACATCAACCATCGTGGATGCGGAAAGAGCATTTTCAACTGCAAGTAATTTGTGCAGAAAAATACGTTCCAGGCTTAACGACAGTTCAATGGATGCATTATGTTTTTTATAATCCGATTTCAAAAATATGCAGTTAATAAATTAGTTAATGTCTTTTTCTATTAACCCTTTGCACTCGGAGCTATTTTAAGTGGAAAATTAAACGTTTCTTGCAATCCAGAATATTTCCATCCAGTGTGATTTTTTAAATTTGTTAGATATGAAATTGATGTAATACTTCATACAATACTTAAATGTTGAGTAATTGATTAGATACCGACAGATCTAATAATGTAAACAATATTTTAATTAATAGTACAGCAATTATTAATGTCGCCTTAGAGGCGTCACTCGAGTGCTAAGGGTTAATAGACATTATACAATATAATAGACTATACAACAAGATTTTATATTTACTCTTAGCATCTATACTATTTACTCTTAGTTATTAGTATCTTCTTAATAATAATACTATACGTTTTGTTCCTTTATTCTATTATAATACTATGTAATGGTTTATTTTTCATATTATATTTTCTGTTTCTAATGTTAAAAATTATTATTTTACTGCTCTTATTAATAATATTTGATTATAACATTTGTTCCTTTATTTTATATTTGTACATAACAAAATAGTTTATATTTTTATAGTTTATTATTTTTTGTACAAAACTAATAAGTATGGTAAAGAAACAGCTGTGTTTTTGTACCTTTCTGAAAATTCCTAATACCGGTATTAATACCGGTATTCCGGTACGACGTTTAAAAAAATACCGAATATCGGTATTGTATTTTTGGTTCGGTATTGCAAACCCTACTTGCTACATTCTGAAGCACGTTTATCTAAAGAATATTTATGATCGCCATAAAATGTGAGCTTTAAAACAGGGTAAATAGTACTTGAAATAGTTTTCGAAAAGCAGCTACAATGTGGGAAAGAATTGTGCGTAAAACTGCAAATGGGACAGTATATGCGAAGAAGTGAAAATACGGATCGACGGCCACGTTTTTTTGTGACAGCCACGTCACATATTTTCATTGACGCGGACGAGTGACATTAACGTGATATCCCTCGGGGGTTGATTTCACGTTGACACGTATACGTTTGAAATAAGCTACCGGAAACATTCAAAAGCCAAACACGAGGTAAGCGGGAGCAGATTTCCCAGCCGATATTGACGACACGGCAACGAGAGTCACGGCACTCACGACTCTCGTGCCTTGAGACTCGACACCGACGACTCCGGGGACTTAGCACCGGAAACTGGTTATCTTAGATCGCGAAACGAGATATCCTTGAATCCCAAGAAGCAATATTGACTTCACGCGTAATAACAATGATTTTTCTGGCTATTTCATTCGGTCAGCTATTTTTACACAACGTATGCGTATGCATGTACTATGCGCGCCATGGTAATAAAAATATGTAGCTACATACCAAAAATACAACGATGACCTTGATATCTCCAAAGAACTGAACTTGAAGAAAAATTTGTTCCCACCATAACATTCTCACATAACAGAGTTAATGGAACACCCGTTACATCGATATTGTACTTTACCTTCCTATAACATTAGAAAAGTCTGTTTTTAGAGATCTCGGATATTGAAGACAACAATCTATATCGATCTTCTCGAGATATCCTTCAAGCTGTTGGCGCTTGGTCTGTTTTT
>CM052194.1:11431114-11443849 GCA_028455805.1 Lasioglossum figueresi | reverse complement strand
AAAAACAGACCAAGCGCCAACAGCTTGAAGGATATCTCGAGAAGATCAATACAAATTGTTGGCTTCAAGATCCGAGAATAATATCTAGCTACTACATTTTCACGAATTACGTTCCCCTGTGTCCTCGATAGGACGAGAACTTCGCGGCTTGCACGCAACCCAACGTTCAGACGGCAATAGGAAGAAGTTTCTTGAGGAGAACGCAACTCGGGTGCAACCACGGCGAGAGAAGAGACAAGGAATAGACACGGGATTCCGTAGACGACAGGGGTAGAACGGCGTAGATGCTCGCTCTAATTCAATTATTTAGTTAGGTCAGGTTAGCTCTTGTTGGGTTAGCGTCGGTCCGGGGGCCAGAGGTTACTCAGGGCACTAGTAACTCCTAATTATATTTGCTTACAATAAATCTTCTTCATTCGGCCTCTCGTCAACCGTAAGATTTGATTAGGGGGCAATTCGGCGCGCGACAATCCTGCACAGTGGCCCAGAATTGTAGAAACCTTAACAAAATCTTATTGTCAATCGTTACTGACAGAACAGCTTTAGCTACTTCTGGGCTTGTGGAATCTGATACAGGTCTGACTTATTTGCTAGACGGAAAAACTACCCTTACAGAATTGATCTTACGAGTTTTCCTCGAACCCTTAATTTTCAAAATAAATAGAGAAATGTCCGAGGACGCTGATAGATCGAATCAGTCTAAGAATCAATTGCACGGTGTGCACGGTTGAAGCAGAAAAAATTCTTGAAGCCAATAATCTTGGATACTTATTGTCGACAAATAAAAAGAAAATGAAAATTTGTAGGACGGTGTCTTTGGGACGCGTTCTCGGAACTATCGACGTTCCCCGGTCGGTTTCACGAGCGTCCGCGGACAGTTCTGATTTAGAGAACGACCGGTCCCGGACGATAATCCGAGGGATTCTCCGCGGAACGCTTCCGAATCGCGTGATTTACGGGAGACCACTTCGAAAGTCGTTCCGTAGAGCCAAGTTCAAGCGTTTCCTCTATTGTTATGCCTGTGCGGACCTTGAAACTCGTTACCGCGATCCCTTCGAACGAGGAAGTTGGAGCCGTCGGTGCGCATTTATGCGCGTGCCTGGTTATACGAGCGTTGCAAGAGGTAGTCTTGGTTTTGTGGTAGAAATCGATTGGCACCTATGCGCACAAAAATCTGTCGAAGCTGTCGCGACTGTAAGGGGCTAGCAGGCCCCTCTTGTTAACATCGAAAGGGCTGACAAAGGGCCGGGGCTCTTAACATCGTGCTCCGAGACGGTGAATAACCTTTTCTTCGCAAAGATGAAGGGGGAGAGAAGGAGAGGGAGCGAGAGAGAGAAAGAAAGAGAGAGAGAGAGGAGGGAGGGAATGCCACGTCGAGAAACGATTCTTGCCGTTCGAGCGTTCCTCTTGTTGTTCCTCTCTTTTCTTCCTTCCCAGTTTTTGTGTTTTCATTTTCCTCCGTCGCTCGCGAATCGCGGGGCTAATGGATGGAAAGAAAGAACCTCTGGTTCCATGGAATAATGCGAAATTGATGGTACAATCGAGTGCACTCGAGGAATTAAACAATTTACTTCCGACGAGGACCAAGCGCTCGCGTCCCTCGCCGGAGAAAGAAATAACGACTCCGCTACTCTCCGGAAAAAGTACTCTATCGATTGGAGCGTGCGGCTCTGGTAATTGTTATTCACGTATTCCGAGTGAAAATAATATTTTCGTTAACGGTAACTGAAATTTTAACACTTAATGCCGGACCACCTTTATACGTTCACCTCTTTTTTCGTTTCTTCATTGCTGCAATTGGAGTCATCGTTATTTTATTTTTGAAAATTACGAGCACGAATAGAAAGAGAACGGTTTAAAAAAGGAACGTATACGGATTAACTCTGTATTTGATCTCTGTGGTTTGAAATACCCGAAAACTTTTTGAAATTTTTCAGAATTTTTAAACGAAACAATTACATCCGGTCGTGTCCTTTGCTTGAAATTAAGCGAGATATATAATTTCCCGGGAATTTATAATACTTCACGTTTCCCCTTTTGAACTCTATCTTCGCGTCTGACCAACGGCGGATCTAATCTACTCACCCAGCACGTCTGGCCAAGGGTGACCTTATTCCACTGGCACCGCTATCTGACTACGAATGATCTCCATCTCCTTCCTCTACCTGTCCGACCGAGAATGATCCTATTTCGTTCCGTATGCCCGTGCATCCCGAATCCACGTAGCTCAAGTTACCTCATCGGATAGTGATTCCATCGGATAGTTAAACTTATCGGGAATTATTATTCAGCATTCGTGTGCCCTACTAACGTATGTTAATACAAAATCGTGGAGGGGAGAGAACAATTCTGTCGCCTGCGCCGTGTTACCGGTTCCGGAGCATCACGTTATTCTACGTGACATGCTTCGGGCCGGAGAATTAACTGTCTTAATTGTATATCTGGTAGATCGAGGGAGACGTCGTCGTCGTCGTCGTCGCGACGGAGGGCGCGGAGGAGTATGTTTCGCGAGAAGCTGATTTTCAGAGCGGCATCGGACGTGATCGGAATCCGAAACGAATCCGTGGAAAGAAGTTCGTTACAGTAACGAACCCCGCAAACCTTTCCTCGGGGACGAGTTGTTCTTAATTTTCTTTCGGTAGGTATAGCGGTCGACTCGACGCTGCTGCCAGGAATTTGTGAATCGGTCCGTTCACCTATCCACAAATACAATTCTGCCACCGTGCAGAAATATTTTCGATCTAATACTAACTATTATTATTATTATTATTATTGTTATTGTTGTTAACTGACACCTTATTTCACCTTTTGCACCTTGAGGGCTTTTGGTTTTTACTCTGTTATGAGTAGACAGCGGATTTTATGCATTTACGACAAAAATGAGCAGATGTACTTTAAAACAGTTGAAACATTAGAAGAATTTAAAAATACTGTTGTATCATTTTGAACGTATTAAACATATTAAGGAAGAAATTACATTTCTATTTCATTCCAGTTTCTTACAAATCGGAGAGAACATTTTTATCTTGCATAAAGATTCGCTGTCTAGTTATCAGGTTGTTGCATATCAAATGTCCGATTTTGAACATTAAAGTCGAACAAACGCAACTTTTATCCAAACTGATTTATTGATAAGTTTATTGATTCTATTACGGTAAAAAGTGAATTTTCTGTACATTCACGTTCTCCATTTTGTAGTTTCTTTTACGCGGCAGAGTATTTGTAATTTTGTATAATTGAACGTCACGTTTTGATAAATATTTTAAAAAATATGGTTATTAATACAGGCAAAACGGATATATATGACCAGTATACGAGTACATATCGAAATCAATAAAAACTCCCAAACACTGTTACGTTCGTAATCGTATTTCCGTTCGGAGTGTTGATTCGCGTTATTTTATCATGGCGGAAATGAATGTCTGTAGAGCATATTGAATTTTTTGCAATAACCCGTCGCTCATAATACCAAATTTAAATCTCAAGAGTTTAGCTGGGCGACACTGTGAAAGCAATAGCTTTGAATAGCAGCCCCCAGCAAAATATTCGCCAATCGTCTCTCGCCTCTACTCGTTGGAATAAATATTTCATGTACGTGTCGCGGATCTTTCCCTATTAATCATGGATTAATAGGTTGCAACGGGATAACCAGGATACGAAAGAGGGCTGGGCAAACGATATCGCGAACAATGCGCCGCCTTTTTAAGAGCTCCCCGCTCCTCTCTCACGGCCGGCTTATCCCTCCCCTCGCCCGCGGCTTTGGCTCCGCTTTTCACATTGTCTGTCCTTCTCAAATCTCGTACAACAAAGTAATTATTCTCTGCACGGTATTTTGTACTTGCCTTCTTTCATTTATGGCGCATGAAAATGCGCCCAACTTTATATAAGGTGTCCCAGGTTTAAAAGTGTCAAACGTCATATAGCTATACGTTTTTTTAACAGTTTATTAAAACGTTATGAACAAAAATACAGTGCATACAGATTTTTGAGTACACGTGGTCTTCTAGTTTGACAAAGAAGACAAATTCTACGAGGACAATGGTCGGTATCGTGGAAGTGAGAAATATTCAGGAAAAATTATCTTTTTCAAAATGTACCCACAAAATTTTTAAGTTCTATGGTTTACACAATACGCGCTATAGACATGCTATAATTTTTAATGTATCTATTTTTCTGTATCTCGCATAGGTTCTAAAATTATTCCCACAAATGAGAAAAGTTAGGATTACTTGTTAAAGCGTGTTTTCACCCACAGGACCACTTCTCACCAAGAAAGGATGTTATAGTTATTAGCGTCGCGTGAACTACGCTAATGCAAAGTTTCGCGTTGCCGAATTTGCCTCGCGAACATGGTTTCTGTGTGAAACGTGTAACGGGCCACGGGCGAGTGTAAGAAAACCAGCAGAAAACGTTGTCCGTTACTGTAAATTACCTTATCTTGTCCGTTTTCGTGTCCCTTTATTGCGTTATTTGCATAGAGACAATGCCTCTGACGCTATAAGTATGCGGACGCAGGCCACATGGTATCAACGGGCCAGTTTCAGGTAAAACTATGCGGGGGAGATTAAACGATTGGCCGAGAAAAAAGATTTCAGCTCAGGGGGCGTTAAGCTGTCTGGTTTCGGTAAGCTGCGTCTCCTTGCAGTTCTTTTTTCTCTCGGGTAACATGCATTATTTATACCGCCCTTAAGCCGCGGCAAAAGCCACTTTATAAATTTCAAATCACTGTTAATATTAAACCTTCAACCCTTCGCGGTATCTGACAGCGTATATTTTATCGCCCCGGTTCATTTTCTTGCTAATAAATCACACCTGGACTTCGCGTTGTCATGTTGTCAATTTTCAACATAAATCCCGCCCTAGTATGCAGGGTGGATCACGAAGCGAGATCTGCTTAGATTATTCTGCTGTTAGTGGTTCGATCGGAAGTTTTGTCAGGTAAAGTAACATGATCGAAGGAGAGACCCCTTTTTTCCAGAGTTATCAAGGTTGCCATAAATTTTTTCATAGGTAAATCTACAATTTTTTACATCCATCTTTTAAGGGATACTGGGACGAATTCGGCTAGCATCATAACAAATATTTTTTCCTGAATCTGAAACGATTAGGAAAATCGTTTCTTAACCTTGGGTATCAATTCAATTAAGGTGAATGATATTTTTCAAATGTTTCTTCAGTTTAAACGAAGAAGAAATACTTTGTATTGTTTCGGTGTCTCTTAGAAGTTAAGTGTAGGAAAATTGTAGATTTATCTATAAAAAGCTGAACCTTGATCGTTTTGGAAAAAAAGGGTTGACAAAAAATTTGCTATAATTGCCTCAAAGTTCTCACTGAACCATGTCATATTAGCTGAACAAATTTCCAATCACTAACAGCAGAACAATCCAAGTTGATCACTTATTATTATAATTTATGAATATTTCGTTGTTAAGTTTCAACGAACTGTGAATGATACTAAGAGAAAATCTTACAAGAAATTTGCGAAAATAAATTTCGATCAGTTCTCGAGCATCTCGGAACAGTTTTTTTATTAACAGACACATAAGTGGAATTTTTATTTGGATATTTCGATATTTGATAATTTATCAATGATAAAATAAACGTTCAACTCGAAATCATACGTCGCACTAAAAGCTCGTGAGACCCGACCTGTGCCACTCGGATAAGTCCTCGTCGTCAAGCATTTCCCCAAAACCCAGTGCGTCAATATAGAAGATTCGTCAGTAAGAAAAACAAGCTTTCGAGCAAGAAAAGCGGAGGAGCCCTAATCGCGTTCACGTCCCTTCCGCGACGCTCTTGAAACTTTCCTGCGTCGAAACGCCGACAAATCAGCGGCGGGGAATCTATGCGTACACACAGGCAGAAACAAGAATATCGGGTTCAGACGTGCATAAAGGGCGCGTTCAGGGGTGAAATCTGTTTCCTTTCGGAATACACCATTTTCCGAGATTACAAAATACTTCGACAGCCGCCTGGCACAGAAGAGTAAAAGCCTCTGATCGAAAGGCAGTTCGGATCTAAAGGAAATAAAAGGAGCGATGGCGTGCGAGCGAAACACATACAAGAAATTCCACAAGGGTGAATAAGGTTGGATGTCGAAATGGTGATGGTGGTGGTGGTGGCAAGAGGGTGACGATGTCGGTGGCATTGCGGAGGCCGCGAAGAAGCTCTGTCAATTTCTTCGCGCTCTGAATGTTTCGACGTTCTCTATTCAGCCGTGAATCCATATTTCTCCGGTCCAATATATCGTAGACATGTAAGTAAACAAATCTTTCGCGCAGCGTTACGCCCGGAATCGCGACGGCAATACGTCCGTAGAAATTGTATTTTTATTGACATCGTCCCGGAACGTACTGCCGAGTCATCGAGGTCAGCGGTTATCGAATCGCGTGCCCGACCAGCCCGGCCGTGAATAAAATCACGTTACGTTCGATCGTGTATTTTTTTCATCCCCTTTTTTCTCCCTCGATTCGTGAAACCGTATCCGTTCCATAGCGGTGGCCGGACTTCGAATTTCGAAGCGGCGAGATTCGCAAGTACGCGAATCGTGACGCAAAAAGCAGCGCTGTAAAGGTCCGAGGGAAAAACCGAGAAAAAGGAACGGGAGACGAAGGAATGGGAAATGGAAAAATTATGAAAAGAGCTCCGCTCAGAATATGCCTCGGCGCAACTTTGAATTCATATGTCGCGTGTGAGACCGCGCACAACCACGCCAGCAAACCGGAAGCAACGCCGGAAGTGGCGGTGTAGCAGCCGCCACCGCCGTCGCCGTGCATTTTCCATCCCCGATCGTGTCGAACAAGGGCAAATAAAATTTCAGCCGGCTCTCGAGCGAGACACAGACGTGCAGATAAGGCGGACGTTATCCATCCAGACCTGCCCCAGATTCCAGAAACCCGCCGAAGATACTGTCAAAGGGAAACACAGGATTCCGATTTCTCTCGGAAAAATGGCGGTCGAGTGCTATTCAAACGGCCCCGCTATTCTACGCTTTGTGGCTCGGAACAGACAACTACTGCCAAAAGTATTTGCACGATCGATTCACAATTTTTGAAATGTTGTCGACGTCGACAGTCATCCATCCCGTGTTCTCGCAAATTAATGTGTCCCTCCTGTGACAAATCGACGCAGTGGTAAAACCTCAAACTAAACGAACCGATAAATACTTGCATTTGCTGATCACTTTATCGTAAATAAATTAATAAATATTTACACGATATGTTGCTCGCATATTCCCATCTCTCAATGAAAGAATTAGCGAAGTTAATTGTTACGCACATATTTTTAAAAATACTTCTTGTAGATTCTACACAGCGTAGACCCATTTATATTCTCCGATGTTTAAACTTATTTAACACTAAACCTACCGACCGCTAAAATGACAAGACTCTATTAACCTCTTAACTGCGGAATTTAGTTTTAACAATCCTCCACACAGAGTGGAATTAAAATCAAGCAATGTCAAGTATACACGTCGAACGCAGGGCAAATGGTCTTATTATAAATTTCACGAGAAACGGGGAAGGATTACATTTATATTTGATAAAAAATTAAGAGTTCATTCTTGAAAAGGTTACTGTTATTGCGCCGCAACAGAGATTCGGATTGACATGTATGCACGTCGAACGCAGTTAACTGGTTAATTTTGATCGTGTGCAATTTTTATAATAATATGTGCTTGGTTAAAGAAATTTATCGAATCAATTTCGATGTAACAACTTGATAATTTCAATAATTGTAAAATGAAAAATATAAAACCGGTCATTTGACCGGCAGTTGTAGGTTTAGTGTTAACGATATTGCTACTTGGAGTCAAGATAGACCCGTGCCCCGCCGACGGAGAAGAAGCAGAGGGAAAATTCTCTTACCCGACCCGGCAATACTAACTCCAATAGATCAAACAACGGTACCTGCCGAGACAAATGGAATAAGCCCCTCGGGACCAGGGCAAGCAGACTAAAAAAAAGGGAAAACCATGAAGCTCCTCCATCGTTCCTCGTCACTGTAAAGCGAAAACTGATCTCAAGACGGCAGCAACGTCATTTCAGAGTGGCTGGAAACGTCGGTGGATTTAACGGCGTTCCACTCTTCAATCCGGATCGGATTTGTAATGACAGGGGTTCGCGACGTCGAATTGAAGAACGACGGTCGGGAAACAGGATGGAATCCAACGTTTGAGTCGCGTCGAACATGGAAAATAACCGTTCGACGGCGACGAGGACTTCACACGAATATGGATGGGACAGGCATTATTCGCGGTATCAGGAAAAGAAATCGCTGTAGGTCGCAGCCCGATCCAAGAGCCGCTATCTGTCCAGATGAAAATTCGATCACGGAGAATCCAGAAGACACTTCTGAAAAGCGTCCGTCGACCGGAGTCGTTTTAAAGTCCGGATCCAATTCCTTGCAGAGGCGGCGGTTATCCCGGGACGTGGGACAAAGCGAGACGAATGGCTGGCTAACTAAGTTTTTACTCGTAACGGTGTCACCGAACGGTCTCGCAATTCCGGGGCTCGCGTGTCGGTGAATACAGAAAATTATCCAACGACACGGACAAGTTGTATAAAGTGCGTGCAGTTTCACCGAGCGTATTCAAGTCGACGCTGAATTCGACGCACTGTAGTCCACGCGATCTTTCTGGCTGCACGGAAATTAAAATTCGAAAGTGCTCGCAACGATTCTTTCACTGCACCGAATAAATTAAGCTGGCGGCAAAAATAATTTACCTTGTATTTCCTTCAAAAACTAGACTGCAGAGCTATGTGAAATTTTCCATTTTTATAGTTAATTCTCTAAAAATTGAAATAAAAGGAACATCTTATACGTTGATTGAGGCGATGCATCGTGGAAAAGAAGAGTTTTCAATGGTCATTGTAACAATCATGTTTCAAAGTAATATCTGAAATAATTACCAAAACGTGAAAAAAACCCTATATAATCTTTGTCCACCAAGAACGCCCACTCGTCTCAGCGACCCGCGCCGTCGGAAAATAAACATTTCCCGACAAATCAAAGCAAGAAATTTTAATGAGTAAACCGACGAAATGCATTTCGCGAGGGAAAACGTTTAGCGTACGATGAAAGGCAGCGACACGCACGAGAGAGACGGGGCGCGAGTCATATAGCGAAACGGCGACGAACGTTCTCCGCGAGGCGCGTTCCTATTGACCAAACTTTTTCCCCGTCGAACGGTGTCATTCGGATTTGATCGATCGCGGTCTTCCGCGCGGGGTCTTTTTTTCTTCTCCTTCCCCCAATAGAAAATGCATTGACCTAAATCAGACCGCGGGAAGAACAAAAACTCTGCGCCGGAGACTCGGGAGACGGAAAAACCGTCGACGCTCGCGCGCCGCGTTGCAACATCAATCAACGTGAATAATTATTAGGGAGATTCGGGCTCGATGGAGAAAGCGAAAGAGGAAGAGAGAGAGAGAGAGAGAGAGAGAGAGAGAAGCCGAGACGAGAAAAGTGGTTCGCGGGTAGAACGTGAAAGACGGAAATCGATTACGAACCGACACACAGGATGAGGGAGAGGTCGGTCGGCGTGGGAGTCACACGGGAAGCTTGGTTCTTAATGAAACGCGTTTCGGGGTTTGGGTATCTCGGCCGAGGTGTCCGGAACGGTAACGTTCGCCTTTGGAAGCATAATTACCGTCGGCACCGGAGCGCAGCCGGAACGTTTCGGTGCGGGCCGTGACCGCAGCGTCGGCTTTTCCGCCGTTTCCATCGAAGGTCTTGTTTATTGTTCGATAGGAATCGATTCGGTAAGTGGGCCATCCCCGACAACGAAGGTGCGAAACCGTTGACAGGGTGTCGATAACCCTCCGGCCAGAGGAAATAGAAAGGGGGAGGGCAGCGACGGACGGGGGCGGGGAGAGGGTGGCGGCGCGGCGGCGGGCGACGGCAATCCAACTCGTAGAATACCGATAATATCTCCCTTTTGCCGGGATTGCCGAACGAGGAGAGAGGTGGCTGAAGTTCGATGCATCCCACGATCTTCCCCGTCATAACCAGTCCACGTACATCTACCCCTTCCGCCCACGACCCCTCCTTGAACCGTCCTAGCACCACGTCGCTCTACCGCTCGCTTCGATTCTCAAAACCGTCACGCGAAACTCGATATTAAAACTCCGACCGAGTCCCGGTTGCTCCTCGAATTTCGAGAAACTAGGGATTTTAATCGACGAAGCTCCCCAACCGATTCCACCGCCCCCCCACCCTCCCCCACCATAGTCATCATCCTGTATCCCTCTACCTCCCCGAACCTGGCGAAGCTTTTCGACTTTTTCGGAGGGAGAGGGCGAATTCATTAAGTCTCGCACAAGGCCGCAACCGCGATGAGCTTATATTGCTTCGTCGATATTTTGAATAACCCGGGGTTTCAGAGTTCCCGGGGGATTCGGGAGTTCTCATTAGCGTGGAAGTGGGGGAGCGGATACGAATACTACGAAGGCGTTGGATATTTGTATTTAATCGCTTGCCTTGTGAGTTATTTTGCTGGCGCAGCGATTGGAACCTCGTATTGTTCATAAAGTCTCGTAAGATAAAGAAAAGTGATGTCTATTGTGTGCCTGTATATACTATGAAGAGCAAAACTGTATTAACGCGACCATTTCTTTTAAAACGTTTGTTAACGCGTCTTTTATCAGAGTAGGTATTGTCTGTTAGTTATTCGACAAGATGCTTGGTTGCCGGAAATTTGTAATGCATCTAATGCAATTTTGAAACGAGTTTCCCATTAACTAATTGGAGTATCGATGGAACTCAATTATATTTGTACGTTGGTGATACACAGCAATAGGAGCATCTCATTACCTTGGTGAATCTGGCTCCCATAGCTACCTGTACCTGTATTAGCGGTATCGATTATGATATTTGATCGTTCAAAGGGTTCGATACGCGATTTCAGCGGAGAATATAACCTATTTGGCTCGGAAATAGAGAAGTCTTTTGTATCGGTTTGCCAGCCCGCATCGAAAGAACGATAACAGTGGCCGCCAGCCTCGTAGCAGACGAGAATCCCCATATTGTATTGTATCTAGGTGATTATCATTTTCAGGGATGATTAATTGTATACGCCTGGCAAAGGTGCGCGCAAAGCCGCAAACTGCATCAAATACGCGATCGGCCCAAATTAATTCGACATGTTACCATCTGCTGTGCTATCCAGATAGAGTTACTTGTATCAGAGGTCGAAACTTCATCGAAGTTTCACAATGCAGCCACGTACCGGAAATATTTCATGCGCATGCGAGCGACTGACATGTTAATACTGAGATATAGTCATTTCATTCTCTTTATCAGTATCTCGTCCATCCGGTCTGTACCGAGTACGCGTAGCCACTAACAAAGCCTTACGAATGGCTATGAAATTACGGATATAAACCCCTTGTACTATAACATTGATTCAGACCCGTGACGAAGATGAAATAATAGTCGGACACTCTTCGGAAGACGATCACGTTTTAATATTGGATCATACGAAGTTTTGTTTGAAATGTCAGAACAATTAGACTATTCGACGCGAGAAAAAAAATGTTGGAAAAATTGTAATTGATCGGAATTGCAGAGAAAATGCTAAAAATTGTTCTTCACAATTTTTTAATTTTATATTAATTTATTCTAAACTTCCTTTTCTCTTCGAAATTAATCCTTCTAACATTTAAATAAAAAAAAACTCAAGTTGTTATGTCCAATTTTGTTAAAAGTTATCACAGTTTTTAAGTCCACTTAATTTTTAATTTTATTCCCGACTGTATTCAACATTCCAAGAGAAATGATTTCTGATTCCTTGATTTCCTTGCAGCGATGGCCAGGTCGTTTTTTGCACGGTTTTAATCAACAATTCTTTAAAGCATCCGCGCCGGCGCGCATTATGAATGATCGAAACGTGAAGGAACGATGGAAAATCCGGCAAGTTAAGTGGCTCCCAAAGCACTTCGTGGTCTTTCTTTCAAGTATGGCTTTTGATACCCGGCTCTCGAGCCCCGCCTCTGTAGATTCAAGCGAAATTACCTCGGTGGTCGTCGTAAACAGGATACTTGAGAGGATGTCGGATTATAATCCCAAAGGGGACTCACTTTCGTGTTGCACTCGCAGACGGTCCGCCTAAGGTTAAATGTGATTTGCTCTGTCCTCGGTGGACAGATACGAATCCCATAAAAGTTGATATGTTTTTCGGTGTGTGTTTACCGGACCGTGGCGTTACAACCACGGAATCCCACGCTGGAGAAACGTCCTCCGCCGTTCAACGATGTTTGCATATTAAAATAACCACGAGTCGCTTGATTAAAAAGCAAACATTTCTGGGGAACGGAAATTTTTCTCGGAACTCGGTCTTGGAACACGGTATAATTACTACACTCGCAGCGAAAAAGAAACTGGGATGTAATAAACTTCTACTCGTCAACAAATTGGTACGATCAATTCAAATACAACTGTTATATTCTTAATTTTTTCTGAATTTTTTAAGAAAACTCGTAATGGTCTGCTGCCTAGCGATTAGGTACTTAAGGGAGTAGGAAGGAATTTGGCCTTGACGAATTGATAAGTTGTGTGATACACCATACACCGCTAGAATCATGTACGTACACGAGAATTGCAAGGGTCCAGTATTAACAAAATTGCATCTCGCTTATGCATATTGGGGACCTCTCCATAGTCGCAATCGCTAGATAAAAGATGAATCTGGCGCGTTTACTATCCCAGAAAGCCTAATTTTGCGTTTTTTAGGCG
>CM052194.1:11415647-11431014 GCA_028455805.1 Lasioglossum figueresi | reverse complement strand
TGCAAATTTTTCAGTCATCTACAACATTTGTGCCATTAAAGTTAAAATGGGTCGAGGAAAACAATTAGACAAAAGTGAAACCAACCGAATTTTGTTATTGCGGTCACAAAATCAAACTATCACGAAAATTGCCAAATTATCACGAAAATTGCCAAATTATTAAATAGAAGCCGTCACGTTGTGTATAACTTCTTAAAAATCCGAAAATTTACGGAAAAAAGAAAAGAAACATTTGCGCCATTAAAGTTAAAATGGGTCGAAGAAAACAATTAGACAAAAGTGAAACCGACCGAATTCTGTTATTGCGGTCACAAAATCAAACTATCACGAAAATTGCGAAGTTATCAAATAGAAGCCGTCACGTTGTGTATAACTTTTTAAAAAATCCGGAAATCTACGGAAGAAAGAAAAGTACTGGCAGACATCGTGCTACAACAGAACGCGACAGACGTGCCATATTACGCGTAGCTTCTAATTATAAGGGAACTGCAAGAAAAATCGTTGAAGAAGCAGGTGTTTCAGCTAACATAATAATATCTGTTCGACGTATTCTCCAAAGCAGTAAATAAATTAAACGAAAAAAACTAAAAATAAAACCTCCTCTAAGAAAGCAACATAAAGAAGCTCGTTTAAAGTTTGGTCGCGATCAAGGTTTGTGGAAAAAGAAGAGGAGAAATGTAATATTGAGTGATGAAAAGAAATTTAATTTGGACGATCCTGATGGCTGGAACTACTATTTCTACGATCTACGGAAAGAAGAACAATATTTAAGCCGTCGACAAATGAGTGGCGGAAGTGTCATGGTGTGGGCCGGTATTGGATATCGGGGAAAAACTGACATAAATTTTTTATCAGGCCCTGTAAACGGCAAAAAATATCTTGAATTAATAGACGATCGGTTAAATAAGCACGCGACTCGTATCGCAGGCGGTACGTTTATTTTTCAACAGGATAATGCTGCGATACATACCGCTAGATGTGTTAAAACTTATTTTAGTTCTAAAAATGTGACATGCCTCGAGTTCACCCGACCTTAATATTATTGAAAATATATGGGCAGAACTTTCAAGAAACGTTTACGAGAATGGAAAACAATACAAAGATGCAACGGAATTAAAACAAAGTATTGTTACAAATTGGAGTCTTTTAAGACAAAAATTTATTAAAAAATGGTTTACATCAATTCTTAATCGCTTGGTAGATATTATACAGCGAAAGGGTGGGTTTACTAAATATTAATTTGGAATTCAACAAAATATTTCTGTTCGAACAATTGTATTTTCTAACAATGTTCTATCATTTTGTCCGACTAAAATCAATACATGTCTGCATTATGTTCTCTAATTTCTTTCGTGTGCAAGATAGAAACTTGCAATTCTACATGGATACTTTGAAGGACATATCTAATATACAGGGCGTGTAATATGTACGTATATCCTATTGTGTTATATGAAATATACAAATACATCAAATGTCCTATCATTTTGTTCGGCACTGTATATTATAATAAGAGCCACGCAAAGTCTAAATAAAATCAATCCTGTCATTTTCATAGGGGAACATGTACCGGTTACTTGTAAGGCTCCGTAGGTTTAGTGTCGAACTCCATTAGGAAGAGTTTCGCACGAACTTTCGTCGGAAGTTTGACTCGGTACTCTCGAAACTGGTATCTGGGGTAAGAGTATGGCAACAGTCCATAAAATTCGCTCGCTTGTCAAGGTGAGACATCCAATTAAGCGGGAGCCCGGAGAGCAGGAGGTGTAGGAACGGGTCCGAGCATTAATCGGCGTCGTTGTACCGCGCTGTTGTTCTCGTTAACGGACAAGTGAGAATCTTCCCAGCAACTTGGACGTCCCAAAACCACGGAAATCCGTTTTCCATTCTCCGGAGAGCGAAACCACGCTATTCTCCTAAGACGGCGTGGCGCGGCTCGGTGTGGCGGCAGCTACCGGCTACTCTGGATAACGTTTTGGTCTGGTGATCGTCGGGGTAACACAACTTGCGACTGCATCTTGTAAACACCAGTCTCCTGAATGAATGCGGTGCGAGAGCTTGCACTTTCGTATAAATAGTAGTCTTTCCTCGCCGCGTATCTCTTTCCCTCGCTCTCTGCCATGCCGTAGCGCGTTTTGAAACCGCGATTATCTTTATGCAAAGTTCCCGTGTTCCGGCGTTCGCGTCCGCGAAACAGCGGATCCGCCACCAGCTATTCTCTTTTCTGCTGAATTTTGGTTTCATCCTCGAGATGTTCCAACATGGAAATTGCTGCACAGATTCCCCCCAGGTATGTCCATCCGTTATTGAAACAGTCACCTAGAAATGAGCGGTTTCTTCGCCACTTTTGTGTCGCTCGATTTTAGCTCGAATCCTTGAAAAATTTTTATGTGGAGTTGCCCGATCGGCCTTTCAGACCATTCTGATGTATTCGAAAATAGTTTTCAGGTTTTTTCAATTTTTAATAACGAATTTAAATAAGGTTTTACAAAATTGATACGGATTGATATTTCTATGAAACGTTGATTACAAATGTTCATAATATACACAAAGACTGTGGAAGTTTTATCTAAACGATTTCCTTAGAATATTGTTACGATATATGAAATACGAGTGTGAAGTCTTTCGAAGGTCATCGATGATTTCTAAATGAAACCATACATTTTTATCTTCGTAGTGGTGTGGCTGATGTCAAGACGAGTTCAACGATGTGGTTCACATGATTTTGGTAACTTGAAAATGTGCGATCATTATATTTGAATTGAATTAAATGTTCGAAATTATGACCTCGAGCAGTAATGCGAACATTTAATCGTCTTGCAGGGCAATCAATTGCACTTTCAATTATTTCTGTTGAAATTGATCCGCAAGATCTGATTATTCTTTCTTGCATGTTCTGTGACGTAGTCGGTTGATCACGATATACATCATCTTGAAGCGAATCATCATCGCGAGTGAATTCGTCTTGATCCACGCTTTCATATGATCTCCAAAAGCATGTTCATTTAAAAAATTGAAAGTCACCTTCATTTTTCGAAGAATAATTTAAATGTATGTGATATCTCTTACATTTTCTTAAATACTGTTTACGAGAAAAACGCTGGTCCAGTCTACCGCGAACACCCCTTTTCTAGAGATGACATAAGTAGAATAACACCGATGTTGTCTCGCGGGTCGATGAACGTGTATCGCGTTTGGCAAAAAGTTTCACCGCTGCAGGTTTATTCATTAATGCCAGATCCCGATACACTCTTCCTCCATCGATTGTTCAAAGCCCGGTAATTGCAAATTCTATCCTTTTACCGTACGCGAGTCGTCAGAATGGACGGCAATTGCTGGACGGCGGATTGTAAACTAACGACTTCCACTTTACGAACGATCGAAACAACGTAAACGAGTTACACCACAACCAGCTGACCGTGAGTACGTGCGTGACCGTTGTCACGCCAATCACGTATGGTTTTCCGGGGACACGATTGGAACTTTCGTTCTAATTTCTACACCCGGGTTAATTCCGCCGTTTACGTTTTCCGGGGTCCGGCCCTGATGCGATCTCATCTGAATTTTCTCCTCGCAATTAAGCCAGACAATTTTTCCGTTGCATGAAAATCTGCAGTCTAACAAATGAATAGCGTTGTTACATCCTACGGTTGGACGCTTTTAGAGATAAGATCGATCGAATGATTTAGATCGAGGATAAAACGCAGTTTCGAACCTACCTGAATTCACCGGCTTCGATTCGGGTAATCGAGGATTTTTCAAACCTAATTGGCTTCGGTTATGGATATATCTGCACCCCCGCTCAAAAATACGTGGACACTTTGTGGCAAGTATAATTTATTTTAATAGTACCAAATTGTAGAATTTAATTATTACAATCTCTTGAATAAACGAAAGTTTCTTTAGCGTGGTTTTCTTGTCGTCTCAAGACAATAATAATAATTATTGGCGAGATATCTAATGAATTTATTATTAACTGTATAAACTAGACCGCATAAAAAGTTAAACGTGTCGTCCACATAATTTTGAGCGGGAGTGTATATATCGTAGACATAAAAATAATTTTTTTATTTATCGACAAAAGCATTAGAGAAGTTTTAAAAAGATATTTAAAGTGGGTTACTCGGCTAACGACATAAGGGTTGAAAAAAGAAAATTTCGAAATACGAAACTCACATATAATTATTATTAAAATATATATTCTCTGGTACTGTGTAAACTAGACCGCATAAAAAAATTAAACGCGTCGTCCACATACTTTTGAGCGAGGGTGTATATCGTAGAAATCGAGGTCAGGTATTTAAAATGATTTGACAGTGATTTGATAATGAAGGAACAAGATTATATTTTAAACGAGAAATTCCGGATACATGGAGTTATTGGGTTCTTATTATGAATTGTTAGTATTTACCGTAAAGTTGGTTCGCTTGAGGGGAGTGGTCAAGCGGACACGGTCGCTTCGATAGCCGTGAGAATGATGTTGATGATATGATTATGCTGTTGATGATGGTTTTCCGTCGGGTTAACACGCCAAATTTAACTTTACAACCGACACTCTCCGAACCTTTACGTATAATCTGGTTGATAACCGTTGGTTAATTATTCGCTGACTGACTGCTCCCGATGAGGAGCCTTTTATAGTTTTGTCCATTCTTTGTTCTATGCTTTATCTTCGTGGGAATGGTATGTCTTCTTCTTCGTAAACGGTTTCTTATTAATTTATCGTCTGCATTTTGGTCGAATTTCATTTTGCATCATTTTCTTTTGGCTGGATTCTCCTTGTCTATCCCTTCGTCTCTTCTTTGTTCTTAGTTCTGTCGGGGTTTTGATTTTGCTGGACTATTTCTTACAATTTTGTGCTGAGTGTGGTCTACGGATACTCCGTTTCTTCAATCGCACGCTTATTATATTTCGGATTATCTCTTGCGAGTTCTCCTTGCTTCTATCGCTCGCAATATGGTATAGTATACGATAATTTATAATATTCGATACCCTATTTCCCCCCGAAACATTATTAGAGAAAGTATCAAACAAGGTTCAGAAATATTTGCATTCACGATTGATTTGCTCAATTATCGCTAATGGCCTAACTGTTGTGTCTTGTCAGTGGTCAACTACGATTAGCGAGTCGCCTAATGGATTGGTAATGAAAGAAATAAGGGAATAGTCGAACTTTTCGGGTAACAATAACTGTAACAAGAGGAGTGAACAATCCTGTATAAATTTCGTTAGAATCGGCGTGTTATACGTGGGTATTGTCCCTTGTGAGAGCGGTGAGGCCAGGGCAGGGCGACTTTCCCAAGGGTGTCAACTGTAACCTTCCAACCGTACCCGAGCCACAACCAATAAACTTATCAGAGAGGTACCGAAAGGACTCTCAATGTTAAATTTCTGTAAATGTCTAAATATCCTAGGGTAGCAATGAGAAATTATATTTCATAACTGCAACACGAATGACGTACACTCATACACGAAAGTATTCGAACGCTTACAATTCTAACATTCAACTAATGAAATATGTATGTTACATTGAAATATTTGAAGTAATTTGCCATATATAACAAGGGGTTGATCTTAACCCTGCATAAGTAACACTAGAAAATAATCCAACAATATACAGGGTGTATCCGTTAAGTTATGTCACCATTTTTTAGGCATTTCCAGTAGTGCAATTAAAAAATGTTTTAGACAAAAGTTTCTCAGGACTTGACGAGCTACATGTTCGCATATTCTTAAATCTGAAAAAATGTTTTTTACGTATAAAAGTAAAGGTCACCTTGACTTTTTTAAATGGCACTATATGTTTTGGACATCATAGGATTGTTTCTGACGTCGAGACGAATTTAACGGTGTACTATACTATGACCTTGAAATGATCTCAAACTTGAAATGTGTCGGTCAAGAGTATTAATATAATTACGAAAAGATACAAATATCATCCATTTGACAGCGGCGATTAGAATTTCTGGCGTGGCTAGCTGCTGCTAACGAAGAGGATCCTGAAATATTTACGAAAATTATGTGGACAGACGAATCTAAATTTACAAATAATGGTGTATTCGATCGACGAAATCAACGTTATTGGTCAACAGAGAATCCACACTGGACACGAGATCGCAACTTTCAAACTAAAATTAGTGTCAATGTTTGGTGTGGTGTTTTAAATGGTCACTTAATCGGACCATATTTCTTCGAAGAAAATTTGACAGATGCTCGGTATCTGAACTTTTTGGAAGAAAAACTTCCACACTTATTGCAAGACATTTCACTGAACATTAGGAACGATATGTACCTACAACAAGACGGGTGTCCTGCCCACGATGCTATTATAATTAGGGGATATCTTAATAACAAGTTTAGAAATCGTTGGATAGGAACGTATGGTCAAATTCGTTGGCCACCGCGTTCTCCAGATCTGTCTCCGTTGGATTTTTATCTTTGGGGATATCTGCAATCTGTTGTATACGATAAAGCAATCAATAATGTTCAGGAACTTCGAAATCGCATAACAACTGCGTGTAATAACATAAACCGAGACGCCCTAATTATAGCAACAACGAAAAATCTAATACAAAGAGCGGAGTTCTGTATCATAGAAGGTGGATCGCAGTTCGAACATCTAATGTAACTTGATTTATATTGTAAGAAATAATTCTTCATTAAAATTACGTTTGCACAAAATTTTCAAGTTTGAGGTCATTTCAAGGTCATAGTATAGTACACTGTTAAATTCGTCTCGACGTCAGAAACAATTCTATGATGTCCAAAACATATAGTGCCATTTAAAAAAGTCAAGGTGACCTTTACTTTTTTACGTAAAAAACATTTTTTCAGATTTAAGAATATGCGAACATGTAGCTCATCGAGTACTGAGAAACTTTTGTCTAAAACATTTTTTAATTGCACTACTGGAAATGCCTAAAAAATTGTGACATAACTTAACGGATACACCCTGTATAGCGTTTTTACAATACATTTATTATAAACACGTACCAGAAGCGACGCACGGAAGCATTCGAACGGAACATTTAATAGTTATTTAAATTTAATAATTTAAAGTTTTAATAGGAAGTTGGACCATCGTTTGCTTTTGTAACGGACCCAAGTCTGTTTTCCATTGAGTGAACTAACTTAGAAGTAACCGTTGGATCTATCGATTGCCATATTGCAATAATATTTCGATTTAACGCTTCTTTCGAAGTAATAACTGTAGTTCTCAATCTTCTTTCCACCTCATTCCATAAATGTTCAATGGGGTTTAAATCGGGACTTTGCGGTGGATGTGCCAACACGTATGGAACATTATACAATACCCATTCTTTGACTATTTCAGCGATATGTTTAGGATCATTGTCCGATCGAAACCAGTAATTACTTGGTAAATTCAATTTTGATACAGTCTTTTAGGTTTCCCTGCAAAATTTTTAAGTACACCTCGTGGTAGAATGTTTCCGATCGGAGGCATTGAAACGGATTTTAGAGAAAACATTCACAATTTAGAAGTATAAAATATTACTTTACGGAGTTAAAACTGATGGGAAATGAAAATGGGCTTATCAACGAATGAAAAACAACAAAATAACATAAGCTTACATTTATCATGGCAAAGAAACGAACAAATAAACAAATTGTTACTCGGAAAAAAGTATCCGATCGATACAACTGCTGGAAGAAAGTTTCCGATTTCGATGTATCAACATAAATTATTTTGTGTGTTAGTATTTTTTTGCATCCCCACGTTTACGTATGACTTCTTTAATACGTTGCAGCATGGATTCGATTAGATCTTTACAGTTTGTAGGTGAGATTTCTTCCCATGATTGTCGTATAGCGTGTCGAAGGTCTTCTTTGTTAGTTGACTTCTTTTCGTTGATAAATAGTTTTAATTTTGCCCATAAGTTTTCTATGGGATTGAGATCTGGACTGTTGGCTGGCCAGTGCATCGTTTTAATGCCGTTATGCCGTAAATAATCTTTTCCTGTCTTGCTACGACGACAACTGGCATTATCGTCTTGGAAAATGAAGTTTGGAGAATCTTCGAGCCATACTTCGATGCCGGGAATCAAGAAATTTTCAAGAATATGGATGTATGATTCTGAATTGACATTCTGATAAAGAATGCATAATTTTCCCACTCCTTTCTCAGTCATACAACTCCAAATCATGTATGACTCTGGATATTTCTTTTTAAAATTTAAGCAATCTTTATCGAATTTTTCATTAGGTCTTCGCCACACGAATGTTCCTGCATCGTCACCGGTTCCAACACATACACGTGATTAATCGCTGAATATTAATTTGTACCAGTCCGTCACTGTCCAATTTGCATGGTCCGTACACCACTGTAACCGTTCCCTCTTATGCCTTTTTGTTAGGAAAGGTTTTATTTTAGCTTTTCGTAATGCAAAACCCATCTCGTTTAGACGATTTCGAACGGTACGATTCGAAACATTTTGTGCCCATATTATATTTATCTGTTTCGAAGTCAATCGCCGCGTATTTTTAACAATATTACGTAACTAACTATCGTCTCGTTTACACGTCGCACGAGGACGGCCACATTTCTTCCTGTTTATTACACTTCCCGTTTCTTCATACTTCTTCTTTAAATCACTGATAGTGCTTTGGCTGCATCCTATCATATTTGCCACCGTTTTTTGAGCGTTACCCTCCTCGAGAAGCTCAATTATTCTCAACTTTATATCGTTTGAATACAACTGGCGTGATGGTATACCACGGACTTTTAATTTACGTCTGTACCGAATGGAATAGTACTACGAACAGATATTTCAGACATGATTACCGTGTACTTACGTTTCTGCGATGTCCTCTTATGTTTACATATACATTCTACGATTCTAACATTCAAGGAGTTTCCCACTTTTACTGATTCGAGTCGTGATTGGAAATTTTCTTCCAGCAGTTGTATCAATCGGAAACTTTTTTCCGAGTAACAATTTGTTTATTTGTTCGTTTCTTTGCCATAATAAATGTAAGCTTATGTTATTTTGTTGTTTTCCATTCGTTGATAAGCCCATTTTCATTTCCCATCAGTTTTAACTACGTAAAGTAATATTTTATACTTCTAAATTATGAATGTGTTCTCTGAAATCCGTTTCAATGCCTCCGATCGGAAACATTCTGCCACGGGGTGTACTCTGTTTTGTCCATTATTCCGTCAATGAACACAAGGTTTCCCACTCCACTAGATGCCATACAGCCCCAAACTAATACAGATCCGCCATTATGTTTAATAGTCGGCCGTAGATTTCGCGATTCCAATTCTGTGTTCTGTTTCCTCCAAACCTTTTTACGTCCATCGCTACCAAAAACGTTTAATTTACTCTCATCAGAGAATAATAGCGTGTCCCAGAACGAATTACATTTATAAATAAATTTTTCGGCGAATTGTAAACGCAAAATTTTATTTCTCTTGCTAATAAATGGTTTTAATTATTGATTGTTACGATCGTTCGCCGGCATACTTTATTTTTTTTGACACTGTTCCACCAAACGGACACTTCTGAGATTTTTATGAAAAATAGTTTAGCATCGTAGCAATATTTTAGAATTTTTTGGTGGGTGTCAACCCAGGGGAAGATGGTTAAAAAAATTCCCAAAAAATTAATTATTTGTTTTCAACTATAAATAATTAGCAAAAAATTCTGAAAAAAATCTGAAATATAGAGTGTATCCATATCTTTTGTTTGTCGTTCATCCTATGTCGATATCTCTTCTCGTTTTAGAGCAAATTGCATTTAAGTGCTGGGGAATTAATCCCAATATCACCCTTATCGGTGGGGGTAGACATTTGAAATTTTACACAATGTTTTTTTAGACATAAAACGATGTTTTAAAACAGGAATCAGGAAAATCGGAGTTGGGGCCGCTGGCCCATGCTTATCCGGCTAGACCCTTTGGCGCCGGGGCCGTAAAACGAGAAAAAGATTCCGAAACCCAATAAACCCATCAAAGAGGTACTGAAAGGCTTCTCAAGAATGGCATCGTTTAAAATTGAACGCAGCGTAGACCCGAAATGACGCTCGAGTCGGCGCCACACACTAAGCGCGTCTCAGCAATGAGATTTTAGGAAATCGAGCGCAATGGCTACGGAACACAGAAGTTTCTGATAGCTGGTTCGTCGTTCTGCGTTCCCACAGCGAGAAACGATCAGGAATCATTATCACTGGCTGAGACGGTCGGATGTGTCGCCTGGGACGTACGATTCATTAGCGACGGCAATTTAACCGGTGCGGTGCTTAACCGTCGGTGGCGTGAGCGAGTAGGAAATCGCAAAGCAGAGCGGGACAGAGCGGGGCAGAGCGGGGCAGAGCATCGGCGTCGTTTCGAAACGGGGAAATTTGTGGGTTCGCTTATGTGGTCTCGGGTATGTCTGAGCCCAGATAGCAGGTCCGCACGGAATGTACACAACCAGTCAGATATATCGGCGTCGCGTTTATTAGTTCGTCCGATATCGAGGACGCATCGGTCGCGTCTCGCCGCGGACGAGAGAGGCATCGACCAGTAGTCGAGATCAAATATCTGCCGAGCAAACCTTGGCCCGGAATCGTCATGAATACCAGGTCGTGGCTGATGAAGTTTGCGCGGGGTCCTCATTAATTCGGGCTGGATCGTCGTCACTAAAACCAGTTTAACAAGTACCGGTAGCGGGGCATCGATGGCGGGCGCGGGCGTCGCGACGCGTCGCCGCTTGTCACATCGGCGTAATTATGTCGCCGGTTGCGAATTAACCGGTATTAGGAGGGATGTATTAGCGTGCACATATGCTCAAAGAGATGGCATAATTAGCTGCGGTGATTGTATTTCCCTGATTACCTTACCGCGACCCTAGAATCGCGGGTTTCAATTTGATTTGTTATCGCGTATGCACGTGTGACGCCCGTCTCCCTGTGTTTGACACGTGTGCTGTCGTTGATCCGCGGTTATTGTTAATTTGACGGCCTAAGATAATTGAATTCTACGTTCTTTGGCGGTTGCTTTACTTTGATGTCCGAAATGGAATACGATTAATGAAGTAATCTGAAACGATATTCGCGAGGACATACGATACGAAATATTATGGCGTTCGAAAAGTTCGTTTCCTTTTTTGATCAATGTGAATCCGATATAGATATCGGTTCTTGAAGAGCAAAAAAAATCTGTTCTCCAATCAAATAGTTAATCCGAATCAGTGCGACACTTATCTAGAGTAGAATAAATGTAGGATGGACTATCAGGAAGAAATAAGGGAAAGACCGGAAACACGACACTTTACTGGAAAATGAAGTTTATTGGAAAAAGGATGTAATTTGGCGTAAGAAGATCACCCGACGCATCCGCCAACGACTCGTACAAGACTGCCGTTTCGGCCGCGTCTCTCGTTCGATCGGACCTTCGACGTTTTTCAATTGTTCGTGTTCGTCAATTTTTCGTGTCCGTTAACTTTTACGCTCGTCAATTCTTCGCGCTCGTCACTTTCGCGCTCGTCGCGTGCACACGCATGCATACACACACACATACATATACTGCGATCAAGCGTCGATAGGTCGCTGTGCGCTGTTTCCATTTCCACATAAATGAGAATTAATACGACAGAGTTGAAAACACGAAATTAGAATTATTGTGAAAAAATTTTCAGACTTTCAGCTGACAAATATCAAACGCTGCAGAAATGTACAATTTTTGCGAAACGATACAATGCTCACTTGCTGCTAATATTTAATTATTTTGCAACGTGTATGTGGTTCGTGGAACTTTTAATTCTGCAGTCTGCAGGAAGATCGTCATTTTCGTTGATTATTGTAAAGTCTTATCCATAATTTGAATTAAAAATACCGTTTAAAACTGTGAGGCAATTTTTTCGTAAATAATAAACGCTAGAAAGAAACCGAAGAGGAGAAAGTTGTAATATCCATTTACTAGCAATATGATAAAATATCTCAATTATTTCTATTTTTAATATTTTTCTAGAAACGAAGGTGTCCTTTATCTTATTAAATGAAATGCTACATATTTTTTACTACTATGGTCTTCAGGGTCATACACAGGTAGAAATGAAAGAAATAAAGTCATAATACTGTATTTACTGGTATGCAATTATTAGAAACAATGGCAGTGATTGCCAATAATTTTTAAATTCACAATTTAAAAGTTTAAAAATTATTGGCCATCACTGCCATTGTGTACGAGACGTGCGCTTCTAACAAGACGAGCCTTGGACGATTTGCAAACTAAGATAAAAGAAGGGTGTGCATTCATATCCGGTGCGACAATTGCCAATAATTTTGAAATTCACGATTTAGAAATTTTAAAATTATTGGCAATCGCTATTACAATTCACAATTTAGAAATTGTAAATACTTACATCCATTTAGAATTGCAGTGTAAAAATATGGATCTCGTAAAATGTTAACATTGGTAGAAACTACCAGGAGTGTATAGGTAGGATAGGTAGTCTTATCGATACAACATACTAGTAAATATTGTATACCGACTTTATTTCTTTTATTTTTGCCCTTGTATGACCCCGAAGTATACTACCTGGTTGAACTTGTCTTAATGGCAGCTTTCATTCGATTGTAAAGAAATATGTAGCATTTCATTTAAAAAAATGAAGCTCACCTTTGTCTCTAGAAAAATATTAAATATAAAAAAATTTGAGATACGCTATCATATTGCTAGTAAAATATATTACAACTTCATCCTCTTCGGTTATTTAAAAATGTTTACCGTTTACGAAAAAAAACGCTGGTAAAAGTAAAAATTAAAAAATTGAATAATTGTTATGTTGCAATAATGTTTCTTTCTGCAAGTACGGAAAAAATAATTTATGTACGGTATCCATTCGTGCGCCAATCTTTCTTAATAACGTTAACGATGTCGCCCTTTATAATTGATGCATCGATTATAGCCCAGAGAATATCGAAGTTCGATAGTCGACATATTCCCAGATGAGAGGTAATATCAGTTTTTTTTCACCGGAAACATCAGTTCTGCTTAAACACAGGAAACTTTCGTTCGCTTATTAAATTTTTATCGTCGACTCTGATTCTCCATCGAACCTTCGCCCCATCTTCTCCAGAAACCAAGCAATTAACTCTCATCGCGCCAGACAAAAAATTCTTAAATCAACGTCGACCAAATGATCAAATTTCGCGTGCAAACGGTGGAACGATCGCAGCGAGTCGACGGCGGTAATTTTTTTTCAATTCGCTTTTTCTGTTGCGTCGATTTAAAAAAAAAAGCACGCATCGGAAGATGTTAGAATCTGTGGATTTTAAGCAGAAACCGAGTCGTGGAAAACAATTTTCACCATTTTTAACCGCTTGTAGATCGTGAGGTATATTAATCGATTCTGACAATATTTGCAGCATGTGTCTAACTTACATAAATCTACAAAGTGACTTTAACATACAGAAGTTTTAAAAAGTGAGTTTTTTATTTTTTCGAGAAATACAATTTTCTATTTATGCAAAATTTTTTTGGCAAAATCATTGTCTTCAGAAAATTATCTATAACTTTTTAGCCGTTAACGCTATCATGATACCTTCTGCAGCGAAAATGTAGCTGGCAACTATACCTTCACAACGGTATACACTTTACTGCGTAATTCTCATCCCATGAAATTTTACAGCTAAAAAACAAAATGTGTCCCAATCTTTACGACAGTTCGTTACGTACAGACCATCGAACGAAAGAGAGCAAACTGAGAACTGCATGAGCATGCAGATTGATAAATCTAGCTTCCCCGATGCGTTTATTCAGAATTTCGCGTCCGCGTTGATTCTCCGTAGACTCATGATCGCGGATCTATTATTTGGCTGGGAAAGTGTTAAAAACAGATCATCCCCTATCTATCAGGCGGAATCGGGGCGATCTTCTTGATTTTTCAAGAGTTATTCCTCGGCGTTTCCGTCGAGAGGATTTGTCACGGACGGTAATCCAGTCCGCGTAATCGAAGATGAATCAACCGGATCGTTTCCCCGTAGCAGAATGCAAATCGGTTCGAAATTCCGGCTCGGAGATAAGGGATGAAGTGGGCGCGTGGCTAACGATCGTGACTGGCGGTCGTCGTGCCGCTCGGTGGAAGTGTTAAAACGTTCGATCGTAAGGTTCCTGTTCCCAGACACTGGGAGAAATTTCAAGGATCGTAACTGACGAGCCGTGAACGTTGGCAGGGACGAGGTAAATTGCACGGAGGGATAGTCCGTGGGAGTTGCTCGGGAACGGTTGGCCGAAACTGCGACGACAAAGTTGGAATTTCCGGGGTAAAAGCGTCAACGAAGTCAACGGGCAGGAATTGAAACGACGCGACGACCGTGGGACGAAAGAAGCGCCGAGGAAAAACGTTCGAAATTCGACTGGGGTCCGGTCGAAATTCCGGCGGTACGCGACCGATATTAACTTCTCGTCGCCATGCTGGCCCTTTTGATCCTCTTATCCAAAACTAATTTTCCTTTGACAAGTCCGCCGCGTCTCGCCGCGCAGTTCTAAATACGCTCGTTGTCTGACCTCACGTACGCCTCGGTTCGCGCGAATCGGCACACTAACAATTTTTCGGAAACCACAATCACCGCCCCTCCCTGGTCGCGCAGATCTAGTTGTACGGTTATTATTCCAGTCAGCCGTTTAACCTGTTAACTGTTTTGCATGTAAGAAAATGCATTGGTCTGCTAACCGCTTCGCTGTCACGGAACGTATCTCGCAACGTAACTTGTAATCGGTTAAACTGTTTAAATAAAGCACTCATTTTTCTGGATACTGCAACATGTTTCCGCTTTCTTTGTACAGTGCATTGCGCACTGTCTTCAATATTATTTAGTAGAAAATGCAAATTTTTTCCTACGTGACGATTATACTCGTCATTAGACGCAAATCTGTTTTTTTTCACGACCAGCGTACTCGACGTAAACACTCAAAGAGTTAAGACCAGTAGTCCGCCAATTTAAGGGTTATTCGTATTTACACCATTTTCCAAATTCTTCGTGCGCGGACACAAGGCCTCTTTCTCTACAGTTTTTAACGATAGAGCCCAATTTCAAACTCATTGTATCAAACAGGGGTTCCAATATTCGGTACATGTGTCACGCGGCACAATGGAGGAAACGATAGCTCGCGAACTATGACTATGTTACCGATGAGGCGAGGTGAAACGAAGTGAGATGTACTCGTGGCTTAAAGACAATTCTTTTATTGGCGATGTTACAGTGGCTCATCGGGCATATACAGGGTGGGGCAGTAACTATTAGCACCTCAGATATCTTTGAAACTATAAGTTTCACAGAAATATTTGCTGAAACAAAATTGCACAGTAAGAAGGTGGCCACCCGGTGGCGATAGTAGTTTTTTTGCAGGTGGACGTACTTCGGACATT
>CM052194.1:11390884-11415547 GCA_028455805.1 Lasioglossum figueresi | reverse complement strand
AGTTTCAAAGATATCTGAGGTGCTAATAGTTACTGCCCCACCCTGTATACTGGGTGTTATCGGCGCATCGTGGGAGGTATGGATTGGGTCTCAGATGAATTGAATGGTTTTATTATCGGCGTGTCGTGGAGGTATCGGTTCAGGTATCGGTTGAGAATATCGATTATGTTTCGGATGTTTTTAACTATCGCATGGTTACACATGCTACACGGCCGATTGGTTCTCGTCCGAAAAGCGATTCCCGGTACCGTGAGATCTCCTTGTTATTCAGACGGAAGCACGTTCACCTAGAGAAGATTTGTGACCGCCATAAGATGTCACCCCCGTAACATAGTTTTGGAAATAATTGCGTGCGAAACTTCAAATGGGACACCCTGTACAGCACCCTGTGAAATAACGTACTATATGTATAATGTACATGTATACGTAGTGTATCGGTGCTATATTCGCACCTTTCAGGGGTTTCGTTTCGCGGAGCTTGGACGGGGTTTCCTCGCAGTTAAGGAATTCGCGGCGGGTTCAAAGTCGCTGTTCAGTCTTGACGGTTCTTCTGAAACGGTGAGCACGCGAGTGAGGCCGGCGCGACGCGGCGTTTATTCCGACGCCAAAGATACAGGCGAAATATTTTTAATTACAAAAATAACTGGAACGTGAAATATCATGCGGCACGGGAGCCCGCGATACTTAAAGACCCGTGTGATGGCGCTAAGAGGGAGCTATTTTCGAGAGTCTGCCGGTGGATTTCAAGCGACGCGACGGGGGTAAAAAGAGACGTGGCAAAGGGGGAAATAAAGCTGCTGGAACGAGGTAGAACAGAGGAGGACAGATCCCGGGGACAGAGTGGGACTGAGTGAAACCGAGTGGGACAGAGTGGAACAGAGTGCAACACAGCCGCGCCCGGAGAAAGGAGCACGGAGCAATTAACGATACCCGGGCTCTCGTTCATCCCGGCAACGAAAGACGACGTTGCATCGAAGTGACCGTGTAATGACGCCGCTAACGTCTGTCGTTAGCATTGGTGACAGAGTCGCGTAATTTGCGGTTCTCGCATTAATCCCGGATCTACTTCCAACCGGTTGTCCCGTCGCGTCGCGTCGTATCGCGTCGCACCGGGTCGGTGAGACGGTCGATTCAATTTAGCTGTGAAATATCGCGCGTCGTCGTCGTAGTCGACCGAACAGAATAATACTGGAATAAGCGAAATAACTGTTAAATAAATTAAAGTGAACGGAATCATCAACGCAATCAGCGTCGCTCCCTCGAGACTGCTACTCGCGCGCGCGCAGTGTGTAAAGAAATTCCGATGGAATTAATTCCTCTACTTCCGGGGTACCATACGCGATAGCGTGCCAGATGTACACGTTTGCTATTCCGCCAGTGTAACTCTCTGCGGACGTGTTTTTTTCCTGAATCCGCTGGCATAAGAACGGTAACGTTGTTCAAAGGCAATGCGCGCGCGCAATGCTCCCTAAAAGTAGCACGATTAACGACTTCCTGTTCTCCCGACGAAAGCGACTGCATCGGGATGGTCTCGTAACGAGGCTACTAAAGCGTGTAGTTAACATTAGCACCATAGTCCCGTAATTTGCACACTCTGGATCCACTTCTGCCCTCTCTTTCGCTCATCGCCCATCTACGCGACCACCCACGCCGCCCTCTTACTCATTCCACTGTCCTTCTTCTGTCGCGCAAAAGCGCTACACATTCACATGGAAAACGATGTGTGTAAGTGTGTGTGTGTGTGTATGTGTGTGTGTCCGTGTCCTGCTAGAGGGACCGTCGACGCCGTTACGGGATAGCGTTGCGTAATTTTCGCAATGAAGTGTTATACTACATCGTTTCTCGCTTTCCTAATGCAACCACTTCCTGCCGCGGCGAAACCGAGCGCTGCAAAAGGATTGTGCCCTGAGAAATTGGCTGCCACCGTTATTTATACACCGACCCAACAGTCGTTTAAGGCAAACCCCCCGGATTATGGAAGCCTCGCTGCCCCCGAGATTCCGGCAGCTGAATTAATTTCTACCGTCGAGCCGTATGGCTCTTCCCCTCCGCTTTCGGAAATAATAGGTCGTCCCATAAATACGACGTTTTTGAAAAGTGGATTACAAGGGTATGGTTGCAAACATCAATTCTATGAAGAATTGGTGCGGGGTGTAGAGAAATTCTATGTCACAACTACCACAGAGCAATACCACTGGATCGATGCAAATGTGTTTAAACGTTAGAGAGAGAGAGAGAGAGAGAGAGAGAGAGAACGCAAAATTGATCTTGAGCTAGTTGGTAGATAGTGGTTTTAAACGTGCATTAATATGCATTCCCATTTATATACTAAATTTCACGGTTGTTGGTGCAACAATAAATTTAAACATCATTTTTTAAAATGCGGATATGTGAAATAGTACACGTGTACATATTTAAATTTAAATTTAAATCTCTACCTTCCGCCTTTCTTTCAAGATCAAATTTTTCTATCGGAAGCCATGGGTCTCAAGGCAAAATATAAACTAACGAATAAAAATACTGACAAATAGTAAAAAGAAAATAGTGAAACTTACCAGTTTAATATGATTTTTGGCATACTTAACACTAGAACTATCGGATAAGTCAAAATGACTTGCTCCTGATTTGTTCTTTTCGAAATATTAAAATTATAAATTTTTTTCTGAGGTATTTTTCTAACGAACTTCTCTATTGAAGTACATATTTGAACAAGACTAGTATGAAATCTAAATAAATGCAATTTTGTCCTTATTACAAGGCAATGAATGCCAATTGCGTTTAGTGCTCGGTAGTTCTCGTGTTAAAAACATTTACAAGTAACACTAGTTATTTAGATGAAACATAAAATAACGAATATATTGATAGAATTGAATAGTATATTGAATTTTATTTGCAGCACGAAGAAGCGTTTGTTTAGCGAAACAAACCGTTTCCTCGCATTCCTATTTTGATAGGATAATCTACAGAAAAAGGAATTTGCATACAGAACGACAGTCTACACAGCGTTGTTTATTCGCTCTAAAATGCAGACACACACGACGCGATATCAGTCCTATCCATACAAACTGAAAGCAGTATATGCGAAGTGTTTCACGTCGTCCATTATTACTCACTGGACAGAGTGTATACAGCATGCACACATTCGCTTTTATAGATCGAGGCAACGCAACGGTGTTGATGGACACCTTAATCCTTGTCGAAATCTGCGAAAACCATATTCACAGTAATTCCGATAAACGGATGCATGACAGAAATAAAAGAGAGGAGGCGTTATCGCGAATGAATCGTGTTCGTTTTTGCGCCGTTCGTTTGAGAATTCCCACTTCGCGGCTCTTGAATCTCGTATAGCTTATTTTTATTATGGACAGCGTAATCGCCGTGATAATTCGCGAAAATCCACAAAAATCGTTAGACGAACGTGTAGTGGAAAGATACTACCGAGAGTGAAACCTGTTCGTTTTTTTGTTACGTTTTCGTGAAAACATCGTGTTGGATTTTATTATAATCCAGTGAACATTTATCTGATTACTAGACAATTGATCTTTGCAAAATAGAAATTTTCTACCAGAATTGCAACAAACTGGAATGGGATAGCAATTTATTTTCTTTCTTAATATGTTTAATAGGCCAAAAATAATATAACAGTATTTTTAAAGTCTTCCAATGTTTTCAGCATTTTAAATTACACGTATTCATTTCTGCCACAAATGCATAAGATCCGATGTCTAATTATTATAAAGTGACTCGTCAAGAATATTATTGCGTTAATTTACAAGTACCTTTTGTACTAAAAAACAAATACTCAAAAAAATTTGAATCAACATCAGAAGCAATTAAATAAAAAAAAACATCAGAAGCTTGCTATGAAACGTAGTAGAAAATGATTAACAGACTGCAGATCTTTATAAATTTTTGGCATCTGAAAATTTAAAAAAAATGCTAGAATATACGATTTCACCGAATTTAATACTATTTTTATTTATTTCAGATCTATAAAGGTTACTACCACTGAAAATAAGATTATATTTGTTTCCGATTTCTTAAAATTTGCTTAGAAAAATTAAAAATTGCATACACATCCGCAGTTTACTGATTAACCGGTTACATATTTTTCATTTTACAATTGTTGAAATTATGAAGTTGCTTACATGGAAATTGATTCGATAAATTTCTTTATCCGAGCACATTTTGTGTTAAAAATTGCATTAAATGTAAATAAATTGAGCCTTGCAGTTTTTGTAAACCGAAACATTTTAATCGCTTTTAGTGCACGGTAGGTTTAGTGTTAATCATAATGGGTCCTTAATAATTGTTCATTCATCTAGGTTAAAGATTTCAATAACGTGCCATGAAATGAATTCACAATTCCTACGGAAGATAATAAACTGCCGTTTCCAATTCGATCATGAGCAGCCGGTGATACCCGTGCCGGAAGAAATAAAAGTTCAGTCAAACAGAGCGATGTCTTAATCGCGAACTTTACACAGTTTTCCATTCTCTCTTTATTCCTTTTATGTAACTTTGTTACGTACTCATTAAAAGTTTCTTCGGCAGCGTTTATCTTAGAGTTTCAACTGGCCCGGGATAGCGTTGATCTACAGCCAGTTTGGCTTCTTGAATGTTTAGGAAAGCGATACACCGGAAATCCGGTATTCTCTAGCTATCTGCAATGTCGTCGAAACGTTCAAATCAGTTTTCCAAAAGTCGTTCGTGTATGTACATGTTAACAGGCGTTCTAATAGTATATCAGCAACTCAACAGTGCAGTTCTGCAGTTAAGTGAACGAACCTTAAAACACATCCAAATAGTTCACAAGAAATTCCGTTGTTCTAAAACGTTTGTTCACGGCGCGATTAAAGATCTCTGTGTATTTAACGGAGTCCGAAACTCGGTTGCGAAAATTCAAGCCAGCGTGTACATGTAACGTTAAATAGTTTAAACTCAGAGGAAGTTCGGTAGAATTTCGCGAACCTTGTAGCTGAAGTAGCAACGATTGGCTGGTTCAGTGCAGCACTGTGTTCCGGGTGCTAATAATTAATAGTAAAACGGCATTCTCCTTCTCCTCCTTCTCCTCCTCTCTCTCTTTCTCTCGCTCTCTCTGTCTCTATGCAGAAGTAACAAAATGAATCTTTGTATTGCACATTTGACTTCATACAACTTCATTATTACGACTACATTTGGAATTATTTGTGATTCCTAAATATGTAGTAATGATTCACTCGACCATTATTTCATAAAACAATAAACTGACGAGTCAATCTTTTTTGTTGTGAAGTTCACGGAGCTCGTTTATCAATGTGAACAAATATTAGAAATTAAATTTACCTTTATAAAAAAAACGTTGAAGTATATCAATGAATTTTCTGGATATCATAAAATTAAATTTTAATTGTTTCTATAAAAATAATGAGTATTGCCAGAAACGCTCGGACATGGGTCTGCTTATTTTTGTTCCAGATTCACCAGAAAAAGTATAATTAAAATCGACGAACCCGCCAGTGCGACCTCTCCTTGTTAGATGTACGCAAGAATGCTCTTTTCTAGAAAAGCTCGTAAGGAGCTGTATATGCGAGGGCGACTAGTTATGTCTCGGATCCTGTCAACGTAACGAATGGCACGGCATTAGACTGCGGGGGAAAAGAATATTTCACGATTATTATGAAATTATGAAATTCTATGCGAATCGGCTGGCAAAGGGCGCGCGGGTGCTCGTTTCTCAGCTCACCGGTAAATCCTCCCACTGGAATTCGGCAGACTCTTATCGCCGTGGAATCCGTCGCCCATAAATTCCTCTAATTGGTTAATAAAATATTCGTCAGCTAGCGTCGAATAAATCGGGGAGAGCGCACGGTGCGCGATGGCGGAGCCTCGCGGGACCTAGTATAGGATTTGAACTCGATATTGCTCGGCTTATCTCGACTCCATCTTCAACCGTCCGATGAGCACGGCTGTCCCCGGAGAATTCTGACGGGAAATTATCTCGAAAAATGTATCTCCGAGCCATGAATGTAGGGCCAGGTCGCGAGACGGATTGCTCGGATCGGGTTCCTCATCGATTCCGTACAAGTTCGTTCATCCTATTAAGTCCGAATCTTTGATATCGATAAGTCTGACCCTGCCCGGTCATCAAAGAACGGCGAATCTAATTTCGCCGGACGATTAAAATGGATCGAGAGAAAGCCGGTCGATTGTCCACCACCTGGAAGCACGGGGATCGGTATGTCCAAAAACGTGGACGAAATTCAGATCTTTGTCAGTTACTAGACTATGTGTTTGAGCAGAATTCAAAAATTTTTTTACATTATTTTCGACTTATTGACATTATAAAGAGAAGAAATGTATTTTTGCAGAAATAATCGCACAAGGGAAACTAGGATAATCAATTCGTCCACTATGTTCTATATTTGAAATCATAAAATTCTGTTTCATTTATTACGTGACATTTAAATCGGTTCACAGTGCCAAAGACAAAGTAAATGGGTGAATTTTCAGCCTGAGGGCCGCATGAGATTCTAGAAATAGGGTACTTAATACTAACAGATATTAATAGCACACCGGTGTGTTTTCAATAAAATCATCTTTATTTATTTTACATACAGTTCATTTTGCAATTTAATGCAGGAGGAAAATTAAAATGGTTGAAGAATAATGTATTAATGTTTCCAACGCGTTAAATTATTAAAGGAAGAATTAAATGTATATGTGGCTCTTATTTCTTGCAATTAATGCAGAGCATGTTTATATTGCATAAAGATCCGCAATCTAATCACACTGTCCAACAAATTTCAACTTTTTTTATGTTTCGCTATAACTGTTGGGTGTACCTCATAGAGTTTTTTGCGCTGATTCCGAATCTGGCCTCAATTTTTCTCCTACGCGTACAGTTTTTGAGAAACATGGCCTTGAAAAAAAAAACACATTTTTAAACTTTAAACAAATATTGTGATGTTATTATAAAAGATATTAAATTCTTCTTTACGGCAAAAGATTCTGTAGACTTTCCCAGTAGAATGATATGCAATATTAATACGTTATGAATGTTTAAACGTGTTTAAACAATCGTTAAAGACGGAAAGACACCATTCTTGCACAAATTTTTGAGGATATTATTTAATTTATCGGAAAAAATAAGGGTCCAGAGTAAAATTGAATTATATCACGCGATAGAGCAGACTTTTATCTTGAGAAACCCCCCTTTGAAGTTTCCGTCATCGATGTTTTTACCGAACCAGAGTGCAAAATATCTTCGCTCGACATGAGTTGCCGCCAGTGTTGCTCTTCCACGACCGCGATCGTTCGACGGGATACTCATGTCGGACGACATTTTTCTTTCTGGTTCGAAAAAAACATCGACGTTGAAAATTTGAAAGGGTGGTTTTTCAAGCTGAAAGTCTGCTCTATCGCGTGATATAGTTCGATTTTCCGCTGGACCCTTATTTTTTGGGATAAACTGAAAAGTATCCTCAAGAAATGGTGCAAAAGTGGCGTCTCTCCATTTTTAATCATTGTTTATACATGTTTAAACAATCATAATGTATTAATATTGGATATCACTGTATTCGGAAAAGTCTACAGAATCTTTTGCCGTAAAGAACAATTCAATATCTTTTATAGTAACATCACAATATTTGTTTAAAGTTGAAAAATTTGGTTTTTTTTCAAGGCCATGTTTCTCAAAAACTGTACGTGTAGGAGTAAGTCCCGTTATTTGCCAAAAATCCAAACTCTGTCACCCCCATCAAGTTTTCCCTGAAGAGAGGGGGTGAACCGAGGGGACTTCGAGGCAGCGGTCGAGAGGAACCAGTAGAATCTTCGGAGCATCGACGACAACCGTTGGAACACGATATCCTCATATAGAATCATCGGAGCATCGACGACAACCGTACGAACACGATATCCTCATATAGTATTCAAAGTCCACTGTAAAGTAGTTGATAAAATCGTTGCCTCATTAAACTATTCTTTTTGTTTGTTACCGAACATCGGTGTGTTGTTCATTTCGACTAGGTCAACATTTCGTTAAATCGAAATTGACCACCCCCACAGTTGAGCATCGACAAGAACCCTTGGCGATCTCAACAACAACCAACAGTTATTGAGAAACAAATTTGGTGTTGGACAGTGTCATTAGCGACCACATGCCCTAGAAATTGCGTTTAGAACTTGTGCGAGGATGGAACAGAAATACCGTAACAGATAGTGACGCTTTTAGATTCGTTTTCCGCCTTGAATGGCTTGCCTCGCACGGTTCCTCGCGGACAAATTCGCCAATCGAAAGATGCAGACGTTGCGCGGCCCGCATCCATCCAATCAACGCTTGTTGCCAAAAGGGAGGGTGGTCCAAGGGTGACGGAAAGTGAGCAAAACCAAGATCACAATTCGACGGATTCGGTGGATGTGTGCTTCGAGAGTCTTTCTCGTTTCGCCCGCACAACGTCGTCGTCGAGGATGACGCTTGCCGCGGGCTTCATTTCGTGGGATGCGCGTTACGCTTCCGTTGCTTCGAGCGTTTCACATTTCCTCCCCGGAAACGTGGCTCTCCTTCTTTTGTATTTTCAATAACGCCTTTCCTCCTCTCATCTGTCTCCTTCCATTTCACGTTTTTCATCTCACTCGGGCCGGTCGAATTTTTTCAACTTCATCGCGGAATCTTGCCCGGCCTCAACAAAGGAACGACCTTTTGACTCGCCAGGACCCTTTAACCCTTTGCAGTCGGTGCTAATTTAACTTGAGCTAATTTAACATTTCTTTCGACCTAGAATAATTCCATTGTATATGATTTTGTTCATTTTATGGGTATGAAAAATGGACATAATACCTCATACAATACTTAAATGTGTAGCAATTGACTAAGTACCAACATATTTAATAATGTAATCAATATTGTGAATAATGGTACAGCAATATTTTGTGGTGACTCTGGGTCACCCCTCGACCGTTAAGGGTTAATCCTACCGCAATCGAATATTTCATGTATTTTTTATTTTATTGCACGGGTCCAGGATGTGCGCTCTCATTTCTCAATAATGCAAAGATAAGGTTATTTAGTAGTCAAAAGTGCTAGATAAAAGATCAATCTATCGCTATCGCCCTCAAAAGTCCTGTTTTTACGTTTACGAGGCGTAATTTGCATTATTCGGAAGCATACAGCTGCGCATGTGCGCAGCTACATTCTGCCGAATAAAAGAAATTACGTCTCGTAAACGTAAAAATAGGTCTTTTGAGGGTGATCGAGGCCTCGATCGATCGTTTATCTAGCACTTTTGACTATTGAAAAAATCTTTGTATTATCGAGAAATGAGAACGCGCATTCCGCACCCTTTGCAATCCTGGAAAAATTGATGTAACGGAATTACAACAAAGTATTGTTACAAATTGGAGTCTTTTAAGAGAAAAAATGTATTAAAAAATTGTTTAAATCAATTCCTAATCGCTTAGTAGATGTTATACGTCGAAAAGGTGGTTTTACTAAATATTAATTTGGAATTCAACAAAATATTTCTGTTCGAACAATTGTATTTTTTAATAATGTTCTATCATTTTGTCCGACTAAAATCAATACATGTCTACATTATTTTCTCTAATTTCTTTCGTGTACAAGATACAAACTTGCAATTCTATATGGATACTTTGAAGGACATATCTAATATACAGGGAGTGTAATATGTACATATATCCTATTGTGTTATATGAAATATATACAAATACATCAAATGTCCTATCATTTTGTTCGGCACTGTAAGTGGACTGTAATAATTGATTCGAGACGTGTCGCTGGAGGTTGAACAGTGTATTTTTAATAGTGGCAGAGATACAGTTGAGGATGGTATTTGCGCGACAGTTACTGTGCTTTTGTGTAAAAAAAAAGGGAGGGGGCGTATAGGGAAAGTCAACAGGTAAAGGAAAAACGGTTGTACACGTTGACCTGAGTTTTGGATGGGTCCGAAACATCATTTTTACAGTTTTAACAGAAATTCTGGATGTCCCCAATTCGGCACGTAGCGGCATTTTTATTATGGTACCTCTCGGATATGCGGAAACAGTAAAACCTCTGTAACGGTGCCCCATGCGCCCTCACAGAGGAACCCCCAATTAAGATGTTTCGTGTCGGACAGAACAACCGGTGAAAGGGGTGTCGCATAATTTGCCAGTCTATTGAGATAGCTGGCTTTTGTGCGAGGAACGGTAAAGGCGCTCTTATTTGTCGAATTAATTTGAAACTTTCGAGGGAATTTCGCTACAACGTCCCGGAGAAACTCTTCACAAAAATAATCGCTTTAATCGTTCCAATGATTTCTCTCCAATTATAGGTAAGAGAATAGAAAGAAAAGTTTGACGATTTAAAGTCAATAATTGGGAGAAAGATTGTAAGACTCTTTGATAATCAAATGGTAAGAGATCGGTATCGTATAGTACAGATTGATTACATTGTTGACGCGAGAAGAGCAATTTTCGGAAAGCTGTGCGGAATATTTCATTTGCCAAGTGAAACACAAGACGATTGCACGAGATTATGAAACAGGCTAGAGATATTCGACAATTCGCGAGGAAACTTGTGTCGGACGTTCTTAATTTATTTCCCGTTTGCCCCTTAGTTGAGCGGTATATAAGCTTTCCTGTAGCGAATTCGTTTCGCGGCTATGGAATCTTGCTTTTGTGCCAACACTGCCATCCTCCTTCGAAATCCACTTAACTTTTTTCTTATAAAGCGTAAAGCGTTCTCGAAGAATAAGGCCGGAGTTCGTTTCTCATTCGCTTGTGTTTCATAGTTTTTGGTTAAGGCTTTCTGAATTCTATTTTCGTTCGGTAACGTGCTAAAAACTTCCATCTCGGGCCGTTTACACGATTCCTTCATAAAAGTAGACGTAATAGAAATAATAATACGATTTTTCTGAATGAATACGATTCCTTCATAAAAGTAGACGTAATAGAAATAATAATACAATTTTTCTGAATGAATACGATTCCTTCATAAAAGTAGACGTAATAGAAATAATAATACAATTTTTCTGAATGAATACGATTCCTTCATAAAAGTAGACATAATAGAAATAATAATACAATTTTTCTGAATGAATACGATTCCTTCATAAAAGTAGACGTAATAGAAATAATAATACAATTTTTCTGAATGAATACGATTACTTCATAAAAGTAGACGTAATAGAAATAATAATGCAATTTTTCTGAATGAATACGATTCCTTCATAAAAGTAGACGTAATAGAAATAATAATACAATTTTTCTGAATGAATACGATTCCTTCATAAAAGTAGACGTAATAGAAATAATAATACAATTTTTCTGAATGAATACGATTCCTTCATAAAAGTAGACATAATAGAAATAATAATACAATTTTTCTGAATGAATACGATTCCTTCATAAAAGTAGACGTAATAGAAATAATAATACAATTTTTTAATAAATGATATTACAATGCTCTTACAGAAGACAGGACAGCGTTCTTGTTCCGTCTCAATCAAACCTTAAATCATTTCTCGCTGTCGGATTTAATAAATCAAGAACAATGAGAGCTCGTATAAAAACAAATACAGGACTGTTTCATTAAATTTCCAAGCTGCTAGACATTCCTTCACCTTTTACTTCCATTATTCCCGAATAAACAATACGCGGTGTGATCAAAAAGTAAAGTGATTTTTCATTTTTATCAAAAAATATTTATTTATTCGTCAATATTTATGTTGTCCCCTTCAAAGTAATCCCCCTCAGATATAATACACTTGTGCCAGCGCTTTTTCCAATCCTCGAAGCACTTCTGATAAGCACTTTTTGGGATAGCTTTGAGCTCTTCCAGCGATGCGGTCTTTATCTCCTCGATCGTTGCAAATCTCCGTCCTTTCATGGGTCTCTTCAGTTTTGGGAACAGGAAAAAGTCGCAGGGGGCCAAATCCGACGAATATGGTGGCTGAGGCATGATCGTGGTGCTATTTCTGGCCAAAAAATTACTTACAAGCAACGATGCGTGAGCAGGTACATTATCGTGCTGCAAAATCCATGAATTGTGTTTCCAAAATTCCGGGCGTTTTTTTCGAACTTGGGAACAGGAAAAAGTCGCAGGGGGCCAAATCCGGCGAAAATGGTGGCTGAAGCATGATTGTGGTGCTATTTCTGGCCAAAAAATTACTTACGAGCAACGATGCGTGAGCAGGTGCATTATTGTGCTGAATAATCCATGAATTGTGTTTCCAAAATTTCGGGCGTTTTTTTCGTATTTGGGAACAGGAAAAAGTCGCAGGGGGCCGAATCCAGTGAATATGGTGGCTGAGGCATGATTGTGCTGTTGTTTCTGGCCAACAAATTATTCGCAAGCAACGATGCGCGAGCAGGTGCATTATGTTGATGCGAAATCCATGAATTGTGTTTCCAAAATTCCGGGTTTTTTTTTCGTATTGCTTCACGCAAACGGCGCATAACTTCAAGGTAATACTCCTTATTAACCGTAGGACATTGTGGTAAGAACTCCCGATGCGCTTCGCCATGATAATCGAAGAAAACAGTGAGCAAAACCTTGACATTTGATCGAACCTGGCGTGCTTTTTTCGGTCTTGGCTCTTTTGGGGACTTCCATTGGGACGATTGGACTTTGGTTTCGACGTCATAACAATATACTCATGATTCGTCACCAGCTATGACCCTTTTCAGCAAATCAGGATCATCATTGACGTCGTTCAACAGCTCCTGAGCGATGCTCGTGCGACGTTTCTTCTGGTCAAAATTAACCAGTTTCGGAACAAACTTCGTAAAACACTTTTAACCTTTATGCTTCTCGCAAACAAACAAAAAATGCTATATAGCTGAAACTGTGAACATATGTTCGGGACGAGTGTACCAGCATAAGAAAAGAAAGAAAACGAAAATCGACTGTAGGTATCCCGCGAAATTGAAAAAGTCACCTTACTTTTTGATCACACCTCGTACATACCCAATGAATTGGATATAAGCAAGTAGTCATTATTTCTGTACGTTATTGTGGCGTGCGTTGGGTCTTCGCTGGAATCGCGCTACTTCAGCTAGCCAGTGAAAAATAATAATAATAATTCCTATGAAGATAAAAAGAAGACGGTTTCTTTTAACAGGGTGGTGAAAATTTTCCCTTTCACCGTCATTGTCTGTAAATAAATAACAAATTCACGGAGAAAGTTCACCCAATAGTTTGGTCGGATATTAGGGAATTCTTGGAGGCAATTGCACCGTTAGTTTTGGTCGGCAAGTTTAGGAGTCTCAAGACTAGGTCTTGTGGTTTCAAGTTTGTGTCCTTGCCTCTGAAGATGCTTGAATAGAAACTCTTGGGTTCCAGATGTATTGGATCCTTGGTTTCAGTGAATTTTGTAGCTGAGCTCTAGATCCTGAGCCCTTTGAAGTGTCTGAACTCTCTAGCTTTTAATCAGTGACTTTTTAGGCGTGAGTTATTGAGTTCTAGGCTCCACTTGCTTCGCTTCATGAAACGTGCGAGATGTAGGAATGAGCTTTCTGGCCTGAACTAAATTAGCACCGGTGTTTGGGTCCCAAGAGACCCCTCTGTTCTACACTCGTCTGATTTTAACCTCCATTCTAGTTCATCCTAGTTCATCCATTTAATCTATCTGTCGATCGGTGAGTTTTACAATGAAGCGTTATTATGGTATTTGCTAAAGTATATGAATAACGTTTCTTTATAGGACAAGTTTCTACGTTACGGGCGTTATTAGGCGAAGACAAGAATCGGCGATGACAATTCGAATACCGAGGGAGACCTCCTTCGCATAAAATACGTATACTGGCCTGGAAACAAACTTTAAATGTAAGACACATAGTAGTGTTCCATTGGCAGAGACGCAAAACGATATTGTTTTTGGCGTCTTCAAAGTTTCTCCATTTCAGGAAGTCCGATGGCACGACGGTCTTGTTATAGTTCATATCCGGTGTCGACTATCGCCACAGCGGCATCTGAATTATGCAATGCGTTAAAACTTAACTGCGTAAGTCCACGATGCCGAATTCTCTTCGATCGTTAACGACTGAACGATTCGTTCCAATGTATTACAACTAAACTTCGGAACTGATGCATTCGGAACTGATCCTTAAAGATCAGTAGACGAAACACAAAACAATGAAATCATTGACAGACGTCGAGAGAGAACAGTATTGCATTATTTCTCACTAAATCACTGTGGGCTTGTTGCGCCTTCTCTCAGTGTTCTCGAAGAAGCTGATCTATATTGCGGCACAAGCTATGATAAATTAAATGAAAATTAGATGAATTTGTACACCTGCGTAAAATACGTGTGTAATACAAGAAAGCATTGGTCTAAGAAAAATCGTCGGGTCAGTGATGTTTCTTAGATTCTGTGGTTCTACTATTTTTTTGTGCACTCGCCGACCGCACCGAACGCAGAAAAGGAGAGCGCGTGCAAACACGCGCGTGGGGTAGCCGATCTACAGTACCGAACAAAATGATAGGACATTTGATGCATTTGTATATTTCATATAACACAATGGGATATATGTACATATTACACGCCCTGTTTATTAGATATGTCCTTCAAAGTATCCATATAGAATTGCAAGTTTGTGTCTTGTACACGAAAGAAATTAGAGAAAATAATGTAGACATGTATTAATTTTAGTCGGACAAAATGATAGAACATTATTAAAAAATACAATTGTTCGAACAGAAATATTTTGTTGAATTCCAAATTAATATTTAGTAAAACCACCCATTCGCTGTATAACATCTACCAAGCGATCAGGAATTGATTTAAACAATTTTTTAATACGTTTTTGTCTTAAAAGACAACAATTTGTAACAATACTTTGTTTTAATGCCGTTACATCTTTGTATTGTTTTCCATTCTCATAAACGTTTCTTGGAAGTTCTGCCCATATATTTTCAATAATATTACGGTCGGGTGAACTCGAGGCATGTCACATTTTTAGAACTAAAATAAGTTTTAATACATCTTGCGGTATGTACTGCAGCATTATCCTGTTGAAAAATAAACGTACTGCCTGCGATACGAGTCGCGTGCTTATTTATCCGATCGTCTATTAATTCAAGATATTTTGTGCTGTTTACAGGGCCTGCTAAACAATTTATGTCAGTTTTTCCCCGATATCCAATACCGGCCCACGTCATGACACTTGCGCCACCCATTTGTCGACGGCTTAAATATTGTTCTTCTTTCCTTAGATCGTGGAAATAGTAGTTCCAGCCATCAGGACCGTCCAAATTAAATTTCTTTTCATCGCTAAATATCACATTTCTCCACTTCTTTTTCCACAAAACATGATCGCGAGCAAACTTTAAACGAGCTTCTGTATGTTGCTCCCTTATAGGAGGTTTTCTTTTTAGTTTTTTTCGTTTAATTTGTTTACTGCTTTGGAGAATACGTCGAACAGTTATTATTATGTTAGCTGAAACACCTGCTTCTTCAGCGATTTTTCTGGCAGTTCCTTTACAATTAGAAGCTACGCGTAATATGGCCCGTCTGTCGCGTTCCGTTGTAGCACGAGGTCTGCCAGTACTTTTAATTTTTCCGTAGATTTTCGGATTTTTTAAGAAGTTATACACAACGTGACGACTTCCACTTAATAACTTTGCAATTTTCGTGATAATTTGATTTTGTGACCGTAATAACAAAATTCGGTCGGTTTCACTTTTGTCTAATTGTTTTCCTCGATCCATTTGAACTTTAATGGCACAAATCTTGTAGATAAATGAAAGATTTGCTCGTCTACTTCTCGTTACTATTGATAGATTACTGCGAGAGTACATAATAACAGAAAATATTACATGCTTCCTATCATTTTGATCGACTAAGATCAATACATGTCTACATTATTTTCTCTAATTTCTTTCGTGTACAAGATACAAACTTGCAATTCTATATGGATACTTTGAAGGACATATCTAATATACAGGGCGTGTAATATGTACATATATCATTGTGTTATATGAAATATACAAATACATCAAATGTCCTATTATTTTGTTCGGTACTAGTACGTCGACTGTCGGAGTACCAGTCTCCTAGGCATTAATTAAACCACTAGATAGTGATTATTAGACTGCGCATCTTTATGAATTTACAAGTAAATAGAGTAGATGAAATTGAAAATTGTTGAAAAATTTAACAAAAAATCGAAGGTGTCAATATATGACTTCTCCTTTATTAAAATCATTAAGGGAAGGAATAACATTGAATTCAGTTTGTAATTCTTGCAATCGATGCAGACAATTTTTAGTTTGCATAAAGATCATCAGTCTAGTGATCAGTGCCATTTTAATACGAAAAATGTCCCAAAAAGTTGGCGAAAGTCCCCTAACAAAATAAGGGAAAATAATGAAGTATTGTAATTGAATTAGTAGTAGCGGTTCACGCCGATATACCCGACCCCGTCATAGATTGTATGGATTTTTTCGCAGTTGGAAATTTCGATGGCAGACATTATAAAAGCTTAATGACATTAATCACGACTGTGTCTTTAAGACCTACAAATTTCGTTGTATTCATTTTTCAAACAGTTAGGTGCTGGTAACACTTTCCAACAAATTTCAACTTTTTTATGTTTACCAATTACAGTTGAGTGGTTCTTATAGAGCTTTCTGCGTTGATTACGAATCTGTCCTTAATTTTTCTCCTACACGCACAGTTTTTGAGAAACACGACTTTGGAAAGAAACGCATTTTTCAACTTTAAACAAATATTCTGATGTTACTATGAAAGATATTCAATTGTTCTTTACAGCAAACGATTCTGTAGACTTTTCCGAATCCAGTGATATCCATTATTAATACATTATGATTGTTTAAACATGTTTAAACGACGGGATACGGCGCGGCGAACGACCGTTTTAGTGATGAGCGCCGCTGGCGACAACTCATGTCGGGCGATGATATTTTGCTTTCTGGTTCGAAATAAACGTCGACGTTGGAAACTTCAATGGGTGGTATCTCAAGATAAGAGTCTGCCCTATCGCGTGGTATAGTTCGATTTTCCACTGTACCCTTATTTTTTGGGATAAATTGAAAAATATCCTCAAGAAAATGGTGCCAAAGTGGTGTCTCTCCGTCTTTAATGATTCTTTAAACATGTTTAAACACGTTTAAACAATCATAATGTATTAATAATCACTGGATTCGGGAAAGTGTACAGAATCTTTTGCAGTAGAGAACAATTCAATATCTTTTATAATAACATCACAATATTTGTTTATAGTTGAAAAATACATTTTTTTTTCAAAGTCACGTTTCTCAAAAACTGTAAGTGTAGGAGAAAAATTAAGGGCAGATTCGTAATTAGCGCAAAAAACTCTATTAGGACCAACCAACAGTAATTGGGAAACAAATTTGGTGTTGGACAGTGTAATCAGAGGCAGCTGTTGTCGAAATGAAATACTGTAAAGCGCAAGGACGTCGTGTCGCCAGAATCTACGGCGGCCTTTTACGATTCAATGAACGAATCGTTAGGATCGTAAAAAAAAACCGTGCAATACTTCCCGCACTACCCGACCTGAAAATGTCCGCCGCGTTATTACGGGTCACTATCGCGAAAATGATTTCGGCGAAGTAGTTTGGGCCGGTCGAATGATGAAATTTCTATAAGTTGCGAAGTCGAGCGTAAAGCGGCAAACCGAGGGCGCGCGACTAGCATAAATGTGTCGTGAACGTGATTTATAGCGTTTAAAACTTCCGCTTTTAACTTTAACGATCCCTGTCTTTGGATTAAAGTATGTTGGAAACTATACGCGTGACCAGCAACCATTACCTTTAATATATTTCCCAAAGAAAACTCGATTTTTCCTCTAATTTTGCCTCTAATTTTAGTTCGTTTATATGTACGAGTTTGCTAACTATGAACAAATGAAAGAAAAAAATATATACAGGGTGAGTCACCTAACGTTTGCACTTCAAATATCCTTGTTGTTCCTAAAGATACGTAAAATATGGTAAGTACAAAGTTGAATGGTACAATGGGGCTGACACAATGCCAAAAAAATTTTTTTTTATGTCATTTTTTTTAGAGATAGCAAGGTCACCTTGACTTTTTTTTAAATGGAACCACCCTTTTTTAAACACCTACAACGATAGTCCCTTTCATTAGGAATTCAGTGACTATAATAATTCCAAGGTCATTCAAGGTCAAGGACAGAAAAACGTATAAAACTAAACTATGGAAGCAGAATACCTGTACTTTATAAATGTTCGAAACGTAGGCCGTCTATGTCGATACATTGTTGTAAACGAGCTCCGAAAGAATGTTGAACTCTGATAAGTACATCCGAGGTGATATTCGTACATGCTGCGATTATACGCTGACGCGTATCTTCAACCGTTGTTGGAGCATCCTTGTACACGGTCTCTTTTAGCAGACCCCATAAAAAGAAATCCAGTGGATTTAAATCAGGCGAACGTGTTGGCCATGAAACAATTCCGCCTCGTCCAATCCATCGGTTTGTAAATCGAGAATCCAACGTTTCTCTTGCTACTCGTTCATAACGAGCAGGACAACCGTCATGTTGGTACCACACATCATAGCGATTTTGTAAAGGGACATCTTCTAACAAAATTGGCAGATCTTCTTGCAAAAATTAAGCGTATTTCTGTCCCGTCGTCGTTCCGTTAACGAAATATGGGCCAATTACTTTGTCGTTCAAAATACCACACTACACGTTTGCGCTCCATTGTCTATGATGATCAATTTCTCGCATCCAGTGCGGATTATCCACAAACCAATAATGGGCGTTCCGTAGATTAATTGTGCCATGATCAGCGAATGTTGTTTCGTCCGTAAACAAGACATTAGAAAAAAAATGAATGATTTTGAAGCAATCCCCATTCACAAAAGTTAATTCTATTTTGAAAATCATTCCCGTGCAATTCTTGATGGAGCGATATGTGGAACGGATGAAATTTATGTCGGGCCAGAATTCGTATTACGCTACCTTGACTTATGCCTGCTTCCCGGGCAATTTTTCTCGTACTCGCGCGAGGATTGACAGCTATAGCTGCTAAAATATTAATTTCATTGTCTTCGTTGGTCGTGGGATTCTTCCGTTTGTGCTGTCTTGCATGTACACTTCCAGTACTTCGGAACAACCTGTACGTATTAATGAAAGTCTGTCTAGAAGGAGTGTTTCGTTCGGGGTACCTATCTTCGTAAAGTAATCGGGCCTGCACCGCATTTTGTCTACATTCACAGTAAATCGTGATCGTATCACACTTTTCAGTCATCGAATAAGATACAGCGGAATCGCGTTTGGAAACATACCGAGAGTAAATAAGAATGCTGAATAACAATAACATTGAAGGACCTTGGTATGTTTACTTTAACTACGACCATAGTATGTTTACTATTTACTACAAGTCTCAACCGTGATAAACGTATTCTACTTTCATATTCTAAATCTTATACGTTTTCTCTGTCTGTGACCTTGAATGACCTTGGAATAATTATAGTCACCGAATTCCTAATGAAAGGGACTATCGTTGTACGTGTTTAAAAAAGGGTGGTTCCATTTAAAAAAGTCAAGGTGACCTTGACATCTCTAGAAAAAATGACATGAAAACAAAATTTTTTTGGCATCGTGTTAGCCCCATTGTACCATTCAACTTTATCCTTACCATATTTTACGTATCTTTAGAAACAACAAAGATATTTGAGGTGCAAACGTTAGGTGACTCATAAATATGTCTCTATATCTCGATCGTAATAATGTTAATAATAAATGTTGATGTTCTCGGCGCTACGGTTTCGATCAATTTCTACTGATAAATCAGAAAACAATTTTGCAGATTATCAAATAATCATCGACGTTTCGATTCTAGTTTGAATCATTTTCAAGATGTAATTATTTGCCTTGCGTCTGTAAAAGTATAAATTTATTGTACAATTTTCAAAATGCAATATTCAACTGCTTTAATGTAATAACAAAAACCTGTTTGCATGTTTATTGTTCATAAAACCAACTTACTTGTTTTTTACGTGATTTAATACTTTAAAATGGGCATCGTGACACACGTGTGTCATCGATGCATGTTGTCAAGACACTGAATACATTCGAAACGATCTAGGTTATCCCGATCAATATTAGGTGGTAAATTTGAAAAACATAATACGTCTTTTAGACCATTAATGTGAATATACCAAAAACGGTAAATTCAATTATTGACATTCAAATTTTATTGGAGGAATTTTATACACATAATTGTATGTAATATACGATTGTTTATTGATTCGAGAAAATAACTAACAAGCTATCGAGGTTGGAAAGAATTTCATCGTTACACGTTACCGATTCGGTAACGTTGCGTAGTATTCATTTATCTTAGGAGTTTCATACCTAAGATTTACGCTATGATGTTTAATCGTATGAATTGTTTCCAATAATAACCTTTGTTGTAAATTAGCCTCTTCATCAATTATTTTGATGTTCTCGAAATCAAATCTATGATCCAAATCTAGCGAATGTTTCGTCAAAGCTGTGTGTTGTACCGGTGGTAAAAAAATATTATGTTTATGTTCTGTAATACGAGTTTCTAAATTTCTAGATGTTTGTCCAATATATACCAAACCACATCCAAAACAAGGAATTGAATAAACAACGTTGCATTTTTTTAAACGCGGTAGCTTGTCTCTAATAGGTGGAAATAAAGATTTCAGATAGCGAGGTATTTTGAAAATTGTATGCATTCCTACTCTTCGAAAAATCCTTTTTATATCTTTTGAAATGTTTTCAACATATGGTATGACCACAACATTTTTCCAATTAATTCGACCAGTTCTTAATAATCTATCTGGTTTTTGCTTTTTGACAAAAATAGGATGATACAGTTCAAAAATACGTTCTTTAATGATATTTGATGTAAAACTATGCGAGTAACCGTTTCGTTTCAAAACATTTTTTTATTAACAATAAATTGTCAGGTCGAAATTCAGGATTCGAGAGTAAAACCGCGCGATCTATCAAACCTTTGATTAAGCCAACCTTATGCTCCGTAGGGTGGAACGAGTAGAAGTTAACATATCTACCTGACCAGCTCGTTTTATGAAACCAATTCGTTTTTAATGTATTTCCTGCTCTAATTGCCTTAACATCAAGAAAGCTCGGACTTGAATTGTTTTCGATTTCATATGTGAACTGCAATCTTTCATGAAAACTATTAAACGTGTTCAACACAATTTCTAATTGTTCAGATTTTATACAAGTAATAATGTAATCTACGTATCTTTTATAAAACGTTAATTCAAAAGGTAATTTTGAATTTTGTTAGGTGACTCACCCTGTATGTATATAAATTCAACACGTTGGATATTTATTAATATACGCAGTTTTTATTAAAGTAAAATGCATTGGATCAATCCGTGGGCTCGTTTTTGCAGCGTGGTAAAGCGATACGTTTTGATTCGTGTAAATGAATGTTTTGCATTTGCATCGTGTTACATTACTTTGTATTTTCGCTTGACATTCACGAACAGAAGGAGCTCGAAAGTATATTTCAACAAAATTTCAAGTCGACAGAGTTGCTTAAATATGATGTCGGCTACGAATGATTCAAATTTCGCAAATCTCAATATGCTGTAAATTCCAGCTCGAACGATAAACAGCGGTGAAAGAAAAAGTTGAGTTAGCCATTTAATTTGCCTTATCGATATTTCAATGATACTATCGATAAGATATCGATAATCGATAGTAGCATCTCTGCTGTTGTACGACGACGGAAGTTTATGTTCGCGGAAACTCCTTGTCGGTCAGCGCTACCGCGACGCGAATGGTGCAAATACAGTCCGGCCTTGACGGGCTCGATTACAGTGTACCAGCTATTTATGAAATTGATAAACTGTCCAGTATCAGCTGAATCAGTGGCGTACGCCACAGGACCGCAAAACCGAGGACCGGAGTACGCGCGTGCAATCAACTCGATTTATTTACTTTGAAGATGCGACAATTCACGCTTCGCCGAAGTTCTCCCTCCAAATTGTCGGGCTGCCCGTAAAATTGCCAATCGCCGCGATTAGAATGGAGATGAACTACTGGCTGCGACGCCGTCGATTCCCCGTTCACGGAATAACCGCAGAGGTTCGAATCAACGACCGAGATTAATCCTGGGTTCCTGTCGATTCGAAATTGAAAACAGAAATCACTAAATTCGCCGAAGTTCGCCATTCGGCCGGGCAGGAGCTGCTCGAAATTATTCTTCCTCATTCTGATTTTGAGCCCCAATTGCTCGTCAAGCATAATTGGATTTAAACATGGCGAGCTTCCGTACACTGTACTCTGCTATAATATCTTTAGATAATTAGCTTCTCAATTATCTGTTATTATTATTATTTTTGTCGGTATAATCATAATTATGATTAACATTTTTTATTATTTCCAACGAGATACTTTGTTATCTAATTGTTGGATTATTAGTAATGACAATGCAACACAGTGTAAAAATGAATTTCGTTTATATGAGAAACATTGTGGGTTCTCTATCAAAGAACAATAGACCAGTTATATGTCACCGGACCCATAGGCCTGGTATTCGTAGTACTCAAGGTGCTGTGCCGTAAACTATGCAGGCTGGGGTTTTTCCTAAAAGTCAAGGGGGCGACTGAAAATCTCTTCCTATCCTACAACTTTCTATTTCTCTCTTCACTTCGAGTCCACTAGTCAAACAGACAAGTCGTTCTTCCGTGCTGTGTAATAAAATATTCTTGAAGTTAAGGACTGCGTCTCCTAGACAGACGACACTCGCGTGTGACTGCACACAGTCACCACAGTACACTCACACACCGTTAGACCACGTATACGTACGTAAAGATTGCAAGGGTCCGGGGATTCCACTCCTGATATCTTAATAATGCAAAGACGGGGTTTCTTCTTAGTCAAAATCGGTAGATAAAAGATCAATCTAGGGGGCTATTTGCCTCAAAAGTCTTACTTTTACGTTTACGACGCGTAATTCTCATTATTCTGCAGCATGTCGCGGAACCGCGAGTAGCAATGGAGAGGCGACGGTGCTGCCGTCTATCGTGGCTGTCGATATGCTACCGAATAATGAGAATTACTCCGTCGTAAACGTAAAAGTAAGACTTTTGAGGCAAATAGCCCCCTAGATTGATCTTTTATCTACCGATTTTGACTAATAAGAAACCCCGTCTTTGCATTATTGAGAAATCAGAAGTGGAATCCCGGACCCTTGCAATCCTCGCGTACGTATACGTGGTCTAGCGGTGTGTGAGTGTACTGTGGTGATTGTGTGCAGTCACGCGCGAGTGTCGTCTGTCTAGGAGACGCAGTCCTTAATTCAACAGTGTTTCTGTGATTTTCTTAACCCATTTCCAACACTAATTCTCGATGACAGCATAAATTGTACTGTACTTTATAAATTCATTATTAGGATTATACTTTCAACTACATATATTATAGCTATCGACTGAATTTTAATCATTTATCTAGCATTGCTGTGTCTACATTGATTATTCCTTTCTATTTTCGCGTTCGGTCAGTAGTGTATATTCGAAACAGCATAATAAATGAAAACATAATCGTTTTATAACTTCGGGAATGAATTATGAGCATAGCTCGCGAACAATCAGGGAGGAAGATGAACGCCCGACACGATCTTACCGGCGAAAAATAACCGTGGTCTGGAAACAGTCGGTAGCGAGGAAGCCGTTTCGTTTCGCGAAGGTAAATTAATTTGCATTTAAATGAAGGCACGCAAAAACGCCGGATAACGCTCCGTGAATGGTGGACAAAGGGAAAAAGAGCCAATTAATTACGACGGCCTCCTTCCAACAGAGAAGTAAATTCCGTGAATGCCTCTTAGCGAAGTTATTTCCTTCTTTTACTTAATTCCTTCCGCGCGAATACATTTCACAGTTATTTTAGAGATGATACACGCGTCTCGAAAGTGAAAGATTTTCAAGTAACCGAGGCGGAAAGAACTTTCGTTCGTATACCTAATCCAAAAAGTTTTTCCCTTTGGTTTCAAAAGAATCACATTCGACATATCTCATTTTTATAACAGATATTTATAGTGTTCCAGATGATAATTCTCTACACGACACTGCGTTCACTCAACTCAAAGTACTGACAGAGACTAAGAAATCTAAGCGAAAGGTTTAGCGTGCTATCGTTTCGCTGGCCGTATTTTTAAATCATTGTTGTTAAACACCAGGGGAATAGTAAAGCTACAGTTTTGAAGTTATATATTATATTACAACGAGGTACTCTCTCTCTCTCTCTCTCTCTCCCTCTATTTATACAGGGTGGGGCGCCACATTTTGCCATCTAGATTTACGTCATTATTATTACGCATAGCAAACAATGTTTCAGATGAAGTTGAATGGTTTTGAGAGGGGCACATTCTGATGATACATTTTTTTTGTAGGCGGACGTGCAAAGGACATATGAAGGCCATTAATGTTTTTTTAAATGGAATCATATATTTTTTATTGCATCAGCTGATGCTCCTTCATATTCTTTGCAAAAAAGTATTAATCTATTTGTGTAGAAAAATCATTAGTTTAGGAGATATTTTAATTACAATTTGTTAGGAAATCTCGACTCTCTGGTTGTTGGATTTCGTAACATTGCGTCAGCCAAAAGGCAAAAATGAATTGGGTTGTCTGTGAGAATCACTGGCTTCTCTATCTTAAAACAATA
>CM052194.1:11354676-11390784 GCA_028455805.1 Lasioglossum figueresi | reverse complement strand
ACCACCCATTTCCAATACTGGTCAATAATATGAATTCAATGTGATAATGTAGTAGGAGAGCAAGAATTCTCAATGTAAATATTTACATTTTCTGTGTTGATAATTCTTGGTCTCCTACTTATTGTGAAATTTAGTCTCTGTTTACGTCTTTGATACGGTGAATACGGCAATACGGTGAATTATCACTTCATAATGAAGTATTCTATAAAAGAAAAGATGGACATGTTATCAATTTATATTGAAACTGGGGAAAAGTGCTACACATGCAGAAAGATTATAAGCCAATAGATTTCCTCAACGAAATCGTCCATCACGTCGTACCTTTGATTATGTTTTTAATAACTTTCACCAGACGGGGCAATTATAACGCAAAAAGGCAATTCGTAATAAAACAATAACAAATGAAGCAAACGAAATTGTAGTGTTAGCCGCAATTACGTTAAATCCATCTGTTAGCTCTCGCGAAATCGAAAGACAAGCTGGAATTAGCCCCAGAAGCATTTTACGCATACTCAAAACGCACAAATACGATTCATATCATGTTTCAAAGGTTCAAGAACTGACCGCAAATGACAATTATCAATGTTTAGAATTTTGTAATTGGGCTCTCTCTCGAAGAGACTACTTTTTCAACAATGTTATGCTCACGGACGAAGCAGCGTTTACGAAAAATGGATCAACGAATTCAAGAAATATGCATTATTGGTCAACGGAAAATCCTCATTGGTTTAGACAAATGGATAATCAACATCGATGGAGTGTAAATGTTTGGATGGGCATACTCGGCGATAGACTTATTGGTCCATACTTTATCGAAGGATCACTAAGCGGACCAAAATATGCACATTTTTTATCAAACACTCTATGGACATTTTTAGAAGATTTACCATTGCATACACGACAAATAATGTGGATTCAACAGGATGGTTGCTCTGCTCGTTATTCAAGAATAGCAAGAGAATACGTTAAATCGAATGTTCCCGAATCGTTGGATAGGGCGAGGTGGCCCTATTCATTTTCCGGCAAGATCACCAGATCTAACGCCCCTCGACTTTTTCTTGTGGGGCTACTTAAACAATAAAGTGTACGCTGAGCCTCCGACGACAATGGCCAATACGAGGGATCGTATCACCAATGAGTGTAACAAAATAACATCAGATACATTACGCAATGTTAGCGAGTCATTAACTTCTCGATTCAGAAAGTGTCCTGATGCAAATGGTCGCCACATTGAACCTTTTCTGTAGATAGACATTATAATTAAAATATCTCCTAAACTATTGATTTTTTTACACAAATAGATTAATACTTTTTTGCAAAGAATATGAAGGAGCATCAGCTGAAAACTTAATGATAGCACGCACGTGCTATCTTTTTGTCCAAGGGTGTATGTTTGTCGCGGACGACCTGACGCGCCCGCTGCCCTCGACTCCACTCATTTTTGTACAGTAATCATTACGCATTTGGCACCTTTCCTATACTGGTTCGTCTAACTGAAATAGCGATCGTCCACAGTAATAAGAAAGCACCGAACCCAAGACGTGATCCCGGTCTACAACGGACCTAGAATTTCTATCGCTTTTCCGGGTTGCTTACAGATCTCCTTTAAAAAAGGTTTCGCCGGGCGTCCGTGGTCATTCGCGAAACGAAGTTAAATCGGTTTCGTAAGCCTGCGATTCATCCCATTTGTAGGTTCCATTAAAGTTCGAGAGTTTCTTGGTAATGCGAGAAACACGAACCTAACACGATCGGATCTATTTAATGTAACGAAATTGCTTATTTAACCGAACGAAAACCTTTCTCAGTTGTTTGTTAAGAATCAGTCTCGCGTTGCTTGATCCTTAACCAATTGATCTGTAAAGGGTGGACGACCGCTTATCAAATGGTTCGAATATTTGTACCTCACGGTTTTATATAATCCGCGGTCAGAAAACCATCCATATTTGTAGCGAAACATGAAAGTTTATTAGCTCGGTATCCAGGAATGTTTCCGAAGTTCCATGATTTATCGTCCCAAGTAATTCTTTGAGAGCTGCACGTGCAGCGAGTGCGTTTGATATTAGAATATAAAAGGAAGGGTCCTATGATCCGTTAATTAAAAAGGTAATCCGGCTGCCCATCCCCGGCCCAATACATTAGTTATTTAAATAACGAGAACTTCATCGGAATACAGTTTCCTTCTATTTAATATATCGGCAACGCAGCGTTCGGCCGATAGAAAATAAAGAAAGTCAAATGAATTTATTTCACTCGATGCCAGACCGACTTACTGTTTTTCCTTTTTTGCCGCCCTTCTCCCTACAGGATTGGCGAAGCAAGGGCTGCTCGCGATCAAATAAAAAGGATCGATAGAGCGTATACATATACTTACTGCATATGGAGGATCGGGAACGGTTTGTCGGAAAACAGGACGACCGGCTGAGTAAAACGTTTGTTGCGACCGCAAACTCGAGCACCGCCTTCCAACTGAAGCCAGCCACCCTCGCACCTACAACAAAAATAGGACAAACCTCAGCAATCGTTATTCCTGCCTGCACAAAAGACTCCGTATCCGTTGCAATAATTCGTTCTCCCATTTTTCGATCTACCCTCGCTGCAGAAAGTGTTCAAGTTGCACGATGAAGATAATTGACAGATACTAAATAACGATATCAGACGATCTGCCAATTGTATCAATTCAAATTTTGCGGACGCGGATCTTTCGAAATACTAAGAATACTTTCCTCGAAGAACTACATGGACAAAGGTGACTTTTTATTTTTATCAAAAAATATTTATTTATTCATCGATATTTATGTTGTCCCCTTCAAAGTAATCCCCCTCAGATATAATACACTTGTGAAGTCGATTTTTCCAATCCAATCCTCGAAGCACTTCTGATAAGCACTTTTTGGTATAGCTTTGAGCTCTTCTCCGTCCTTTCTTCTCCTCGATCGTTGCAAATCTCCGTCCTTTCATGGGTCTCTTCAGTTTTGGGAATGAATATGGTGGCTGAGGCATGATTGTTGTGCTATTTCTGGCCAAAAAATTACTTACAAGCAACGATGCGTGAGCAGGTGCATTATCGTGATGCGAAATCCATGAATTGTGTTTCCAAAATTCCAGGTGTTTTTTTTCGTATTGCTTCACGCAAACGGCGCATAACTTCAAGGTAATACTCCTTATTAACCGTAGGACCTTGTGGTAAAAACTCCTGATGCGCTACGCCATGATAATCGAAGAAAACACTGAGCAAAACCTTGACATTTGATCGAACCTGGCGTGCTTTTTTCGGTCTTGGCTCTTCTGGGGACTTCCATTGGGACGATTGGACTTTGGTTTCGACGTCATAACAATATACTCATGATTCGTCACCAGTTATGACCCTTTTCAGCAAATCAGGATCATCATTGACGTCGTTCAACAGCTCCCGAGCGATGCTCGTGCGACGTTTCTTCTCGACAAAATTAACCAGTTTCGGAACAAACTTCGCCGAACACGCAAAACACTTTTAACCATTATGCTACTCGCAAACAAACAAAATATGCTATATAGCTGAAACTGTGAGCATATGTTCGGGACGAGTGTACCAGCATAAGAAAAAAAAGAAAACGAAAATCGACTGTAGGTATCCCGCGAAATTCAAAAAGTCACCTTACTTTTTGATCACACCTCGGTACATTATGTATGAAAGTCTTAAATGATGAAAAAATGAACAATGTACATCGATATTTTAGTAATTTGCACAATTAACGGTAAAAAATAAAGATATCAAAATTTGATGAAATTTCCATGATTCGTATCTTTTAATAAGCCAGATTACTCAAAACATTTTAATTTGGAGATATGTGTTGTTTTATATTTTTCCCGATTTATCAGAAGAATCGACGACGACTGTGCCTCGCGCCCTTTCAAGACTGATTTTGAATTCAACGTCTTCAGCAGATATTTTGCACGGATCTCGTCCTGACAAGACTTTTCATCGAATCGTATTATCAGCGGTAGGACACCGTACACGATAAGACGAGTCTGCGGCGTCGGAATCGCTCCTTCGTTGGTGATCAACTTCAAAGGATTCGTCTACGCGATGGGCTTGTATATCCGTAAATAGTGGGAAGGTCTGAACGGTTACGCAACCAGCAATGCGCATTCAGAAAATCATGCTGATTGAATTCGAGCTCGCAGTCTCTCGCCTTCGGCCTTTCCCCGTAAGAGAACGAAACGATGAAATGTTCCATAACACGCCTCGCTGATTACCATACGTCAAGATTTCTCGAAAAGTCTTTCCCTCAATTTACCGGTCTGAAACGCGCGCCGCTTAGAGCGGCTATGAAAGCTGCTAAAAAATATCTCTCTTCGTTGCGTTTATAGCAAAACTGCGATAATACCACAGTTACGGTCGTTTAAGAAGGTATTCTGATGCGAACGTTTGAAAAAAATCAATTCTTTTTGCATTTTCTTCAAAAATGTTCTTTATGATAAATACCGAAACATTAAAGTGGTTCTCTTAATGGAATAAAAAATGTTGAACCTTGAAGAAAGAGGTCGAAGTAAATTTTTTCGGTCCATCGTTTTAACAGATCTCCATAGAAACCCACCATGGTATTCGTGACACATCATTTTAATACACCCTTCGCAATTTTCATCACACCTCGCAGGTGCGTTACAATAGGATGGTACTTATTTTCGACTTTTGAATTTCGATTACGGCACGGCCGAGAGTTTTCCCAAATAATTAAGAAAAAAATCCGTCTAAAGTTCGAGCGAATTAAATTAATTTTTAAATGTTTATCGGCCTCGAGCACATTTTCCCGTCACCTGCGAGCGCTCCAACTTCGCACAGATATTTTTTAATTATTTGGAACAACTCAGGGGCTGCCGTAAAAGAAATTTTGACAAAAATTTTTGACAATAGTAAATAAGGGCTGCCCTAACCTTCCAAGATAACACACAGAGTTCTGATCCTGCTCCCCACGTAGCCGAGGAGCATAACTGAATTTAATAGTGGCTCCCAAGTTGATTCGAACACGAGTCACCGGAGCATCGATAACCTTAATTAACATATCAACGTGACAATCTCTGGATACGCGGCTCCCAACGGCAATGCCTTTAATCGTTCTGGGACCGTTTCCCGTGTATCTGAGCTGGCTCATTCAAGCCTTGATAGAGCACGGTACCTGTGTACAGACATCGGTACGCAATTGTCACGTCAAGGCTCGAATACGACGCCGCGGAGTCGCCGATTGTATCGAATGTACGGTTTTGAATTAATTGTCACGTGACAACAACGGTGGCTCGCGCATTCGATACCAACTCTGGTCCTAGTGCGACGTCGAGTCGCGTCGTATCGACGGCTCCGTCGAATTCCCAATGGCAGACGTATTTCCCGGCGCGTAATCCGGTCAGATAAAAGTTTTGATGGGAGTTACGGCTCCAGCAGCATAGCCGCGGATAGCCCCAGATACGTGGCTTTTATCGGTCGCTGCGAAAAAATTGCTTTTTAGTTTCATCTAGCCGGACTACGGTCGCCTCCCTCGCGACATTTCCTAGCCAGCATCGGCAACAATTTGTTCACGCACGAGCTTTCGTTCGAGATGCGATAACAGAATATTGCTCGCGGGATAAAGTCTATTAGATCAATTACGAATCGAGAATCGAGTTTAACCGTTTTTTCTCGCTATTAAACTCCGATATGTAATAGTGTTCTTTTTAATGAAAGCCTTTTCAAATCGATGTTGCACAGTTCCGAATTTCTTAATGAACTGTCGTTAATTCGTCAAGTTATTTCGACGAGTATAATATTTCGGAGTAGATCAAATGTGAAAGCATTTGACAATTTAAACGTACTGTTCTATTATTTCGTGCGTTGCAAACTGTAGTTTCGGCAAAACATTTCAGCAGAAGTACAACAGCTTGTTCGCTGTCTAGCATATTTTTCAGTAACAATCTTCATTGTTATAATGTTACACACTGAAACGTATTATATCCCCTTTGTGCAGTACAAATTTGATCAAATAAAGGCAACAGATTGCTGGAATATCGCACTGTGCTTTATAATTTTGAATAACACCGTCCGTAAAATTCATTTAACGTCCTTTATGCAAAATACGAAATTCTGATTAGAGTGCAGCGCGCCGCTTTCATGGAACAAGTTATGAATAACATATTGAATTAAAAATACCGTTCCTTCCAAAGTTCGAATATTTTACATTTAAACATTACCGTCGGACACATCAGCAACAACAGACTTCGCTGAAATTTTAGGCTGACACACAGTTGACGTATAAATAACTTGTATTATTTTTAACGACGAAACCATGAGAATTCGATATAATTCAACGGCATGAATTACTATCAAGCTTTTTTTCCCACGCCAATTACACGAAAACACAGAATATGGTAATGCATCGTTGCAACAGATGCGTCGATCGTTGACGAGGAACACGACCAAATTAATTGACATTGTAATTAATAACGTACGAATTTTTGCACAATTGGAGTATAGGGATCAAAATTATTATAGAATAATTCAATGAAAACAACAGGCTACATAAATGCAGACACGACCGATTGCGTGTTGCGTACGTGCACGTACTAGCAACGTAAACTCGATATCGCAAGTAAAACTGGTTGTTGTGCTGGAACGCGAGTAGTCCGTAAATATTCTTCGCGAGCCCTGCTTTGCGCTGCCATTCGCCCGATAAAAACGTATACGCGAAATGATTAATTCTCGAATCTCATGCGAATCGTCTATGAGTTATCGGGCAGTCTTCGCAAAAAGGGGGCCACAAACATAACGACAACGAACGATAAAAATGACCGACGGTCTCTCGCTGTTTGTTCGCTTAACACGCTTTATTTATATTTTATTCGCGATCCATTTTGCGCAATTGCGGCCGCGCTGTCATATCGATTTGCGTTAATTCCGTACGTCCGGCAAACGGGGAAGAGACTGAATGGACAAGTTTTGAAGCTCTTTGATGTAAAATATAATAATACAGCCCCGTTGCAAATTTTTTCCTTACCCGCGCCTGTCGCTGAGCACTGGTATGCGTGCCGTCATCGTAATCCGCTGTTGTTATTGGTCATCCATTGGATTTCACAGCGGTGGAGTCGTCGATTTTAATGAAACTTTTTGTGACGAATCTAGAGCTAAAATAAGCAGGCCCATGTCCGAGCGTTTTTGACAATATTCACACATTGTCTATAACTTCACTTCATTTCTCGATTGAACGATCGAACGGTAAATGCCGATACACACTTTAGACTTTCAGGCTCCGTGCAAAGATGGACGCGTCAAGGATTTATGAAAGTCAACATTGATTTTTTAAGTGTGACTATATGCACGGTGTTCGACAACAGGTGGGAGAAAATTTAAGGGGTGGTCCTCGACGATAATATAAGACGAAAATGAAGAATAAAAAAATTGCGATTTCGGCTGCGTTATTTATTTATTAACACTTAAAAATCCGCCTTAAATGCGGCAACAAGTCTAACAAAAGTGACAGATGCATGCATACCTTGGTTCTTATTTGGGGCCCCAGCGAGGTGAAAATATTTAATAAATCGTTGGACGACATTGAACCTACCTGCTCGTTAAAGTCCACAAGGGCATTTATAATATCCGCCCTATGGAATTGTCGAGTAGAAAAGGTCAATGTCCTTTCATTTTTAAATTGTTCTCCAACATATCCACAAATCATTATCCTGCGCTACAACACCGTATACAATACACTGGAACAAACCACTATAAAATGGTATCCATTGGGTCCATAAATGTTGAATAAAATCCTCACAAATGCAAGTATCCACAAAAATGCACATGCGTACCGGAATCGTTCACAACTAGTTCACGTTTGATGCGCATCAATTTGACTTTCGCACACGAAAAATAAAATATCAGTGAAATTAATGTGAATTAAACCCACTTAAATAACACCCCAATTCAACGTTTCAAAAAAATTTGTTTGGGCAAGAAGAATCGTCCGTACACGCTTGCATTCGTATGCACACTGATTCTACAGGAAACTCACGCCTAAACACCGCGCGTTGCTATACCAATACATTGTCTATCCTGTTTTCACGAATTTCGTGACTCTTGCTCATTCTGTCTGTGACCGCCAAATATCTCGTGTGTGTAACATAAATCGCATCAGCTGTCTCGAATCGGTGTGCATACGGATGCTACCTTGTACGAACGATTCTTCTTGCAGGAACACATTTTCTTAAAACGTTGAATTAGGCTATTATTTAAGTGGGTGCGCTAACAGACTTCACATTAATTTCACTGATATTTTATTTTTCGTGTGCGAAAATCAGATTGACGTGCATCAAACGTGAATTAGTTGTGCGGAATTCCGGTACGAATGTGCATTTTTGTGGATACTTGCATTTGCGAGGATGTTATTCAACATTTATGGACACAATGGATACCATTTTATAGCGATCTCGAGTAAACTACTCGTGTGAGAACAATTTAAAAGTGAAAGGGTATTTACCCCTTCTACTCGATAATTTCATAGGGCGGATATTAGTAATGCCCTTGTGGATTTTAACGAGTAGGTAGGTTCAATGTCGTCCAACGATTTATTAAATATTTTCGCCTCGCTGGGGCCCCAAATAAGAACCAAGGTATGCATGCATCTGTCACTTGATACGTGACTGTCGCGCGCCTCTATGACGTACGCAACGTACACTTTTGTTAGACTTGTTGCCGCATTTAAGGCGGATTTTTAAGTGTTAATAAGTAAATAATGTCTTATGTTATCGTCGAGGACCACCCCTTAAATTTTCTCCCACCTGTTGTCGAACACCCTGTATGTACTTTCTTATGCATCGATCGACGCAGCTTTTTAGTCTGCACAATAAAGTGTTCGCCCACGCATGCCGAAAAATAATCAGTTTAAGAAACATTTCAATTTCAACATTACTAGTAAGTAGACTGCAGACCTTTATTCAAAATAAAAAATGTTCGTATCGATTGCAGGACATATTAATAAATGTCGCGCATTTTTGTCGCCCGTAGATGGTATTAAAAGGGTAAAAGCTCTTTTATGTAAAATGCTATAATATACCTGGTCCTCGTACGCGGAAATTTTATCGATAGCCGTGCCGTGTTGTCCGTTATTGTTATCGGACATCTATTAGATTTCCTGAGCACGATATTTAAAACAGAAACAATTACGTCCGTTCTTTTATCGTTTCGTCGTCGTTCCCGATCTCCATTTTTCATTGTCATTGAACCGATATTACTTCAGGAGTGTTTCATGGAACGGTATAATCAATACACAAACGCGTTATGCTACGAAACAAAAGAGTGGACGTTCTAATAGACGAGAAGCCATTCAGCCGAACCGTACACAGAAATATCGCAGACAAGTGAAGCGTCAATTTATCATCGGCCCTGTCATTGTTCGTTTTGCAAGATTGTAGAAACTATGAAGCCGAGGAAAAATACTTTTTCTTTTCTGTTATTTGTTGAACCAACAAGCGCGGCGGAACTGAATCGCCCGAATGTAACACGTGTATTTTTGTCAACTTGATAGCGCTTCTAGAATATTTTGTTACTCAGAATTTTCAACGGACAGGTTTGTTATTAGAAAATTGTTGTGATTATTTTTGTACGTTGACGTGCCATTTTACTGATTTCGTGCTACCTTATTTTTCCACTATAAAGATGTTTTCTAAAGAGTAAGTATACCTATACAGGGTGGTAGAATTGACATAGAAAAATAGAAAAAATTTTGTATAATATTTTTTTTGTCAGAAACTTCCTTTGCTGGAGAAACAAAATATTGGATTCACTTAATTTGATTAACCCTTTGCAGTCGGAGCTATTTTAACTCGAAAATTAATTGATTAATTAATCATTCCATTCAATGTATATCATTTTCTTCATTTTATGAATATGATATGACACCTCGTACAATACTTAAATAAATGTTCAATAATATCGATCGTAAGTTGCTTAAGCAAAAAGAAAATTGTTTAAAATTATATCGGCGCATAGGTTCGATCACACGTTACTAAAATACTATTTGCAAATTAGCACAATATTATTTCTCAACGTTCCGATCTACATTTAGATCATTTTCAAGAGAATCAAGTAACATTGCGTCTGTAACCACAAAATAAAAAGAATTAATAAATCATGAAACGAAAAAAACCACGGAACCAATTATACCATGAAACAATAAACCAAAACATAATTGTTACTCGCTTGCTTAGTGTCACCAAAAAAATTAAACTTTACAAATAAACAACCTGTGGGTGACAACCCATGTTGCTGCTACGACAGCAGACATGGTAGTAACCAAACGTGAAGAAAACGGAAACCAATATGGCCAATGATTTATCGATCTATTGGTCGAGCCAAAATCAAGCGGTAAATTCAAATGCAATTTTAAACCGAACATAAAAATAAACTAACATTTTTCATATTTTCCTTTGCTACCATCTCTAAACTTTTATGTTTCCATTCATATGGTAAACAATATTACAAAATTAACATTCAACTTGACATCACCATTCTTCTGTACCCTTAACAGTATATAAACATAATGCAGACAGTGAAATGAAACAAGGGATATATTTAAGAAACTTTCCTCATATACCATTACCGGTTCAGTAATGTTGCGTAATCATGTATCTTAGGTGTTTCATACCTAAGATTTACGCTACGGTGTTTAATCGTGTGGATTGTTTCTATTAACAACCTCTGGTGCAAATTTGTTTCACGATCAACCACTTTAGCATTATCAAAGTCAAACGGGTGGTCAAATTCTATTGAATGTTTCGTCAAAGCGGTGTGATTTGATGGCGGTTGAAAAATGTTATGCTTATGTTCTCTAATTCTAGTTTCCAAAAGTCTGGACGTTTGCCCAATATACACCTCGCTACATCCCTTACAAGGAATTGAGTAAATTACATTGTGACTTTTTAATAATGGTAGTTTGTCTTTTATGCTAGGAAACAAGCTTTTCCATGATACCACATTATTTAAAATTTTGTTTTGGTTTATTGTTTCATGGTATAATTGGTTCCGTGGTTTTTTTCGTTTCATGATTTATTAATTCTTCTTATTTTGTGGTTACAGACGCAATGTTACTTGATTCTCTTGAAAATGATCTAAATGTAGATCGAAACGTTGAGAAATAATATTGTGCTAATTTGCAAATAGTGTTTTAGTAACATGTGATCGAACCTATGCGCCGATATCATTTTAAAAAATTTTCTTTTCGCTTAATACATAAATGTTTAGAAATCGATTGGATGCCAACATATTTAATAATCTGAACAGTATTTTGAATAATGTTGTAGCAACTTTCAGTGGTGACTCTGAGTCACTACTAGAGTGCTAAGCGTTAAGCTCCCAGGATTGTATACCGCCTTAAGTATCCACTATCAGAAAAGCTCCACCCATTCCATTAGATGAGGTGTTCGCATCGCGACGATACCCGCGAATCCCGAAAATCGTCAGCATCAACGAATCCGTGGCAGTCACGTACCGTTTAGACGGCCAAGATTGCGGCCAGTAAAACGAAATCCAGCATAAGAGAATCCGGCGAGCCGGAAAAGGCGATGCAGACGGAAATGGATGTCAGCCTCGTGGAAAAAAAAGTGTGAAACGACGAGGGCGTATCAGTGGAATGTAACCGTTGCCAGAGGTATGACATAAATAATTGAAACGCTCGCCGCATCGTCCCGATATCTGAAAACCGGAAGCTGTCGAGTCTCGTTCTTATCCGAGATGGCATGAACCACCGCGCCACCGTCGCAACGCCTGCGTGCCCCGCAACGTTTCACTTTACAGGCTGGATTTGGCATCGCGTGTCTAGCTTTAAAAGCGTTAACCGACTTCTCCTGCCTTCTCCTTTTGTAACCGTCAGACTGGACGAGGCAACGGGAACACCGAAAGAAGGAAAAAAGTTGGATAAGAAGTCCGACAAACAGCGGCGAGGTATCCCCAGGAAATTGAATGCTTTTATTATTCTTCCACATGCATCGAGATGCACTTTCACCTCCCGCATTTTTCCCTCCGTTGCTCTTCGGCTAACAAAGTTTGCCTGTTCCCCGACAGTCCGTTTGGAAATTTTTTAAACAATTAAGAGGCAATGTCGAGTCAGCTGATCGAACGAGTTGGATGCAATACGAGGTTAAACTTTTACAGAGGGGACCAACAATTTTCAACTGTTCTGTATGTAATATTGTACAATTCGACGAAAAAAATGATAAAACTTTGAATTCTAGTGCGTGGAATCGAAGACCAAACTCAGACTGTTTTGGAGCTTGTGGAAATTTGTGATCTGAATAATCTGTCTGCGTACACTGGTAATACGGTTTAATAAGGATACTATTTAATACACACGCGTTTACTGTTCAACGTGCTCGACAAGAAGGGCGGACTCGCCAAAGACACGCAGTGCCGAAGGGACGTACAAAACAACTTGTACATATGGTCGATAACGCAATTAAGAGATGTTGCGATTCGTAAGAAGTTGACGTTCTAACCCATACCCGCTCCTATGTCTGGAAACCAATATGGCAGCGTTCTAACCTGACAAACGCGCTTGAAACCGAGCAACTTTGCTAACTTATTAAATGATAAACGAATGAACTCCGTACACTGAAATTTAGATTCCTCGCGCTATAATTGAAAGTTTTATCATTTTTTCGTCGAATCGTATAACATAGCATTCAGAAAAGTTGAAAATTTTTGGTCCCCTCGCTGAAAGTTCAGCCCACTGCGACAGTATTTTTAAATTTTCTACTGCTTCCGCTGGTTGACATTTGACCTACTAATTTTTCTCGTAAATGTACACAATCGGTAGTCAAATAACAAGAGAGAAAATTCCCTAGTATTAATTCACAAACTGCAACAGCTTAACAGTATCCGAAGAATCCGATAGCGATCCAGCTTCTTCGGCTATGATATAATTGGACCGAAGGCGGATTAATTATCAGAAATTTGAGTCTCGTAATACCGGGCAAGTTGGTTCATAATCTGAATAATCTGTTCAAGATTTCGATGGTACCGTGCCTCCACTAACTAACTCTTCGTCCGCATTAGTTCAAGGAGAAATTCATAAATTATCCGACGAATTTCGGCGGTCGGTATGCACCGGCCGAGCGTTTCTCATTGGACTTTCTGTCAGTTCGTTATCGTTGAAGCCCTCGATACCACGAATTCTGAAGATTCCCCGGGACAGTTCCGATTGTAATTAATCCGAGCTATCGTCCCGGTAATTTTCGACAGTGCGCTGTTGTCTGGATTTGTCTCTTGCGGCCGAGGAACGCTGTCTTCGAGTCTCTATCTGGTACTCGAGAGACAAAGACAGTGGACGGGGAGTGAGCGAGCAGCGTGATTATTAGGGACTCGCTGAGACAAGACCAGCCAAATTGCGGGGGAGTGTTCCGCAACTCCACTCGCAGAAACTACCGCGATATTCTCAAGGGGCCCTGTCCGCGTTGCATCGTGCTGCGAAGAATCTCTGCGCTGCGTGTATTATTCAAAAACGTGCCACTTTTCTCTACGCCTGGACGGAGATTCTTCGTGCCGCTGGCGAGATATAGAATCACCAAAATATTAAACGTGGTACATACTTGAAATCGCTGCTCTTGTATCCCTACGAAAGCTACGAATAGTTTGCGATGAATTTTCGAAATATTCAGCGCCGTGCTGGCTTGAAAATATTATTTCTAATGTGGCGGTACGATTTTACGGGCATTACGCCGACCAGATCAAATCATCGGTAAACTGGTTACATTTTCCGTCCGTCTTGATACACGACATGATTTGAATATTCGTGGAATTGTTTCCGAACGTGTGCTGCGGTACATTCTGATGCATGCCGTACAAGTAGGTACAGGGTTTAATGGTTTACGAGAGACAAGCGTGCACGATTAACGTGCTATGAGATCGGTATGATTAATACCGCGCATACGCGTTACGCTTTTCACGGATATTAGGTGTGCATTGTTCGAACTGCACGGATCAAACTTATTTAGCGCGCAACTAAACTCGTTGTCGGGCAATAGTTTCCCGAAAACTGCGTTATTGCGGCCGCTGGCAAAGTCGTATCAGCGAACGTGCATCGTGTGCAAGACTGTTGCGTGGCTTGACAATTACAGAACTTTACAGACAGAGGCCACAACTTGAAATTATGAATTTACCTTTAAATATAATACCATAAAGTGGGTTTCTTATAATTTGATGCATTTAAAATGTAGAACGAAAGTAAAGAAATATTAATCGAGAATCTTTTGCGCAGCTATCTCCGGGAGGTCAAATAAACGTCGCCGTCCTGCAAAGTCAGTTCTCGATTTCTCAAAATCTACACGCCACAGGTACTTGGGCTTCAGAACCATCGACACACGTGTACGGACGCTATACGGGAAAACAACTTTGTCGCTTGGCAATTCCGCCGACATCAAACGGATTCATTTAATTTAAGTTCATTTAATTGTCCAGGACGTGATGCGAGTGTGAAAAATTTCGTTCTTCGCGATGCACAGGGACCGTGAGTGCAAATACTGGGCCGCGTACATGGGAAATCGAATGGATGTTTCGGTCACGGGCTAACCTCGTTTGACGGACGACTGTGTGCGCCGAAAGAGGAACGACGGGCAGAATAGCCGAGGTGAAAGTGCATTCCGATGCATCTAGAAGACCCGCGTGAAATAAAAGCATCGAATTTCCTAGGGACCCCTCGCCGTTCCTTGGAGAATTTTCTTTCCACCGTTTCTCTTTCTTTCCTCTCTCCCTTTCGCTTTTCTCGTGCTAACTTCTAAACCGTTGACATCGTGTATGAAGGACGCCGCACAGAAGCAAACATTGTATACATATACAGTTTAAGATTAGGTCGCGACGAGCATTGCAGCGGCGCGCACGAAAATAATGTAAACAAGCCACGACGAGCGTTGTAGCGGAACGCACGAAACTAATGCAAACAAAGGGTGACGAGCGGAGAGACGGTGTAACGAGTCGGCAATCGTGTCTGGTCGTAGCTAGAGAGCACATCAGTTTTATCAGTTCACTCAACTAGTTTAATGGGAGTCAATTAACCAAAAAGTAACTACATCCGCGTAACGTTTCGGTAGATTTTGTACCTCTGACGAATACTAATTTCAACAGACGTGCAGCTCAGGTGTTTATTCATTGGACAGATTGCAGACCCAACGAGTTCCCGCAGAAAATCGTCGAAAGCATCCGTCCACGAGGACCAATAACAATCGCATAAAAAATTGGTCACCTGGCCCCTCTGTAGAAGCTTTTACCGAAGCTCCTGCACCAAGCTCACTAAAAATCGTTCAGCGAGATTTAAGTTCGGAATTAGATGCCCCGACGGACAGGGTAATTAGAGGCTCTTGGTGTAAAGCGATTATTCCCCGGGTTGTTCGTATGCGGCCACAAACCGTTGGAGCCGGGGCTGTTGGATGCTGTTCGCGAAGGTACTGTTTGACGAGATCAGTGCCGGGCGTGGAGAAGATACGAGCCGAATGCGGCGGAACCGTCTCTTCGGAATACGGCGCAATTTGCCACGTCTTGTTGAAGAGTAGCTTAATCGCGGTCCGGACTCCAAGCGGAAAACGTAGTTGCAGCTTGGGCAGGTATGGTTGTGTATCCAGCGATCTTGGTGCACGCGGCGTCGAAGACACCGCCGTGGAAGCGTCCGTACGTGAACCCGCGTTCGAAACAGCGTCGGTAGAGATAGAGAGGTGGGTAGTTTGAGCCAAGGCGAGGGTAAGCAACCGATGTCAGTCAGTCGACTGGAAATCGCTTACCGACATCTCTTCGTCCCTGTCTAGGCTGTCTGCCTCGCTCCGAGCTACGAGTATTTTACATTTCCTCTCCCGGAGCAGCTTGCACCTTCGCTCCTCCCAATCCTCATCGTTCTTCCCGAGAAACCAACGCCCTCTCGCCTATTCCCTTTCGCTCGGCCTCATCGCGCGCAGGACCGAACGTTAGATATACTGCGAATCAATTTGCCAGAGGGCATTCGAACTAAATCGCGTAGGGCGCGGATTATAAATTTAAATGTAAACCGGGGTGTCCCCGCGGAGACCCCCTGTCTCCGCCTCGGATTTCTCTTTTCGCTTCTTCCGACCGTTTCTACACGCCTTCAGCCTGTCTGCTGGCTGTGGGGGATGGAACCCCTCAACCCTGATAGCAAGGTTACCCGAGCTGAGTAATTGCCGGTTACCGATTTCTTGGGATTGTTTTAATGGCCACCATTTTCTGGGCGGCATCGACGCTTCCTGTTCTCGACTGTGTTTGCCGGCATTGCTTTTAATTACTTGTGCACCCCTGTGATGCTGAAACGAGGCTTGAAAATTAGCGAGTGAGTTATTTCACGGTTTAGGGGTGTTGAGCGGTTCTGGAACGTCTTGTGTCTGTGCAGACGCTGATGTTTCGAATGTTGGAAGTAGCTTTTAGATACCGGGTTATGTTCAAGCAGTGGATGGAATTATCAATGTTTACAAGTGAACCATGTATTTAACAAAACATATTACGTGTAGCACAAACGATATTCGATCAACGACTGACAAATTTTCCAAGCAAAACGCTCCCTAGTGCACACTCGTTTCTTTATCTTTATTTCGTTCTTTCTTGTTTCTTTCTCATCCTCGCCACACATATCCACACAGAGTAGTATAAGGGTTTCACGACTGTAGTATAAGACGTAGCAGTGTATAAAATGTATATATAATGTAGTTTTGTAGCATGTAGTAGTACAAGAGTTTCAGAACTGTATGACTCTTCGTGTTTCGTTCATTCTATTATGTGTAGGAATCAGTTCTCTCCACACATTTTCTCGTATATAATCACTCTAGCTGCATATTTAATGGTTTTGTTTCTGAAACTTTGTGAATTATTTGCTGTTTCAAATGTTCTAGATATATGGTCGGAAGTAGTGCAAGAGAAAATTAGTCGGGCCGGTCGCTGAAAGTTGAATAAGAATTGTTGCCGCTGTATAATAAGACAATAAAAGTGCGGGTCTTTAACTGTTTTGCGAAAGCAGTCAACTTCGCGGAGAACTTGGGGAACTGCTATCCCATGTTTTTGCGAACGTCTTCGTCGAGACTAGTTTGCGATGCATTGAAAATTTTCACGAGCTTGTTCCGCGGGTAAATGCATCGTGACCGTTCGCAGAATATAAATAAAACAACGAGCTATACATAGTGAAACGTTGTAGCTATATGCAACAGATTTTTTAACTGGAATGTTAGAATATAAGTGCCGGATGGAGATAATTGATAATTGTTCAATAATTTACAAAACGCCTGATTGTCATTTTGCGCGCTTTTTACAAAGAATATTTTATACGTTCAATTTTAAGCGTTCATTTGCAGTTGAGTAGATATGTTTTATCAAGATATGTTCAATCAGTATAAATATTCGTTTATTTCAATTTATAAGAGACGTAATGTTGAATTCACTTTTAACATTCGAGTCGTATTGATTTTGTTGATTTAGAAAAATGTTTATAATGCAACGATATTCGCTACTTTACGAACAAGACATTTCAATGATCTTTCATACCAATGTACGCAATGCGACGAATAGTTATTTTCTGTCCAACAGTTCCCTACTTCATAGTGGAATTTCCAATGCTCCAGTTGCGGGAACTTATCCTTTTTCCAAGTGAATTTGAAATTGTCATATCTCTAATTCTTCCGCAGGCGGCGGTTCTGACGTGAGGACCATAGCTAGATGCCACACGGCTTTGCTATTAAAATATGAGTGAGAACAAAAAATATTGTACCACAATATCTTACTTCTAAGTCTGCTTTCAAATTGTGACTAATGTCGAAGTTGCATTTTATATATTAAAATGAGAAAGCTTCTAAAATTCGAAAAGAACAGAAAGGTTTGTACTTGTTGCATTAGTTCATAAATTGAAATACTTGAAAGTAGAAGCCCCTAAAACGTGAAATCTTTATAATCGTTGATACTAAATATTTCTCTTATAATAAAGTAAATCATTTAATAAATTTCGATAATCTCGAAAAATGAACTACATTGTAGATTATACTTTGCAATAATTTTTATATTTCCTGGCTGAATGGACGTTCTACTACCGAATTCTATTGTGATTTCATACATCCGGGTTCATCGTCAAAATTGAATTTGTCCAGCTAGATCGTGGAATTAGCACATTGTGTTCCGTCCAGTTTCCCGTACGAAACAGGATTCCGATCACCGTCCGACCAATTAACCGGGTTGCAAGATTGTCGCTAATAAATGAAACGTCGTTTCCCGTACAAAACAACAGGATAGCTTTTTGTTCGTACGCCGCGCGCCGGTTGAAAGGAAGAACTCCGGAAGCCGGTAGCCAACAGAAAGTTGGCGTAGCGATAAGGGATAGGAAAGAGAAAAGTTGAGTGGAAGTCAGGAACAGAATGGTCGACAAAGAGAGAAAGAGAGAGAGAGAGAGAGAGAGAGAGAGAGAGAGAGAGACAGACAGACGAAGAGAAAGAGAATAGTTGTTGCAAAACTTGTTCTTTTTCGCGGCCGTTCCCGTTCGTCTGACTGACTTTCTTTCTCGGAATTCATAATGACAGAGCACTCGTCCTGAAGATCTGAAATCTCGGCGCTCGCTCTCATCGTGCCTCTTCCCGTGCTGCGCCGAGTAGCTTTCGCAGCGTTTCGCGAGCGGTGTCAAACTTTCTTCGCATGCTTGTGACATCTGACATTTGCTTTGCGGCTAGACCAGTTCTCGAAAAGGTAGTCACCGGGGATGACAGCTCCGGCAAAATCGTGTCTAATCCTTAGACCTGTCGACCTGGTTTCGCGCGATTCGGCATTGGTAACGACAACGCTGCGCTGCGCTGCTGGCGCGAAAAGACGCAAAAAGTCACCGCGTTTCAATCGTTCCGTTTCCGTTTCAGCGAGAGCTGAAAAAAGGAAGCGCTCCGAGGTAAATGGCTGTCGCCTGACGCAGCTTCCTCTCTGTATCCTAGCATCGAACGACAAAGTATTTTCGATTTATCCCCGCGGAAAGTTGTTTCCGAGTTTTCTAGCCTACTCGGATCGCTTTCCCATACGGCAATTTTCGATATTGCTTTATCTAAACTTTCCTTAACTTTCTCCTACGCACATCGATCTTCCGAATAATAATTTTCAATTTCACTTTATACACCGTCTCAACCCCCTCCCCCCCCCATCCCCCCTCCTCCGCCAAAGTTCTACGTATATTGCTTTTTCCAGAAACACTTTTCTATATTACTTTGCCCGAACTTTTTTTCAAGTTTCCTGTCGCCTGTGGACACACTCCTCGCCCGGATGGATTGTCTTCGATTTTGGATTTTGGTTCGCTTCAGGTTATCTTCGGTGTAGCTGAGAATTTGTTACAGTTGAGCAAGCCCGATATTGAGGAAACTTACGTGATAGATACTTCGTGAAAGAATACTTGATACACTTTTTTCATCGTTCATCATCCATATTGAAGGGGTAAAAGCAGCCTTTCCCTTTAAAATGAGCATAAACAGCATATTTTAAGATCTTTTTATACGAAGTTATACGAGCTCGAAGATCGAGAATTTTTGTAATTCAGTGATATAGACCGACATTCTTCAGTCCTTCAAAAACGGAAATGAAAAGTTGACGAATGGAAAATTTCCAAAAATTTTCTAGGCATCTTATCTGCGATATGTTTCAAATTTTTTTTTAAGTATTGTATACTTACATTTTAAAATTCAATAAAATTTCATAAATACTTATGCAGACAAATTTTTTCTTTAATTTTCCAACAAAAATGTATGGGGTCCAATTACCCTAGAATAGCAGTACACGGAGAGAAGTTAATTTTGCAGCGTATTTCCCCAAAATTAAAAATTTGTAATTTTACCGATTTCTCATGATAATCGAAAGTCCTTCCGATTTCAATATTTCTGTATGAAATACGTCTGCATTTCTCGCCGTAAGAATTTCTAGTTCGTCGATATGAATTTTCCAAGATGAATATTGATAACACTGTCCAACACCAAATTTGTTTCACAATTACTGTTGGGCGGTTCTTATAGAGTTTGTTGCGTTTATTCCGAATCTGCCCTTAATTTTTCTCGTACACGCACAGTTTTTGAGAAACGAGACTTTGAAAAAAAAACGTATTTTTCAACTTTGAACAATCATAATGTATCAATAATGGATATCACTGGATTCGGGGAAGTCTACAGAATCGTTTCCTGTAAAGAACAATTCAATATCTTTCATAATAACATCACAATATTTGTTTAAAGTTGAAAAATACGTTTATTATCAAAGTCGTGCTTCTCAAAAACTGTGCGCGTAGGAGAAAAATTAAGGACAGATTCGAAATCAGCGTAAAAAAACTCTATAAGAACCACTCAACGGTAATTGGGAAACATAAAAAAAGTTGAAATTTGTAGGACAGTGTAATTTTCTTGAACATTTTATACATTTGAAAAGCTATCTCACAATTAGACACGGCTAAGAAAAATGCGTCAGGCACGAAAGGGGCGAACTGCTTGTTTAGTGTAAATCAAAGGAAAAATCGTGATTACTTTCTGCAAAGCATTCTGAGCGCGGACGCACAGACATCCCTCCACCCTTTCATTTTCTGTTACAAGCTTTCGTATCTACCTCGCGTAACGAGCACCCTGCCAGCACGAAATAACTCGTATAAATCACCGATGGCTGCATACACACATTTCACACGATTCCGGCCGTCGAGCTGGCAATGTTTTAATAAAATCCGACGAGGCCCAATTATTCAACTCTGCGACGCCCGTCTGAATTTCCTGCAGCGCCAGCGGCCGCGAACTCTTTTATATTGCGAGCAGAGAGATAGAGATAGAGAGAATTAGAAAAAGCGAGAGAGAAAAAACTGAAGAAAATTATCCACCTCCGTAAACAAAAGTTTCTAGCCGGCACCGTGGCATTCTCAGCCACGTGGAAACCTCGGGCCAACTACGCCGCAATTAATTGACAATTATCTAGGATCGATACGGATGCGAAACGCGAGCCATTTTTCCATTGTGTTCAATTTGGTAAATTCGCTGTTTGTTGATTGGTCTGTCTATCTGGTTTGAAATCTCCCGTTCTTCCGTTATCCAGCGTTTTACTGTTATGTTTGACGTTTTCACTTTTCACTGGTATACAGAGCTCCAAACTAACATATATATATTAAACGATATTTATTAAAGTCGAAAAATAACTAACTTATGCAATTTAATTGTAGCATTTCATTTCATCGCTGTCTCAGTTATGCAGGGGACAATTCAACGCGAAATCGGAATCTTTTCGGATTTCGTTCAAATTCGACTACTGCGCAGTCTTTAGTGATACATGAACGTATCTTAAATAATTCTTTTATATCTTCAAAATTGTTGGTTTGTCAGGACTGTAAAATAAAGTGTGTTGTAATGGCTGAACTAACAAACCGATGTAAATAATACTATATATGAAATAATCTCAGTTCGAAAAATATTGTTTTTCACTATTTACTTCGCAGTTGTTTTAAACAAATGCAGAGTTTTAATAGCGGGGACATGTTGAACCATTTGAAATAAACGTGGAAAAATATTTCCCAGTAAATGGTGCAACAATAGTCATTGCGTACCTTTGTCTTTTTAAACATATTCAAACGTTGTCGCGGGCAAGTCTGAATTTAAATTCCAACATTTCAATTTCGAAATAACACGGACCTTGATTACTATGTTGGAAAGATGATCGTACTATTCAAAATTTTAGCAGCACTTGGAATTCCGGCATAGGAAACAAACGTCTCTGTTATGTCAGTTGTTCCAGCTCTCCGCGGACTCTTCCGTCGTGTTCTAGGGCAACCTAGGCGATCAAACTGTCTACAGAAATAACCGCGAGTGTCCGAAATCAATTTAAACAAGCGGTTCAATAGCCTAGGACAATTATAATGGTTGAGTTTTCATTTTAAACCCTGCTTCTGGACTGTCCGTGGAATTTAAATTTAAATCTCACTTCTGAGGTTGGGGAGCGAAATTAAATTAAAATTGCGGAGTGAGGTATAATTCATGCGGCGCGGGTCATGTTACTGCGGAAACTATTTATTAATCGAGTATACTTAAGAGTGCGGATAATCATCGCATGGATTCTATTTCCGTCTTCTTTTGTGGCTAAAATGTACTCGACGAACAAAATATTCTACTTCCGTTTCAGTTATATTATCTGGCCACATTAATTTTGACTCTCTGTGTAATTAATTCTAGTGCAAGAGCTTCAAATTACATTTCAGCTGGTCATATCCATTACGCGTGTTACAGCTTTTGGTTTCTTTTTTTCGAAATCTGTGTTCATTTTCTACTGTGATTAAAATATGTTGTTTTTTAGCGTCGTGCGTAAACGCTCGCGTATGTAGAAACATTTAGAAAAAAGGAACTCTAATAAATTAGACGGCGAATTTAATGCATTTATGACAATCCTTTAGAAGAATTTGAGAATAATCTTATATTATTTTTAATTTGCTACAGCTATATTAAGAAAATAAATATATATTTATGTCACTTTAATTAACTAATGTCTTGTAACTGATCCAGAAAATGTTTATTTCGCATAAAGTTTCGTAGCCAACAAATAAAAGGAGCAGATAGTTGATATCATTTTTTCGTATTTATATACCTTCGTATGAACAAGAAAAGCTTCATCTACGCTCATCCGCCCTATATTTCGTGGAGACGTGCTGCTTTATAAGATTAAATGTAAACAACTGCCATCTTATGTGAGCCATCTCGTGCAGTTATTATGAGCATGAGCAGGAGCCATAAACTCCCATGGCTTAAGTGGGATTCTCACTATCTCTTAAGTCAGTATAAATGTCACCCTGGAAAAACCCAATGGAAAACGCTTTAACGGGTGCTCGACGCTCTCACGCAAGAGGTTATTTTACTATAAAATTAATGCTGGAAATTTGACTTTCGAAAAACCACCATGAATCATGCACTAATTATCATTCACATTAATGACGAAAATTCTGTGAACTTATAATTGAATTAGGTAGAGACCTATATATACATATCAATTAACCCTCCGACGGCTGTACCAGAGTCTATTTGGACCGGGAACATACAAATTGTCATTTAAGTATTCAATTTGTGTCAATTAAACTGACTGAATAGCTGTCTCATTGAGGATATCGGAAAGACTAATCTGTCTACACGCGGTATCAAACAAAGTAAATTTTTTAAAATGATTAATTACAGCTGTGAACGGTCCTAAGCATTGCCAATTATATATCAAAATCGTCCGTTGTCCGAGGGTTAAACCCACAAAGGTGTTCACATCTGATGTTTCCTTCGAAATGGTTGGCTCTTACTTTCGTCATTTGAATTTTTTTTACGGCACCCCTCCCCCGCGGTTTTTCTAAATAATTATAAAAAATTCTGTGTACAGTTTCAGCACCCTAGGATAACGGGAGAACGTGCCCCAAGGCCTTTAAACATTAAAATAATTAATTTTATGCTGATAAAAACGTTATTCTCGAGTATCTTCTAAACTATTGATTTACCGCGCCGAAAAATATGTTAGACAACACAGACATTTTCCTCAATTTTTTCGACAACCGGTTGTTTTACGAAAAAAAAGTAATATGACATAAAAGCAGCAGCCTGTCCAGATCTACAGATGTCGTTTTAAAAAAGTATTTCAATATTTAACACTGAACCTAACGAGCCTTAAAAGTAACTGGTATGTACATGTTCCCTCATAAAAATGTCAAGATTGATTTTATTTAGACTTTGTGCGGCTCCTATTGTAATACGTGTTCTACCAATGATATCGACATATACAATAATTTCTTATGAAATCATTTTTATTGTTTCAATAACTCAGCTCAGCTCAAACTTCGCACAGATTTTTTTTTAATCGATTTGGAACAACCCTGGTAGGTGTCGTGAAAGAAATTTTGACAAAAATTGTTGACAAGAGTAAATAAGAGCCACCCTACGGTCCACCTTAAGACGCGCACAAGTTGATCAGAGATTCCGCGAGTCGCACATCTTAAACGATAATAAAAGTTAATCAATCTTTCAGGAAACACCCTCCGGGCAACGGGATTTGGGGGATTTGCAGAGGCGGACAGACAGGCAGACAAGCATACAGTTGCTCCCCGATTCCATTTCCGTATGCCTCGCCGATATCTCGCGACGTAACGCGACGCAAAGTCGGCATTAGCCGCGCGACGAATCATTTCCGCGGCCGCGAACGTGCAATCCAATTTATATGAAGCCGCGTATATCACCGTTACAGCCTACTAACTTCGATCAACTTACGAGCGAGCTCCGGTGATCATTTTCCGTGTCCTCGTATAACTACGCTCGGTGCCACGGCTTCGACTCGGCTCGCCTCGGCTCGGCGCGACGCGGCGCGACGCGGCGCGTAGCAGATTTTCTATTCTCGGCCCTGTTAGCGGTACGCTGTTGTGTGCACACCCGCAGGGGGAGGAAGAGAGGATGTTATGGATGCGACGAGCGTGAAATCAAATTTCTAACGATCGGAACGATTCCGGGTGCAGCGGCCCGGCTCGCTGCACTGGACCAAAGCGCGCATGTTCTCCACGCTCTGCATCCTTCTCGTCCCTCGATAACCCTTCGAAGAACATGCTTAACCTGACATCGATTCGGATCTACACTCGCGTCGGTACAGTGAAGACGAAATGTCCATAAGCACACTATGATTCTAGAAGTTCCGTGGACCTGTGAAATAAATACAAGAGTCGCGATATTTTTCTGCGATCTTCTACACAGAATTTATCCAGTGCCTACCCATTCCACTGCCGGCCAACGCAGCCGGACGGGGATGGTTCATCTCGGCTAGGGTATATCCGTGTGAACCACTGCTAATCGAATTACGATATATACTTCTTTATTTTTCATTATTTTTTTATGGGACTTAAACGAACTTATGTCTGGCATTTTTCTGATTAAAATGACACCAAACACGATATAATTGCAACAGTATTTAGCCGAAGCGTGTCGGTGTGAACCACTACTAATCGAATTACGAAACTTCTTTATTTTTCATAATTTTTTTACGGGACTTTCGCCAACTTATATCTGGCATTTTTCTGATTAAAACGACACCAAGCACGATATAATTTCAACTGTATTTAGCCGAAGCGTGTCGGTATGAACCACTACTAATCGAATTACGAAACTTCTTTATTTTTCATTATTTTTTATGGGACTTTCGCCAACTTATATCTGGCATTTTTCTGATTAAAATGACACCAAGCACGATATAATTTCAACGGTATTTAGCCGAAGCGTGTCGGTGTGAACCACTACTAATCGAATTACAAAACTTCTTTATTTTTCATTAATTTATTATGGGACTTTCGCCAACTTATATCTGGCATTTTTCTGATTAAAATGACACCAAGCACGATATAATTTCAACTGTATTTAGCCGAAGCGTGTCGGTATGAACCACTACTAACCGAATTACAAAACTTCTTTATTTTTCATTATTTTTTTATGGGACTTTGACCAACTTATATCTGGCATATTTCTGATTAAAATGACACCAAACCCGATATAATTTCAACTGTATTTAGCCGAAGCGTGTCGGTGTGAACCACTACTAATCGAATTACGAAACTTATTTATTTTTCATTAATTTTTTATGGGACTTTCGCCAACTTATATCTGGCATATTTCTGATTAAAACGACACCAAACCGAATTATTTTTCATTAATTTTTTATGGAACTTTCACGAACTTATATCTGGAATTCTTCTGATTAAAATGACAAACACGATATAATTTCAACTGTATTTAGTGGTTAAATTTCTTATACGCTGTTCTTCGTTGGGTTCGAAACTTTCATCGTCGATTAAACCACTAAATAAAGTTGAAATTATATCGTGTTTGTCATTTTAATCAGAAAAATGCCAGAAATAAGTTGCTGAAAGTCCCATAATAAATTAATGAAAAATAAAGAAGTTTTGTAATTCGATTAGTAGTGGATCACACCGCGGCCGCGCGATCCGTATTTACATGCTGTCCTTTCCTACGTTCGGCTTTCGTTTGTACTCTTGGCGCGGTCGCCGCGGTAGACGCAGTCATAAAAAAATGTCTCTACACGATATGCCTCCGTGCAGAACACAGGCCGTTGGAAAAATATCGCGATTTTACTGTATTGATATGTTATATTGTATAGGGTGTCCCCAAAATGTTATACTTCTTTGAAAGGGTAGGTTAGATTCCTCAGATCATTTGAGGTCACTTCTATTCAACCCTAATTAATATTGTCGCAACTTTATATGTCCATCTCAGGTGTCAAATTGACGAAATGGTGAAACATCGAATGAAATGAAACGACAAATAATTAACCTTACTAATTATTTTCAAGTTCATTCGTACGTGTTCCACTTCGCTTTGTTTGGATCTTATCGTTTTTGTTAGATCGGCAATATATTGGGTTGGGGAAAAAGTTTCTTCTTTATCGTGTCATAACTCTGTTAATATTAATCGAATCTGGCATAACTTGAGTGCGTCTGAAAGGTGATATATCATAGAGTAATTACAAACAAGAAATTGTGATATTTGATTATTTAGTTTATTTAGTCAAAAGTGATTGCGTCTTGAGAATGAGTGAAAATAAAGAAAAAATTCGATACATTTTGAAATATTATTACAAAAAAGGAAAGAATGCGACTGAAGCTGCTAAAAAATTTGTGATGTTTATGGACGTGGTACAGTATCAGTACGTGTGGCACAAAGTTGTTTCAAGCGTTCCGAATCTGGAAGTTTTGATGTCAAAGATACACCTCGTTCTGGTCGACCGGTCACTGTAAAAGTCGATGAAATCATGCAAACAGTTGAGCAAGACCGACAAATTAGCAGTCGTGATATCGGTAAGGTACTAAACATCGACCACAAAACAGTTCTAAACCATTTAAAGAAGGCTGGATACAACAAACAACTCGATGTTCCGATGTTCCGGTACGCGATGAGACAACAGTGAAAAATTTAATGGATCGACATCTTTGGCGACCCATCAAAAAATAAATGAGCTTGGCTGGGAAGTTTTAATGCATCCACCTTATAGTCCCGATATTGCATCGTCAGACTACAATTTGTTTCGGTCTCTACAGAACTCGCTTAATGGTCTGAAGTTGAGTTCAAAAGAGGCCTCTGAAAACCACGTGTCGCAGTTTTTCGCCCAGAAATCACAGAAGTTTTACAATGACGGGATTATGGTTTAACCTTAAAAATAGCAAAAGGTGGTCGATCAAAACGGCACATGCTTGATTTAATAAACTTCATTTAAAATATGGAAAAAACTTGATTCATTTCTGCATGAAAATACGAAGAAACTTTTTCTCCAACCTATTAAATTATAGCAAGCAATATACAAATTTTACACTTTAGATAAAAAACTTGATTCATTTCTGCATTAAAATACGAAGAAACTTTGTCCCCAACCCAATACCACACTGTGCGCCGCAAACATATTGCTAAGCGGCCGGGAAAATTTCCTGTTTCTCGGCCTGGCAGTTCCACCTCCGGGTGTTTCACCGACGTACATTTTTCCACGAGTCCGATTGGATTCGGCTTGGCGAATTTGATTATTTTTTTCGGAATTGGCCCGCCTTCTCGTTGGATTAACGTTCCCCGAGCCGGCTACCGGCAAATTGATCCTCCCGCGAGATCCACGCCGCCCAATGACTCGTTTGCCAGCCGCGGGCCGTTTTTCGAGGTAATTTACACCTCCCTCGAGCACGCACCCGCCTTAATACACTTTTAATTGTCACCGAGCCGGCCTCCGGACTCGGTGGACGTCTTCTTCTCCTTACTTCCCGCCGCCGGCCGTCCCTCGGCGTGGAATTACGAATTTTAAAGTAATTCTTGTAATTGCTGGCTGACTGTTACCGAATTGGCCATTTGGTTCCTTTCGGTGGAAATCGTTTGTGGAAATTCTTTACGCGTTAATTTTTCAGACGTTCGTTAATAAATTGAACTCGTATCTAGCGATGATACTGGTGTTTTAACGTTTCGTACAAACAAGGATTTCAGTAAAATGTTACAATATTTTCGTAGTGTTCATATTATTGAAAGAACATTTTCATTTAACCACTTTTTCATACGAAAGTCTCAGAAAATATTTATTTTGCGCATAAAGTTCATATAAGTTTATATATTATTTTGTTAATATTCAATTTCGAGGTTTAACGACATTTACAAATATTGAAGATATAATGAACTCGTTATGAAGAACACTACCGCACCATACCATAGGAGAATTGTCTTGCGTAGTCTTGCTTCAAAAAATAAGTCCATCTTGCACTTAGCTATTTCAATAAATGTTAATTTCGAACAAACCGTTTCAAAAGTACTTACGTAAAAAAGTGTCTAACCATTTGGACGGAGCGGGCCAGGTCGCCACAAAATCGTGAAACGCATTCACAAGGGACGAACGACTAAAAAATGCCGGAGAATTTCATTACAAGACAGTAATGCTAAATTCTTTTTAAAAAAATGAACATGGGGAAACTTATGGGACTGACGAAAAAAGGAACGCGAGGAATGGTTGTCCGTATTCATTCGTTTCACACGCGTGGTCTTGCCGCGGAATGAAAAGCCCGCGAAACGGTTCTCCCGTGCAAGGAAGAAATCCATCGTTTCAGCCTCTCAGTATATTCAGCCGTGCAGAAACGAGTTTTTGCAGCGAAACCACGACAATGGCCGCACTCGCCCGGTCGGATTTTATTTTTCCGAGACACGCCGTCAATTACGAATCAACCATAAATCCCGCAATCGCCGTGCGATGTTGCCTTCACGCTTACTACGCAACGTTCGTGCTGAAAATTAAATTCTATCACTGCCTTTCCATACTCAACAATATTAACACTTGATTAACACCTGTCATGGCCGGTTCGCGGCGGATGTATTCGTGGATTTCGACGATAACCGGTGCCGCGAATGTGCGTTTCATCGATAAAATTTCGGATTGCCCGGAATGCGTTCGCCCCGGTTTGCGGAATTGATAAATTTATATTCCTGGTGTAAATCGCGAGCCGAAGCCGAAATCGATAAGCGAGAAGTTATGTAATTTTCTAGTCGTCGACACTGCGATCTCGATACGGAATATCGTTATCGAATGATACTCGCGCGGCACAATTTTTCTGGGAACCACGCTGTTAATTAACATAACCGTTAATCCCACAGATATCGCGATCCACTTCCGTTTATCTGCTGAATGCCGATCATTCTTTGCTGTATACTTAACCGTTCGCATGCACCTGCTATTATAAAATTGCATTTGCGCAAAACGACAGCATGAAAAGTTGAGAGGAATATTTTTATTTTCAATTCAAATCATTTTTATCAGATACTCTTATGTTTCCGCTATGAGCACCCCAAAAATTCATTTTCATCGGTTTGTTGGTTGAACTGTTATAATTTAATGGAAAACGGGTAACGCTTTTTTTTAAACGTCTGCAAAACCAACAATTTTTCAGATCTACTGTATACAGGGTGGGACATGCCATAAACAGATCATCCGAACATCTCGCTTGCTTTTGAAGATAGAAGAAAATGCATCGGACCGAGAATCTCATGCAAAATAAAAATGTTCTGCATTTATTGTGGAAAGCAGGAATAAAATAAAAATTGATTTCATCTCTTAATAGTTTTGTTACATTAAAAACAACATCACAACGTTCTTAAATGTTTCTAATCTTTTACTATTTTACATTTCACGCAACCAATTTCTTCATAAATGCATAAAGATCCGCAGTCTATTGACATATGTTACTAAAGACTACGACGCATTCGAATTTGAAGGTCTGTTAATCCAACTTTAGATGAACAATTGGTTCTAACCCCTGTCAGAGCTGAACGTTCGCGGAACCACGATAGCAACGATTCGCGAGTTACATCGAGTGCACCGGTGTTTCCGATTCGCGGGTCCGATCCGGTCGCAGGTAGCGGCATACTTCTCTGTATAGTCGGACGGATGCGAGCGGGAGCGGATGCGACTGTTTTCAGAAAACTTCAGATCCAATTCCCCAACTTTCCGCATTACGACAGCCGCACTCGTCGTCCGGGTTCGAGGATTCATCGGACAGCGGCGCCGCCACGCCGCTCGCACCGGAGCAAATGAAAGAGGATCCGAGGAGGAGGCGGATGGGCATAGAGCGAGGCGGCTGGTCAGCTATAAAAGAGGGCAGAGACGCCGGTGCCGCGGCTCTACCGCTGATTACACGCTCCACGACTAAGCGAAATTTGTCTCGGCAGAAATAAATTAGTTAATGGATCGTTTGGTCGCCTCGCGTAGGTACTCCGTCGTTTCGAACTAGTTCCACCATTTACTGTTTTCCACGGACAAAAAGTTGTGGCAGTCCCGGGGATGTCTTCGATTACCGTACCGGTTGGATTCTACAAATTATCTAATTTACGGAACTCCGAAAACTGAATTATTCAGATTGCCGAATGTATCTTTTGTCCTGTTCAAAAAGTCCGTAGAATGATTTTTGTTATTGCCCCTCGGAAACATTGCGGCAATCTTCTCAGGCAAGAAATATTGTTTACCGTCATATTTGTAAAGAGACTAAGTTTCACAATCCTGAAAATCCTTCATACGCTTATGGTAACGTATTTAGCTCTCCGTATGCCGGAGTCACTGGCAAGTGTTGTCAACTTTACGGATTTTTCCGTAGAATTACGGGTTTTTATGATCTCTTTTTTCCTTTCTTTTTGTTCATAATTTTTTTATGCCTGATGATATATCCCACGAATCATTTCGATATACTTTCTGTGTCATTAATCGATGGATTATCGAATTCTGAGTAAAAATGTATTGACCTCCATATGTCCTAAATCTAATAGTTAACGAGATATCATCGAAATAATTTTCATTCTTCTTTGGATAATATCTCGTTAACTATTAGATTTAGGGCATATGAAGGTCAATACATTTTTACACAGAATTTAATCTATCTAAGAATGATCTATCGATTCATGATACAGAATGTAGGTCTTTCGATTTAAAAAAATCAAGGCGACCTTGAAATCTCCTCTGAACATCCACCCACGCAGAAAATGTTTGTGTCACAATATGTCCCCCTCTGTACCGTGTAAGTTTTGTATACAACATTTTTTCATATTATTACAAATAACGGCAATATTTAAAGTGGTCATAGTTAGCGGCCCACCCTGTATACATGGATATACATATAATAATATGTACGATTTCATGCATCTGACGACTTAAATAGCAGTCTCTCGACTTGTAGCTTACAGTTATAAAATTTCCGTAGATCTATAGATTTTCCAAGGGAAAATCTACGGAATCTTCAGATCTTCTATACGGACTTGCAAAAATCTAAGTTGACAACACAGGTCGCTGGTAACTCGCCGTCTTAAGAACGGTAACGCACACAGACACGGAACTGTCGTATGCGTGCGTAGGCACAAGAAATTTCATTTATTTACTGAATAAAAATTAGGAGCGTTCTAGCTTTTATTCTCCGAGTGTGCGACCTCTGTTGAATCGTCTTGCTATTTCTATCCTTGTAAAAATATTACGAGGTTTCGGAAGCGCTTCGTAGATCGTGCACGAATAATGGGAAGACAATCGCGGAGCAGGCGGGCAATGGACAGCAAGCCAATTGATTACGTCAAACGAGTTCCAGTGAAATGCTCGTCGACGACCATCTGTCCATTTGTCCGAGGAAATAATGCAGCCGGCCCCTGCGATTTCACGATCGCGGCTGAAACGGACGAAACAATGGCCCCCATTATTTATTAGCTAGAATCTCCGTGGCATTACGCGCGACGATTTTGTCCGGTTCGTGGACCAGTCCGGTCGCCGGCCGATTTATCCGTCGTTTAGAATTCCGGGTCTAATCCCCGTGTTTTGCCTCTCGCCCGTTTTCACACGGGGCAGTCCGATCGTATTTCCTCGATCGTATCGCCACCTAGCTAATTATTAAGCGTGCCGGCACGGCTTTTCGTTGCTCGTTAGACCGGCGCGGCGCGGCGAGGTGTTATTTTGCTTTTTGCCGTCTTCCGTTCGGCAAACTTTGAGAAACTCGACCAGCGAGAATCGTTTAATCGGGAAATTTACGCGACACCGTTGTATTGGCTCTACCGAGAGCGTGCGCGCTCAGTTTTATACGAACAAAGAAACTCTGTTTTGATTTAGGTGCATTTTAGTCGACGATATTATTCTCGGTTTTTCTTCCACTGAAAATCTTTCACCCTTCCTCGCGTTTTTATTTTGCACCGTTTTAATACATCGTGTAATTCATATATTTATACAGCTGTTAATCGCCTGGTTTCTTAGAATAATTTAATTTGAAAATACAGCGGGCGATCAAATTATATTAGATCCTCTTACATGTACCGATGAGTTCACTTTAAATATCAACTATTTTGACCTGCTATTTAAATCTGTGTTTCCCAAAATAGATTTTACAGTTTTTAATTAGATTCTATACTTTTTCTGGATCTCGATATTACATCTTATTGAGGTCTGAAGCACAGTTAACGTTCAGTGTAAATTTTCATATTCGACTGATCGCAAGATATCCTATACGGAGCGAACGGTATGTAAATGTTGCATCTTCAAATGCTCCAGTCGGTAATAAAAATTATCATGATAATCGTAGATAATTGGTAGCGGGCTTTATAACCAATAGAAGATCAAAAGAATTAGAATTTTTGTGGCAACCGGTGCCTTAGTACCGTCTGCGAAATAGGGACTTGAGAAACCTCAGGCGCGCGCGTAATTGGTACCGTGTCGATGTCGAGAGGTTCTTCGGAGCCGAATATTAACGTGCCGCCATTACGAGAAATTCCACGTATATCTCGGATATGGAAAATTCTCCCTCGAGCGAGTATAACGGAATCAATAAATCGCCGCGGAACATTCCACAGTCCTGCAAAAAGTACAAAATTATTTCCTTGGATGTTCGCCGTCCGGGGAGTACGAAATCATCGTGTGAACATGTCCTCAGGGCGTGCAAGCACGCATTCATTGTAATGCTGCATTAAGACCATTGAATCTACGTTGATAAAATAAGTAGCCTAACACCCAATAAATTTATGTATAGAAAGACTATCAAGATATAACTACAAACATCTACACATCTTTGTGTTTTCGTGCATGATCATCTACCCAAAGAATAATGTTACTAATCACTGGGAAAATATTCGGGATACATAACGTACTATGAAAGGTATAATGTTTTGACGTTATTCACAATAGCTGAAAAGAAATACTGATAAAAATTTCTAGTATATTCTAGTATATTCTGTTACATTCTAGTATATTCTGTTATATTCTAGTATATTCTAGTATATTCTGTTATATTCTAGTATATTCTAGTATATTCTAGTATATTCTTGTATATTTTAGAATGTTCTAGTATACTCTTATATGTTCAAGTATATTCGGGTATATTCTAGTATATTCTGGAATATTTTTGTATATTTTAGTATATATTAAATATAATATATTTAATAATCTATCGTGTATAATAAACTATCTCGTATATATTGTATAATCTAGTATATTCTGGAATATTCTAGTATACTTTTGTATATTCCAATATATTCAGGTATATTCTTGTTTTCTAGTATATTCTTCTATATTCTTCTATATTCTGGTATATTCTTGCATATTTTAGTATATCCTTGTATATTCTAGTATATTTTTCTATATTCTTGTATATTCTGGTATATTCTTGCATATTCTAGTATATCCTTGTATATTCTAGTATATTCTTCTATATTCTTGTATATTCTTGCATATACTAGTATATTCTTCTATATTCATGTATATTATAGTATATTCTAGAATATTTTTGTATATTTTAGTATATAATAAATATAATATATTTAATAATCTATCGTGTAGTATAAACTATCTCGTATATATTGTATAATTTAGTATATTCTGGTATATTCTAGTATACTCTTGTATATTCCAATATATTCAGGTATATTCTTGTATATTCTAGTATATTCTAGTATATTCTTCTATATTCTTGTATATTCTGGTATATTCTTGCATATTTTAGTATATCCTTGTGTCTTCTAGTATATTCTTCTATATTCTTGTATATTCTGGTATATTCTTGCATATTCTAGTATATCCTTGTATATTCTAGTATATTTTTCTATATTCTTGTATATTCTGGTATGTTCTAGTGTATTCTTCTATATTCTTGTATATTCTGGTATATTCTTGCACATTCTAGTATATCCTTGTATATTCTGGTATATTCGGGTATACTCTCGTATATTCTACTATATTCAGATATTCTTGTATATTCTTGTATATTCTAGTATATTCTTGTATATTCTAGTATATTCTTGTATATTCCAGTATATTCTTGTATATTCTTGTATATTCTTGTATATTCTTGTATATTTAGCTACATTCTGGTATATTCTTGTATATTCAAGTATATTCAAGTATTTGAAGTATTCAAGTATCTCACTCCATAGTCAAAAGTAATGATCAGAATGAAAATAGTCTGAAACAATGGGGTCTCAGAGTCGCCATTCTAGCGCAAAGTGTTAATCGCAAGCCCGCTTTTGTTCTCCAAGCCAAGACCATTCCTTAACGAGTGGGCATGAAAAATTCATAAAATTCTTCACTCAGTCTCGGCTTGTTTCCGCCACGGAAAATGATTTACAAGTAAATAATTATCGAAGCGTGCATGATCGAATGGCGCGCGGGCGCACTTGGCGCGATTAGAAATTTGCGAGGACAAAAACACGCGAAACATTTCACGGGGCATGCCACTCGAACGCTCTGGGACTCGTTAAGCGTCCGGTCTCTTGATTGCAAGTTATTCGGGCCGAACCGGGAAAAATGATTTCGCTGTTGGAAATTGTTTGATCCGAGAACGGCGTGCACTTTGTCGGTGCGATGCACGGGGCGCGGCACGATGAAACCCGCCTTCCAAGGGAGCCCAAAGCCGTCTCTGCGCAGCGGATTAGGTAATCTCGCCGTAAAAGTGACGTAATTTATGAAGCTACTTAAATCCTGGCCCCGGGTATAATACTATCCCGCAACGAGCTGGTGCGCTTCTCCGTCGTCCTCAGACGAGATGAACTCTTCGAACGAGAATTATCGTTACGCCGCGCCGCCGGGGCCAAGTTCACCTTTTTTTTTCCTTCGCCACGGCACATGTGAAACAAATGACCCGGCAAGCTGCTCATATTTTCCGGATACCGGGATTTTTTCTATTAAAAGGTTTACTTCAGAGAAACCAAGCTCCGAGGCGAGCAGCTTATCCGCTCACCGAGCGTAATTGATTTCGCTGTAAGAAGCGAAATACGAGAAACGCTTTATCCACCGATAGTCACGCAAAAGTTTGTTATAAGTTAATAATCAACATATTTATATCTCACTAAAATTATTACTAGAGGAAAGTAATGTGATCCCCAGTTCTACATTTCTTCCTAAAATCTGATTCATAACTTAACTTCACTTAATAAACTTCACTTTACACTTTAGTGTCATTTTTGTAATGAAAATAATACCAAATATGATATAATTCCAAATATATTTATTTGTGTAATTAACGATGAAAGTTTTGAAATTGAAGAACAGCGTATGGGAAAGAAAGAGACGCGGAGATTCGCAGCGCGCCGGCACAGTTCAAAGGAATTCCCATACGCTGTTCTTCCTTGCGTCCGAAACTTTCATCGTTGATTAATCAAAGTAAATATCATCGGAATTATATCATATTTGGTATCATTTTCATCTAAAAAAAATGCCGTGAATATGTTGATCAAAGTTCCATAAACAAAATAATGAAAAATAAAGAAGATTTATTATTGGATTACTAGAGGTTCACACCAATATACCCGACCCGTATTGTATTACACTTCTCGGCGACCGAGGCCTCTCCAACTGCTTGGCCCCTCACGGAGTATATCCCGCGGCAGTAGAGATAGTTGTGAGACAATTAAAGGGTAGACTTTTAGAACATTTATCAAGAAAACACTGTTTTTCCTTAAGACAGTAAACTCCTTTTTCCACGATTGCACGGATGAGGGATTCGCGTTCTCATTTCTCGATAATATAAAAATGGGGATTTTCAGTAGTAAAAACGCTATTCAAATTATCGATCTAGGGCGCTATCGCCCTCAAAAGTCCTATTTTCTCGTTTA